>CM056051.1:273442802-274042802 GCA_029574335.1 Rana kukunoris | reverse complement strand
TTTGTTCAAGGAATCCCTAGAAACCTCAGGAGGAATCCTAGGGCTCCACAGAATCCTGCTCTATATTGCAAAGTGTGCAGCCTACTGCTTCTACGTATAACTAAACTATGGGATAAGCAAATATGGTCTAAAACACACAAGGCATGTGCATTCTTCCTTACATATTGGGTGTGTTTTGTGTAAATCATCCAGATCAGTGCAGCAATCCAAAATTAAACCTGGTTTATATGCAGGTACTTTCTGTAATAAAGACCAGTCACTGCTGTTTTCTCTCATTGTGCAGGGTGAATAGTCTTATACTCTCCCTACTGTAGTGTTCTGTAGGCAGCCTTTAGTGGGTGGAGCTTGCCAAGTCCAGTGATGTCACTGCTGCATTATATGGCATTATCTTGGTATTTGGTGCACACACGGTATATTCATAATATTTTGTAGTTATCAAGGAATATATTTAAATGAGAGTTTGTGTCCCAAATGTTCAGCAGACTAACATGCGCCCTTAAGAGACAGGAAGTGTGTTATTCACTAATGCGAATGCATTCACTTCTAAGAACTGGTAAACTGCAATATACATTTTTGTTTTGGGGTTTACGTATTTAAAGCATATTTGAAACCTCATGAAAGTTTGGAAAACATCATCCACTATTGGAGGCTGTTGAGGGAACACTGTGGTAACCTATGGGATAGCTGAATCTGCTGTCCTAAATGCACAGGAAAAGCCAAGACTGCTAAATAGGAGTACAATGATATCTCAGATATAAGGAACATGGAATATGCCTAGTACAATGCCGCAAGCCCCCTATAATTATATATTTTACTACATTTAGCAACTGGAATCACTCATGCATCTTAGTTTTTGATATCATTCCAGTAGCAAATGCAGCATTCTTTATTGGACTACCTACAGGCACCAAATACGGATGCATAGTGGCAGACAATGTCAAGAGAGCCAGTCTTTGAGTAAGCCCCACCCCCTACGTAGCTGCTGGTAAAACAAAACAAACACTTATTCCTTTGTTTTGATTGACACCCAATAGAAGTGAGCCATGTCAAGCTCTATAAGACAGTATGAGGAGATCCCAGCAGCCATCTGGCTCACAGAGTAAGTGGGTCCCTATGTCCCAAATGGTCCTTTGTGCATGTAATGCCAGCCCTGCTGATTAAGCCACATGTTAAAAGTTGAGTCTTATTTTCTTTTTGCAACATAAGTTATACAGAGCAGGAAACATCATAATAAATATAATTTCAGTCAGCCAAGACAACGTTCTCTAAAGAATCAGGCTGGCAATAGACGGCTCGAATCCAACCATGTATGGGCAGGTTAAACGTACCAAGTTGATCGATTTTGCTTGCAATTATCAGTCTTCTCCTGGTTGGGACAGTATCCCCCCCCCCCCATTTGCCGGGAGAACACAATGACTCATGGGAGGGATTCAACTGTCAACATTGTCCATGTTGATGGGAAAATCAAGTCAATTTCTATCCTACAACACATGGTTGCAGGAAAGAAAATTCACCAAGTGTATGGCCTGCATAACATTCAATTTTCAGATGTAAATGGACTGCATTGTCGATGTCCTTTTCCTAAGCTCTAGTTATCTTGGGAACAAACGTCTACAAGCAAAGATAAGGACTATTGTAATATAAAAAAGGAAGAAATTATCTCTATGGAGTTAGGTAAAGCAGATGAAAAAATGTTTCTCTGTGTTCCATCCAAACATTCTACTTAATTTTCGGCCATTCAACCCCAAAATTTGTAACTATATTCCAAATAATAAAAATACAAAAAAAAAACAAAAACAAATAAACTTGACACACACACATATATATATATATATATAGAGCAAGCAACATAATATTAAAGAGGTTTCAATAGAGTTTGCATAGATTTACTAACACACACAAACCCCTAAACTGTAAAAGGTTGATGTAGCTTGAAATGTTGGTCTCTTAGTGCCGGTTCACACTACAGCGACTTGGGATCAGACTTGTGTCACCCCAAGTTGCGCAACATAAGAAATTCCATTGAAGTGAATGAGAGCCGTCTTAATGTACCCTTCTGAAGTCGCTCCGACTAAAGTCGGCTAAAGTTGCCTGTCCTGGAGGCAATTTTAAGTCACGTAGTAAGTTGCTCCGAGTCACGCTGAAGTCGCCTTGCAAAGTTGCGCTGCAAGTCGGGTTGCCCGTGTGAACCGGCACTAACCTTCGTCCCTTAAAATGGCACAAACTATATCGTCTGCAAGAAAAGAACTGTGACAAAAGTGTAAAGTGCTTTGGAATCCAGGTGGTAAGGTACTAGACACCATACAACCTGGATTAACTTCACCCAAGGTTTCACAACTACAGCTCTTTCAAGTGCAAGGAATACCTCTGCCTACACATAGTGGAGACAGCTATTCAGTTACCCTGTTCAAACTTCCCAAGTCTCCATATCAATGTAGGAAATTAACAATTGGCAGATCTCCCATCAGACTGAAAAAAAAAAAAAAGTGTAATTAGGTGGACCTAGGAGGACTGGATAAAAGGGGTCATGGGCAATATACTACAAAGCAAAATACCATAGTAAGATGCCTCAGGGGAAGCAGTCATTCTCAACTCCCAGGCTGCGTATTAGGATGAGGGCACTGCTCGGTAATCAGCATGTAGACCAGATTTCAGCAGATTTCATCTGAGGATTCTCACTTAGTTATGTTGTTTAAGAAAGAACTCCACACAAATGAAAAACCTTACAATAAACCAGGCAGGCAGCACCTGAAACAGAGAACATCCCACTATTCCACTTGCAGGTCAATTGTGCTTTAGGTAAGGGTTAAGACAGCTTCTAAAGTTTGAAGGGTCAGCGTTTTCTGGGGACATACTTGTAGCTTCAAAATGTCAGTCTCAAATTTCTGGCTATAGCAGCTTCAGGGGTAATGAATGAACTAAAAGACTAGCCACACAAAATGACTGGAATTTCCCTTTAACAAGATCCCTTGATATATATAAGATTGCTGGGAGGTATAATTGTGTGGAAACTGATACAAATATAAAGCCAACTACTTGGAAAGGAACCAATTACATCATAACCAGTAACAGACTCTTACCATGGATGTAACTACCCCTTAACAATTTTACAAGATATTTACTGCTTAAGTTTTCAAAATAGCATACATAGCATCATAATAAATCTGGGTCCCTCCTTAAATACCCAAAGCCCCTATCACACTTGTGCGACTTGTCCTGCGAACTGCAAAGTCGCATGACACGTACCCCATTATTTCCAAAGATTCCCATTCATATCTGTGCAACTTCAAGTTGCAGTGACTTCAAAGTAGCCCCTGCACTACTTTGGTCTGACTTTGATGTGAATTGGAGGTCCATAGACCCCAAGGTTACATAGGCATTTCAAGTGACATCAAAATCACAAAAAAAAAGTGGCAAAATCAGGTGATTTTCAGGTCGCACAAGTGTGAAAGGGGCCTTTAATGTATCAAGGGGTGCTGTTACTTTTGAACATACAATATTTGTACTGTACTTGTATGTACTCTTTAGATCATTGCTAGAAACCCTAAAATGCCCCCATAGCAAGATCCTGTCATGATATATCCAGCATATTATTGTGTATTTATTTGTTTGTTAAAATAATAAAAATAGCAATTTCCTAATGAGTCAAGACTCTTAAGTTTTCCACTCTTCCTCATGCGGTTTGGATGATGTCAGCAATTCAAACAGTTGCTACTGCATTTTCCCAAGTTGGATCTTCTTCCAGGCCTCAGAGGCGGTAAAAATACAAGAGTCCAATATTCCAGCTACAGTAAATGCTCCCCCAATAATGGCACACACCTGCAGAAGGAGGAGAAGACAAGAACACAAATGCTTAGAGAGAAGCCAGCAGGAGGTGCATTTAAAAATGTTCGCTGCTACATTTTACTACTAGGCAGTAAACAGCCTGTAGTTTTACATTTCCTGAGAACACACACACAAATGAGCAAAGCTAGCAATATATGGCTCGATTTCTCCACCCATGTGAAACAGCATGGACAAAGTAATCTTGACTGAAAGCCAGCATAGCCCTGTAAAGCATTGATACTGTATGTCCTAGTGATGGAAGCATATACAAGCACTGTAAAATGCTACACTATACTGCTGTACAAATACAATAAGACACAAATAAATATGCCCATCATTGTCCGACCCCAACGGTCATTTTATAAAACCTACAAAGTAATTTAAACCAAGAAGACAAAAATAAGTTAGGCAAACAAACAAGTTTAAAACAACTAGGTCAATTCCAGCTGTTCAGCCGCATTTTCCCAGAATGCTTTGCAATTTCAAGTTTGACGGGTTTACCGCCCTTCTCCTATACCCACCAGTGTATATATGGTCTGTTTACAAAAACATTTCTCTGTTCCCCGGGGCAACAGCTGTTTTAGTACCCACGTTCTGACATGCAAAATATGTGGCCAGATTAATTATGGTCAGTGTATTCTAATCTGGTAGCTGAAATTAACCTTTCCTTCAAACATGTCCGGGGAGGGCAGCAGCCAAAAATAGGGGATGCTTCTGAAAGAAAGCAGCTATTAGTCCTTAGTGTATCAGCTTGTTAGAGATATAGATATATACACACACATACATATATATATATAAAAAATAAAAATAAAAAAACAATGCAAGCCGATAGTGAATCAAGTTCAAGTGGATGACATTTTTGTATGCAATGCTTATCACTATGCTGAAAAAGATGACAAACAAGCTTACTCAATAGACAGTGTAATTTGCTATGAAGCTGTACAAAGTGCACCATCCCAAAAAAAAAAAACACTTTGATTTATATTTTCTGCTGCCACTGCTGGTTTGATTTAGTTTCCTGAAAGATCTCATTGCTTTTCACACTGATGTACAGAAATGTGGGGAGAAGAGAAGTATGGTCAAAGTTTTTTGGGCCATACTCCTCTTGGTCACAGGAGCACACTTACTTCTGCAGTCCTGTTACCCAGATTCAGTCAGGAATGGACTAAAGCCTGCTGTCGGCTGATGTAACAGACAATGCAGGCTCTTAAAAGGATCCCAAAACTTTAAGGTCAAGTTCCACCCAGATGTCCGATTGGCAGCTGGCTCAGTCTCTCAGTGTAAGACAGAGCCTGAGCCAGCAGCTCCCTCCAGTGAGAGCTGGAGGGGCAGATCTAAGAGCCAGTGACTGACAGATGCCGCTCTCTGCAGATCAAGAACAAAACAACGTTTTTTGTGAAGTAAAAAACAACGTTTTTGAAACGTCACTTTCAAAGACGATGTTGCATACACACCATCGTTTTTTTCACAAAAAACGAGGTTACGTTCACCACACTTTTCCATTGAAGCTCGCTTCATAACTAGCTTCTGGGCATGCGCGGGTTGAAAAACGTCGTTTTAAACGACGTTTTTGCTACACACGGTGACTTTTTGTGAAACAAAAAACGACGTTTTGAAAAACGACACAAAAAATTCAAGCATGTTGGAATTTTTTTTTGGTCGTTTTTTTTAAGACAAAAAACAACGTTTTGCCCACACACGATCAATTTAAATGACGTTTTAAAAAACGTTGTTTTATTTCATCGCAAAAAACGACCGTGTGTACGCGGCATTAGAGCTGGAGGGGGATAACTGCAGCATTACACTGATGCTGAAACAATACAGGAGTGTGTGTACCTTTGTTTTTTGATATCCCACACTTCTAAAGGAAAGGAAAAAAATAAATAAATAGGTTATACTTACCTTCTCTATGCAAAGGATAGCCCCTATCATCCTCTTTTTTTTGAGGGTCCGCCACCTGCAGTCCTGGCTCCTCTTACCTGCCAAGTGCCCCCTTGTCATGGGGGCTCCCGAACCACGCTGAGATGTGTTTTCATACATTTAAAATGGTGACTCCTTGATTGGCAATGGGTTACAACAGTTCACCTTGGAACTCCAGAACACAGCACAGGAATTGCTGGTTTTTATTTATTATACCAGCTGCAAACACACTCCTCTCCACTAGACATCTAGGGGTTGATTTACTAAAACTGAAGAATGAAAAATCTGGTGCAGCTGTGCATGGTAGCCAAATCGGCTTCTGACACATGCTTGTTCAATTAATCTTTGACAAAAGAAACATGAAAGCCGACTGGTTTCCAATAAAGAGCTGCACCAGTTTTTGCACTCTCCAGTTTTAGTAAATCTAATTTTAATATTGAATCTACCAGATAAACTGTTTCCACAGCATCTAGAGAAAAAAAGTGTACTAGCTGCCATCTACTGTGTTTGTATCAGTGTAGAAGGCAAATGCATATTGGTAAACTAAAACCAGAACGGTTAGCATTTCTGTACTCTTGACATCATTTGTGAACCGCTTTGTTAAAATTAATTCACACTTAAACTGTGCAAGGTCCCCCCCCATTCTAGCTAGAAGCTTTAAGGACCAAGCACTTAACCTGGCCATACATGCATACATTTCTTTTGCCCGTCAAGATAAACCAAGCAGATGAACAAATCTCCCCTGGCGGTTATGGTATTTCAACAGCCAATGCCTGTGGCTGTCAGAATGCCTCAACAGTGACTTTAGCTGATTGGATTCAGTCACTACTTTCCACCCGACCTTTGATCTTTGGACTCAAGTTTGTGGGGCCATCCTCAGATGGAATTCAAGCAGATTTGGCAGGAAATGGCTGAGATGTATATGGACTGTTTTAGTATTGAGTCTTTGTTGAAGGGGAGACTGGCTGATTTCCTACTTCAGAAGAGATCATGTGACCAACTGCCTAAGCATTCACACATATCGCTGGAACACCAGAGAGCCCCGAAGCCGCATTTTCGGCACAAATGATAAGTATTCCGTCCTTTCAGTACTTGTTCCATCTATGCAAGATTATTAAAGTGGTATTAAAGCCCGCTTGGGGATTTTTATCTACAGGTAAGCCTATAATCAGGCTTACTTATAATATATAGGCTTGCTTAGAGAGCTTCACCCTTTCTATCTTTCCCATCAACCACTAACCACTCCCTTTAAAGAAATGTCTTCTTCCTGTTGTATTCAAGGAACAGGAAGTGAAAGGAAATCTTCCCAGTGGGACACAGTAAAGCCTAGTATACACAATGAAAATTTCGGACAAAAGATCGTCTGTTTTTTTGGATGCTAGTCTCATATCGAAAATGAAGAGGTTACTAAAATTACAAAAAATTTCTCGTATGAGATTATACTACTTCAGAAGTGATGTAATGTTTTGTATTGTTTTCTGTTGTTTCTGAGCATGAGTGGTCATGGTCACTCGATTTTTTTCAGACGAAAACTGTACCGATTAAAAAAACAAAAATCCTTAGTTCTAGTATCGTATTATGACTTTGCATAATATCGCATAAATGGTCGTGTTCGAAAGCTGCGTACCAACGATCAGATTAACATACGATCATTGCGAAAGTGGTATTTGTCATCCCATTTTTTTTGGCATAACCAAAAAACCCTGACAGGGGTTGTCACTTTTTGACAGAGAAGGGAAATTTTTTGGGCTTTATGTAAACACTTTAAATAAAGCTGTGTACAAGAATATACACTGCATATATAAAATCACCAAAACTACATTCAAACCACTAAGACTTCTTCAAACATAACACAGAATTTAATTACAGGTAATATAATGGAAAACATCTACAGGTGATGAATGTTAGTATTGATTTAAAATTCTACCCCTACACATTTTAAAGCTGGCAAAAAGTTACAGAACGTTAAAGAAAAAAAAGCCACCAACCAAAATAGACAATGTTGTTTTTAAGGTCACTGCTGGCTGGCAGAGCACATGAGGTGTTAATCATTAGTGTGCGCCCAGCAAACAGACTGAGTATTAGCAGTGACGTGGGACCTGAGCTGCCAGCACAGAGCTGGGGAAAAATTGACTGTGTGCTTTAAAAAAACAGAACAATGACTCACCATTGAAAATCACTATTTGCTGGACTTTAAAGAAAAAAGTTTTCATGCTCAAACTGAACTGACAGTTGGAAAACAGCCATTCAACATTATAGGAGCCACAATTGTACAATACTTAATGGACAAAGCATGACATATGCAAGTAGAAATAAAAAATGGCTACATGACAATTGTAATCAGAAAGCTCATTATTCAAAACAGTGAACATTTCTTCCAGTGAGTGTGCTTTTCAAATGGAACATTAAAATATTTTTTTTTAGAATGTTAGCATTTGTATCCATTAAATAGTATACAGCTACAACTTGGCACTGTTCTTTTATAAATGATCAACAACCACAAATAAAATCTTTTGATACAATGTCAAATCTTATTTCTTTCTAATAAGACAATCCATCTTCTAATTTTGTAGACTAGCTATTCTCAACTGGAGTGCAGTGGGAAACTGGTTGAGAAAGACATTCTGATCAGATCGAGCTCACACTGATCTGCCAAACTGTACATTGGCATGGCAGGAGCTCAATCAGAACAGTGCAGAACAGGGGAAGAGGCCTCGTCCTTCCATAGTCCGGACCTGCACCATCTCACACTACAGTGCAATACCCAGCAGTGTGGGTAAAGGTACAGTACTGCATACATGAGTGTAGATATGCGAGTTTCCACTGTATGTGTGCATTTAAGGTATGTTTATATGTACATATTTTTAATCTTGACCACTAATCTTGTACGATCATAACTCTTGTACGATGCTGCTCCTCTTAAAAGTGATCCAGGCTTAGAACACTTTTAAGAGGCACTTGACAGGCTGTTAAGAGGTTATATGTCACCTTCTCACTGCCTGTTTTAACTCCCTAAATGCAGAATCACTGTGCTGCAACCGCATTGTTGCAAGCGGTATTGGGCAATAATTTCTGCCATGGCCTCTGCAGCTAAAGAGGAAGCAGCTGAAGGTCATGGTAAAAATAAAGTTCAACCAAATGTTTTTGCCGTTCCCCAACCTCATGTATGAATAAGTAATTGAGTTGCATCCCTACAGCTATGTCTAGGCCAGCCCATTCATTTCATATCAACCTGCAGAAATGCAGGGAAAAGTCACTGGCCCTTTTAAAAAAACGGTATTGATTTGGCTTCACGGTTGTCAATGGGTGGGAGTACCAATAAGAATTAATTGAACACCAGTGCATCTGCTAAAAAGCAGAATGTTGGGAGCATGTGTGATTTTACAAACCTAAAGGCCCGTACACAATATGATTTTCCGACAAATGTGTGATGGCAGGGTTTTGTCGGATAATCCGACCGTTTGTACGCTCCATCGCACAATTGTTGTTGGAATTTCAGACAACAAATGTGGGATAGCATGTTTTAAAATTTTCCGACAACAAATGTGTCTTGTCAGATTATCCAATCGTGTGTACACAAGTCCATCGTAAAAAAAAACCAAAGTACAAACACGCATGCTCTGAACCAATTCTAACCATAAGACAACATTAGCAGAAGTTTCCCAAAGGGTGGTGCTAAAGAGCTGTAAAAAAAAACACGTAGTTTCATGTATGTTGGCCAACAATGTTTTGCCATCTGTATGCAGAACAAGTTCAGGGCCAACACCCTTCGCACAAAATGCCACGGATTTGTCCGTTGGAAATGCGATCGTGTGTACGAGGCTTTATACTGCGGGGCCTTGAGAATGAAAGTACTGAAGGCGCCGTGACTTAAAAAAAAGGTTGGGGAAAACTGGAGATTACAAAACAAAAGGAAAAAAAATTCAGCAAAACAACTCAAAACGGAATACATATTTGTTGAAAGAATTCTGTCAAGAGAGCACTATGGGGCTGCCGCTGCTGAACATTTTCTGAAAACGTGGGTAGGAGCGGCACACACATGGTTTTTACCTTAATGCAGAGACAAGCATTAAGATAAAAGAACATTTGGCCTTTAGGCCCTGTACAAACGACCGGGAATTCCGTCAGGGAAAAAAATAAAATAAAAACGTTGGTTTTCCTGATGGGATTTCTGGCAAGCTTGCCTTGCAAAGCTGTGCATACAGATGGCCACTCAAAAGAGCCGCTGTTCTTTTGAATGGCCAGAACGCAGTGACATCATCGACTACGACGAGCCTGCGCTTGTCACATTCGATGCCGTCGCCGCCAGCTTGCTACACCCTACACTAACCTTGTATGCTACTGTGCATGCGTTGAACTCTTATTGAGCATGCACGGGTTTACCTGGGACAGGTAAGCATACAGACGACCGGTTTTCTCGGCAGGAAACATTCTGCCGGGAAACCCGATGAGAAAATAGAGAGCAGGGTTCTCTATTTTCCCATCTGGATTCCCGGCTGTTTCCCTGTTGGGATAACTGCTAGGGAGCATACACACGGCGGAGATTCCTGGCCAAATGCTCTCCTGGAAGTTTTCCCGCTGGGAAAACCGGTCGTGTGTACGAGGCTTCAGTCACTATTTTGGTATGTGCAAGAATGCCGTTTTCAGCCACACTTGCCTGTACTCCTAAGACGGATCAGAAGAGTGATAATTTCTTGGTGCTTTCATTGCCAGTGAATGGACATTTTCATCTTACAACAGGAAATTCAAGGTCTTGTCACTTACCTGTATGATCACCGTGTATCATTTTTTTAAATTACATTTTTAGCAGTAGAGTTTACATTTTTGCATTTTAACATTATTTATTCTGCTCTTTACAGAAATGAGAAGATTCGCATATTTGTTCTGGGTTAGTAAATCAGAAAGCACTGAAACCATTCGATCAGTCGAAGAGCTTGTTCACATGGGCATACACACCCATGCAAGGGTGGCGTTTGCCCATCCCCATGCAGGCATTCCAATTGACAGTCGTGTGTGGGGTAGGTGCACGGCCCCAAAAGCACAATGTCTGTGATCATTCGGGTCATGCCAAGGCCTAACAGTTAGGCAGCTAGAATTTTCAAAGGAAAGGGGTTAAAAATGGTACTCTTCAGATTTCTCCCAGATCCGGGGATTTGTTCAACTCAACATCGCAAAGATCTAAAAAAGGGATTTCTTTTCGTCATTGCAAACTATGGGCACAGAAACAAGGAGACAAATTCCACCCTCTTGGCCACATTTTACCGCAAGGAACCACACAACTGGCACTATATAATTTTAGAAAGACAGCTGTTCCTAGAATCCATCAGCCCACACAAAATACCAGTAGGTGCCCCAAAGTGCCTACACGTCATATGCTTGGAATACAGTTTAAGAATTTCTCATTATCCCAGAATAAAATTATAGGACCGAAATAGCTTATTCATTACTGTTGACATTTAAACACGCTAAAGGAACAGCTAATATGCTTGTCTTTAGATTTTCCAGCCATGTTGTAATCAAGATTTTCCAACGTTAAAATACAGTTTTTATTTAACCACTTAAGACCCGGACACATATGCTGCTAAATGACCCAAGGTGTTTTTACAATTCGGCGCTGCGTCGCTTTAACAGACAATTGCGTGGTTCGTGCGATGTGGCTCCCAAACAAAATTTGCGTCCTTTTCTTCCCACAAATAGAGCTTTCTTTTGGTGGTATTTGATCGCCTCTGCGATTTTTATTTTTTGTGCTATAAACTAAAATAGAGCGACAATTTTGAAAAAAATCACATTTTTTACTTTTTGTTATAAAAAAAAAATCAAATAAACTAAATTTTAGTAAAACATTTAGGCCAAAATGAATTCAGCCACATGTCTTTAGTAAAAAAAAAAAAAAAAAAAAAAAAATAGCTACCTAGCGGGAACAGCGACACTAATACAGCGATCAGAAAAATGATTGCTTAGTGACGCTGGCAATAGGGAGTTAAAGGGTTAACTAGGGCAGTGATCAGGGGGTTAAAACTTTATTAGGGGGGGTACGGGGGCTATCCTGAACCTAACACTAACTAACTTTCACACTGCCTGTCACACCGACACCAAATGCAGTGATTAGATCACTGCATTCAGTGACACTGTGACAGGGGGGGGGGTAGATCACAAGGGGTTAATGTGCCTATGTGTGTGTGTGTCAGTGTTGTGTTGGTGCACACTTACTGTGGATGTCTTCTCATCAGCAGCGGTGGGAAACACCGCTGCGATGAGAGATGACATCATTTCCTCCTTCCTGTGTAAACACAGGAGGAGGAAGTGACACGAAGGGGGAACGCTCCCAGAGCCAGGGGGACTGCCGCACACCGCGGAGGGGGTCCCAATCGGACCCCCGAACCGCACAAAAGGCGAGGACATAAATATACGCCCTTGTGCCTGTACGAGCCATGTTGTGGACGTACATAGGCGTGCGGCGGTCCTTAAGTGGTTAAACAAGCATTAATAAAGTCCACAAAAATTCAATATTTTGCTTTGTTTTGAAGGTGTATATTGCTCTCCATGTTCTTGGGTGTTTTTTTTTTTTTTATCCCCAGCATTAATATACACTGACCAATGTGTGATCACAAGTGACCAGTTACATCAGACACCAAGGGCCCTTTCACACATATGGATCCCGTGAGGATCCGTACTTTTAACACCCGCTTGCTCAGCGGAGATCGCTCCGTTGATCCCTGCGCTGTACAAGCAAACGACATGGCGGTCAGATTTCCGTTCTCCTCTATAGGGGGATCGGATGAACACGAACACACTGTCCGTGTTCATCTGATCCGATGACGGATGAAAAAATAGGATTTTCCTCCGTCTACAGAATCGGAGCATAGTGGAGAGCGATGAGATTGGATGTTCATCCGCTATCCCATAGGGATACATGCATGTATGTTTTTCATCCGAAAACTGATGGATGAAAAAAGGGACATACGGTCCGCAGGTGTGAAAGAGGCCTTAGATGCTGGAAGTTAATTTTAATATAATACAGGATTTATATAGTGCCAACAGTTTGTGCAGCACTTAACAGTGTAAGGGCAGACCCATCCTATATAGGGATGGGACAAACTGCCAAATGTTTTTTTTGCATTTAATATTGCTATGTCAAGAAAGAGGAGAGATTATACTTTATCTCTTCCCCCCTCATTTTCTATTTGATGTTTCAGATACACTATATTGGGCACATGAAATTTAACCAGTTGCCGACCAGCCCACCGTCATTCTACGGCGGCAGGTCGGCACTGCTGGGCGAGAGCACGTAGCTCTACGTCCTCCCTTTAGCGGGCGCTAGGGGGCCCGCGCGCGCCCAAGCTCGTCCCCCAGTGTGCCCGGCGGGCGCGATCGCCGCCGGGCACGCACGCTCATACGTTACAGAGCGGGGAACGGGAGGTATGTGTGTAAACACATACCTCTCGTTCCTGTCAGCGGGGGAAACGCTGATCTCCTGTTCATACAATGTATGGACAGAAGATCAGTGATTTCCCCTAGTGAGGCCACCCCCCCCATACAGTTAGAACACACCCAGGAACACACTTAACCCCTTCCCTGCCCCCTAGTGTTAACCCCTTCACTGCAAGTGGCATTTTTATAGTAATCCAATGCATTTTTATAGCATTGATCGCTATAAAAATGGCAATGGTCCCAAAAATGTGTCAAAAGTGTCCGATGTGTCTGCCATAATATCGCAGTACCGAAAAAAAACGCTGATCGCCGCCAATACTAGTAAAAAAAAAAATTATTAATAAAAATGCCATAAAACTATCCCCTTTTTTGTAAACACTATAAATTTTGCGCAAACCAATCAATAAACGCTAATTGTGATTTTTTTTTTTTTTACGAAAAATATGTAGAAGAATACGTATCGGCCTAAACTGAGGAAAAAAAATGTTTTTTTTTATATCTTTTTTGGGGATATCTATTAGAAAAATGTAAAAAATATTGCATTTTTTTCAAAATAGTGGCTCTATTTTTGTTTATAGCGCAAAAAATAAAAACCGCAGAGATGATCAAATACCACCAAAAAAAAGCACTATTTGTGGGAAAAAAAGGACGCCAATTTTGTTTGGGAGCCACGTCGCACGACCGCACAATTGTCAGTTAAAGCGACGCAGTGCCGAATCACAAAAAGTGCTCTGGTCATTGGGCAGCAATATGGTCCGGGGCTGAAGTGGTTAATGACATCCCAGTCTTCGTCCGTAGGGTTCAATATTGAGTTGGCCCACCCATTGCAGCTATAACAGCTTCAACTCTGAAGGCTGTCCATAAGGTTTAGGAGTGTGTCTATGAGAATGTTTCACCATTCTTCCAGAAGCACATTACTTGGCCTGGCTCGCAGTCTCTGCTCCAATTCATCCCAGTGGTGCTCCACCAGGTTGACGTCAGGACTCTGTGCAGGCCAGTCAAGTTCCTCCACCCCAAACTCGCTCATCCATGTATTTATGGACCTTGCTTTGTGCACTGGTGCGCAGTTATGTTGGAACAGGAAGGGGCCATCCCCAAACTGTTCCCACAAAGTTGGGAGCATGAAATTGTCCAAAATGTCTTAGTTTGCCGACGCCACAAGAGTTTCCTTCACTGGAACCAAGGGGCCAAGCCCAACCCCAACCCTTGAAAATACAACCCTACACCAGGGGCGGACTGACAACTCATGGGGCCCCTGGGCTTACAGATAGTCACCACATCAGGAGGCAGTGCAGAGGCGGGGCAGCTAAAATCTCAGGATTTTCACATCCAAAGCATGTCGATTTCGGACATATCAGGGACAGATGTAAAAAAGAAAAAACACAGATTTTTACATACTGTCCCTGGTTTTACTGAGCCTGGCAACCCTGATGGGGCCCCCTAGTGGCATGGTGCCCTACACATAATCTCCCATCCACCTAATGATTTGGACCAGTACATAAAGCAAGGTCCATAAAAGACATGGATGAGCGAGCTGGGGTGAAGGAACTTGACTGGCCTGCACATAGTCCTGACCTTAATACCATAGAACACATATGGGATGAATTGGAGTGGAGACTGTGAGCCAGGCCTTCTCATCCATATCAGTGCCTGACCTCACAAATGCGCTTCTGGACGAATGGTCAAACATTCCCATAGACACATTCATAAACCTTGTGGACAGCCTTCCCAAAAGAGTTAAAGCTGTTATAGCTACAAAGGGTGAGCCAACTCAATATTGAACCCTACAGAATAAGACTGGGATTCCATTAAAGTCCATGGACCAGATTCACATACACTTAATCTTGCGCTGCGTAATCAAAATACTCTACGCTGCCGTATTTTACCAGGCTCTACACCAAATCCTGGTAGATTTTTGCCCGTACGCTACGGCGGCGTAGTCTATTTCTCGCCGCGTAATCGAAATACGCGATTAGGGGGCGTGAAGCATTTAAATTAAGCGCGTCCCCGCGGCGATCGAACTGCGCATGCTCCGTTCAGAAATTTCCCGTTGTGCATTGCGCGAAATCACGCCGTTACGTCATTCGTTGTTGGAGTAGCATCGCTTACGAACATTCCTATTCCCGGACGACTTACGTAAAAAATAATAAAAGACGTCGGAAAACGTAGAAATTCGACGCGGGAACGACGGCCATACTTAACATGGGCTGTCTAATATTAGAGCAGCAAAAAGCTGGTATAGTTTTACGCAGCGAAAAGATGACTAAAGATGCCGTAAGAGATTGCGATTGAAGATCGTAATTTTGGGGATCGCCGGCAAAAGCTCATTTGCATACCCCGACGCGGAAAACGACGGGAAGTCCACCCAGTGGCCGCAATTTTATTGCAGCGTAGATCCGAAGGCGTACGAACACGTAATCCAGTCGAATTGAAGCCCGCAGCCGTCTATTCATGGTTTGAGGTTTTCGACTAGTTAGAAAACGCGCGTAATTTGAAATTACTCCAGTCTAACACCAGTTAGACAGGCGTAATGGCTCTGTGAATCTGGCCCCATGTGTTTTGTTTTAACAGAATCATTACACTATTCTGTCCGTCTACCTTGCAGACATTAATTTTAGCCAAATATTTTTTCCTTTACAACTCCTTTAAAGCAGTATTTAACCCAAAATATATAGTACCAACCTTTAGATGTGGTGGCTGCATTGGTTTTGATTTTCAGTTGCTATTCCTTTTATTTTTCACCTGGTGAAACAAATGCAGCCACCTCATCCAATAATTGGTATTTTGCAATCTAATAATGTTTTATTTTTTTTTATTTTTTTCCATGATTAGTAGGAGTTGGGCAATGATTTACGGAGTATATCTAGTGTCCATTAACGGTAAATTACCCTGAAAATTAATCACACTTTTTTCCATCACACGCAAGTTATAATTTCAATATAGTTGTATAATCAGATCTTTCTATCTCTCTGCTCCAATAAACCTTATCCCTTGATAAAAAAAGTTATTAGATGCAAACTATCGAGCAGGAAACGGAAAGAATGGCTCATAAACTTGGTGAACTGTGAATCAGAAAAACACTCATCTTGTTTATTATTGCTCGATGAGATTTTCTAATTGCGGACAGCAACAATACATGCATGAGCCTCTTATGGCTTTCATTACTGCACTGGTTCATCATCAAATTAGACTTTACGGGAACAATATCCAAGAATCATATACAGGCCCAGTGGTAAATGATGGGATGTGGGGTTCCAGCACAATACAATACAACCCCACATTACAATACATAGCACCCGGCACCTGTGGACCCCTTTACATTACACAGCCCCTTGCATCTCTGGACCCCTTTACATTACACAGCACCCTGCACCTCTGGACCCCTTTACATTACACAGCCCCCCAATTTGTTACACAGACACCCCACTAACAGTTCTGGACACCCTGCATGTTACACAGACCTCCCTACAGTAAAGACCCCCTCCCTACAGCACAGCCCATACAGACCCCCCCCCCCCATACACTACAGAGATGTGGCCTGCGGCCCACCGGGCATATGCCCGGTATGCCCTATGGCCAGTCTGGGCCTGATCACATACTTTACTCAGTGCGATAGTGCCTGACTAGGTAGGATATATATATATATATATTATATATATAATTACACACACAGTACAGACCAAAAGTTTGGACACACCTTCTCATTCAAAGAGTTTTCTTTATTTTCATGACTATGAAAATTGTAGAG
This sequence comes from Rana kukunoris, assembly GCA_029574335.1. Lineage (NCBI taxonomy): Eukaryota > Metazoa > Chordata > Amphibia > Anura > Ranidae > Rana > Rana kukunoris. Next base: position 274,025,878 of record CM056051.1, on the reverse strand, counting down.
TCAAACTGGAGGCATCAAAACTATGAATTAACACATGTGGAATTATATACATAACAACAAAGTCTGAAACAACTGGAAATATATTTCATATTCTAGGTTCTCCAAAGTAGCCACCTTTTGCAGCAGACACATCTCTAAAACAACTGTTAGGAGGAGACTGTGTGAATCAGGCCTTCATGGTAGAATATCTGCTAGGAAACCACTGCTAAAGAAAGGCAACAAAAAGAGACTTGTTTGGGCTAAAGAACACAAGGAATGGACATTAGACCAGTGGAAATCTGTGCTTTGGTCTGATGAGTCCAAATTTGAGATCTTTGGTTCCAACCACCGTGTCTTTGTGTGACGCAGAAAAGGTGAACTGATGGACTCTACATGCCTGGTTCCCACCGTGAAGCATGGAGGAGGAGGTGTGATGGTGTGGGGGTGCTTTGCTGGTGACACTGTTGGGGATTTATTCAAAATTGAAGGCATACTGAACCAGCATGGCTACCACAGTATCTTGCAGCGGCATGCTATTCCATCCGGTTTGCGTTTAGTTGGACCATCATTTATTTTTCAACAGGACAATGACCCCAAACACACCTCCAGGCTGTGTAAGGGCTATTAGACCAAGAAGGAGAGTGATGGGGTGCTGCGCCCGATGACCTGGCCTCCACAGTCACCGGACCTGAACCCAATAGAGATGGTTTGGGGTGAGCTGGATCGCAGAGTGAAGGCAAAAGGGCCAACAAGTGCCAAGCATCTCTGGGAACTCCTTCAAGACTGTTGGAAGACCATTTCAGGTGACTACCTCTTGAAGCTCAATAAGAGAATGCCAAGAGTGTGCAAAGCAGTAATCAAAAGCAAAAGATGGCTACTTTGAAGAACCTAGAATATGACATATTTTCAGTTGATTTTTTGTTATGTATATAATTCCACCTGTGTTAATTCATTGTTTTTATGCCTTCAGTGTGACTCTACAATTTTCATAGTCATGAAAAAAAAGAAAACTCTTTGAATGAGAAGGTGTGTCCAAACTTTTGGTCTGTACTGTATATATATATATATATATATCTCATGGTTAGAATTGGTTAAAAAATGAAACCTAAAAAACTGTTTGTATGAGACAGTGAGGTATTAAACAGCTATGAAGTACTGTCTGCAAAGATGATATAATCTGCATTATGTGCTTCTCAGAAGAGAAGGACTTCTCACTGCTAAAGTGTAAGTGTGAGACTGCATTTCATAAAAACCAGCGTAGAGTGCACAACCACCCCTTGGAAGCATTTCCCTGCCTGATCACTCTTAATTTATTAGTTCCTTCGATTGACAATCTCAGAAGATGGTCTGTGTTTGAGAACCTTTACAGTAATTTGTTCATTTGTTTTGCAAAATAGGTATTGTACACTTAACCGCAGCAACCCACTGCCTTATGCATCATTCATATGCAATTGTAGTGAATACACACATATGTGTAATGTATGTGTACATGGGAGTTTACAAAATCAAAAGAACAGATGCTCCAAATAAAAGCACTCACAAAACCCCATGGACGAGAGCCTGAAATTGGGACACAATGGATGTGTGAGAATCAGCAGAAATGGCAGTTCTCAGACCAAACCCACAGATACAGAGTGTCCAGCATGGATCAGGCCAGAGGAAACGCAGAGCTGGATGACGTGATAGAGGGGAACAAGACATGCAGACACCAGGATGGGAAGATCATATAGGTCTGTGTCACCCTTAATGCTATATTATCTACAAGACAATACACAGGCACGCCCCTTTAACGGAATATCACAAAACTCAACCAAGGATTGATGGTCTAATTTTTGGACTTTTTGAAAATGGTTAGAGTTGAACGTTCAATTTTTGCCACGTGTGTGTAATCATACATTATATATATATATATATATATATATATATATATATATATATATATATATATATATATAATTATATCATATCACACACTAGTTTTAGTAAATCTCCCCCTAAAATGGTAATTATACAATTTTCTTGTTAAATTTCCTTAAGATTTTCCTTCAACTATGTAGTGCAAGATAGATGGATATACTTTATTGTCATTGTATACATACAACAAAATGTATTTAAGGACCAGCCTGATTGCATACAAATTGAAAGTATTTAGGTTTGACCTCATATTAAAAAGGTTTTTAGTAAATCGTAAAGAAAAAATTGTATAATGTATGGCCAACCTTAGTGACCATCATTCTTAGGTCAGAAATGTTTACAATGCACTTTCAAAAGCAACAGACATGCTTGTAATGAACACAAAATTCCAGGTCATCCGCAAAATGTTTTTTAAATTTAGTTTGGTGTCCCAATAACGCAAAATTAATTCACATTACTATTTTACATCTGACATTTTAACAGGTTGCAATTCTCTGGCAAACAGTCACTTTTTTTTGTCATCGTCAAAAAAATTGTCCTTTGGTCATTTGTTATTTATAAAATTAGCACCTATCAAAATTCAGATCAGTACCAGATGTATTCTGATTGGCTGCTATGGCTTATTGCTCTTTAAAATTAGCACTCAAGAAAAAACGCTTAAATATAAGGCCAACATAAAAAAAAAAAAAGTGATGCATCCCACAGAAAAGATCTGATTTCAGAAAATGGTCTGCAATGATTTACTGTACTTTTTAATAGAGGAGTTTTAAAAAATTGCCTTCTAAAACAAGCACAAAAATGATAAAAAAGTTTAAATTATACCCTATATAGAAAGGAGAAAACATATACATATGTACACACACACACACATATACATATACATATACACATACACATATATATACATATACATACACATACATACATACATACATACATATATATATATATATATATATATATATATATATATGTGTATTTATTAAAAAAATATTGAAAAACTAGCAAAAACATTTCTTGTTGCCCATGGCTACAAAATGAGAAATCCCACTCCATTGTTACTCTAGGCTACAGAAATCACAGGTGAAATTGGTTACTACAGGCCATAAGAAATGTACCGTACTACCTAGAACAGTTCCATACAAAAGACTCAGAGTACTAAAATACGGTTAATCCTGTTACAGTGTTTTACGTGTATGTAAACCATAGGGCTAAATGTTCTCATTTCCCACCATTAACAAAAACACCACACTAAAGACCCAGCAGTGTACACCTCATTTGCTGCACTGCCTTTTTTAAATTTCTAAAAGCCAATTATATCCGTCTTGCCGGGGGGCAGCATGTCTAACGGACGCTGGGAATTCCCCCTGATTTGTATGTAGTTGGCTTTGTTTTCTTCTTCCCTTTAACAAGGAGCTACAAAAGGCCCCTTACAATGTATAAGACAGCAGTTCCTTCATCCCCCGTTTATCATCTCCCCCCTCCTTCTCAATGACTGGGAAACATGGATGAATAGAGGAGATGCTGCTGGTCTCGTGGATGGAACAAGAGCTTGTGAATGAGGCAGCAGCCTAAACAGCAGGTGCTCCTCTATAACCCCCACCACCCAGTCATCCTGCCACATTAATCCGCACACCATCTGTTGGGTGGAGGAGCAATGTCCTCTCTCTGCGAGACAGTTCACATGCTGAGGACAAAGTGGATCATTGGCAGATGGAGATTATGCGATCAGGAGAGGGGCGGACCATGCAGAACATGATGGCTCCTATTAACTTCACACTGACTGTGACTTTGTTTGGCGAGTGTCTTATTGTAGCCACATCCCCATTCTAACAGCCGCATGAGAAGAAAAAACACTGGAAAGGAGGATGAGGTCATGTTCAGAGAACTACCAACCATCAACAAAGCTAGGAGCAGCAAATCACCCTTTCCAAGTGACATTTTTAAAATGTGGAAGCTGTGACATGTGACTGGGCATGGTTTCCCCTTTTCAAACTGTCCTTTTGGCTACATGTAAATGGAAAAAAATCATTTACAAGCAATGGAAAATTTTATAAACTATTTAACTTGAACAGTTTAAAAAATAAAATAAAAAATTGCTGATAGAAACTAATAACTGAAGTTTCCACAATAGTATAAATAATCTGAGACACAAGGGGATCGATTTACTAAAACGAAAGGGTGCTAAATTTGGTGCAGCCGTTCATGGTATGTAGTAACCAATCTGCTTCCAACTTCAGCTTGTTCAAATACACTTTAAAACAAAACAAACAAAACTGGAAGCAGATTTTTTTATGCAGAGCTGCACCACATTTTGCACAGTTTTAGTAAATCAACCCCACAGTGGCATACATTTTGCACACTGACTGGTGTATAAAAGGTATGTAGTGTTTGGGATACACATATACTGTATCTGTGAAGGGGAGTCTAGGGTCAATTCAGAGATCATTGGGCATACAGACAAAAAGGTACACACCCAGGTTTAAACCCGAAAAAATAAAAAATAAAGTTATGAAGGGTGTCATTGCGGACCTCCCTTTCCACACTAGTAACTAGATGTCAGTTATCCTCTTTATTCTATACTGTGATTTACTGGCCCAGGAGAAGTACTCTTGACACATCTCTGAATTGTTCAGTGGGAATCATGCTATCAGCATATTCAAAAATGCTACCCCCTTAAAGCCCCTTTCACATTGGGGCGGGAGCCGCGGTGGCGGCATAGCGTCGCTAAAAATAGCGCCTCTATACCGCCAGGATTGCTGTGGGAATTGGCCGCCAACGGTGCGGTATTAACCCCTGCTAGTGGCCGATAAAGGGTTAATACCGCCCGCAATGCGCCTCTGCAGAGGTGCATTGCGGGCGGTATTGCCGCGGTTTCCCATCGTTTTAAACGGGAAGGAGCGGTATACACGCCGCTCCTCTCACCGCTCCAAAGATGATGCTGACAGGAGATTTTTTTCTCTCCTGCCAGCGCATCGCCTCAGTGTGAAAGCCCTCAAGCTTTCACATTGAGTAGGCAGTGAAGGAGTTTTTCAGGCGGTATAGCAGCGCTGTGAAAGGGGTCTAAATCTCCCACGATTGCCAACTCCGTATGCTTTGTAAGCCTGAACCCAGCCTAAACGATTTCCATGCTTCCCATTTGTTACTGTATGGGCATGTCTAGTAATCATTTGTTACTTTCAACAAAACCTGAAACTTGAGGCCCAGTTGAATGCTACTGGATTTACCAAGACTCAAATAATGAGAACCTTCGCAGACATTATATGGCCAAAACAGTCATGATTTAAGAACCTTAAAGTGATGGGCCTTAAAACAAACCTGCAGGGACAAAGCTAACCAAATGTATTGCGGATCCTGTTCCTTTATGGCATGATCGATATTCTATACCACGGTGCTTGTGCTACGTAATTTGTCCCTCCTATCTTGTAATATACCTGGCTGATCTTGCCTGTGCTGACCATGGTAATCATGGCTTCTGAGCCATGATTACAGTGGTGAGGTTATGTGCCTCTGTCAGCCTGCTGCTCTGAGTGTCTCCTCTCATCCCCTCCCTGCCTGTCAGCATGAGAGCCTCTTCTCCTCACCACCCCTTCCACGGCTATTCAGCTGCAATATGCAGCAAATATATATGTATCCCCTCCGGATTAAGCTGCCTTTAACTACAGTATGTGTTTTTTTTATTTTATTAAAATACTTAATACCTTTTCCCACACCGTTTTCTGTGCGATCATGTGATCCACCTCTGCTGCCTGGCTGACCTTACAGGGGCATCTCAGCCAATCCCACTTCTCGCCATAGATCGGGGAAGAAGAGTGAAGAGGAAGAACGTGACTGCACAGCTCCGCTGTGAGAAAAGGTATTTAGCATTTTAATAAAACCAAACATACATAGTGGTAAATTGCAGCATAATCTGAAGGGGATACCAGTCACTATGTAACTGAAGTCACTATGTAACTTTACAAACAGTGGCTACACTGTTCACTGGCTACCGTGAATTACACAGAGCTGAGATTAAAGGGGCTGTAAAGGTTCCTTTTTTATTTTCTACATAGGTGCCTTTAAGCTAGTGCATTGTTGGTTCACTTATCTCACCCTTTGATTTCCCTTGTAAATGTTTTTTTTTCTTTGTCTGAATTTCTCACTTCCTGTTCCTCCTCAGTAAGCGTTCCTCCTCAGTAAGCTGTTCTTGCTGACTAACCCCCATGGATGATGGGGGCAAGCTTACTGAGGAGAAACAGGAAGTGAGAAATTCAGACAAAGAAAAAAAAAACATTTAGAAGGGAAATTGAAGGAAAAGGTAAGTGAACCAACAATGCACTAGCTTAAAGGAACCCATTTAGAAAGTAAAAAAACAGACCTTTACAACCCCTTAGGGTATATTGGGGGGCCCGACTATAGAACAAACATTCAAGGACCCATCACGTTTTACCCATGCACACCCCGTGCACATTTATGTGACCGTCACTTTATACCTTGATTGTGTTCTATGATCATTCAATTCATGTTTTTTGCAAGTTTGTTTACACGCCATTACCCTTCAGAGGAAGATTCTGTTACCTTTAAGTCCACCCCCCCCCCCCCCAGCATCATTTTGAGTTTACTCGTATGTAGTGATCTAATAGACGCACTACGTGTTTTTTTGCTCTTTACCACCACCCTTTGGGCAACTTCTGCTATTGTTGTCCGATCTTTAGCATTGGTTCTGCGAATGCGTGTTTGTACTTTGGACTTTAGTCTGATGGACTTGTGTACACACGATCGGATTAGCTGACGTAGCACATTTGTTGTCGGGAAGTTTGTTCACACAGTGAACATTTGTCCGACGAAAAAGCGAAAAAGTTTGTCCGATGGATTGTACACACGATCGGATGTTCTGCAAAAACAGGCCCGTCAAAAGTTTGTTGTCAAAAAGTCAGAACATGTGTACGGGCCTTTACACTAGCCTATCCAGCCCTGTAAAGGGAAAAAATAAAATAAAAAATCAGTATACATACCTTTTTTGCAGGCGACCCGATCTCCAGCGGCAGAAGCTCTGATCCCACATTGAGCTGTCAGCCGCAGCTTCGCTGTGTGGGTAGGTGCAGAGAACGCATTCAACAACAGAAGCCCCGTAGAAACTCTATGGGTGATATCACACCCCATTTCACAGCCGTTGTTTGACGTGTACTCAGCAGAGCTTCCGCCACTGGAGATCGGGTCAGATCAGTTTCAGAAAAGGTATGTATACTAATTTTTCTTTACAGCGCTAGATAGGTCAGTGTTAGAATGTTGGTTGGTGGCTATAGATGCAGGGGTTTTAGCACGGACTTCCACTTTAATAACAGAATGAAGTAAGCGCAAACTGTATATGGTTTGCGCTTACTTCAGTTTTAACCTATAAAAACTTGTGTTGTTACTTACATTAGCTGGCATGGTGCGAGAGCTGAAATCATAGAAATACTATTTTTGCTCCATGACGTGATTACAGGAATCTGTAATTCCTGAAACATTACTGGGATCTGTCCCAACCAACAGGGCTTTTATACTTCCAAATTCTACATTCATAGGGCCAGATTCAGGTAGATGAGAGCATCTTTGCTCCAGAGTAACGCTTCTCATTTACGTTACTCTGAAGACCCTTTCAGCGCAAGTCCTGTAATTCACATAGCAGTTGCGCGTAAACTTGCGCCAGAGTAACGATAATGCGCTGGCGTAACCCGACGCAAGTGGAAGTGGGTGTGATCATATGTAAATGATGGGCGGAGCCCAGCGCAGAGGCTTACGTTCAGCGCATCAACCACGGAGCATGCGCAGTGAGTGCGGCTCCACTCGCCCCCTTTGTGCGCATGCTCACAACTTCCGTCGGCACCACTTCACGGGAAACGTCAGCGCAATGCCTTCCGTTGGGCGTTTAAATGCGCCCGTAGAAGCGCCATTTCGGCACTAAAGTATATCCTGCTCCCCCTCCCCGCAGTGATGTTACTTTTGTTTTGAGATGGCTGCTCCCGTTCCCCGCAAACACACAGGAGAAAGCTGAACTTTAATGGCCAGGAGCTGTCAGCCGTCATCTCGGCTATGGAGACCTATGATGTCTTCCTCCATGGCTGTAAAATTTGACAGACAAGCATGGACAGAGGTGTTGTCCTGCAAGTGGGGGTGCTCAGCTAGCTCTTATCGTCGGTAACGCTGCTGTAGCTGCTCTCCTGCTGACCTGTGGCCATCTGGAGTAAAGATAAAGCAGCCTTTTGTAGAAATAACTTTGCGCCGGACGGACGAGATACGCGCGGCGCATGTAGCCAGCGTATGGTGCTAATCCGTTCGTGAATTGTGAAAAATCCCTCATTTGCATATTTGCAGGGGAAATCAATAGGCGCGACTGATGCGCCCAACGAAATTAAGCGCTGACGATACTCTGGCGTCGGAACGTTCCGCCAGTCGCAAATGACCCGTTATTGGGCGCATCTAGTTTGGTGGGTACGGGCACATAGAAACGACGGCGCATCATCACAGTTACGCGGCGCATATCGAAATACTCCAGCGCAAGTGTTCCTGAATCTGGCCCATAGACTTAAAATAAAAGATGGCACAGTGAGAAAATGCTGGCTCCATTACACTTACACTTTTACCAAAATTATGTTTTCTCTGTACAAAACTCCTATAGAGTTGGCAACATCGGGTAGGAGAGATGTACTAAGTGGCAACCAATCATATATTCCTTTTTCACTTGGTAATCCAAATATAGTGCCAAACAATGAAGATAAAAAGGTCACTCTTAAACATTTTCCTACTCCTGTAAGCGGTTTTCTGCACCAACTTTTGAAATAATTTTGTAACCAGTAATTAAAGAACTGTCCAAGTTGACTGAAGGTTGTAGAAGTAGGCAAGAGGGGCTGTTGCATGTTTTAGGGGAATCAAATATAACAGAGCATAAAGTATTATGTTTAAGAACAAACAAATTGATACAAATTAACATTTTAAGTTTAATGTGAACCCTTACATTGAAAACCACCCATTTAGTTTAAAATAGAAATGAAGTGAAATACTGTGTGTAAATACACAAACCTATGTATACTATTATATTATATACACACACATACACACGAGAGCTGCACGAATAATCGCAATCTTGATTCAATGCAATCTCCAGGCCAGATGACCCGCGATTTTCGTGTGCGGCCTTAGGAAAGTCCCCGACTTCGGCCAAGCTCAGGAGCGGCGGCCATCTTGGTACACCTGGTGCCGGCTGTCTTGTCAGGAAGTGACGATTTGTCCCCGCAATCTTGCTCCACCCCACACTACTGCACAGTAATGTTAGTGAGAAGGGGGCAAGCGGACATCATGTTACACCCAACAGAGTTTTACATTTCACAGTTATTTTCAACACAAACGGAGCTTATGTGGTTAAATACAGAATATGTAAATCTGATGGACTGTTTACATGTTCAATTTTAAAAGCAGCAGCAAACCTTACATGCTTGCTAATGTGACAGAACACCTCTGATTTTCACAATTAGTTAAATGTGAAAATCAGAGCGGTTCTTGCACATTAGCAAGCATGTAAGGTCAGCAGGTTTGCTGCTGCTTTTAAAATTTAACATGTAAACAGTCCGTCAGATTTACATATTTTGGGCCAGATTCTCAGCTGAGATACGACGGTGTATCTCAGATACCCATTGAAAAAAACTGCGATACGACGGTGTATCTATGCGAGTGATTCTTAGAATCACTTACGCATAGATACACTAAAGATCTGACAGGTGTAAAGCAATTACACCGTCGGATCTTAGATGTAATGACAACGCCGGCCGCTAGGTGGCCTTTACGTTGTTTTCTCATTTGCCTATGCAAATGAGCCCAATACGCCGATTCCCGAACGTTTTTGCGACGCGGCAACGTAGTTTACGTAGGTTGCGTACGCGTAAGGTTACCCCTGCTGTATGAGGGGTATATTTCCGAAGTGCCGTCGTTGCCATGTTAAGTATGGCGTCGGGTCAGCGTCGTCTTTTTCCGTTGTTTTACTAAGTCGTTCGCGAATAGGGAATTGCGTAAGTGACGATCACGTCGTTTTGACGTCGGTTTCAACTACGCTTTCCAACGTGAGCTGGAGCATGCGCACTGGGCTTTTTTCCCGGCCGGCGCATGCGCACTTTGTTTGACGCGGGGGCGCGCTTAATTTAAATACAGCACGCCCCCTCCTTCAGTATTTGAATTACGCGGCCTTACAAAGCCGCATTTACGCTACGTCGCCGAAAATTACGGAGCAAGTGCTTTGAGAATACGGCACTTGCTCCAGTAATTTGCGTAGACGTAGTGTTAATGTGATACGAAACGCCGCCAGATACGCCATTTTTTGAGAATCTGGCCCTCTGTATTTAACCGTTTTGTGTTGAAAAATAACTTACATTTTTTTTTTATTGAGAATCCCGATTCTCATTTTTCCCAGAATCGTGCAGCTCTAACACACACACACACACACACACACACAGTGCCTTGCGAAAGTATTTGGCCCCCTTGAACTTTGCAACCTTTTGCCACATTTCAGGCTTCAAACAAAGATATACGGTAAAACTGTATTTTTTTGTGAAGAATCAACAACAAGTGGGACACAATCATGAAGTGGAACCAATTTATTTGGATATTTAAAACATTTTTAATAGAGTTGTCCTGATACCGAGTATTTGCGAGAGTACTTGTACTCGCGCAAATACTCCCGATGCCTGAGAGAATACTTTTTTAGAATACTCCTCCCGCCGCTGCCGAGTCTCGACATCTAGTGGGGGGGGGGGGGGACTTGGCTTTGTCTTAGGGGACACAAGGCTGCATTAGAGACATTGGCTGCTGAATTGAGGGACATGGCTGCTGAATTGAGGGACATGGCTGAATTAAGGACACAAGGCTGCATTTGGGGACACAAGGCTGCATTTAAAAAAAAGTATCGGTAATCGGTATCGGCGAGTACATGAAAAAAAAAGTATTGATACGTGTACTCGGTCCTAAAAAAGTGGTATCGGGACCTAATTTTTAACAAATAAAAAACTGAAAAATTGGGCGTGCAAAATTATTCAGCCCCCTAAGTTACTACTTTGTAGCGCCACCTTTTGCTGCGATTACAGCTGTAAGTCACTTGGGGTATGTCTCTATCAGTTTTGCACATCGAGAGACTGAAATTTTTGCCCATTCCTCCTTGCAAAACAGCTCGAGCTCAGTAAGGTTGGATGGAGAGCGTTTGTGAACAGCAGTTTTCACTTCTTTCCACAGATTCTCTATTGGATTCAGGTCTGGACTTTCACTTGGCCATTCTGGATATGTTTATTTGTGAACCATTCCATTGTAGATTTTGCTTTATGTTTTTGATTATTGTCTTGTTGGACGACAAATCTCTGTCCCAGTCTCTGGTCTTTTGCAGACTCCATCAGGTTTTCTTCCAGAATGGTCCTGTATTTGGCTCCATCCATCTTCCCATCAATTTTAACCATCTTCCCTGTCCCTGCTGAAGAAAAGCAGGCCCAAACCATGATGCTGCCACCACCATGTTTGACAGTGGGGATGGTGTGTTCAGGGTAATGAGCTGTGTTGCTTTTACGCCAAACATAACGTTTTGCATTGTTGCCAAAAAGTTTGATTTTGGTTTCATCTGACCAGAGCACCTTCTTCCACATGTTTGGTGTGTCTCCCAGGTGGCTTGTGGCAAACTTTAAACGACACTTTTTATGGATATCTTTAAGAAATGGCTTTCTTCTTGCCACTCTTCCATAAAGGCCAGATTTGTGGAGTATACGACTGATTGTTGTCCTATGGACCGAGTCTCCCACCTCAGCTGTAGATCTCTGCAGCGCCTCTTATCTGCATCTCTGATCAGTCTTCTCCTTGTATGAGCTAATAGTTTAGAGGGACGGCCAGGTCTTCGTAGATTTGCAGTGCTCTGATACTCCTTCAATTTCAATATTATCGCTTGCACAGTGCTCCTTGGGATGTTTAAAGCTTGGGAAATCTTTTTGTATCCAAATCCGGCTTTAAACTTCTCCACAACAGTATCTCGGACCTGCCTGGTGTGTTCCTTGTTCTTCATGATGCTCTCTGCGCTTTAAACAGACCTCTGAGACTATCACAGTGCAGGTGCATTTATATGGAGACTTGATTACACACAGGTGGATTCTATTTATAGTCATTAGTCATTTAGGTAAACATTGGGTCATTCAGAGATCCCCACTGAACTTCTGCGGAGAGTTTGCTGCACTGAAAGTAAAGGGGCTGAATAATTTAGCACGCCCAATTTTTCAGTTTTTTATATGTTAAAAAAGTTTGAAATATCCAATAAATTCCGTTCCACTTAATAATTGTGTCCCACTTGTTGATTCTTCACAAAAAATGACAGTTTTATATCTTTATGTTTGAAGCTTGAAATGTGGCAAAAGGTCACAAATTTCAATATATATATACACACACACACACACACACACACACACACACATACATATAGCTTATTTAAAAAAAAAGCTGGGGGTGGAGAAGGAGCAGAGACACTGATCGTTCTAGTGAATGGATGCGCATAGGGGGGGGGGGGGGGGCATACCATGTCAGTCTGATCACTGAGTAGAGGCAGGCTGTTCTCCAAGCACAGCCAGAAAACTGACCACACATGTGCTTCTATGCCTAGCATGGTCAATTTCAAAAAGGAAAGCAGGGGGACTGGCAGGGTCACAAAGGTATTTCACACAAAGGAAGAAAAACAGAACAAAGATGTTTTAAAACAAGTACATAGTAACCTAGTCTTAACGAGCTAGCAACATCATTTACTCCTAAATCTCGTCAGCCATGCAAGAAAGGGAATTTAACCATTCCTAGCCAGCTCTGTTCTCTAACACTGGGGAAATGGCATTTTTTTTTGTTTTTACTATAGCGCTAAACTTTCATGACTACAAATTGGGCTATAAATCCCCAAAAAATAATAATTTGGCATAACTTTGTAAAACTCTTCTGCAAATATTTTTTATGAGTTTTTTAATCTGTAAAGTTATTAGCTGATGAAGCCAAGGTATGTTGTAGTTTTGATTAATCTCCAGAGACATAAACACGCTGATGTCATGAAAGGCTAGTCTTTGCAAAGAAAATAGCACAGGACATAGCTGAAATTCCTAGATTTAGAGTACAAGAAGCAGTAAAAAGTAGGGAAAATGGCAGCTAAAAGCAAGTTATAATACCTGCTTCAGTACAAACTGTCTGTGTATACAATTTTTTTTTTTTAAAGATATTTTTATTAGGTTTAAGACAAACCAACAAACAGAAAGTAACATACAAAAAAAAAAACAATGATACCACCAGACAACCTGGTCATAATCGTAAGGCAATACACTCAAACATAGAAAAATAACCTGAATCAGTGCACAATATAAAGTAGGCACAGTGGTAAAAGGCTCAGGTATAATTCCGGGATATAGCAAAAGCAGAGGTCCAGACATTAGAGACCCGTGAGGCACGGCCCATCATTGGTCAAGCAAGAGTAGTACAATCAGTGCTAGGAGAGGGTTAGCGGACTAGCCAACCATCTACCCCAAATTTTGTGGAAGGTTTTGTTCAGTTTCCGGACTTCAAAAGTAAGTTTATACAGTGGGATAGCGTCATTAATAAGTTTTAACCAGAGGGATTTCAGAGAAGTCTGTGAGCCCTTCCAGGCCAGTAAAATTGCTTTTTTTAACATAGAAGAGTATACAGAGCAGTCTCTTGGCATGTGATGATAGGTGTAATTCGCCAAAAATGCCTAATAGGCAGTTCTTGGGGTGGATTATGTTTGGGAGGCCTAGCGCCGATGGGATGAAAGCACCCACTTCTTCCCAATAGTCCTGGACTACCGGGCATGACCAGAAGCAGTGTAAGAAATCGGCCTCTTGGCCACAGCCGTGGAAACAGGCAGCCGAGGGCAGGAGACCCATCTTGTGTAACCTAACCTGGGTTCGATTAAAATTTTTGACCTGTATGATACGGTCCTAAAAAGCAATAACAGAGGTATTATACGTATCACTAAATTCTGACCAGTCCTCATCTATCAGGGAGATGTCCAGAGAGGTCCATTTTACCTGAGCTTTGTGAAATCTGGAGTTAAAGTCAGTCATTAGGGCTGCATAATAGGTGGAGACAAGTTTAGTGGGATCTGGATGTCTAAGCAGTTTTTTACAACAGGGGGCAAGTCAGTGGGATCATCCAGGAAGCCAAACTGGGCATGAATAGCATGCCTAAGCTTGTAGTAATAAAATAGGTACGATCTTGGTAGATCAAAGTCTAAACGTAGCTGAGAAAAAGATTTAAAGCCCTGAGAATTGTACAGGTGGCATAAATATTTAACCCCCCTGGAGTACCAGCGATTGGGATCAGGAGGGAGTATAGTTCCTGCAGATTGGGGTTAAACCACAGGGGGTTGTTGGGAGATTTCAGCCAGGTGTGTCTGGATACTTTTGTGACAATATAACGGAAAGAGGAAAGGGAAGGGGCAAGTAGGGCGATCAACCTCTGTAGATATTATGTAGGGTTTCCAGAGAAGATGCGATGGCTCCCTCCGTGGAGCTACAGGCATTTGCCGAAACCGGACACATCCAATCGTGGATGTGCACCAACTGGGTTGCCAAATATTATAGAAAGAAGTTGGGAAATGCCAGGCCTGCCAAGTGCGCTGGCAACCGTAGTGTTTCAAGTGCTACCTTGGGGGAGGTATACAATTCTTAATAGATTTTTTTTTCCCTTTGACACTATTTGATGCTGTATGGAAACCCCTCAATTTTTAATAGTGAAGAAAATGTATAGAACCCTTTACTCATCTCACAATACAAGGCGGATAACTAACTGACCCATCAGTAGACTTGAGCATTATTCATTAAGAAAAGCTGATGCAAAATTATGATAGAAGCAAAAAACAATTCTAAAATAGTCACCATTTGCCATTTCATTAGGCCTCTGAAGGGATGCTGGATGGGTTAAAAAATAGTTTCCGCTGATTGTTTATGCTGCCAGCTGTTTGTTGGAATAATTACTTTACTTTTTTTGTTAATATCCATAAAGTTCCCTTTAAATCCCCTGTAATGCATAATATCTACCACTAGAGTGAGCATTATCTCATATAAGAAATATTCTCATTGCAATAATAGCTGAGAGGAACAGGCATTTAAACCAGGTATTTCAATAGAGAACCAGAATTGGCAACTTCTATTGGTGTTGTCCAGTTATTCTGTTGGATGCCCAGATGCTACATACCATGCACATTTTTCACTGTATGCATTCTATGTCAATAAACATGGTCTTGGGCTGTATCTACCTGAAACTTAGTTCTGAAGTTACCACTGTAATTAAATAAAAAACATGATTCTAGAAGTATGCTGACTTAAGCATACACTTTTCAAACATAAGCATTACAGTAATTGTTTCCAACAGTCTATTAGTTATGTAGCTCCCAATATTTCTACCATTTTCTTTTCTCCATTTTACCGTTTTTCATAACGAGAAAAATGCATTTTTTTTAATTGGTCGCGAAAAACAGTCATGTGTAAGCTCCAGAGCATTTTTCAACGAGAAAAATTACCATTAAAAATTTAGAACCTGCTCTATTTTTTTCGTCTTTTTTTTGCATCGTGAAAAACGATTGTGTGTACACTTTGACGGGGAAAAAAAAAAACATGCTCAGAAGCAAGTTATGAGACGGGACAATCAGCCCAAAGGGTGGCGCCAATCGAATGGAACTTCCTCTTTATAGTGCCGTTGTACGTCACCGCACTTTGCTCAAGCATTTTTTATCACGATCGTGTGTATGCAAGGCAGGCTTAATGCCGCGTACACACGATTGTTTTTCGGCATGATTTAAAACAACGTTTTTAAAAACGTCATTTAAAATGATCATGTGTGGGCTTCACATCGTTTTTCATCTTCTGAAAAACGACCAAAAAAAATATTTGAGCATGCTGAATTTTTAAACGTCGCTTTTTAAAATGTCGTTTTTCGGGTTGTAAAAAATCATTGTGTGTGGACTAAAAAGACATTTAAAACAACGTTTTAAACCTGCGCATGTTCAGAAGCAAGTTAGAGACGAGAGCTTGAATGGAACTTCCCCTTTAGAGTGCCGTCGGCAAACGTCGCTTTTAATGATGAAGTTGGAAAAACTTTGTTTTTCTTCATGCCGAAAAACAAAGTTTTATTCCATGATGAAAAACGATCGTGTGTACGCGGCATTAGAGGAATCACTTAGAGAAAAACTTCATTTTTTTCCATGACATGAATAACGGTCGTGTGTACGCGGCATAAGAAAATAAAATAGGTTGAAAGAAATTATTTTCCTTTTTCTCTCCTACCACCTTTCCTTTACACCAGGGGTCCCCAACCCCCGGGCAATGCACCAGTGCTGGTCCACGGTCTGTTGATGACTGTACCACACAGCAGGAGATGAGTGGTGACAGTGATCCACACAGGGATATCACAGCCCACGGTTGCTCACCTCCTGCTGTGCGCCCATACCTTTTTGTCCTCTCCTGACTCCACTGCCCACCCACCTGAGGAGATCATCCAATCAGCAGGACAGGGGGCGGGAGGAACTGCATATCAGAATGGAGCATTTCTTCCGTGGGCGGACAAGAGAGGACACACAGAATGATTACAGCCTCTGCCCTGCCGAAAGGTAGGAGTCTTGGGCAGGGGAGGCAGACATTAAAATAGGGGAGTGTCATGTTAGAGGATAGGGGTAGGGGGCGGTAGACTGCAGGGCACTGTGATGACGATTGCTAGGGACACTGTAATATAATGGGGACTGCACTGTAGTCATTACAGTGCCTCTTTAGAGTGCAGTCCCCTCAGAAGAGATTGCCATGGCTCAACTCACAGAAGACAGGAGAGTGTAGTACCCATATTGCTTAGGAGGAATACATGATCACAAAAAGGGCAGCCATACAAGTGAATGAGGTCATGCCGCAACCATGAGCAAAAATGCTAGGCTCCTGGTTGCAGCATGGCGTTTCCATTAAAAAGCCCATTCAGCTGTCAAAAAAAAACACAACAGGCATGAGGGAGGTGGCAATATCACATTCTGAATGCCTGTCAGCTGCTCTGGTCGCTTTACTAGACAAGGCAAGTGTCAACGAAACTCCACCCAATTCGGAGAGGTTGGCAATTTCTTCATTGTGCATCCTCAGAACAGAAGGGGAATGGAAATTTACCAAAAATGGGGCACAAGCAAACATTAAACCTGTTTTAAACAGCACTTCCTGAATTTCCCCAGTAGAAGCACTGGCCCCTAACATGATCATTACTCACCGTGGTTATAAATCGATACATCGGCTGCCGCCGCTCTGTGTATTTCACTGTGATGGGGCTAAGGTCATACCGGAACCAGATGGCAGGAATAATTCGACCCGTGTGGCTGTATGCAACATATTCCTATGTGAAATATGAAAGTCCTACTTTAGACAAATTGTCAACAACCTCACAGGATGAACAGACAAATATCTCACCGCTCCAGGTGAGCCCCGTGTGCAATCAAGGGTTGTTGAACCACCAAGGTGCTGGCAATGCTAATGATAGCAAATTGAAGGACGAAAACTGGACAGCGGCACTCCGAAATCACTTAAAATAAGTTGTCTTTTATTTTTCAACTGTACACACAGTCACTGCAACCAACAAAATACAGTATGGCCGACGCGTTTCGCACTTACAATCAGTGCTTAGCCATGACTAAGCACTGATTGTAAGTGCGAAACGCGTCGGCCATACTGTATTTTGTTGGTTGCAGTGACTGTGTGTACAGTTGAAAAATAAAAGACAACTTATTTTAAGTGATTTCGGAGTGCGGCTGTCCAGTTTTCGTACTTCAATTTGCAACCTCACAGGATATCAGGTACAGTAAAACCTTGGTTTGCAAGCATAATTAGTTCCACAGAAACATGGTTGTAATCCAAAGCACTTGTATATCAAAGCATTTTTTACAGGGTATAAAAGAGGAGAGGCACCTCTAAGTGTAGCAATAAGTTGCTAAATGCTGTACCTTCATTAAATGTAACTACAACTTAGAGGCTCCTCTATTTTTTTTTTTTTTTATACTCAGTTGTGACATGATGCTACTCTTATATCAAGACATCGCTTGTAAATTAAGGCAAAATGTATTAAAACATTTTGCTTGTCTTGCAAAACGCTCTCAAACCAAGTTTTTTTTTTTTACTGTATATAACTTTTTATTAACATAGCAATAATAAATGAGTAATGTCAGACAGTAGCACCAAAATGGAACAAATGAAAAAAATCACATTTGAAATATAAATGAACATCACCTCACCAGGAATACTTAACATGTGTAGAAAAGAGGCCTTCTTTGGCTATGTGAGCATTACATTACTCTGGAGCTATGTAACTTTGTTGGAATTTTTTATTTTTTTTAACTAAAACAAAAGTCTGCCTTTCAGACTGTTGCATTCTGGAAACCTTCTTTCTGTGCAGTTTAATAATAAAACTGACATCATGTGTCTACGGCACGCATTTCCTGTTGCCAGCATAAGTGCCAGCTTTTATTCTTGTAGATCTGCAGATGGACTTACCTTATTAGCTACAGTATACTGGTATGAAAACCTCTGCTTTCCACTAAGATCTTCGAACACAGTTGGCACTATCTTTAAGATGTAGTCATGAGAGGCCAGGGCTGCACAAGTGGAAAACAAGTGTCAATGTAAACTAGTACAAGAGCACGAAATTCCTGTCCAAACTCCATAAAGGCAAGTACACTAAGCATTACATAAAATAAATCTCACAAGAAAACAGTGGCAGAGAAGCAGACAGATGGATAGGAATAACATTCAAGGTAAAGATTTTGTTAGTTTAAGGTCATCCATCTCCAAGGGCATAACACAGCGTTTGCCTCCGACAGCTGGACTCACCAGTTGATTATTTTACTTTATGGAGACTCTATTGGGGAGTGTAAAACAACCATTTGCCTTTTAAAGTGCATTTTCAAGTTAGGATAAAACCTACCTTTTAGATTTGTTACAGGTGCTCACTCATATAGCATAACTTAATTTATTGCTAATCATTTCAGATGTCCTTATGATACTTTCAGCACTGAAAAATCTGACTTGCACTAAAGTGTGGCTTGTTTAAATGGTGGCTGAGAAGCGGTGTTAACATAATTAACCGTCTGTACTACACGGTCAGATTTCATCATCAGTTGTAAACTAAATTTGATCACCATCTGTCCTAAGAAAGGTAAAGATTTAAAAGTTTGACTTTTGCATTATAAGTTAAATGAGAGGCAATCAGCCTGTTATTTGCCGTTTTATTAGGACAGATATCCTCCTGCACATGTTTAGAAATACGTTTACGGTTTTTCATGACACATTCCCTCAAAAAGGATAAGAAAAAAAAAAAGTTGATATTTTGTGTGAATGGGAATACATAACAAACATATATTGGGGTTGCCTCAAATTCTCAAATGTGACCGCAAAAGTGTTAATACACTTGAAAGTCACAAAACATGTTACTGCGTATTGCTGTATGGATACAGAAATCAAACACCAATCCTTCACTAAAGGCAGAATAAAAAAAACGTCTGTACAGCATCGTTCTACAATATACCATAATCCACAGGTGTCAAACACAAGGCCCACGGGCCAAATCCGGCCCTACAGGCTATTTCATGTGGCCTTCGTACCTCCAGCCCTCCTCTGGTCCTCCTTCTGACCCTTACTTTGAGCAATGCATCCAGCTTCAGCATATGAAAAGGGGGGAGCACTGTGATGTAAGGGAGAGTGGGGGACTCAACTTCTGATGGTGGGGTGGCTCTTGACAGCTGCTGTGTCCCAATGTGACATCTGTGCAGTTACGTGTCTGGAGCCGTAGAACCACACAAATTGGGGCACAGCGGTTGTGTCTGTGCAGCCGAGTGTGCCACTAGACATCTAAGATAATGCTGGCATGGAGATGCATGCAACACTTGTACATCCCCATGCCAGCAAAATATGGCCTTGCATGGCACACAGACATAAATTGGCGTGTAAACAAGCCCTTAAACAAAAAAAATTCAAGATGCTAACTGGCACAATTAATACTTCTAGATGCTTCCTATATGCCCACAGATGAAATTAACATAATGCAGGTACTTGTGGTTCTTAATGCTGAGAAATACAGGCAGATACTAATCCATAATGCTATACCATCAGGGAGTGCGACTGACCCCAAATGTATTCTGCAGCAGGACAAATGCCTCAAACATACAGTACAATTAGACAGATCGCTGCTCCAGGCAAGTACAATAATCCACCAAAAAGGAAGGGCTGGGTGCTAGCGCCAGCTCGCAACCGTGAATATGTAGACCACGTGAGAAAAAAAAGGATTTTTAATAACAGCTTACCTGTAAAATCCTTTTCTTGGAGTACATCACGGGACACAGAGCGCATAGCCATTACATATGGGTTATATGGGTACCTTCAGGTGTGGACACTGGTGTAATCAACTTCACAGGAAGTTCCTCCCTATATAACCCCCTCCCACTGAGAGTGCTTTAGTTTTGTAGCAAGCAATTTCTCTGAGGTTACACAATGTTCCCCAAAAGAGGGGTGGTAGCTCTGTGTCCCGTGATGTACTCCAAGAAAAGGATTTTACAGGTAAGCTGTTATTAAAAATCCTTTTTTCTTTATCGTACATCACGGGACACAGAGCGCATAGCCATTACATATGGGATGTCCCAAAGCAATGCTCCATGAAGGGAGGGAGACCGTAAGGCCAAAAAATAGCCCAACAGAAAATATATCAGGAGGTAAAAAATAGCTCCACCAACAGAAAAAAAGGGGGCGTGAACCGGGCCAGAGGATTCTATACTGCTGCCCGTAGGACCGCCTGCCCAAATGCTGCGTCCGTAGCCTTTGCGACGTCCAACTTATAAAATTTAGTAAACGTATGTACGGAAGACCAGGTTGCCGCTTTGCAAACCTGTGCCATAGAGATCTGATGGTGTGCCGCCCAGGAGGCACTCATGGCCCTCGTAGAATGGGCTTTAACTGATAAGGGAGGTGGAACGCGCTTCAGACCATAGGCCTGAAAAATCAGCTGCTTAATCCACCTAGCCAAGGAAGACTTGGCAGCCGGCTGACCCTTCTTGGGGCCATCCGGGAGAACGAAAAGCACATCTGTTTTCCGAATCTTTTCTGTAGCCTTGAGATAGACCCTCATGGCTCGGACCACGTCCAAAGTATGAAGCAGTCTTTCCTCTCTGGACTGGGGAGTAGGAAAGAAGGATGGTAGGACTAGGTCCTGATTCAAGTGAAAACTGGATATGACCTTAGGAAGGAAAGAAGGCTGAGGCCGCAGAACCACTCTGTCCTTATGCAGAATCAGGTACGGTTCCCTGCAAGACAAGGCTGCCAGCTCGGAGACCCTTCTGGCCGAAGCCATAGCCACCAAGAAAACCAACTTTCGGGTTAGCAGCACAAGAGGGATTTCTGTCAGAGGTTCAAACGGCTGCTTTTGTAAAGCTGACAAGACCAGATTTAAATTCCAGGGGCAGAGGGGAGCTCTAATAGGGGGATTTACATGCAAGACCCCCTGCAAAAAGGTTTTCACAAGCGAATGTGTGGCCAAAGGCCTTTGAAACCATATCGATAAGGCAGACACCTGCCCCTTTAGAGTATTAAGAGCCAACCCCTTGTCAACGCCAACCTGGAGGAATCGCAAGATCCTGTCAATAAAAAACTTGCGAGGATGCCCTCCTTGAGACTCGCACCACTCCACATAGGTTCTCCAGACTCTGTAATAGATATTTCTAGAGACTGGCTTTCTAGCTTGAATTAACGTAGATATGACTTGGGCTGAGAGGCCATGAAAAAATCAGGGTACATGGGCTTCGGCCCATGAAAAAATCAGGTTTACTTCCCTTTGAGCCGCTAGGCTCCTTGTGCCCCCCTGGTGGTTTATGTATGCCACCGCCGTGGCATTGTCGGACTGTATCCTTACTGGCAGACCCTGCAGGGGGAGAGTCCAGGCGACCAGGGCCAACCGAGCAGCTCTGATCTCTAGGACATTGATGGGAAGCAGACTTTCTGCCTCTGACCACTGTCCCTGCTGGGTCCGTTTTCCTAAGATTGCCCCCCAACCTGTTAGGCTGGCATCTGTGGTTACTATTTTCCACGAGATGGGGCAAAAGGTTTTCCCTTTTGATAATTTTTGAGGGATCAGCCACCAGTACAGGCTGCGCCTGACTCCTGGGGAAAGAACTAATGGACGGTCTAATGCCTGTATGGACTTGTTCCAAGCAGAGAGAATAGCTGCCTGCAGAATTCTGGTATGGATCTGGGCATAGGGCGCTGCTTCGAAGGCGGCCACCATCTTTCCCAGCAGTCGCATGCATAGGCGAATAGTCGGCTTCTTTTTGCCTAAGACTATTTGAATCGTTTGAATCAACGACCTGATCTTCTCTTGAGGTAAAAATACCCTCTGGCATTCTGTATCTAACCGAAAGCCTAGATATTCCAACTGTCTTGTGGGTTGTAACCTTGATTTTTCTTGGTTCACAATCCACCCGAACTCTTCTAGATGCCGCACTGTGCGGACTACTGCATGATTGAGGTTGGAAGCTGATCTGTCGATAACCAGGAGATCGTCCAGGTATGCCAGGACCAAGATGCCTTCTGTCCTTAGGACGGCTAGCACCGGGGCTAACACCTTTGTGAATACCCGTGGAGCTGTTGCCAACCCGAAAGGGAGGGCTACGAACTGGTAATGACTTTGATTTATCGTAAAACGAAGAAACTTGTGGTGTGCTGGGTAAATCGGCACATGCAGATATGCATCCTTTATGTCTATAGATGCTAGAAAGTCGCCCTGATGCAGGCTGGCTGTCACTGAACGTATGGAGTCCATACGAAAGGTCTGAATCCTTAGAAAGCGATTTAGGCGTTTGAGGTCTAATATAGGCCTGACGTCGCCATTGGGTTTTGGTATAACAAAAAGGTTGGAGTAGAATCCCAGACCCCTTTCTTGGGTTGGTACTTCTACAATTACTCCTTGGAGCAAGAGGCGATCCAACGCCTTTACGAGAGAGGCCCTCTTTAACGGGTCGCTTGGAAGACTTGACCCCTGAAAATGAGGAGGGGGGATTTCTCGAAACTCTAGTTTGTAGCCTGAGGCTACTACGGACTGAACCCAAGAGTCGGGAATTCTGGCCTTCCAGACTTCGGAGAAAAACTGAAGTCTTCCCCCCACCCAAGAGAGTGGGGGCGCCCCTTCATGAATCTGACTTGATGACTGGTTTAGCCGGCTTGCGAGACCAGGGCCTCTTGTTTGCCGCAGCTTGTCCCTGTGGGCGGCTATTAACTGCTGAACGCCCGGGAGGCCGTCGATACTGACGGGAAGTCGAAGGGGCCGAGCCTGCAATGGCCTGTCGTTTAAACGTGGGCCCACGCGGTCTTTTCTTGACCGGTAAGGAAGTACTTTTTCCACTTGATATGGTGTGGATATATTTATCTAGGTCTTCCCCGAATAGTCTTCCCCCATGAAAGGGAAACCCTGCTAAAAGCTTTTTGCAGGGTGCCTCTGCTGACCAGTTCTTTAGCCACAAAAGGCGACGCATGTGAACCATCAGTAGAGATGAACGGGATGCCTGTTGGATGGAGTCCTTAATAGCATCTATTGCAAAGCAGAGAGCCCTAGGGAATTCTGCTAATTCATGAGTATGCTGAGCCGGCATGTCCTTTAATATATGTTTTGCCTGATCCTTCAGGGCCTGACAAACACCAATGGCTGCTACTGCTGGCTGAACCATGGCACCTACTGAGGTGAAAGCTGCTTTCAGTAGGGTCTCGAATTTTTTGTCGACCGGATCCTTGAACATATGGACATTTTCAACCGGACAAGTCAGGGATTTATTCACGCAGGAAATGGCCGCGTCCACTGTAGGGAGTGCCCATTTCTTTACATATTCCTCTTCCATAGGGTAGAGAATAGAGAATCTTTTAGGAGGGACAAAGATTCTATCAGGTCGAGCCCAATCCTGGTAAATCACGTTCCGCAGAAGGGGGTGCATTGGAAAAGACGCACAAGTTAATGGAGCCTTTAAAGAACCCAATGAGGATACCTCCGGGGCTACTAGTTCTGGCACTGGAAGTTTAAAGGCAGTGCGAACCATATCTGTCAAAGACTGGATCCACAGGCTCTCCGCTTGAGAGGCCGAAAAATATTCATCTATAGTGGAATTTTCCCTGTCTGAACTGTCGGGACTTGGGTCTGCCTGATCCCCTTGTGGGTCCCGTTCCTCTGAAGAGAAGACCTCCGCATCTGAAAACCCCACACTGGGTGAGGGGGATCTAGCCCGCTTGCTACTTGGGCAAGGACGGGAAAACAACACAGTTAACCTTTTCTCTAGCCCACTCATGGTGGCTGCTAGCATTTCTTCCGTCACGTAAACGGGAATGGGTGGATCGGGGGCCGCCTCTGCCCCCAGCACCCCCAATGGCTCTTGTACTATGCCACTCGGTGTCCTAACTGGCGAGGGTGGGGCCGTAGAAGCCTGGCCCAAATCCTCTGACCCCGATGGAGACCCCTTTTGCTTTTTGGCACCTTTTGCAGCCTTGGCTGGTCCAGATCCCTTTGGAGCCATTGTACAACCTTGGGTCACCCCTATAGCCAACACCTGACTGTTGCAGCTAGGAGTAACCAATATGGGGGCAGGTATGAGGAAAATGAAAAAGAACTAATTTCTCTCTTTTTCCTTTTTTTTTTTTACCCGCCTGGGAGGTGGCAATACTGAGGAAACCTGTGAGTATTGACACACCAATGCCCATTAGCCGGAGTCCAAGGTAGACTCAGATACTGCTGGATCTAAGGCTGAGTCCCTTTAAGCAAAAAACTTCCTTTTTTTTTTCTGGTCAATAGTGGACCTAAGTCCTAGACCTGAAGATCCACAAAACCGCCACTAGGTGTCCCTGTGTGGCCAAAAGACCCAGCTGCACGCTCTGTATCCTTTCTTCCTCTGCCTCCAGGAGGGAAAGACCAGCCAGAGAAAAAGTTTTCCCTTTAAACAGACCCTGACGCTGCTGGCCCGCCCCCCCCCGACGCTATAAAAGGCGGCGTGCGCGCGCACACGCGCGCACGATCGCGCGCACCACGCTGAAACCACATGGAGGAAGCAGAGCAGAGGAAACAACATGGACCAGCGTTTAGGCAGCACCAACAGACACCAGGTAAGCACTAATCTTATTGTAGTGCACACATAGCGAGGAAGCTGTCCCCATGGGCTTCCTAAGAAACAGGAGTTTTTACCAGCAATTTCCTCTTTAAAACATGTGGGGTTGCAGTATCAGTGTTAACAGGCAGACCTGGGGTGAGTAGCAAATATATAACTTACACAAGTATACATATATCTACATGTTATCTGGGTAAACATTAGTATCCCATCCTGCCTACACAGACATAGTGGAGATAGTGGCTGATGCACAAGCATACCATTAGCCAACCCAGAACCCCCAGGGGGATACCTACTGTCGAACCAAGTCCCGCAGGTTCCCTCTTACCTGCTCCACGCCGCAGGGTATTGCAAAATGCAAGAGGCCCAATCTTCACCCATCTCCGTGGGTATTGTCTTGGACCTTCAGGGACCGGGGTCCTGTGTTAAGGAACCCACACCCCTGGACCTATATAGCATCCTGGCATCAGTAGCGTTTAGTTCTTGGAAGAGACTAAGGCACTGCAGCCCAGAATCCAGCCCTCCAAGGAGAGGCATTATAGGCAAAACCCCACTCCAGCAGGGCCCGGATACCGTACACCTTGGCTTTGAAGCACTTCGGACGGATCCGGCTAGCTATCCTGGGTCCCGAGACCTCCGAGGGACAGCTAGACGTGACCAACACCTAAGACACTGGCGAAAAAACTAAAGCACTCTCAGTGGGAGGGGGTTATATAGGGAGGAACTTCCTGTGAAGTTGATTACACCAGTGTCCACACCTGAAGGTACCCATATAACCCATATGTAATGGCTATGCGCTCTGTGTCCCGTGATGTACGATAAAGAAATTAGCTGCACCAAAACATCCGTCCAGCAGGTTTATTGAAAGACTACCACCAGGACTAAAACAACGGACCAAGGGGTAAGGATGTTTCACACATACGCTGTGCTTCATTTTTCCCCCGTTGTTTTAGTCCTGGTGGCAGTCTTTCAATAAATCTGCTGGACGGATGTTGGTGTTCAGCTAATATTTCACTTGGTCTACCTCAAACATACAGCTAATGTTAATAAGAACCAACATCTGTGTAAAGAACAAGGAGTCCTGGAAGTGATGATCTGGCACCAACAGAGTTTTGATCTCATCATCATCTAGTCTGTCTGGGATTATATGCAGAGGCAGAAGGATTTGAGGCAGAAGGATTTGAGGCAGAAGGATTTGAGGCAGAAGGATTTGAGGCAGAAGGATTTGAGGCAGAAGGATTTGAGGCAGAAGGATTTGAGGCAGCCTACATCCACAAAAGATGTGTGGTTAGTTCTCCAAAATGTCTGGAATAACCTACCTGCTGAGTTCCTTCAAAACAAGTGTAATTGATGCAGTTTTGAAGGTGGTCACACCAAATATTCATTTAATTTGGATTTCTCTTTTTTCATTTACTTTCCATTTTGTTAATCGATACAAATAAACTATTAACACTATTTATGAAAGCATTCTTAATTTACAGCATTTTTTCACACCTGCCATCATCAAATATATAATGTTTGTTTTATACATTTATGTCCCATTTACATAGCTTTAATGTCCACCTCTCTTAGATTCAGCTTCCCCAAAGCCTTCTCTCTGGGGCCAAAACTACTGTATAGGCATAAGGAGACACTGACAGTATCAAAACCAGAGCAAAGAAAAAACCTACACTGTTCTTGTATTATATTCTAGTCTCTTACTATGCAATGGATGGTGCCTGAGGAAGCTTTGCACAAGTTTTAGCTTACAGAAAGCTTTGTGCATAGCAGTTTTAGGAAGCTCCAACAGCAGATCCTGATTTAAGGGTAGCGTGTTACCGGTACCTCAATTTTTCTCCCCTACAGGGTCACTTTAAGCATCAGGCCAGTGCCACACAGGCTGGTATAAGCTTGTGTTCTTCATGCTCTAAGTCTGTATGACAAAAGTGTTGGCATGATATCACCTGAAGGGGAGTCTATTTTTTTTAAATAAAAGAAACCCATCACTGGCCTTAAAATACCAGTAGCCAAGTAATGTGTATTAAAGTAGCAGATTAAGCAAATTAGCTAATCATCTGGAGAAAAGCCTTTGAAAATGAAGCTGTAGGTAACCATGTACATACCATTGGAAGCCAGTTTGTCCGCTCCACCCAAAGCATTAAAAGCACCATGAATGTTTGTAACCTAAAAGACATAAAAATGGTGATCATTTTATAATAGGGACAAAATAAAAATAAAAAAGGTGTTAAATTGTTTTTAGCCTTAGGGCTTGTGTTGATGGGCTTTTGTTTGCTTCGAGTGGATTTTGCATTTTCATATGTCTAAGGGAATTCTAATCTAAACCCTCATCTAGCAGGCAAAATGCAGGTCAACTGATGGTAAAATGCAAGTATCAATGATCCAGAGTCTCAAACCGATGCCATTTACACAAGCCATTCAAATTTTAAGACACAGAAGCGATATCACAAGTATATTTAGTAAATTGTATTTATTGGCCATTTTGCCCATTATTATTTTAGGATACCCCAGACCATAGACTGGCTGATGCATCCCTCTGTAAAATCACCAGAAGACATCTACCTGTCTGCCATTACATACCTCAAGCATCAGACGTCTCTATAGTAACTTAAAGGCCTAGGACACTGAATAATGCATTCCCGCAGTCAGCGTGAACTTAGGCTTAATGAGAAAACTACTACATTAAGCAATGAAACAATAGAAAAGTTAAAAACCATTTCATGCAACGTACACTGTAGGAATCAGTACAATTTGACATTGACACCTATTGTTTGTTTTGGAACCCAAGGAAATATCACTATCTTTACAGCTACATTTGTAAACTGTATCTCGACCCTTTATTATACATAGTTTTTATGTACATTACAAATATGGAGCTCTGGAATCAACATGCAAGCAAAAACCTGTAAATTACAGCCTTTCAGAGAAGGATCTCTCCACAGGTGCCAAACACGCCTAATTGTGTCCTTGACATGAGCTTGTACTGTACAATGGGAGAACCATTTCCTATGGCAGCTTATATCATTCTGAATTGGGGCCATTCCAGAATTTGAAAGATGACAAGGTGCTACTTAGGAGTGTTCATGGGTGGAGAAATTCGTTATATAATACAAAGCACAATACATAATCACTGAGCTCATCCAGACTTTACAAATTATTACTGATGTATTAAAAAAATAAAGTAGCTCAGCTTTCTTGCCCCAAATTATGCATTTGAATTAGAACATCTTACCACATCCCTAGAATGCTGCAGCCAACAGTGTTCTCATGATGCAATAGCTCCAGGTGCTTTAACCACAAAACTTTATTCTTTGAACAAACATCAGCATACAAACACTAAGGTCCCTAGCAACTGCAACACTAGAATCACATTTAATAACCAAAACATACATTAGAATTACCAAATTATCACTAGATCAAAACTAATAAAAAACTAATTCTTTAGTTCTAAGCATTAGTGGAACAATAACTTTCATGTAAATAATATTCTAGATTGTATTATTTGACTAAGACTTACTTTTATCAATCTTCTTGTAATGGGAGAGAAACTAATGTGCAGCCCAGGGCCAACATCCTAAAAATGTTTGCATCGGTTGACCTGCTTTAATATATCACACGATTAAAACTATGGCTCATAGATTGCACTATAAGGGAATCTCCCTTTACATCAAAAGGAGGAGACCCTTTATCAGTACAGACTAGCTCACAATAATGCAGGGTGAGGAGTTTTGTGGGGGGATAATGGCTAGACATAAATCTTGCTTATTCTACCCCATTTGAGGCACAGCTATTCAAGGTATTTTCCCATATAGGGTTGCAGTTATTCTCCAGTTGCATGTATGTTATGTTGGGCTGGTCGTACACTATTAGATTTTAAAATGAACATTTGTTTGAATATCTGTACAACAATTTGCATCAGTACATTCAAAGACATATAGTGAGGGGATTTTTTTTAATAATAAAATCCCCTGCTAATATTTTGTAAGTTTTCCCACTGACAAAGAAATTATTTATTGGTAGGTTTATTTCAACAGCGAGACAGAACAAAAATATCCAGAAGAGAAACACATTTCAAAACCAAATTTGCATTTTAATGAGCGACATAAGTATTTGATCCTCTATCAATCAGAAAGAGTCCCGACTCCCAGACGTCTTCTATACTGGCAATGAGCTGGGATAAGGAGCACTCTCTTAAGGTATAAAAGAAACCTGTCCACAGAAGCAATCAGATTCCAATCTCTCCATTATGGCCAAGACCAAAGAGTTGTCCAAGGATGTCAGGGACAACATTGTAGACCTACACAAAGCTGGAATGGGCTACAAAACCATCACCAAGAAGCTTGGCGAGAGTTTGACAACAGTTGGTGCGATTATTCTCAAATGGAAGAAACACAAGATAACTGTCAATCTCCCTCTGTCTGGGGCTCTATGCAAGATATCACCTCACGGAGTTTCAATGATCTTGAGAAAGGTGAGGAATCAGCCCAGAACTACACAACAGAATCCAGTTAATGATCTCAAAGCAGCTGGGACCATAGTCACCAAGAGAACAATTGGTAACAAAGAAAAGCACACGTACAGGCTCGTCTGAAGTTTGCTAGTGAACATCTGAATGATTCAGAGGAGAGCTTGGTCAAAGTGTTGTGGTCAGATGAGGCCAAAATTAAGCTCTTTGGCATCAACTCGCTGGATTGTATGGAGGAGGAATGCTGTCCATGACCCCAAGAACACCATCCTCACTGTCAAAATATGAAGGTGGAAACATTATGCTTTGGGTGTGTTTTTCTGCCAAGGAGACAAGGCAACTTCACCACATCAAAAAGGAACAATGTATGGGGCCATGTACCATCAAATCTTGGGTGAGAACCTCCTTCCCTCAGCCAGGGCATTGAAAATGGGTGGTGGACGGGTATTCCAGCATGACAGTGACCCAAAACCCATGGCTAAGGCTACAAAGGAGTGGCTCAAGAAGAAGCACATTAAAAAGGTCCTAGAGTGGCCTAGCCAGTCTCCAGTCCTTAATCCCATAGAAAATATGTGGCGGGAACTGAAAATTTGAGTTATCAAACGACAGCCTCAAAACCTTTATGACTTGGGGAGGATCTGCAAAGAGGAGTGGGACAAAATCCCTCCTGAGCTGTGTGAAAACCTGGTGGCCAACTACAAGAAACGTCTGACCTCTGATTGCCAACAAGGGTTTTGCCACTTAGTCATGTTTTGCGAAGGGTCAAATACTTATTTCACTCATTAAAATGCAAATCAATTTATAACTTTTTTGAAATGCGTTTTTTCTGGATATTCTTGTTATTCCGTCTCTCACTGCTAAAACAAACCTACCATTAAAATGATCGATTGATCATTTCTTTGTCAGTGGGCAAATGTACAAAATCAGTAGGGGATCAAATTCTTTTTTCTCTCACTCTAACAAATGTCGTTTAGAAGCACTTTAAAAAAAAGCTTGTTTTTAACTTTCAGTTTTGGAGGAAATGTCCTTTTATGCATAAAAACCACATTTACTGTTTGGAATTCCTATGTTTTGGAAAATTGTCCTTCATATTTTGTCATCACTGCCGTTATAAGTGAACATCGATTTGACCACACTAATGATTACAAAATTGAACAAACAAAAATTGTGAAACATAATTCTAGTGTATGGCCCCTTTTAGAGTGGTAATGTCCCCCTGGTTGTACCGATGTTGATCAACGTCAGTACAACCAGCCTACCCACAGATGGATAGAAATTCGGCCAGTTCCTAGTAAACCGGTCAAATGTTGAACCATCTATGGCCGGCTTTAATACAAACAAGACATTGGAAAACAAAAAGATTTCTATCCTACAGCAAGCAAACATTGGCTATTACACACAGAATTCAGACAATAAGTGCAGTTTGTGTGTCTTTACTGAAAATATAAATGTCACTTAAAGCGAAGGTCCGGCTTTACATTTTTTTTTTAAAGTCAGCAGCTACAAACACTGTAGCTGCTGACTTTTAATAAGCACACTTACCTGTCCAGGGTGCCCGCGATGTTGGCCGCCTGATGCCGATCTGTCTCTCATAACAGGTGCCGGTGCCACCATCCTAAGGAAGGGAAACAAGCAGTGAAGCCTTGCGGCTTCACTGCAGGTTTACTACTGCGCATGAGCGAGTCAATCGGTGCTTTGTGATTGGCCGGCTGTTCTCTAAAGGACACACACAGGTCTCCGAAGACAACGCAAAGAAGAGAAGAGAGACGATCACCGCGTAATAGGAAATGGCAGATTAGGACGATCTGCCTAGCAACAGGCATTTCTGTTAAATATATATATAAAAAAAAAAAAGTTTTTGTAATTTTTTGGAGTCTTCGTTTTTTTTTTTGTTTTTTTTTTAGGGTGGACCCCCGCTTTAATATGTTTTCCCTGACACACTACTGTGGTGGCATCACAAACCTGAATCATGGGGAAAAAGGAGATGGCAAACCATGACAGATGAATCGGACTTTTAAAAAGGAGCACCCTTTCCTGAACCAGCAATTAACAATTAATTTAATTACCAGTTTTGAATTTATACAACATACTAACCTGTAAAGTGTCACCAAAACTTAGCTTGTGAATGAAGTGACTCATGTCAGGGTTCTGCGGCTGAGCTGTGGCACTGTGTGTGGACACATGGAAGTTTCCAGGCACCTAATAACAAAGACATGATTAAGAAATATTAAAATTACAGATTTAAACACCTTATTAGCATAGACTGCTATCTAGTTTCTTGGATTTGGAATACAATTTTCTAAGGCATAAGGCACATAGAAAAGCCATGTAATCAGTAAATGCACCTCTCCAGGCAATACAGTGTGAACTATGCCTTAAATGTATATTTAAAGGCAAATAGTTCAGTTTTGGAAAGAGTAAAGCTGGCCATAGACAGAGATTTTCTTTCCTGCAAACACGGAAAAAAAGGAAAAAAAAATAAAAAATAAAAATAAAAAATCACTCAATTCGCCCATCAACACAGATAGTGTTGACAGGGGTATCCCTCCCGCAGAGCCATTGTGTTCTCCCGGCAGGCGAAGCTGAACACAGTGATTGTTGCTAGCGGCTATAACAGCTGCTAGCAATAATTGCATGTAAAATCCGCCAGGCTGGTTGTAATCAAACTGACTGAACGATCAACTTGGACACATTCAGCCTGCCCATACATTGTTTGGAACCGTCTATGGCCAGCTTAAGGAATGCCTCGACAGTTCACTTGGTCAATGCAGCCTATGCATACATCATTGCCATATGGAAACATACTACCCCCTCCTTCAATAACCATGTGGTTTGCCAAAATAAAATGTTACCTTTACAACCCCTTTAAAGAGTTAGGTCCAGGGCGTGAAGCCAAAAGGCTACACTGCCGCCGCCATTGCGGGTAAGGAATCCCAGCAGTTTAGCCCTTCGGCTTCACCTCAGGAACCCTACTGCGCATGCACGAGGCCCACTCCTCTCTGCTATTAGCCAGGTGGCCAGGGGAGCCCTGCTTTAAGGAAGATGTATTATTACTAGTGGATCCTGTCAAAAGTGGCTAGTATGTACGATTTGTGTGTTAGGGACTTTTAGAGTTTAAGCTCCTTAACTACTTCAATACCGGGTTTTTAAACCCACCTCAATACCGGGCCTATTCTGGCACTTCTCTGTTACATGTACAAATCATCATTCTTTTGCTAGAAAATTACACAGAACCCCCAAACATTATATATGTTTTTTTTAGCAGACACCCCAGGAAATAAAACTACGGCCATTGCAAAGTTTTAGTTTGAAAAGTTATTGCGCAAATACCATGCAAACGCCTTTTCTTTGGAAAAAAAATGGTTTCATGAATTTAAAAAAAAAAAAAACAGTAAAGTTAGCCCAATTTATTTGTAAAATATGAAAGATTATGTTACACCGAGTAAATAGATACCCAACATGTCACGCTTTAAAAAATTGCGCACACTCATGGAATGGCGCTAAACTTCGGTACTTAAAAATCTCCATAGGCGACGCTTTGAAATTTTTTACAGGTTACCAGTTTAGATTCACAGAGGAGGTCTAGTGCGAGAATGGTTAGTGGCACTCTAACGCACGCGGCAAAACCTCACATATGTGGTTTGAACGACGTTTACATATGTGGGCAGGACTTAGGTGTGCATTCGCTTCTGTGCACAAGCTACCGGGGAAAGGGGTGTTTTATTTATTTATTTTTACACTTTTTTTAAAAAAAATTAACACTTTTATTCCTATTACAAGGAATGTAAACATCCCTTGTAATAAGAAATGTGTGCGACAGGTCCTCTTTATGGAGAGATGCGGGGTCAATAACTCGGCATCTCTCCTCCAGGCTGGAAAGCATGAGATCGTGAAAAAATTTCACCAATCTCATGATTAGTATTGCTTACTAGCCGCAATCACGGCTTTGTTTACTTCTGGGTACCCGGGCGTGACGTCATCACATCGCTCCCGTGCCACCGGCGGTCAGAGATGACTGGTGACCATCTGGTCACCAGTCATCTCTATGCTTCCTAGCCTGCGCCAAACGACTCTTTCTCCGGGCCCCCGAGAGCCCGGAAAAGCATCGGATGGCGGCGGGAGGGGAGTGATGTCCCCTCCTGTCTCCTATAAGAACGATCAACCGCCGCTATGATCGTTCTTATGGTGCACAGAATCTCCGGTACTAAAGAATGATATCTGAATGATGCATTTTTTATCGATAATTCGACTAATTTCGATTAATTATAAACGCAGATACAACTATTTTTAGCCGATCTCCTTGCATTGCAACTCTGCATTAGTCAGTGGTGAATGTGCTATACACTATATATACAATCACCCGTCACTAGTTAGTTTCCACAATCAAATACGTTTTAAATTCAAACTGTAGCACTGACGTAAATAATTTTTTCTTATTAAACGTTAAGAAAAAAACGTAGAAAGTTAGTTGAACTTTGATTATGAAACGTATCTAGTATATTGACTGTCAGACACTTTATAGTAGGCAAGTAGGCATTGCTTTAGTCAGTCAGGCAGACATACCAGAGTGTTTACATTTTCTGGAAGCAGACATGATTGCATTTTATTGACAATATACCCTGAAGACCTGAACAGTCTTTTGCATGGAACAGATGTTTGATACACAAAGAATGGTCTGCACAAAACTGCTTAGGACAGGAAAACTATGGTTATTTTTGCCCCCTTCCCCTGATGGAGCCTGATGCATCCTCCTGCTCCACAGATGCAAAGGTACCTCAATCCAATGGATGCAGTTTGCTCGCATTCCAGCAGGGCAAGTCTCGCTGTCCGATGACGTCAAGAATTTTGATTGATCAAAAAAAATTAAAGATTGATTGAGGAATTCATTTTTAATTTCCCCAGCCCTATAATGTACACACACACACACACACACACACACTAATATATATATATATATATATATATATATATATGCTGTGTAAATTGACAGCGCTATATAAGTACCAGTAATAAATAAAATCTGTGCTAGATTGGCTGCAGTGGAGGGCAAGGAAGACATTGGGGTTCTAACTAGGGTTGTCCCGATACCACTTTTTTAGGACCGAGTACAAGTACCGATACTTTTTTTTAAAATGTGTCCCCAAATGCAGCCATGTCCCCTCGCAGATGCAGCCATGTCCCCAAAGAGAAAGCCAAGCCATGATGCCCCCCCCCCCGCCGAGGTCTAGTTGATCAGCACAGTGAACAATACAGTTTTCAGCTGAATAGCTGCGTGTTCCCCGCCGCGCCATATATAGCCCCTCCCCCTTGTCCGGCACTTTCATAGACAGATCACCCATCCAATCCTGGAATGGGTAATCTGTCTATCAAAGTGTCGGACAAGGGGGAGGGGCTGTATATGGCGCGAGGCGGGAACACACAGCTATTCAAATGAAAGCTGTATTGTTCCCCGGGCTGATCAACTAGACAGCGGTGGCGACAGCAGGGGGGGAGGGCTTGGCTTTCTCTTTGAGGACTGCTCTTATCCGCTCTCCGCCCCCTCTCTCTCTCTCTCTCTCTCTCTCTCTCTAAAAAAAAAAAAAAGTATCGGGTCAGGCATCGGGAGCATTTGCGCGAGTACAAGTACTCGCGCAAATGCTCAGTATCGGTCCCGATACCCATACTAGTATCGGGACAACCCTAGTTCTAACAGATGTGGTCTTCATAAAGAGGACCCGTCACCTGCCCATGCCAGATAAGGGGATTGTTCGCCCCCCTGTAAGAGCAATCAAGTTAAATGAAAAAAAAAATAAAGTGTGAAAAAAAAGAATTAAAGAGAATAAAAATAAAAATAAAATTAAAAGCATCCCCCCTCAACCCTGTACACACTCAGATGCAAACACATGTGTAGGGCCCAAACATGCATTTAAAAAAATAAAATTGTGCCACATGTGCAGTATTGTACAGTAAAAACAATTCTAGGGCCCAAATGTATGGTTAACTTTAAACTGATATCCTGTAGACCTTTAAAGCATCACCTATAGAGAATAGCGGGTACCATATTTTTTCCTCCTTTTAGATCTTTTTACTCATCAGAACACCTTTCATATTTTACAAATTGGGTATCATACGGTTTATGCTAAAAAAAATTGTCTACTTAGAATATGCATTTGATTAACAGTTGCTTAAATATCATGTGATAAACAAATTGCAACTACCACCACTTTATTTAACAGTGTCTGCCCTCAGAAAATCTATAATTGTGTTGAACTTTAAAGGCTAGAAGAGTAATTTTGGGCAAAATATGCAGATGTGTGCGAGGAATAAAACGATTCCCCCGGTAGAGTGGGTTGTACTTACTTATGCTTGGAGAGGATTATGTATGGTTTTGTAAACATGCCAACTCTTCAAGCTATTGGAACATAGACTAGCAGTTTCTACAGGGTGTTGTAAAGCTGTTTTGTTACGGTTGTTGGCCCACCCATATTATGCCATAGGCTTTCACATAACCTATATACAAATGCTACGTATACTAGCCAACTCATCCATACATAATTTACCATCCTACGCATATGTCATCATCAACAAATGTGAACTTGAACTCAAAAGGTGATTATGTAGAGAATGCAAGCACATCTAATTGCTGCAGAATTTAAACTAATAGTATAATTATATGGCTTGTATATTAAACCTGTATGGCAAGAAGACAGGGTTGTGGCATTAAACCTGATCCCTGCTGCTGGAAGAATACAAAAAATAAAAGTGTAAAATATTTTATCACAGGTACCTTCAATAGCGCTGTCAATTTATGCAGTGCTCGACACACACATTATACAGGTCATTCTCAAAAAATTAGCATATTGTGATAAAGTTCATTATTTTCTGTAATGTACTGATAAACATTAGACTTTCATATATTTTAGATTCATTACACACAACTGAAGTAGTTCAAGCCTTTTTTTTGTTTTAATATTGATGATTTTGGCATACAGCTCATGAAAACCCAAAATTCCTATCTCAAAAAATTAGCATATTTCATCCGACCAATAAAAGAAAAGTGTTTTTAATTAAAAAAAAGTCAACCTACAAATAATTCTGTTCAGTTATGCACTCAATACTTGGTCGGGAATCCTTTTGCAGAAATGACTGCTTCAATGCGGCGTGGCATGGAGGCAATCAGCCTGTGGCACTGCTGAGGTGTTATGGAGGCCCAGGATGCTTCGGTAGCGGCCTTAAGCTCATCCAGAGTGTTGGGTCTTGCGTCTCTCAACTTTCTCTTCCCAATATCCCACAGATTCTCTATGGGGTTCAGGTCAGGAGAGTTGGCAGGCCAATTGAGCACAGTAATACCTAGGTCAGTAAACCATTTACCAGTGGTTTTGGCACTGTGAGCAGGTGCCAGGTCGTGCTGAAAAATGAAATCTTCATCTCCATAAAGCTTTTCAGCAGATGGAAGCATGAAGTGCTCCAAAATCTCCTGATAGCTAGCTGCGTTCACCCTGCCCTTGATAAAACACAGTGGACCAACGCCAGCAGCTGACATGGCACCCCAGACCATCACTGACTGTGGGTACTTGACACTGGACTTCAGGCATTTTGGCATTTCCCTCTCCCCAGTCTTCCTCCAGACTCTGGCACCTTGATTACCGAATGACATGCAAAATTGACTTTGGACCACTGAGCAACAGTCCAGTGTTGCTTCTCTGTAGCCCAGGTCAGGCGCTTCTGCCGCTGTTTCTGATTCAAAACTGGCTTGACCTGGGGAATGCGGCACCTGTAGCCCATTTCCTGCATACGCCTGTACACGGTGGCTCTGGATGTTTCTACTCCAGACTCAGTCCACTGCTTCCGCAGGTCCCCCAAGGTCTGGAATCGGTCCTTCTCCACAATCTTCCTCAGGGTCCGGTCACCTCTTCCCGTTGTGCAGCGTTTTCTGCCACACTTTTTCCTTTCCACAGACTTCCCACTGAGGTGCCTTGATACAGCACTCTGGGAACAGCCTATTCGTTCAGAAATTTCTTTCTGTGTCTTACCCTCTTGCTTGAGGGTGTCAATGATGGCCTTCTGGACAGCAGTCAGGTCGGCAGTCTTACCCATGATTGCGGTTTGGAGTAATGAACCAGGCTGGGAGTTTTTAAAAACCTCAGGAATCTTTTGCAGGTGTTAAGAGTTAATTAGTTGATTCAGATGATTAGGTTAAGAGCTCGTTTAGAGAACCTCTTCATGATATGCTAATTTTTTGAGATAGGAATTTTGGGTTTTCATGAGCTGTATGCCAAAATCATCAATATTAAAAAAAGAAAAAGGCTTGAACTACTTCAGTTGTGTGTAATGAATCTAAAATATATGAAAGTCTAATGTTTATCAGTACATTACAGAAAATAATGAACTTTATCACAATATGCTAATTTTTTGAGAAAGACCTGTATATATATATATATTAGGAGATGTAGTCACTGTAAAAATTGGTAGTTTGGTGGACACAGGGTGTGCACATAGATGTGGACTGGAGAAAACCGCTTTCTCAGGTTTTGGTATTCCGGCATGGGGCTCTGTAGTTTGGAGATTCCATATTATCTTGGGTGGGATGGGATCTCCAATCCTGTGTCCAGGTTTTGTAGATGACCAGCAAGACTTGTTCTCAGGTGAGCACAGCCCTTATAATGGAGCAACAGACAGGAGGTATGTGCATGGGGAGTCAGGAGGACCCCCATTCCTCTCCAGGGGTCAGAGGGACTGCAGGAGGCAGCCAGAACGTGTGTGACTGCAAGAGGCAGTAAACGCCTGAGGACTAAGGCCAGAGTAGAGCTGTGGAGTGCTAGAGTAAAGGAGCGGCACAGAAGCACCCATGGTCGGCAAGACCAGCATAAAGAGCAGAGGATCTGCAAATAAAGCTGAGTAAGAGCTTAAGACCCAGGTAGGCTAGCATTTTCTGGAGAAGAACCATTGCGTGGGAACCCTATGTTAGACTTTTTATTTGCCTTTTAATAAAAATGGGCTACCATGCTCTAAAATATAGGTCCAGACTGGCTTGAATCACTGAAAAACAAATCTACTACGAGAGCCAACGATCCCCAATGTTACACATACATACACACACACACAGTTGTGCTCATAAGTTTACATACCATGGCAGAATTTATGATTTCATTTTTTTGAGAGAATGATAACACAAAAACCCAACTGACCCTGATCAAACATTTACATACCCCAGTTCTTAATACGGTGCATTTCCCCCTTTGACATCAATGACAGCTTAAACACTTAAGGACCCATTCACGCTGATATACGTCGGCAGAATGACACAGCTGGGCACAATCACGTACCTGTCCGTGTCTTTTTAAGCCCAGCCATAGGGACGCGAGCATGCCG
This sequence comes from Rana kukunoris, assembly GCA_029574335.1. NCBI lineage: Eukaryota > Metazoa > Chordata > Amphibia > Anura > Ranidae > Rana > Rana kukunoris. The sequence goes on along the minus strand of CM056051.1, from coordinate 273,987,005 downwards.
GTGTCCCACAATCAGTCACCGTAGCGGAAGAACGGGGAGAGGTGTGTGTAAACACACCTTCCCTGTTCTTCATTGTTGCAGTGTCAGTGACTGTCTGTTCCCTGATATAGGGAAAGACGATCACTGACGTCACATGTCCAGCCCCACCCCCCTACAGTTAGAAACACATATGAGGTCACACTCATCCCCTACAGTGCCCCCTAGTGGTTAATTCCTAAACTGCAATTGTAATTTTCACAGTAAACAGTGCATTTTTATAGCACTTTTTGCTGTGAAAAGGACAATGGTCCCAAAAATGTGTTAAAATTGTCCGATGTGTCTGCCATAATGTCGCAGTCCCGAAAAAAATAATAAAAATGCAATAAAGCTATCCCCTATTTTGTAAACGCTATAAATTTTGCACAAACCAATCGATAAACGCTTATTGCGGGTAGGTAGAAGAATACATATCGGCCTAAACTGAGGAAAAAAATATATTTTTTTATATATTTTTGGGGGATATTTATTATAGCGAAAAAGTAAAAAATATCGTTTTTTTTTCAAAATTGTCGCTATTTTTGTTTATAGCGCAAAAAAATAAATCCGCAGAGGTGATCAAATACCACCAAAAGAAAGCTCTATTTGTTGGGAAAAAAGGACGCCAATTTTGTTTGGGAGCCACATCGCACGACCATGCAATTGTCAGTTAAAGTGACGCAGTGCCGAATCGCAAAAAGGGGCAAGGTCCTTAACCAGTTGCCGACCGCCCGCCGTCATATTACTGCGGTGCGGTGGCACTGCTGGGCGAGAGCCCGTAGCTATACGTCCGCATTAAAGCAGCCACTAGGGGGCACGTGCGCACCGCCGGGCACATGCGATTGCTCGTTACAGAGCGGGGACCGGGAGCTATGTGTGTAAACACATAGCTCCCGGTCCTGTCAGCGGGGGAAACACTGATCTTCTGTTCATACGATGTATGAACAGAAGATCAGTGATTTCCCCTAGTGAGGCGCCCCCCCCCCCCCATACAGTTAGAACACACCCAGGAACACACTTAACCCCTTCACTGCCAATGGCATTTTTATAGTAATCCAATGCATTTTTATAGCATTGATCGCTAAAAAAATGCCAATGGTCCCAAAAATGTGTCAAAAGTGTCCGAAGTGCCCGCCATAATGTCGCAGTACTGAAAAAAAATATTAATAAAAATGCCATAAAACTACCCCCTATTTTGTAAACGCTATAACTTTTGCGCAAACCAATCAATAAACGCTTATTATGATTTTTTTTTAAGAAAAATATGTAGAAGAATACGCATCGGCCTAAACTGACGGATTTTTTTTTTATATATATATATATATATATATATATATATATATATATTGTTGGGGGATATTTATTATAGCAAAAAGTAAAAAATATTGCATTTTTTTCAAAATTGTCGCTCTATTTTTGTTTATAGCGCAAAAAATAAAAACCGCAGAGATGATCAAATACCACCAAAAGAAAGCTCTATTTGTGGGGAAAAAAAGGACACCAATTTTGTTTGGGAGCCACGTCGCACAACCGCGCAATTGTCAGTTAAAGCGACGCAGTGCCGAATTGCAAAAAGTGCTCTGTTTAGGAAGGGGGTGAATTCCTCCGGGTTGAAGTGGTTAACCTGCATAATGGTCCAGGTCTTAAGTGGTTAAAGTCTTTTGTGGTATTTGTGGATGAGGCTCTTTATCTTCTCAGATGGTAAAGCCGCCTATTCCCCTTGGCAAAAAGCCTTCAGTTCCTGTAAATTCTGGCCTGACTTCCATGAACTGCACGTTTGAGATCTCCCCAGAGTGGCTCAATGAAATTGAGGTCAGGAGACTGAGATGGCCACTCCAGAACCTTCACTTTATTCTGCTGTACCCAATGACAGGTTGACTTGGCCTTGTGTTTTGCATTATTGTTATATTGGAATGTTCAAGTATGTCCCATGCACAGCTCCCTGGCTCATGAATGCAAATGTTTCTCCAGTATTTTTTGATAACATACTGCATTTATCTTGCCATCAATTTTGACCAAATTTCCTGTGTCTTTGTGGCTCACACATCCCCCAAACATCAGCGATCCGCCTCTATGTTTCACAGTAGGAATGGTGTACCTTTTCATCATAGGTCTTGTTGACTCCTCTCCAAATGTAGCGTTTATGGTTGTGGCCAAAAAGCTCAATTTTGGTCTCATTACTCCAAATGACTTTGTGCCAGAAGGTTTGAGGCTTGTCTCTGTGCTGTTTGACATATTGTAGATGGGATACTTCGTGGCATACGACCATTCACCCCACTTTTCTTCACGTGCCTCCTTATTGTGTATCTTGAAATGGCCACACCACATGTTTTTAGAGAGTCTTGTATTTCACCTGAAGTTATTTGTGGGTTTTTCTTTGCATCCCAAACTATTTTCCTGGTAGTTGTGGCTAAAATTTTAGTTAGTGTACTTGACTGTGGTTTAGTTTCAACTGAACCCCTCATTTTCCACTTCTTAGAGTTTGAACACTGTTAATTAGCATTGTCAATTCCTTGGATATCTTTGTATATCCCTTTCCTGCTTTATACAGTTCAACTATCTTTTCTCGCAGATCCTTTGACAATCCTTTTGCTTTCCCCATGACTCGGAATCCAGAAACATCAGTGCAGCACTGGATGAAAGGGTCTGTCAGGAGTCCAGAAACTCATTGACCATTTATACACACACACTAATTACAAGCAAACAGATCACAGGTGAAGACGGTTACCTTTAATAGCCATTCAACCCCCTTTGTGTCAACTTGTGTGCATGTGATCAGGTCAAAATCTAAACTTTTAATCAGGGTCATTTCTGTTGTCATTATGATTTAAAAAAAGGAGTACACACAGTTGATCAATAATAAATGGATTCAGACAAACACTAACCATGAGTGAAAGAAATGTTTTTGTGTTATTCATATCTCTGAAAAATGGCCAGGAAATCATAAATTCTGCCAGTGTATGTAGGGTATATAAACTTATCAGCACAACTGTGTGTATAAGTAGATAGATAGTTCCCTAGATAGAGGAGTCCATGCCCTCAACAAGCTTACAATCCAAGGTCCCCAACTTGCATTCATTTATACACACACACACATACTAGGGCCAATTAGCCTACTTACTCAGGAACAGGGAGAACATGCAAACTCTGTGCAAGGTATGTAAACAACACGTTTGCCAAATAGGGTCCTTTCACACGGAGCGGACCGGTTTTCGGTCCGCTCCGTGTGTGTCCGTCAGCTCAGCGGGGGGTCCCGCTCAGCTGTCGGTGTCGCGAAACGGATCAGATGAAGATGGACAAACGGTCCGTTTTCATCCGATTCCCCATAGGGGAGAGCGGAGGAGAGACAGGGCGGTCCCTGCACAGTGTGCGGGGACCGCCCTGTCTCTCCTCCGCTCTCCCCTATGGGGAATCGGATGAAAACGGACAGTTTGTCCATCTTCATCTGATCCGTTCCGCGGGACGGAAGAAAAATGGGGTTTTCTTCCGTCCGAAAAACCAGATCCAGACGGACGCGGATCTTTGCGGACGTTAGCGGATGCATCATCCGCTAATGGACGCGACCCCATAGCCGTAAACTGACTTGTAAAAACGGACGAACTGAGGCGGACATGTGAAAGGGGCCTTAAATATATGAAAACAACCACTAGAGGCAGAAGCACCTTACCTTGTTTATAGTAAACTGTCCTTCAAACCGGCAGCCATTGCCATTATTAAGGGGAATCTTCATGGAATTATCAATATGTCCAACTTCATGTCTGCCCATTTCATCCTGAATATCCAGGCCCACTACTGAAAAACAGTATAAATACAAAGTTACATAGAAAAAACAAAACAATGACATTTAGACAACAAGTCAGTCTCTCCCTCTCCATGTGTACAAAACGTCAATCGCAGGAACAGTGACGCTTTAGCCATTTAGCAGAAAGAAAGTGTCAGCTCATTAGCCTGTATAAAGCCTCATACACACGATCGGACAAATCTGTGGATTTTTGTCCGAAGGGCGGTGTCCGTGAACTTGTTCTGCATACAGACGGCAGAACATTTTCAGCCAACATACACCAAACTACGTGGTTTTCCAGCTCTTTACCACCACCCTTTGGACAACTTCTGCTATTGTCTGATGTTTAGCGTTGGTTCGGAGTATGAGTGTTTGTACTTATGACTTTAGTCCGACGGGTTTGTGTAAACAAAACAAAAAAAAAAAAAAAAAAAAATCGGATAATCCGACGTAACACATTTGTTGTCATACAATTTGAGAGCATGCACAGCCAACACTTGTTGTCGGAAATTCCAACATTTGTTGGAATAGAAGATCGTGTGTACGGCTCTTTAGATCCCACCTGTAGACAAACAGCAGTTTTAAGGGTTGTGGGTTTTATCCAAGTCTAATTCAAGACTAATGATATTAATGCACTCAAGATGGTAAAGCAAAGCCGGCCACAGACCCGTGGTTGCAAGAAAGAAAAAAAACAAAAAAAACAAAAAAAAACAGTGTGTTGATGGGGGAAATCCCTCCCTCCCATCCCATTGTGTTCTCTTGGCGGGTGTGGGTGTGTGAGTGAGTGAGTACACACAGTGATTATTAGTGGTTACAACAGCCGCTAGCAGTAATGGCAAGAAAAATCTGGCAGATTGGATGTACCAAAGTTGATTAATCGATCAACTTGGGTACATTCAGCCTGCCCATACATGGTTAGAATCTCAGCCATATCCTGCTGAACTGGCCAAAATTCTAACCATCTATGACCAGCTTAAATGGTTTAGTTGAAAACGTTTCCTATCTTGCCTGGAATAATTATTTAGAAGTCTGCAGAGAAACCCCAAACCATTCAATAGACTTTAATGGCAAAATACTTACGGTCACAGTTGAGGTTGGGCAGGCTGATGTTGAGTCTAACATCTATTTTACCCCCACTCTCCTTATCAGGATCATCTACATATAGTTCATTAACACTGCAAGAGAAAACAAAACATTACAGATTAGACCAATTGGAAGAGTTTGTTGTATAATCAGTAGGAACGTAAACTGTTCTAAACAGATACATGCATTTAAATTAAATATGCCTACCTTCTATTCTACGCCTACCTACAACACAGATGTGTGGGCTGGCTGCACACCCGGAAGTCCTTGTTTTGGATTTAAATGGGCAACCTGCAATTATTAACAACCTGAAGATTGTGCTTTTTACTAAGTAATGGCTAGGGCCACAAAAGAATAAGGTGTGGTTGGGCAAGATCACGATCAATAGACATGGAGCGAGAACTGGCACACTTTAATAATGCTTGCATCGGTTTAGAACCATTTACATTCTTTACTACTGTAGATGCTGAGGATATATAGTACCGCAGCAGGATATATCTACTAGCAACCAGGTTAATGATTAAGGTGACAATGAGAAGTGTGCTCCAAGTCCAAAGAGGTAGTGGTGACCAGGAACGCTATTACACCAAAACTGCAAATACTGAGTAGGATTAGAGAAAATCAACAGGTTTTTGTACACTATTGCAAAATAGCAAAGTTAATAATAAAAAATAAAATAAAAATAAATAGGAAAAAAGGGGGGTTAGGATATTAGGAGATAATCGTTAAAAGTCGGACCTTCAAGATTCTTTGCCCATATCATGTTGATATTGGTTTATGAAGATGGGTGTGCACTCAGCAAAAATAACGTTGGAACAGAAAAATAGTTCTCTAGCTACTCCACATTTTTTATTTATTTTTTACAACAAAGATGACCAAGGTGGGAAGGAGCCGAGTATAGCCATGTTCACCGGCCCTAATCCACAGAAAGACGATTGTCAACATTCATGAGGAAATCCACTATGGCTTACAAAGTCTGAAGGTCTGTAGCGTGACAGAGCTTACAACAGCTCAAGGATCATGTGCGATTTAGGCTCAAATTTAAAAATCTCAAAATATGAAAAATGCTGAAAATTAAGAGAATACTGAAGTTAAAAAGCAAATGGAGGCATTGGGGGGGGGGGGGTTACTCATTTGAGATTAATAAATGCTGTCCAGAGTCTTACTTGGCCAGATGTCAGATCATCATCATTTTAGCTCAGGTCTCCATGTGACTGAATTCAACATTGATATTCTTAACTGACCCCAGGTTTTCTTTGTCTATACAACGCTTTGGCAGTTCAATGCACATGCCCCATTTTAATCCATTTGAAAAACATTTCAGAATTATACGAAAGCACAAAACTATTAATCTTAGAAAACATTAGAAGGCAAAAGCAATGTGTTTGGGGGCAAGATGACACAAAATCATATAAAAATATAGGTGACTTACAAGAGACTCCTACTTACAAACTTAGGGAGACAACAGGAAGTGAGAGGAAATCTACCCCTAGGAAGGGAAATTCTCTCCTGTAAGGCTGCGTACAGACGATGAGACATGTCCGCTCAAACATGTCCGACGGATCGTTTTCAGCAGACATGTCTCATCGGATTTTGGTCCACATCATCGGATTGTACACACCATCGGACGAAAATCCCCTCAGGCTGAGGACGTGGTGACGTTGACGCCGCCATGTCACCACTCCAGGAAGTAAAATACTTCCACACATGCGTCGAATCCATTGGACGCATGCAGAAGATTTTTGTCCGCTGGTTAGGCGTACTAACCAGCGGACATGTCGGACAGACGGGTTTCCAGCAGACAAGTTTTAAAGCATGCTTTAAAACTTGTCTGCTGGAAAAACCTGTCTGCTAGCCCGTACACACGGTCGGATGTGTCCGCTGAAACTGGTCTGCGGACCAGTTTCAGCAGACAAGTTTGATCGTGTATACGCAGCCTAAGAGTTATTATGGGAAAAAGGTATCTCCACTGATGCTTTATCACTAACCCTTGTTTCCACAACAACCCAAAATTTTCAAAATCCAATTGTCATTGGGACAGAAAGTGAGGTGAAATCTTCTAAAACAGGGACATAGACAGCAAAACAAATGATACAGTGGTGTCAACCTTGGCTATGCTATCCAAAAAGCTTCAAAATAGTTTTTTTGGTGGAGCTACACTTACAAAATGTACCTGTTCCAATTTACAAAACAGATTCAGATTCAAACAGAACAAACCTACAGACCCAATCTTGGTTGTAATCGGGGACCGCCTGTATCTAAAAACTGAACACATAATAAATATGGTTCACTAAACTTTGGATAAAAAGTTTGTATCAATACAAGACCTTATACACGAGTCACTAAAAAGTACAAATACATGGACAACCCTAATAAAGGGGGAGCCTAAGCCCCCAAAATGTGTCCGTCTTCTGACCTTTCACCAAAATTAATTATCATTTACTGGATTTGCACTGACCTGTGGCACCCTCAAATTTTTTACCCTTGCCAAGACTGATGAACTACAGAACACTTGAGAGACAATTAAGAGAGAGAAGTGTTCTGTCATTTAGGAGTTAGCTAGGCAGAGCTGAAAACACCGCTTTGGATTTCAGTGTCGGTGAAACAGGTCAAGAACTCATTGGACCAGTGTTTTTCAACTCCAGTCCTCAAGGCACACCAACAGGTCAAGTTTTCAGGATTTCCCTCAGATGAAATGGCTGTGGTGATTACTAATGGCCCATACACACGATCCGAATATCGGACGAAAACGATCGTCCGATGATGGATCGTACGATTTTCGGATCGTGTGTACACTACTTTCGACAGCCGATCACGACCGTTCATCCGATTAAATTCGATCGGACAAGCGCGAAAATTTTTCTCGTCCGATGTCCGATCGTCCGATTTTCGTTTAGTCAGTACAGCCGTCGTCCGATAATACAATACAAATACATTTCAACACGTGACATCACTTCCGATCGTTTTTTCGATCGTACGATCATTTTCGTGAGTTTAAAAACCTATTTATTTTACTCGCGATTATTAAGCGAAAAAAGTCGTACGATCCGTCGGCCGATATTCGGATCGTGTGTATGGGCCATAAGGCAGTGAAACTGATCAAATCACCTGTGCAAAATAATGGAAAGCCTGAACACATGACCTGTTGGTGTGCCTTGAGGACTGGAGTTGAAAAACACTGCATTGGACACATGACAAATAGGCATTATTGTGTACTTTTTCTATGTTACCCACACACACACACGCGCACACTTTAAAGCAGTGGTTCTCAACTCCTGTGCTCAGGCCCACCGACAGGCCAGGTTTGCAAGATAACTGAAATAGGTCACAGGTGATATCATTTGCTGCTCGGTGATTGCAGTATTCTAGTCTGCATCTCCCCAAGGTAATACTTAAAATCTGGCCTGTTAGTGGGTCCTAAGGACAGGTGTTGAGAACCACCACTTTAAAAAGACGTATGCGGTGCATACTAGCTCATTATGCCCTTTGCCTTACAGTAGAGTTAGAAAAAAAAATGGGGCTATACAACTGCTTTAATAAGGCTTAGTGTTACGCCATTTAACCCTCTGCCCTAGGCAGTAGTATCTGACCATTAAAGCCATTATGGTAAAATATAATTATAGGTGTATTTTAAATGATAGACAGAATATCAACCAAAAATCCAGAAAAAAAAAAAAAAAAAAACACACACAATATAAATGGAGTTGCAGTTCAGTGAGTAAAATTATCATTTGATCCCCAAGCAAAACATGACTTAGTGCTCGATGGAGAAACCCTTTATTTGCAAGCACAAGAGGTAAAACGTTTCTTATAGTTTTTTTTACCAGGTTTGCACTCATCTCAGGAGGGATTCTGGTCCACTCTTTACAGGGTCACGGTGCGGGTCTGGGAGGGGGGGGGGGTCCAGCTGTGGGTTGAGGAAGGATTAAGGGATCAGATTTGAAGTAATACCAGTAAGGTTCCAGGGGGAAGTAGGTTATTAAATATATCAATAGTGTATCGCATACTATGGAATAATATTTAGCAGCTAGAGATGGATATCAGATTATGTGTGATGTTAAGGAACTGTATCTTGCTTACGTGTTTCAAAATAAAATGAAGATTAAATTGAAAAGAAAAAAAAAGAAGAAAAAGAAAATACACCTATGATAAAAATGATAGATCCTTAATTTCTTTGTAAGTGGGCAAATTTACAAAATCTGCAGGGGGGATCAAATACCGGTAATTATTTTCCCCACTGTAGCTGCGACCTCATTTAGCAGCACCAACTCTGGCCATACACGTTGCAAATTTCTTTACTTACCATGAGTTGCAGGTAAGGAATTGGCTCGATTCCCGCCCATCAGAGTGTTGATGGGGGAATCCCTCCTGCCGGGCCATTGTCTGGCGGGGGAGCTGGATCTCTCCCAGCTGGAAAAAGACAGTGAATACCGCTTGCTCCTATAGCAGCCATTTGCGATAATCTAAACTAATCCGGCAGGCTGGTTGTACCCAAGTTGATCGCTCGATCAACTTCTTACATTCAGCCTGCCCCATAATATTTAGACTCTCGGCCGGTTCCTGCTGAACTGTATGAGATTCAAACCATATATGGCCAGCCTACGGACAAAAGAGATTTAATAGATGTTAAAGAAAATATGTATAAGAAGGGTCTGCTGGGATTTGCGACCACAGAAATCCATTTTTTATGTACAATTAGTAATCAATACCAACAGGCGTTTGATTCCTACTATTGTTATCACATTATGAATTCTATTTTTATACATTGTGATCATTTTATACTGCAAGGACAGTTATCAGCACGAGTATGATAACCATCTTGTGTATGTGAATGCTGAATACGTGCAGAGACTGAAAACAAATTACACAGAACAATACCAGTGACACAAAACTCACATTTATGAAACTGGTTAGCTACATTTTTACTGGTATAACATGTTAAATGTAAATTTATTCCACAACAACACAGTTTATTGTTGTACTATGCTAAAGAGTGGGAATTTGCAGATAAATATCTTAATGCGTATAGAACCGGTAGACCAAATATCAATTCCTTCCACATTCTAATGCCGCGTACACACGGTCGTTTTTTGCGATGAAAAAAAACGTCGTTTTTTAAAACGTCATTTAAATTGATCGTGTGTGGGCAAAACGTTGTTTTTTGTCTTAAAAAAACGACCCAAAAAAAATTCCAACATGCTTGAATTTTTTGTGTCGTTTTTCAAAACGTCGTTTTTTGTTTCACAAAAAGTCACCGTGTGTAGCAAAAATGTCGTTTAAAACGACGTTTTTCAACCCGCGCATGCCCAGAAGCTAGTTATGAAGCGAGCTTCAATGGAAAAGAGTGGTGAACGTAACCTCGCTTTTTGTGAAAAAACGATGGTGTGTATGCAAAATTGTCTTTGAAAAGTGACGTTTCAAAAACGTTGTTTTTTATTTCACAGAAAACGTCTTTTTTTATCACAAAAAATGATCGTGTGTACGCGGCATTAGAGGAACTGCAGTCTGTTTACACAAGTTGTAATAAAAACATCTTTGCTTCCCTCCAACCACTGTGCATAGATATTATTTTATATACACTGTAATTCTGTACTTGCCAAATATGCTGCAGAAATCTCCCTCCACTAAGTTTGGCTGCAACAATTTTAACTGTGGCAGCTGAAGCTGCTGCCTGTTCACTTCCTGATTTACACAGACACACCTCCAGCTCTGCAGCTCTCATTGGCCCTCCTGTAACTCACCCCCTCCCTTCCTGGCAAACTCTCACAGAGCAACAGAGTTATGCATGATGTCATAAGCCTAGGCTTATTATCAGTCAAGAAACAATGCAGACATATCCCACTTTAAATACACAAGGTTTTATTTTACTATCGCTGGAGAGTTAAAAATCAGGCTCACTTCTGCATAGAAACCAAGGCGCTTCTAAGCCCAGCTTGTTCAAGTAAGCCTGGTAATAAAACCTGGAAGCTCATTGGTTTCTATGCAGAAGTGAGCCTGATTTTGCACTCTCCAGCAATAGTAAATAAACCCCATTGTGTACTTAAAAGTGGGGTATGCCTGTATAAAAGTATTTACTGGCAGAAAAAAAAAAAAAGTTTTTCTATCCAAAGTTAAAACAAGAAGGGCATAAGATTTAATAGATGGAAAGATGAAAAAAATTTGACTAAAGGTTCGCTTTAAGAACGGCTGAAGTGAGTTTAACGTAGTGGAAATCTACTTTGTTCATTTTGTTTGGCAGACCGGTGTGTAGACGTTAATTGACGCCATTAATAAAAAACAATTATGTAATATCAAAGCAGGCTGGATAAAGTGCGCACTGCTATTTTGGAACAGATAAATTTGGGTGGGTAAAATTGAAGCGTTCCAATCATTACTCACAAAGGTGATTAAGAATCAAGAAACTGGGTCACAGAGAAAACGTCAGTGAAACATATCATAAGAATGAATGCATCAGAAAATAAAAGTCAATAGCGGAAAGAAATGGCAGAAAGTATCAAGATTCTGAAGTGATGAGACTATTCCCTACGCAAGACAAGTCTTGTGTGCATGGAGTCTGATCTGATTAGTGTACATTGGAAAACTAGATTTATTTTAATGAAAGCAGAGATTGTTTGTCTTGACATTCCAGTCCAACATTATCTGCATCATGTCCTGTTAAAGTGATACTATGGGTTCAGTTTTTTCTTCTTCTAAATAACAAACATGTCATACTTGCTGTCCTCTTCTGGGGTCCCACGGCTCCTCCCCGCATCATATAACCCCCTCTGGGAAGCTCTCCCCCGAGGGGTTTACATTGCGGGCGCGCTACAGTGTCATACACTCGGTGTCCATAAGCGACGTGTATGACTCGGCCCCGTCTCCCGGCGGCCACGTCTCAATCTATCCAATGAAGAGCCGATAAGCCGCGGGGAGAGAGAGAGACGCAGGATCGCACCCACGGAGATTCAGAGCTCAGGTAAGTAAAACGGGGGCTGGACACTGCAAGGTGTTTTTTCACCTTAATGTATAGGATGCATTAAGGTGAAAAAAACACGAGCGTTTACTACCCCTTGTTAGGCTGCATTCACACCTGAGCGTCGCGCTTTCGGTTGTTTTTCCCGGCATTTTGGCACGTGTATTCGAGCGTTTGCATACATCGTCGTCGGACGTTTTTGAACTTCAACGTTTTTTATTTTAGCCAATAGGAAAAATGATCATCTCTTTCATCACTTGTTGCTATGTTTGTAGATTTTTTTTATCTTCTGCCTGGGTGAAATGTTCTATTGACTCAAGTAGGGTTGTCCCGATACCACTTTTTTAGGACCAAGTACAAGTACCGATACTTTTTTTCAAGAAGTTGCCGATACCGAATACCGATACTTTTTTTAAACGTGTCCCCAAATGCAGCCATGTCCCCCCACATATTGCAGCCATGTCATGTCCCCCCACATATTGCAGCCATGTCATGTCCCCCCACATATTGCAGCCATGTCATGTCCCCCCACATATTGCAGCCATGTCATGTCCCCCCACATATTGCAGCCATGTCATGTCCCCCCACATATTGCAGCCATGTCCCCCCACATATGCAGCCATGTCATGTCCCCCCACATATGCAGCCATGTCATGTCCCCCCACATATGCAGCCATGTCATGTCCCCCCACATATGCAGCCATGTCATGTCCCCCCACATATTGCAGCCATGTCATGTCCCCCCACATATTGCAGCCATGTCATGTCCCCCCACATATTGCAGCCATGTCACGTCCCCCCACATATGCAGCCATGTCACGTCCCCCCACATATGCAGCCATGTCCTGTCCCCCCACATATGCAGCCATGTCCTGTGCCCCATACCTCCGCTGCCGCCGCCGCTGCTGCAGGGTTAATCCCCGTGCAACACATAGCCATGTATAGACACGCGATTGGACGGATCTGTCCAATCGCGAGCAAGGGGGGAGTGTCTATGCACGTATCTGTGTATAGACACTCCCCCCTTGCTCGCGATTGGACGGATCCGTCCAATCGCGTGTCTATACATGGCGCCGCGGGTATTACAAGTTTACAAGGTGCACGGGGATTAGCGGCGGTCGGCGGCAAGGAATTATTCTATTTCGGTATCGGGGGTATTTGCGGGAGTACAAGTACTCCCGCAAATACTCGGAATCGGTCCCGATACCGATACTGGTATCGGTATCTGGACAACCCTAGACTCAAGCGACAAAAACGCCCATAGAAACGCTCGTTGTCACGCTAGAATCGAGCATTTTCCCATTACTTTCTATGGGAAATACAAACGCTCAAGTATGCCCAAACCGCCCGATTCGCGCGACAAAAGGGTCCGGAACTTGTTTGAGCTTCAGGCGTCACGCGTTTTGTCGTGGAGATGTGAACCATCTCCATAGAGAATAATGTATTTTTTCCCTTCTAGCGTATTATAGCGTCGCAGTTCAGGTGACAAAACGCTCAGGTGTGAATGGAGCCGTAAAAAAAAAAGATTTGTTTTTAGGGTGATAGTTATGGCCTTCTGATTGACTTATTTGTTTCCGCTTATCCACTGGAAGGTTTTGCCCCTTTCATAACTAGGGCATTTTTTTGCTATTCAGCACTGTGCTACTTTAACCCTTTTTTGCTAGAAAATTACTTAGAAACCCCAAACATTATATATATATATATATATATAGCAGAGAATCTAGAGAATAAAATGGTGATTGTTGCAATATTTTATGTCACACGGTATTTGTGCGGCGGTGTTTTAAACGCAACTTTTTTGGAAAAATGTACTTTCATGAATTTTAAAAAAATTAAAAAGTAAAGTTTGCCCAATTTTTTTGCATAATGTGAAAGATGATATTGTGCCGAGTAAAAAGATTCCCAACATGTCACGCTTAATAATTGCACGCATTTGTGGAATTGGGGACAAACTACAGTACCTACAAATCTCCATAGGCGACGCTTTAAACTTTTTTTACGGTTACCAGGTTAGAGTTACGGAGGAGGTCTACTGCTAGAATTATTACTCTCGCTCTCACAATCACAGCGATACCTCACATGTGTGATTTGAACACCGTTTTCATATGCAGGCGCAACTTCTATATGCGTTTTCTTTGTTGCGCAAGCTCGCGGGGAGGGGGGCGCTTTAAAAAAAAAATCTTTATTTTTATAATATTAAATTGTCTTTTTTTTTTTTTTTTTTTTTTACATTTTGGTCACTTTTATTCCTGTCATCCCTTGTGACAGTAATAGGTGGTGACAGGTACTCTTTATGGAGGGATCAGGGGTCTAAAAGAACCCCAATCCCTCCTTTGCACTTCAAAGTATTCAGATCGCCGAAAACAGCGATTCTGAATACTGTGTACTTTTTTAAATCCGGCGCCAATGGCAGCCGAGAAACCCTGAAGTGACATCATGACGTCGCTTCCGTGTTTCTATTGCGGAAACAGAATCAAAGCGGTTTACGGCTTTGATTCAGTCTTCGGGTGGACACTGGAGGCGTCGCATCGAGGATCAGGTCTCCCAGTGGGACGGGAGGCCTGGTCAGAGCGGCGAGAGGTGACGGAAGGGGGGAGGGGGGATGTCCCCTCCCGCTCCTCCGGTATAACAACCGAGCGGCTTTTAGCCGCATCGGTTGTTATGCCGGATAGCCAATCGCCGGCTCTATACAACGATACCGGGATGATGCCTGGGATAAATGGCAATTGCACAGGCATACAATACTGCACACAAATGACTTTTTTTTTCCATTTAAAAAATAAAATCACCACTGGGTTTTTCATTTTTTGCAATATAAAAAGAAAAAAAAAAAAAGTTGAAAAAATAAAATACATTTATTTCTAATTGGTCATAAATAATATCCAATACAATCTAATTTCATCATAAATTTAAGCCCAAATATATTCTGCTATATTTCAAATCAACAAGTTTATATGATTTAGTCTGTAGGAAAGTTGGAGTCCACAAAATATGATGTGAATAATAGTGAGCTGTGACTGGCTTCAGCCATCACATAGTACAGGGTGCTGCTATTGGCCCAGGTACCATGTGATAGCTGGGAGCCAATCACAGATTAAAACCAAAGAAAGCAAAGCTGTTATGAACCATAATGATTCATAACAGCTTTGTTGACATTGTGATCACCTGATCAGGCCCCACGCATTGGTATCTACATTCCGCTGTGACAGTGCATCATCGCCCTGTGTCTGTCCAGGCAAAATTACATACAGGTACATCGTTTGCCTGAAGATGCCACCGACCCGCAGTAAAATGTATTGTGGGAGGTCGTCAAGTTCAAATTCAAGTTGAAAAAGGAAACAAATGTAGCTCACATACTGTACATGTAATATTACATCTTTTATATTGTTGACCATCAGTAGTATTAGTATAGATGTGAGGCACCGGCTAGCAGGATTGTATATGGTGTGCATGCGTGTCTCCCCAAACATACTTTTGCTGATTTTAGGTGCGACTTCAAAAGACATCTGCGCATGAAGCCACACAGATGTCAATCGGGTATCACCTGAAATTGCACTAACCTTGCTACTTTGAAATTGCGCTACTTCAAGTGAATTAGCACAATTTCTAAGTAGCATCAACGTGAACCAGTGCTGAATCGGTTCTGATATCCGTTTTACTAACCTGACAGCTTATTGTTCAAAATAGGAAACCTTTGTTTTGTTTGCAAATATTAAAGATTCCAACTACCAGCAAGAAAAAGTCAGTATATTTAAAGTGCACCGGTCACTTTAGATCCATCATGGCAGCGCCCGTTAGCAGTATCCACTGACCTGCTGCTGCCACGTCCCTCACCTTGTTGTGTCACTGCCGCATCCCCAGCCGTCCCATTAAAGTGAATGGGACTGTCAGTGCGTCAACAGCGGGTTAGAGGAGGAGCCTCTGTGGGACAGATGACAGTTCTCTTTAAACATTATGATCAAATCAAGCTTTTTACTAGTGATTTAAAGCGGGGGTTCACCCAAAAATCAACTTTCTGACATTAGATCCAACATACTGCTAACATCTGCAGTATCCTGGGTTTTTTTTTTGTTTTTTACTTATCGTTTTATAAACCGTTGTTATCCGGCTCCGAGTGGGGAATCCTGCGGGGAATGGGCATTCCCAAGCCAAGAGGAGTTGATTGACGGGCTGCTAAGGCGTGTTACGCCTTCCGAAAATACCCCAAGTGACACTTGGGTATTTTCGGAAGGCGTGACATGCCTTAGCAGCCCATCAATCAACTCCTCTTGGCTTAGGAACGCCCATTCCCTGCAGGATTCCCCGCTCGGAGCCGGATAACAATGGCTCATAAAACGATAAGTCCAAAAAAAAAAAAACCCCAGCATACTGCAGATGTTAGCAGTATGTTGGATCTAATGTCAGAAAGTTGATTTTTGGGTGAACCTCCGCTTTAAATCAAATCCATCCTGATCCCAAGTTCTAAAGAAAAATCCTAGCCAGCCTCATGGTCAGCATGTCCATTCATGTGCAGCATATGACCCTGGAAAGGCCTTTCAGCTCAAAGATGTGCAATTTGTGCCACCTTGCAAATAAGTGGTTACTCAATCCTGCTCAGAGCAAGTGGTTAAAGTACAGTGATACATTAGCTACACAATCAACAAAAGTGAGTTGATGAGCTGGTTTCCTTGTGGATTAACATATTGCTACCTAGTACCATGTTAATGATCTGCCCTCAAAGTCGGTAAACCCTGGAATCAGAAAAATCTGCTTTCCTGTAAACTTCTAAAAACATTTTTTTTTGCATAGGGTAAACAGGCCTTTAAAATGAGGTAGGTGAGACACTGTGGGTGCTAGGTATGAATGGCAAAGGGCAAAAAACAAAGTAAAGTCTTCTTTGGGAAAGACATTGTATGTTAGGTGCTGATGATGCCGAAGACATGTGGCTGTCAGCTGCCCCATATTACACAAGCCTTATAAATGTGACCTTTTGAAGCATATGCTATCATTTACCAAGTCTGTCCTGAAAGCACACCTAGAAAGAGTCTGATTGGCAAATATGTCCTAGTACTATAGGACACTCAGAAATGTCATCATTAGATTCCAGAAACTTTGCAACCTTGTCCATGCCAGCTTGTTTCTCTTGCCAAGCTTGCCTCAGACTCCATGGGAGCATTCTGTATAGCAATGCGCAGGACTATACTACTGCAGTGCTCACAGTAGAGATGCCTAGAGGAACTGTAAAATGTCATTGATATGCACAAGATTAAAAGTTGGCTTTAGCCATTGGAGGGGGGGGGGGGGGGAGGGGGGTTTAAAACCCTTCCTGGTAATGTAGATTTTCAGAGCCTGACTCTGCTACAACAGCAGCTCCATTGACTGATCCCGCCAAAAGGAGCAATGTGAAAACGAGAGCATTCTGAGAGCAGAGGGAGACATTAACCACCCCCAACTTAAGTCAAGAATTTCTTGTACAAAAAGATGCCTCTGATGGCCTGGGAACCGTCTTGTCCCAGAAAATGAATGGAAGATAAACACCCAGTGGCATACCTCTTAGGGAAACAAGCCCATGCAGAGAGGAACTATTATGCCTCGTTTCTACTAAGCGGATCGGTTCGGTTCGCTATGTTGGGTGTTTCCATTATGAAAGCGTGCCATAAAAGCGAACCGTACCGCACCAGCAAGGGTCCTGCTTCTCATGTGGGTCCAGAGAAAGTGGAACGGTTCCATTAGGGCGGACCTACAAATACATCTCACTGATTGGTGGACGCGCTAGGAATTTTTTCTAAAACCTGAATGGTCCCTGACTGTCCGATTTGCAGTGGAAACACTGACGAGAATAGACCGGTCCCATCCTAACCGCTCCAAATTTACTGACCCGAACCGTTCCGTGCAGTGGAAACAAGGCATTAGATAGTGGAAAGGTGTCGGGCCACAAAGTAGGGATCTAGAGTTACGGAGATATTACCTTTTAGTTCCAATTACAGACAACTCTCTGATGAAGTGGATGACAAACCACAAAAGGGAACAATGCAAAGGTCACAAGGCAGTTCATTTGAAGTAGAACACAGGCCAAGGACCAAACAAGGGAACGCTGATGGACGGTGCATGTCCACTGTATGTTTGTAAATGTGTTCCTTTCTCACTGGTCTGAGCACAGGGGGGAGTAAATGAGAACCTGGCTGGCAGGATTGTGTTTAAACGTGTTTCTCACCTACGTGAGAATTTGGAGAGGGGCTCCGAGGAGGAAATAAAATGTTTTTGTTTTGATCACAAATTTTGATAAGTTCTGGTCTACGTCCTGGGGCCTCAATTCCAAGACCCCTTTCACACAAAAGGTATTTTTCAGGTGCTTTAGCGCGAAAAATAGCACCTGAAAAATGCCTCATCTGGCCTTCTCTCCGTGACCTTACTTGCGGGACTTGCGGACTCGATGTCCGCTAGTGTCCCGCGAATGGGTCATGGAACGGCAGAACAGGGGGGATGTCTTTGTAAACAAGGCCTCTCCCTATTCTGCCTGGTGACAGAGTAATGATCGTCTGCTCCCTCTCATCCGGAGCAGCAATCAGTGACATGTCACAGTAAGCCACACCCCCTAACAGTTAGAAACACTTAGACACACTTAACCCCTTCATTGCCAGTCACATTTATACAGTATTCAGTGAATTTTTATAGCACTGACCACTGTATAAATGTGAATGGTCCCAAAATAGTGTCAAAAGTGTCCGCCATAATGTTGCAGTCATGAAAAAAATTAAATAAAAAAAAGAATGCCGGCATAATAAAGCAAGAAAAATAAATGCCATGAAACTACCCCCTATTTTGTAGATGCTATTTTGCAAAAAAACAATCAATATACGCTTATTGCGATTTTTTTTTTTACCAAAAATATGTAATAGAATACGCATCGACCTAAACTGAGACTTTTTTTTTTTTTAATGGGTGATATTTATTATAGCAAACAAGTACAAAATATTGCCTTTTTTTCAAAATTGTCACTCTATTTTTGTCTATAGCGCAAAAAATAAAAACCGCAGAGGTGATCAAATACCACTAAAAGAAAGCTCTATTTGTGGGGAGAAAAAGGATGCACATTTTGTTTGGGAGTCTTGTCGCACAACCACGCAATTGTCAGTTAAAGCGGCGCAGTGCCGAATCGCAAAAAGTGGCCCGGTCATTTGGCCGCCAAATGGTCCGGGGCTGAAGTGGTTAAAGCGACACAGTGCTGCATCGCAAAAAATGGGCTGGTCATTAAGGGGGGTAAATTCTTCTGGGGCTAAAGTGATTTAGGCCCAGTGTGCATGAAGCTTAACTAGCATAGCGACGTCTGCCTCCGCATATTAACAAAAACCCATTGGTACCAAACTTCCTAAATGCCGATTCCCCAATATTGCAAAACTTCTAGACCACCATCAATAGTAGAAAAAAAAAAAGAGGACAGATTGAAAACTCGAAAAGGTCCTTTGACTTGGGCACACTCTGCTCTATTCAGCAAGGAATCTGAGCAGATCCCCTGCTGAATTAGAGCAGAATGGGATGGCTGTAACTTTTAGGACGTGTATGCTCATTCATTTTTTTGGCCAAACCTTGACAGCAGGCTGTGACAGACCACTGTTGGGTCTATGGGCTGCTGGATGTAAATGTCCATTTACAATCAGGCTACCTCGGATCCATCGTACTTTGGTTTCCAAACCTGGGCGGACTTGGAGGCATCGGCCTCCCTATATATATGAATGAAGCTTCCAATCAAGTCTACCTGAAAAACTGACAAGTGGACCTGATTGTAGTAAAGACCATGTGAAATGGGCCTAACCCCTACAAGTGTTTACTGAAAAGAAACCAATACCTAATTTTACAGTAGATTATGGATATATTATGTATCGATTGCTGTAGATGTGAGAAAATCACTGAATACAAGTCCTAACCCAACAATTTATTACACCCTTTTACTCTATTACACAGTTTCTAACCCCCTCCACCCATCCCCTTTTATGCTCCCACTGTCTAGATCAGTGATGGTGAACCTTGGCAACCCAGATGTTTTGGAACTACATTTCCCATGATGCTCATGCACTCTGCAGTGTAGTTGAGCATCATGGGAAATGTGGTTCCAAAACATCTGGGGTGTCAATGTTCGCCATCACTGGTCTAGATAAAACATACACTGAAGGTTTCTCTGTTTGTTTGTTTTTTGAAGCACTTGATACCACCATCCTACCATATCATTCTGCTTTATCAAATACAAGAATGCCCAGATTTATAGAATACTTATGAAAGCTACATCAAAATATGCTTGCAACATGCTGTAATGGCATATGAAGGAGAGAGAATCATGAGAGAATTTTCCACCAAATCATCACTCGTTCCCCAAATAACCAACCAGCAGACCAATAAAACTAATCTGCACCTTAATGAAGGACATTATTAGGCAACAGCATAGTTGTCCCTAAATGCCAGTATTATACAACAGCATTTTATATTTATTAAAACTTTACATCACACAATGCCCTGAATTTACGTTATGCATTACATAATTACAGGCAAGGTACAGTGTTTCCAGTTATGGCTTAATATTGGGTGTAAGCCAGGTTGTAATTATTCTGAATCTAGGCCATCACTAATAAGTACTTTTGATTAAGTAGAGAAACTTTATGACGCGAATGGGAACATAGGGGTGCATGCAGTAAAGCCGGTTCTTGACACAACAAGCAGGCATGATTTGGTTTTTGACCAGACCCAAAAAAAAGAGATGCAACTGCTGATTATTTTGTTAGTACATACTGTATGCACACGATCACTACTTTACTGAGCCCATGCATGCTGTCTACATTATGAAAGCTTTGCTTAGGGGAGAGTCCAGTCAATAAAACTGCACCAATTAATTGACCACGAATACATTTTTCTGTGATTAATTCATTCCTCACAGATGCAAGACCCATACTCTAATGCCGCGTACACACGATCATTTTTCGGCATGAAAAAAACGTTGTTTTAAAAAAATGTCATTTAAAATGATCGTGTGTGGGCTTTACATCATTTTTCGGGTTCTGAAAAACGAAAACAAATTTGAACATGCTGCATTTTTTAATGACGTTTTAAACAATGTTGTTTTTTGGGTTGTAAAAAATGATCACGTGTGGGCTAAAACGACGTTAAAACGTTTTGGTAAAACTACCGTTCGTAATGGAGTAAGCACATTCATCATGCTGTAATAGACAGAAAAGCGCAAATCGTCTTTTACTAACACGAAATCAGCTAAAGCAGCCCCAAGGGTGGCGTCATCCGAATGGAACTTCCACTTTATAGTGCCGTCGTATGTGTTGTACGTCACCGCGCTTTGCTAGAGCATTTTTTTTTAAACGATGGTGTGTGGGAAACGTCGTTTTAATGATGAAGTTGGAAAAACTTTGTTTTTTTATTAAATGCTGAAAAACTTTTTTTTTTTTTCCATGACAAAAAATTATCGTGTGTACGCGGCATTAAGCCTCCTACACATGACCAGTTTTCCTGCCAGGAAAACCTGCCGTGTGTGCTTCCTTGCAGTTTTCCCGTCAGGAAAACTGATGGGAAAATAGAGAACCTGCTCTTTATTTTCCCGCTGGGATTCCCGGTGGTTTTCCTATGGGGAAACACTGCGAAGGAGAATACACATGGCCGGGATTGCCAACAAAGGATATATAACAAAGTATTGAGATGAACTTTTGATATTGACCAAATACTGATTTTCCACCATAATTTGCAAATAAATTATTTCCAAATCAGACAATGCGATTGTCTGGATTTGCTTCCACATTTTGTCATAGTTGAGGTATACCGATGATGACAATTACCAGGCCTCATCTTTTTACGTGGGAGAACTTGCACAATTGGTGGCTGACTAAATACTTTTTTGCCCCACTGTACACACACACACACACACACACACACACACACACACACACACATTATATATATTATATATATATATATATATATATAGTGCAGAAAATAAGTATTTGAACACCCTGCTATTTTGCAAGTTCTCCCACTTGGAAATCATGGAGGGGTCTGAAATTGTCATCGTAGGTGCATGTCCACTGTGAGAGACATAATCCAAAAAAAAAAAATTCCAGAAATCACAATTTATGAATTTGTAACTATTTATTTGTATGATACAGCTGCAAAGAAGTATTTGAACACCTGTCTATCAGCTAGAATTCTGACCCTCAAAGACCTGTTAGTCTGCCTTTAAAATGTCCACCTCCACTCCATTTATTATCCTAAATTAGATGCACCTGTTTGAGGTCATTAGCTGCATAAAGACACCTGTCCATCCCATACAATCAGTAAGAATCCAACTACTAACATGGCCAAGACCAAAGAGCTGTCCAAAGACACTAGAGACAAAATTGTACACCTCCACAAGGCTGGAAAGGGCTACGGGGAAATTGCCAAGCAGCTTGGTGAAAAAAGGTCCACTGTTGGAGCAATCATTAGAAAACGGAAGAAGCTAAACATGACTGTCAATCTCCCTCGGACTGGGGCTCCATGCAAAATCTCACCTCATGGGGTCTCAATGATCCTAAGAAAGGTGAGAAATCAGCCCAGGACTACACGGGAGGAGCTGGTCAATGACCTGAAAAGAGCTGGGACCACCGTTTCCAAGGTTACTGTTGGTAATACACTAAGACGTCATGGTTTGAAATCATGCATGGCACGGAAGTTTCCCCTGCTTAAACTAGCACATGTCACGGCCCGTCTTAAGTTTGCCAATGACCGTTTGGATGATCCAGAGGAGTCATGGGAGAAAGTCATGTGGTCAGATGAGACCAAAATAGAACTTTTTGGTCATAATTCCACTAACCGTGTTTGGAGGAAGAAGAATGATGAGTACCATCCCAAGAACACCATCCCTACTGTGAAGCATGGGGGTGATAGCATCATGCTTTGGGGGTGTTTTTCTGCATATGGGACAGGGCGACTGCACTGTATTAAGGAGAGGATGACCGGGGCCATGTATTGCGAGATTTTGGGCAACAACCTCCTTCCCTCAGTTAGAGCTTTGAAGATGGGTCGAGGCTGGGTCTTCCAACATGACAATGACCCGAAGCACACAGCCAGGATAACCAAGGAGTGGCTCTGTAAGAAGCATATCAAGGTTCTGGCGTGGCCTAGCCAGTCTCCAGACCTAAACCAAATAGAGAATCTTTGGAGGGAGCTCAAACTCCGTGTTTCTCAGCGACAGCCCAGAAACCTGACTGATCTAGAGAAGATCTGTGTGGAGGAGTGGGCCAAAATCCCTCCTCCAGTGTGTGCAAACCTGGTGAAAAACTACAAGAAACGTTTGACCTCTGTAATTGCAAACAAAGGCTACCGTACCAAATATTAACATTGATTTTCTCAGGTGTTCAAATACTTATTTGCAGCTGTATCATACAAATAAATAGTTAAAAAAATCATACATTGTGATTTCTGGAATTTTTTTTTTTGATTATGTCTCTCACAGTGGACATGCACCTACGATGACAATTTCAGACCCCTCCATGATTTCCAAGTGGGAGAACTTGCAAAATAGCAGGGTGTTCAAATACTTATTTGCTGCACTGTATATATACATACACACACACACACACACACACACACATTATTGCAAATGAAACCCGGCTAGGTCACGTCATGTTGTGCCACATCTGATACTTTCCCAAATCGAAACAGAGTCTTATTTTATTGTACCGTAAGCATGATATATAAATGATAAATAAATCAACATATATAAATTCGCATAAAGAGCAATGGGATAGGGTAGGATTTTTATTTTATTTTTTTTGACTACTGAGGTGAGGCAAATAGATTTAGGGATAGCCTCTTTCCGAGAGCTATAAAATGTACGAAATTAAAGCGACACTAAACTTGGGTTTAACAACATTTTTATTCAAGTGTATATTATAAAATGGAAAAAAGGTTGCGCTAATAACTGAAAATCCATAAACAAAAATGAAAAATATAATAAAAACACCATCAATAAAGTTAATGTAATGATGATAAACTATAACATATAGTCCACAACAAAGTGTTCTAAATAAACCACCAAGTGCATAAATGTGTGTGGGGGGGGGGGGACACACACACACTCATGAAGCTGGCTTGTTGCAGTAGAAGCACGGTGTCAGTGTGACCAGCCACATCCACAGTTAAACTCATAATAAAGCTGCTGGAGGGCTTATTTTAAGAGTGAGGAATATGTTCTAAGGGGACACAGAGGATGGAGAGAAGGAGCGGAGGAGTTTGTAAGACCCTTTCTTATACAGGAGGTCCTACGTGTCTGGGAGGGGTGTTTAATATCTCCCCTGGTGCATCTCCAAGAAGTGGCTTTTCCTTTTCATCCTGGTGACGGTGGATCTACCTTTCAACGCCAATTTCACTTTATTATCAGAAGTTTTTTGGATTTATTTCACTGGGACTTACATTTGATGTATTTGTGTTTAAACATTTATGCACTTGGTGGTTTATTTAGAACACTTTGTTGTGGACTATATGTTATAGTTCAGCTCTCAAAATTTCCACTCGCCTACTAGCATTTGGCAAATGGATTTAAGCTGGGGGCGAGTGATGACAGGGCTGCCTGACCAATCTCCCTCCAATCTGTGCCTACACTAAGGCGGCGTACACACGATCGGATATATCCGATGAAAACGGTCCGCGGACCATTTCCATCGGATATGTCCGATCGGGAGTTTGATCCGATGGCGTGTACACACCATCGGATCAAATTCCCCGCCGCCGGACGGCGCGGTGACGTAGTGGTGACGCGGCGGTGACGTTGACGCCGCCGCGTCACCGCACCAGGAAGTAAAACACTTCCGCGCATGCGCCGAATCCATTCGGCAGCGGCGCGGCGGCGGTGGGGGCCGACATGTCTGCTGGTAAGTGTACTAACCAGCAGACATGTCGGGCGGACAGATTCCCACCGGATAGATTTCAAAGCATGCTTTGAAATCTGTCGGGTGGAGAAATCTGTCCGCTAGCCCATACACACGAGCGGAGATGTCTGCTGAAACGGTCCATCGGACCGTTTTCAGCGGACATATCCCCTCGTGTGTACGCGGCCTTAGAGTCCCGATTGGCGGCTGAAGAGGAAAGGTGCATGCTCGGGAAAAGTAGTCTGGTGAGCCGCGCACAGGCAGAGCAGTACACAGGTGCTCTCCTTACAATTCTCATTAAGCCATGGGACCTAACAGTATGACCTCTCTGAGCCTGCCCCCCTCGCCCGACCAATGTAGCCGGAGAGCAGAAAGTAATGAGTGAGGTGGAGGATTGCGAAAATTACCACTCCGGTGCAGCGCTCACTGAAAGTTGCCTGTCCCTCTGGTCTGCCCCCAGTGCCCTGTCCCATTTTGTTAAAGTTGTTGTTGGTAATATTTAATTGTGTAACTTGATTCTGCATAAAACATTTAACAGTATCATTCCATGAGATAATCTACGAGGGCGTATTTACGGGTGCAATTAGGTGCAGGGCAGTGTATGAATTAGGTGGGGCAACTGGTGGCGTGTAACTCTTGAAGCCTGGCTAGTAGCTCAGGACTTGAAATTTTGAGCCATGTTATATTTTATCATTACATTAACTTTATTGATGGTGTTTTTATTATATTTTTCATTTTTGTCTATGGATTTTCAGTTATTAGCGCAACCCCCCCCCCCCCCATTTTTATTTTGTTCTACATGAATATTGCATGTTTGTAGGTGTTGCAGCTTTATTTTCATAATATACATACCGTGTATTTTTTCACTTTAGTGCAGTACAGCTCACCCTTGAGAATTACACTTTGCTACTTTAAGTATATATTATTACCTCTAACGAGTATCTATTGCCTTTAATCTCCTACAAATAATTTTTTTCATCTGCGGACAATTTTTTTTATTGTTTTCTATTCTTTTTTTTTTTTTTTTTACCACAATCAGCCGTTGACCGCACACAAGAGACCAGCTCACGGGGTGGTGCTTATTTTTCGTCTCTTATTCAAGTTGGCATCATCTGTGGTAATTTTTATTACTTCAAGTTAATTTCCTTTTCAATTTCATTTTTTTTCCTCCTTGTATTCCTTTTGTTTATACATCTTTTAGGGTCTATGTCTTCTTTTCAACCCCTCCCCCTGTTTCCCCCTCCCCCTCCCTCCTCACCCTTTGCTTACTCTTACTTCTTTTATAGAAGATTGTTTTCTATTCTAAAACAAATGAATGTCCAGTTCTTCACCCACTTACCTACCAGGCACTTACACCCCCTTCCTGCCCAAGCCATTTGTCAGCTTTCAGCGCTGTCGCACTTTATATGACAATTTCACGGCCATGCAACGCTGTACCCAAACACATTTTTTATCATTTTCTTCACACAAATAGAGCGTTCTTTTGGTGGTATGTAATCACTGCTGTTTTTTAGTTCGTTTTTAGTTGGTTACAAAATTTACTGACAGAAAAAAGTAATTTTTCATCTGATGAGATGGCACTGATAGGCTGAGCTGGTGGGCATTGATGAGGTGGCACTTATGGGCACCGCTTAGATGGCACAGATGAGGAGGCACTAATATGCCACACTTATCAGCACCGATGAGCGGCATGGATAGGTGGTACTGATGAGCATTGATGGGTGGCATCGATGGGCATTGATTGACAGCAGTGCTGGGCATTGATGGGCAGCACCGATTGGAGTCACTGATAGCCAGCACTGACTGGCATTGCTAATGGGCACCGATTGGTGCGACTGGTGGGCAATGATTTGTGACACTTCATTTATATACTGTATGTAGTGCTCCCTTACTTTCAGAAGGGACGCTATTGTAAATTTAGTGGGGTGAGAGACTTGCCTGCCCTCACCCAGGTTGATTTGTGGTAAATTTGGGCTGCTGTCAGCCCTGAATTGTCCTGTGGGTCATTCTGTGCTCCAGAGATGCGGTCTCATCTCTAGGCAGCAGGTGGTGCCAGAGGGGTTCAGGCAGAGCCGCTTTCCCCAGCAGCCAATTGGAGGAGTGTTTCCCTCGCGGGGCATGCTGGGGGAGGGTATATCTGTGGCAGACTCCATTTTCCGGGGTATTCGCAGGTTCCTGGTTCCAGGTGCGGCACCCACCTTCAGGGTGTGCGCACATAACGGGCCTCACCACTATGGCCTACCTGGCCGGGGCCCGTGCTACGCAGAGTTCCAAACTCTGGGCCCTCATGGCTCCGAGCAACTGAAATTGCCAAGGGGCCCCAGTGACTTACTGGGTCCCCACACTTCAAGAGAAAAGGATCCCAGGCTGGGTGCTATTCGGTGGGGAGTCGGTCTGAGGTGAGCCCGGAGGCAGATGAACCAATAGGGCTTAGACAAACCATCGGGGATCTGGGTACCGAATACTGACACGTTGTCTGCTGCAAACTGTCAGTCAGTGGCCACAAAATTACTGACTGAAAGGATTCGCTCTACGTTCATGTTCCTGAGTACTGGGCCTGTGGCAGAGACCCTTTACTAAACCAAATTCTATTAGAGCCAAGTCGGTGGCAGAGACTTGTTCCTTCTCAGCAATCCTTAGTGACTTTCTGGCTGCCAGGCCTGTGAGAGGGACCTGTCCAGGGGCGCTATACCCACTCCGGCTGGAGTGGCAACGAGACAAACACATTCGTTTGAGGCAGGACTGCCTTTATTACCTACAGCCTGTATCTGCAAGGTTATTCTTTTTTTCACCAATCTACTCTATCTACCTCGAGTTGACTGTTGGTCGTGTTGGACCAGAAATAAAGCATTGAAAAACGTCAACCAACGGTCTGGACATTCTATTACTGCTCTCATCACCATCATCACCCCTAGACACCATCACAGAGGTATTAAATACGCCGATCCCAAATCTAACCAGCAGCTCCTCCGGGGGTAAGCGCTACACGGTAAGCAGGGCACTGATGATCAGTGTCCTGATTACATTCCTACATGTCCCCCTGTGAGGAGATGCCACTGATCGGCTCTCCTCGCCTCACACTGTCAGTGTGAGGCGAGGAGAGACAATTACCGGCATCTCCGTGTTTACATGTGACCGGGTGTGATTGCACACCGCCGATCACATGGTAAAAGAGCTGCGGATGCAGGTCTTTACAGAGATCGGGGCACGGCATGTCCTAGTAACATGGCGCGGCCACCGAGAGTGGCCGTTCTGGAGCACCGTTGTATGACGTTGTCCCAAAACAAGAGCCTCACCACTCTGCCGTGATTTGATGGCAGGCAGGCGGCAAGCAGTTAATATAGAATTCCAACTACTAAAAATGCCCCCTCCCCTTCCTAACACCAATTGTGATAATCCGGTTTAAGAAAGAGCTGTACACTTATTTTCAGGCTGCCATGGACCAGTTACGTGATCTGGCTTCCCTCTGGCAGCCAGCGGCTGCTGCAGGGGAGAGTAGAATGTACCGACAACCGACGGGCTATAGATGCCTATAAGAGACACCCCGTTCCAGGTATTACCACTGCAGCCGGCACTGGGTGACATGGAACATTATGTAACTGGACCAGAGCAGCAGGCACAGGTATACAAAACCTTCTTACACAGCTTAGTCGGAATAGAGATTTGGAGGGGAGGGACCGTTTTTAAGATTATTCAGGCAAAGCTCAGAATTCTACTTTAAGAAACAGGATATAGGATCATCATTGGAGCTTACATCATTCTAGGCCCCACATAATTAATTAGCTATTCCCACATTAGATAGGGTCAGAGTAGTTTAGGTACGCCTGCCATAAGAGAAGTATGTAGGTTGCCATTGCCAACCTCTCCTCTTGAGAATGTTTGTCCCTTGGCTTTATCACCAGTGCTTTCCGAGTCATTGACGTGGAACAAGCATAAGGGGAAAAAGATGATACGCATTTAGAACATGCATGCTCCAGGTCTGTGACTAAAAGCATTTTAAAGATGGCTGCCAGAAATGGGAGATAACCACCCCCCCCCCCCCCACATAATTATATGACAAGTGTACTTTAAATGTAGATTGACATGGTAAGATAACTGCAGATTATGGAAATATAGAGTAATCATTAAACTAATACTTACACACTGTGCAAACATGAAATAGTTGGAAAAAATGTTATCATTACAAATCTCCTTATTAAAAAATACTTACGTAATCAAATCTGTAATGGCTCCAGTATTTGCTGGAATGTTATAGCCAGGTATAAAATGGGTCAAGCATCTTAAGCATCCTTCCTCATCAAAGTTGCATACCAATGTAATAACATAAGAATGTAAAAAGTACTTTAAAATTGACCAGATAAGATACCCCAAGCCTTTGTTTTCCTTTCAGTGCTCAGTGTCTACAGTGAACATTCCTAGGTGATTGAACAAGCACAAGACGTCTCACTACAGCGGGGAAGCTCGTTTACCCATGAAGCACAGGCATTTCATATAATAAGAAATACATTTCGATTTTTTTATCTCCATGAAGTGATGTATTTTGTTACCGCCTGATCTTAAAGTGGAACTTCACTCTCTCAATCAACATTGATTATTTGTATTCCTTAGGTTGCAGGCATTAATAAAAAGATAGGAAAGTACATCATATTTACTTTTAACCTTTTTTTTCCACATGTCTCCAGTTACTTCCTGGTTTCCAGGCCTAGGCAAAATGATGTCATATCCAAGGAGTCTTCAGGAGGGGAGAAGGGTGTTTTTTCAGCTAAGCATACCCTCCTGTCTGCATGCCGGAACTAAGGGCAGATGGATTCCAGGACATAAATGCTACATAAATCATCTGCACTTACTCAAGATGTCTATAGTTTGTAATGTGCAGTGGTCTTGAGTGTCCCTAGCATTTCTGAGTTCAGACCACTTCACTGTAGACTTTGTAATACTATGGGACCCTTATATACCAGATTCTGTATACCGAGGTGAGATTTACACAATGTACAGTGTTGTACATTACACCCTATACATTTTCTTGACTGTGGCACATTACATATTCTGGACTATGTGTAATGCAATGTTCTTTTCAGCCACGCACACCTTACTATCTGCAGGCCCCTACTCAAGATGGCTATGGCCAGAAATGCTATAAAAGGTGTTCCATTTCTCAGCAAAATAAAGCATGGAGACAAAGTGATTTCTCACGAAACGTGTTGGGCAGAGCGAGCGACCTGCTGACGTCATCACCCTCTTTCCCTGAACTTCTCCACGAACGGGTTTGCCTGTCAGCTGCAGGCTTAAGGCTTGTTTACACATCTACCAAATGTGAGTTGTATATGTATTACTTTTTTTTACCAATAACTTGGAGCCCATCTGATGCGCCAAACTATGGACACAGTGGTTACCAGTACCTACTGGACTCCTATTTGCTGTATCCGGTCTGTTAGGACCTTTTGATCTGGTAAGCAGATTATTTGACTAGTGGTGGCGGAGTCACATTGGGTTCACCAGAACGCTGTCAAGTGGAGTTTGCACAGGTGTTTTAAACTAGTCACACCATTCTACGGACTTTCCTTACATCCATACTTTGGACTTATTAAATTTTTCAATTTTCTTTGGTTCACCCCATTTTTTCCCCCACTATTATCCATCTATGGGTGGACTTAAAGGGGTGTTCCACCCAAAAAAACTACCTTTGCTTACTCCACTCCTCACCCCCATACATGCCACATTTGGCATGTAATTTTTTTGGGGGGGGAGTGGGGGCTTCAGTAGGAGTGGGACTTCCTGTCCCACTTCCTGCTTCCGCCGAGGGGCTGGTTAGGCGATTAAGCCTTAATCGCCTACACCAGCCCCTCCCTGTAGGCGATCACATGGGACACTGACAGGTCCCATGCGATCGCCTCTCCAATCAGCGGCGAGCCGCGCCGCGCACGCATGCGCAGTACGGCTCGCGCATGCGCAGTGGGTGCCCGGCCGTGAAGCCGAAGGCTGTCACGGCTGGGTGCCCACAGTCAGGATGGAGACGCCGGCCGGGGAGGGGGGGAGAGGAGCGGAGCCCTGGTCGGCGCGTCGCTGGAACGCAGGAGCAGGTAAGTGAGTGTTTATTAAAAGCCAGCAGCTACACTTTTTGTAGCTGCTGACTTTTAATAAACACAACTTAGGGCTGGAACACCCCTTTAATGTGTTGTATACTACTGTTCACTGCAGTTGTTGAAGCTAGTTACATGTTAATCACCTATGGTGACACTTGTATTTGCACAATTTCCTTGATGTTATTAGTTTTGTGTCATATATCACATATGCTCATATTTCCTATTCATACATCATCAAGTTAATATGTTCTACCTCACTGGTTGACTTGCACTTTAGATATGCTCTCTTTCTAGTAGTATATCCTTTTGGTATAGCACAAATATTTATTTTCCAAATAAATGAAATAGTGTTTTGGGTTTGTGGTGCTCAGGTGCAGTACAGTTCTACTTTAGTAAAGTAAAAGTGATCTGCCTATGTGCAGCAAGGTAATCTCCTGAGGCTGCTCATAGGCAGCTCACTTAGAATGAATGATAAAGAGTGAGAAATCTGGGAGTCCCCTGTCATAACCACAGAATCACCACAACTAACTGCCCAATTCAGGTGACATTTCACCACAGTACACAGGAGTTAATTTACTAAAACTGGAGAGTACAAAATCTGGAGCATCTCTGCATAGAAACCAATCAGCTTTCAGGTTTTTCCTCAAAGCTTCATTGAACAAGCAGAAGTTAGAAGCCAATTGGCTACCATAAAGAGCTGAACCAGATTGTGTACTCTCCAGGTTTAGTAATTCATCCCCAATATATTGAGATCACTTTGTTTTTTTTGGCTTGGAAAATTTTGTGAAAGTGCTAATGAGAACCTTCAATGACAAATACAAGGTCAAACAAACGCTTAAAACAAAAACTTCCAAAAGCAAAAAGCAAAAAAATTCAACTGGTAAATGGCGAGCTTTAGGCTACCCAACCACGTGTGCTCTGCAATAGCCCAATCCTGCAGTAGCTCCATCATTTCAGTTTGAAGAAAGGGAAAAAAGTGGATTGTGTGGCCACCTAAAAGTGAAATTTCAGACATCTGGCCCAGGGGTGCCCAACCTTTAGAAGAGCGGGGGGCACTTAAGGGACTTGTTAACTGGTCGCAGACCACAATGAGGGGAGTAGGTGTATGGCAGCCCACTCTATTCTATAGAAGACACCCTACTCTTTTTTTTTGCGGATTGGATTGGAGGTAGGTGTTTGTAAACCAACACAAGTTCATTTACATCTGCCACTCTTTAGAGGTGAATGGAGGGTCCAATTGGGTTGGACTGACTGAAAGGGGCCCAAGGTGTCATGAGACCCCTTATCCAATTGGCCTAAAGGAGAACTGATCCCATTGGCCGTCTAGGAAGAGGGAGGAGACGCTTGTCATTACTGATGCCATAGGTTTTATTAAATCACTCTACTTTGTTGTCTCACTTTGGTATTGTGCACAGTAAGCATGCTCGACTTTCCTGTAAACAAATCAAAAAAGATGACAAAAGGATTTTCAGACTCCTGTCACTGTCCACACCGCCATTGCATACATTGTAAGGTCTTTCATAGACAGACACAGTGAGAATACTGTCCACTCGAGAAACATCTGCTAATTTGTGCTTTTCCTGAGCTCTGATGCAAGCACATTGCTAGCACAGCACACATCCCCAAAAGTGCAGTGAAGTACCATCGGCAGAGGCTGCACTCATGACACACTCCTGGCCGCTGCACTCATGACACACTCCTGGCCGCTGCACTCATGACACACTCCTGGCCGCTGCACTCATGACACACTCCTGGCCGCTGCACTCATGACACACTCCTGGCCGCTGCACTCATGACACACTCCTGGCCGCTGCACTCATGACACACTCCTGGCCGCTGCACTCATGACACACTCATGACACACTCCTGGCCGCTGCACTCATGACACACATGGCAATACATTTGGACCCTTACATACCACCAATTCTATATACGGAGCTGTGATTTACACAATCTAGACCCCTCTGTTTTGTACAAAGTGTTGTACAATAGACATGTGCAGACTGGAATATTTCGTTTAGTTTTTTCGTTTTCGTTTGGAAAATAAATTTATTTAGTTACTCCCGAAAATCGTTTTGATTTATTTTGTTTTTCGTTGGGGAATAGCTTTCGTCCGAAAATCCAATAATACTTGGTTTCTGTCGAATGGTCAAAAGAATATTCGACGGAACGTCGAATCGTACATTTCCGTTCGAATATTCCGCCTACAAGAATTCTAATGTTGTATGACTAGTAATAATGTCGAATCTATTTTCTCATAAATCGAAATCTAATCTCTGTAATGTTGAATCTATTAGTTCTATAGTGTCAAATCTTTTCCCTAGAATGTCGAATCTTTTCCCTAGAATGTCGAATCTTTTCCCTAGAATGTCGAATCTTTTCCCTAGAATGTCGAATCTTTTCCCTAGAATGTCGAATCTTTTCCCTAGAATGTCGAATCTTTTCCCTAGAATGTCGAATCTCTCTATATCGAATTTTTATCGAAAATAAAAAAATGCTTTATGTCGGATCTTTCGGTTTTCGTTTCTTGCGCTTTCGTTATCGTTTGTTAAAACGATAACGAAAAAAACAGATTTTCGGACGAAAATGCATTCTAACGAAAACGAATGCACATGTCTATTGTACAATATACACTCTGGACTGATAAGTGCTGTAAATCAGGCTTTATTTTACTCTGGACCAATGTTCTCTATTCACCATATGTACTTTACATTCTCTTGACTGTGGCAGATTCCATATTCTGGACTATGCGTAATGCATTTTTTCTTATATGTTACATACAATGAAAAAAATCTGAAATGTTTACATTACACAGGATGGCCCCTTGCATTCTCTACACTGTACTACATTTTTTATCCCAAACTGCTGCACACTTTGTGTGCTCCATTCCACTAAACTGAAGTTATAAATCTGATTCCTTGTCCTAATAAAAAAGCCTCCGTTTTTCTTTTGAGTTTTTATGAATGAGCGAGCACCAATGTGCTGCAAATAACTAGTGACCTAGATAAACAGAAACACAAAATGAAACTTGGCTTTAAAATAAAAAAATAAAAGCCAGAAGACAATAGCAGGGAGCAAGCGGACTGGCATTCCCATGCAACGCCCAGAAGTGACAAATCCCTTAGAGTATGCATTTGCTGCACTGTGTTAGTAGGGCACACTGTACTTTCATATTACTAAAGTAGTAAGTGGACTGACAGCTCATACGTCAGAAATGCATTACGCTGTGTGTTCATGCTTCTATGTCAATGGTTGCTAAGAAATATGGGCACCCTAAATATCCCGAGGGTAAATACTAATCAGATACTCCGGATATCTGGAGAGGATTTCAGTGTGTAACTTGTATGATTCAACATGTATAGAGAGCTAAATGAATGAATGTCAATCCAGTAAATATGAAAGTCTCACTAGACTCACAGGAAGCCAAAATGAACCTAAATAAATCAGAATGCTTTGAAAAAAGAAAGGAGAAAAAGTGCACACACACACAACCTCCCATCTGCGGCCCATTCACAGAAGCCCTTATATTTTGGAATGTGTTCACATATTACAAAAGGCTTCTGTGATTGGGAAGGAGGAAGTGAGGGTTTGAGCATAGCAACTGCACTGGCCCCTGGAACTACAGCGACTGCAGTCTAAATTTTTCCAGGAGTTCTAAAAACCTGTCAGATCAAAATATTAGAGATCAGTCCAAGAGGTGCCACACACTCATAGTATACCTTCACTTTTTACAAAGGAGCTAAATTCCTGGAGTTCAGCTTTAAGCTGCCACATGAAAAGAAGGGGTGCAAGGCATTAGTTCTCCATGTCAAAGTACCAGGTATTTTACTTCTAGCAATGGAAATGTGTTGTGAGGGACCAAAAGGAAACATGAATATGTGGATGGCGGCAGTTAAAGCAGGACTAACCCCACTCATTCAATCAATGGTTTCCGAAAAACTGTTACTATTCAAGACATGTCATAGTTGCCCATATTAGCTCCCAGCTGAACTGTCGAGAAATCAAATGACTGGTGTCATAACTAATCATATATGTGCAGATCAAGCAGAGGTTAAAGCCCAATACTCACGGGCTGAATGTTGGGTGGCATCGGCCTGTGTGTGCTGCAGTCGGTCTGACAGAAGCTAGCCCTTCTGTCGAAGGGGCATGACTAAAAAAGTTCTGCCGATCAGCGCTGTCAGCCACTGGCTGAAAGCACCGACAGTGTTCATGCGGGGGGGGGGGGGGGGTCACTGTACCAACATTAAATAGTACAGCGGCTCCTGAGTGGTCAGGTTTTTTTCCCCCCTTTAGACCTACTGGGTTGAGCAAAAAAAAAAAAAAGAAGGAAGGAGGACTAGTGTGTACCAGGCTTAAGAAAGCAGCTTCATTAGCTGTAAAGAATAAGAGGGTTTAGTTCCGCTTTAAGTGAAGCTCTTGCTGAGACATGCATGGACAAAGTGCAGCTTCAAACAAAATAACACATCACCCAACAGCAGTACCAGGATCTCCTAAAGTAAGCTGGCTGTGACTTGGGCTCCATGTACACTAGCAACTCCTAAACTTTAGCATTTTTGCCAAAGCCCCTAAACTCAACTTCATAAAAGCCTTGTGTCCATGTACATATTAGGCCTTTAGATCGTTTAAGAGCTGCTGCAGTTAGGGGAGGTTCAACCTCCTCTAACCTCCCTGCAAAGAACGCAGAAGAATCGCGTTCAGTTTAGGAACGTTAAGACCGCAATTCTACCACGTTTTGCTTTTTCCACTGGCTGGTGGTCAAAGTAGTTTAAGTGTACATGAAGCCTAAAGCATACCTCAACACTCCAAATATTTAAATGCAGCCATCACATCTAAAGATTAGTAAATTGTAATAGATTACTTTTCTTGAATGGTTTCTTTTTTTTTTTTTTTTCCCACTGCTGATCTGGCCAGTAACACGTCCTGTCAAAGATTGTAAATACTCAATCTTCCACTATATCTGAGGAGCTATAGCCTAGCCACCCTTGGACAGCAGCATTGCCAACCTGTAGCTAGAGTAGTGTAGGATGGACTAGTATATATTTGGATGGACTTTACATAAATGACTAACAAACTATAGCTTACATCCAGCCAACGTATTTTAAACAGTTGCAAAAGCATCCGTTTTTGATTTGGGATAAAAGTTTTAAACAAAATGAATAGAAGAAACAGCCCAATGTGAACACCCTTAACAGTGGTAAATGGTTTGCTGGACAGCTTGGTTGGATAATGAAAGTTAAAAAAACAACAGACTCAAGCTAAGTACACACTTTTCCATTGTCTGTGAGCGCTAAATTTTGTGCCCATCGTACAACTTGAGGCCAGACATCTAAAAAGGGGGCTAGAATTTTCTGAAGCACATGTCCATTTTAAATTTCTTCATGACCTTTAAACAGCCATGGTCAAAAAGTAAACATGGAAATTACAGTTGTGGGTAACTTTCCCCAACCCATCACTGTAAAAAGTTGTGCTTTAAGCTATTACAAAAGGCAAAAAATATCAAGCAGTACAGAATGCCGATACAACTGGAAACCGTTTAAAACTGAACTTAGCATAGTGACCACAGGCGTGAAAAAACTGAATTATTAGGAAAGGGGGACGATGTAGGGCTCCTTGGCCAGTGACTACTTCCTAGTGACTACTCTGGGGGATATTAAGCTATAAAGACTAGGGCCCAGATTCACGTACATCGGCGCATTATCGGTCCGGCGTAGCGCACCGCCATTACGTTAGACTTGCGCCATCTAGCCGCGTAATCCCCCGATTCACGTAGCTTTTGCGCAGGAAATTGCGCAAGCGTAAGGTTTTTTCCAGAGGCGTAAGGAGGAGTAATACAAATTGGGAGGGACGTGGGCGTGTTACATTGAAATGAGCCGTGACCCCATGCAAATGAAGGGCCGGCCGGCTCGCGCATGCGCGCTTGAAGGAGACCATGGTCAGCTCCGCTGTGCGCGTGCTCACAACTCGGGAGCGGCGCAATCAGTGAAATTGGAAATGGACTAGGGCAACTTTGTGAACTACGCAGACAGCATAAATAGACACACACAAATGCACTTCCTTTGCAAAATACATCCCTTTGTATCCCTTCCTATACAGCAAGGTGCTTTTGTTTGTTTGTGACGTGTCTTTGAGATATTTGGGGACTGTTTTGCAGAGTGATTTTTGTCTTTTATGTGTTTTCTTTGTTGTTCTTTTGTTTAAATTATATTTTTGCTGGGCATTTTTTTTTTTTGCTCGTCATTTATTTAATTTTTTTGGTTCTGTTTGTGTATGATTTTGGAATGTGGGGGTGATATTCCTGCGGGAAAAGGGGTGTCACCCTCATTTGTGGTGGAGAAGTGATCCCCAGGTCTGTGTGAATGGTGTATGAATGTACAGTGACATAATTGGAGCCGTGGCGTGGCGTTGCAGCTCACAAGTCCTGCATGGTGGACTGGTGCCAATCCAATGTGATGAGGATGTGGTGTGTGTGTGCTAGGGACCACAGTGGTGTGCATGCATGCATTCTCATTGTGCCATGATTAATGTGTGTGTTTAACGTGCAAAGATGCATAATGTGCGCTGGCATGAGATGGGGTCATGAGATGGGGTACCAGTGCATATGCAGAGTCACCTTGAAGGGAAAAGACAGGAGGATGTTAGTCATGCATGTGCCACTTGTGAGGTGTGCATCACGGGAGGGGACAGTCATGCCTGCCACCCATGTCACTCACCAACCAGCCAGCTGTCCCCATACATGTTCTGTTCGCAATCTGTGGGGATGGGGCTCTGATTGTATATGTAGCTGTCATGGGTGTCATGGGTGGTGTCATGTGTTGGGCTGGTGATGTCCTCCTGCAGGGTTGTGGTTAATTCCAGGATGGCATGAGGGGGGAATCTGAAGATGCGATACACCTCAGAATCACTCATGCCAAAGAGGTCTATGCGTGTGCGGTATACCCTCTCCCGTGCCATCCTCTGTGCCCTCCTCCTTCTTTGGTCATCTAAATTCACTAGTGCAGCTATGAGCGACGATGCCCCTGGCATGTTGGCAGTCAAATTGTAGTGCAACACGTGTGTGTGGTCTGCTCCTCAGTAACGGTGTTGCTTTCTGTGAGATGTAGACGTTTTTTCAAAATTTAGACCAGCTTTTAGGTGCTCTAACTTTAGACAGGACATTTTGCTGTTGCGCACATCGCGTAGCCTGCGCAGCAACTGCGTTTTTTTGTGGATCCCCGCAACTCCCTCATTAGCATATTTGACTAGCAAATCAATGGTGTGTCTAGCGCATTTTTGCGCGGACGGATGCGTCTGTCTAACGAAATTACGCCGGACAAAAAAAATAGATTTCTGGCGTAAATCGTTTTCTGAATCGCGCGCATCTAAACGCACGCGCACATTTAGACTTACGCACGCGCAACACCAGTTGCGCAGGCGTAATCGCTCTGTGAATCTGGGCCTAGGAGTCAAAGTACGTCCAGGAAACATTACACAAGATCTGGGAACGTCTATGGAAAAGAAAAAGAGTATCCTGAAAACATACATTCAATGAGGAAACGTCTACAAAAAAATCAGCTACAGCTAGAAATGCTTTACCGACACAAAAAAAAATGCTTAGGAAGGATGTTTAGCTGAATAATGGTTATAGGGTGTGCCTTACACCACTGTTAAAAAGTGACGATACATAAATGTCCATCTTTTAAGATTTCAAAACGAGGATGATGATTGGGTGACCAAAACAAGCTCCAATAAGATGGGAAATATCATCTTAATGTGTTAATAAAGTAATAGTTTTCTGCGTGTCTGCGCGCTCCCGAGCGGTGTGTCTATGGAGCTGCGCTCTATAGACTGACACAGCGGAACTGCCCTGCCTCCCACTTCCTCCTCACTGCATTTGATTGACAGCAGCAAGAGCCAATGGCTCCTGCTGCTCAAGTCCTGTGTAAAGAGGAAAAGAGAGGAGAATAAATGCCGCCATGCACAGCGCTATCAGCACTGTTGGACTTTGAATGACAATTGTACCCAAACAAAAAAGATTTACCTTTTTTTTTTTTTTAAAACAGATAGAGCTTTCTCATTTGGTAGCATTTATTCACCACTGTTTTTTTATTGCGGTGTGTCGGAGCGTCACACTACTTATATTGGCAGGGCGCGGGGTCATCGTGTTACTTCATCCAGAGGCACCGCCCCCTTGTGACATCACCGCTGGGGCATGATGGGTAGTGACGTCATAAGGGTCGGGCTTCCGGTGACCCCCCAATGCCTATACAAGTAGTGGTACACCGCGCACCAGGCATTAGAGCGGGAGAGAGCGTTGTGTCAACATCGGAAAAAGAGAAGAGGGAAGAAGGCAAACGGAAAAGACCGGGCAAAAGCATGCAAAAGAGCAGAAGATAGCGGAGGAGACCCGGCAGAAGACATAGGGAGAAAAACCCGAAGAGAGAGCGGAGAAGAGCTGGAGAGGGGAGAAGTTGGAAGAGACACCGGTGACTTGTCATTAAGGTTCCCATATACAGATGGTTCCTGTAAGGACTGCGCAGGCGCAATCCTTGCCGACGGAAATCTCCGAACCTCGGCTGGCATTCCTTAACATCCCCGTGGATTGGAGGATGTTAAAAAAAGAGCCAGAAGGGCCGAGCGAGCGGAGCGAGCCTTCTAAACGTAGAGAGGATGTGAGGCCGACTGGCCACGTTCCTCAAATTCCACGTCGCCCTGGATGCCGGCCGAGGTTCGGAGATTTCCGTCGGCAAGGATAGCTGCCTAATAAAATTGATTTTGGGGGGACCCCCGTGACGTTTTTTCGGCGTTTAGGGTTCCCCTTAAAATCCATACCAGACCCAAGGGCCTGGTTTGCTCTTAGAGGGGGAACCCATTCGTTTTTTTTTTTCTCTTTTTTTTATAACCTTGGCACAAAGTACCACCTCAAGATCAGAGCACAAGTCGCATGCCAAAGTCAGATCAGGCAAGACGGCGATCAGACTTCAGTGATATTTAAAGCGGAGGTTCACCCTAAATATACTATGTCCCATGTGATCCAGCATACTGTCGTCAGCGCCAGTATGCTGTTTTTTTTTTTAATGGGCCACTTACTGTGTAATCCTTAATTTTTATTTATTTCCCCCGCGGTGGATGGCGCCTCTATAGCCCGTCACGGCTTCCGAAAATAGCTGATTTAGGACTCGGGTATTTCCGTTGCTATACGGCGCCTGCGCACAGACCTAGGAGCTGACTGCGCAGGCGTCGTATTCCTGAGTCCTATGGCTATGGCGCGTCACGCCCTCCGAAAGAAGCCGAAATAGGACGGAGAAATACGGCGCCGGCGCAGTCAGCTCCTAGGTCTGTGCGCAGGCGCCGTATAGCAACGGAAATAGAGTCCTAAATCGGCTATTTTCGGAAGCCGTGACGGGCTTTACAGGCGCCATCCACCGCGGGGGAAATAAATGAAAATGAAGGATTACACAGTAAATGGACCATTAGAAAAAAATAAAAAATAAAATGAAAAAAAACCACAGCATACTGGCACTGACGCCAGTATGCTGGATCACATGGGACATAGTATATTTAGGGTGAACCTCCGCTTTAATGGGCTGAAGTAGGATCAAAGTCAAACCAAAGTAGTGCAGGGAGCATTTTCAAAGTCGGACCGACATGTTAAGGGAAACATCGATTTTTCACACGTCATGCGACATAAGTGTGAACCCGGCCTTATGCCGCGTACACACGATCATTTTTTGTGATGAAAAAAAAACGACGGTTTTCAAAAACGTCATTTAAAATCACCGTGTGTGGGCAAAACATCGTTTTATGTCTTCAAAAAAACGACCAAAAAAAAATTTGAACATGCTTGAATCTTTTGTGTCGTTTTTCAAAACGTAGTTTTTTGTGTCATAAAAAGTGATGGTGTGTGGGCAAAACGACGTTGAAAACGACGTTTTTAAACCCGCGCATACTCAGAAGCAAGTTATGAGACGGAGCTTCAATGGAACAGAGTGCCGTCGAACGTAGTGTACGTCACCACGCTTTGCTAGAGCATTTTGGAAAAACGATGGTGTGTATGCAACGTCGTTTTGGAAAATGACGTTTGAAAATGTCGTTTTGTTTCATCACTTGAAACGTCGTTTTTTTTCATCACAAAAAGTGATCGTGTGTACGCGGCATTAGGGCTGAAGCTTGAAGCCAATTGGTTTGCTATGCACAGCTGCTCCAGTCTTAGTAAATTCTCATTATTTCTGTCTGTTGATTGGTGCACGATAATCTTTACCTCTGTATCAACATGCTTTAGCCATTTCTACTTCTGTTTCTTAGAAAATACTTACACTTCACTGACAATAAACCCAGTCAGCTCCGACAAGAAAAGAAAGGTGATGAAGAGACAGCAGCAGATGGAAACTGTAAGACAAAAAATAGCAATCATGTCAGTGGAAGAAATGAAACAAATTAACAACATAGTCACCATCATGTGAAGCGCTCTCCTATGTCAGAGGGAAAAGGCACAAAATGTATTGCACAGTCTAACCAAATATTGCTCAGATAGCAGCTGTGAGTGACTCACACACCAGGAACTAGCCTAGCGTCACTAAAAGAAAACAAGATTTCTCTAGGCAAACAATAAAAAGGTCTACATGGTTTACCTAGTAACAGAAGAGTAATCAGAGCCACAATTCCTACCTTTATTGAATATATTTTTTACACATATATACACACACACATTGTATCTCACAAAAGTGAGTACACCCCTCACATTTTTGTAAATATTTTATTGCATCTTTTCATGCGACAACACTGAAGAAATGACACTTTGCTACAATGTAAAGTAGTGAGTGTACAACAGTGTAAATTTGCTGCCCCCTTAAAATAACAACATACAGCCATGTCTAAACCGCTGGCAACAAAAGTGAGTACACCCCTAAATGAAAAGGTCCAAGTTGGGCCTAAAAAGTGTCACTATTTTGTGTGGCTACCAATATTTTCCAGCACTGCCTTAACCCCCTTGGGAACGGAGATCACCAGAGATTCACAGGTTGCCACTGGAGTCCTTCTACTCCTCTATGACGACATTACAGAGCTGGTGGGCGTTACAGACCTTGCGCTCTTCCACCTTTCATTTGAGGATGCCCCACAGATGCTCAATAGGGTTTAGGTCTGAGACATGCTTGGCCAGTCCA
Source organism: Rana kukunoris (assembly GCA_029574335.1). Classification (NCBI taxonomy): domain Eukaryota; kingdom Metazoa; phylum Chordata; class Amphibia; order Anura; family Ranidae; genus Rana; species Rana kukunoris. Next base: position 273,945,072 of record CM056051.1, on the reverse strand, counting down.
TCACCTTTACCCTCAGCTCATCTTGTTTGTTTGGGGTTGTAAGGCTAGAATACTGCCCTGCGACCGAGTCCCCAAATTGAGGGGATTATGGGGGGCTTCAATATGTCACAGTACATGTTGGCAATCATGGTTCCCTCAATGAACTGTAGCTCCCTAGTGCTGGCAGCACTAATGCAGCCCCAGACCATGACACTCCCACCACTTGTCTTTGTGCTCCTCACCTGGTTGCTGTCACACATGTTTGACACCATCTGAACCAAATACGTTTATCTTGGTCTCCTCAGACCACAGGACATGGGTCCAGTAATCCATGTCCTTAGTCTGCTTGTCTTCAGCAAACTGTTTGCAGGCTTTTATGTGCATCATCTTTAGAAGAGGCTTCCTTCTGGGACGACAGCCATGCAGACCATTTTGATGCATTGTGTGGCGTATTGTCTGAACACTGACAGGCTGACCCCCCCACCCCTTTAACCTCTGGGAAAAGAGTGGGAAAAGAGTGCTGCCACCATTGCTGCAAAGACAACCTCTGGATATGGACGCCGAGCATGTGCACTCAACTTCTTTGATTGACCAAGACAGTGCCTGTTCTAAGTGGAACCTGTCCTGTACAGTGGTTTACTGCTGTATGGTCTTGGCCACCTTGCTGAAGCTCAGTTTCTTGGCAATCTTCTTATAGCCTAGGTCATCTTTATATAGAACAACAATTCTTTTTTTTAAAGATCCTCAGCGTTCCTCACCATGAGGTGCCATGTTGATTTTTCAGTGACTAGTATCAGAAAGCGAGAGCGATATCACCAAATTTAACACACCTGCTCCCCATTCACACCAAAGACCTTGTAAGAGTCGGTTCACATTGGAGCGACACGACTTCCAGCGCGACTTTCAGAGGCGACTCGGACACGACTTGAGCATGAACCACATGGCGATCTGGGGAGATTTACAACACGACTTGAAGTCGTCTCCAGGACAGGAGACATTCCAGTGGCCAATCAAACAACAATCAGCTCTGGGAGAGGGAGGGGGAGGGAGAGGTTTGCCTAAGAAATGTATGTTATCTTATCTGGAAAGTAGCTAGTGATCAGACTTCTGAGGCGACAAGTCAGATTGAAGTCGTACAAGAACCTTTTCTGAAGTCGGAGCGACATGAGTAGTGTGTAATAACACCACTCCCATTCACTAACATTGTTTTTCTCTACAGTGCGACTTGGGACGACTTGAGGCGACCTCAAGTCGGATCCCAAGTCGCCCCAGTGTGAACCGACTCTAACACTTACGAGTCTCATGACCCCAAAGGAGGGAAAATGGCTAATTGGGCACAAAATTTGGGACATTTTCACTTAGGGGTGTACACACTTAAGCGGTTTAGTCATTAATAGCCGTGTGTCAAGTTATTTTGAGGGGACAGCAAATTTACACCGTTATACAAGCTGTACACTCAGTAATTTACATTGAAACAAAGTGTAATTTCTTCAGTCTTGTCACAAGAAAAGATAAAATATTTATAAACATTTAAAGGGTGTACTCACTTTTGAGATTGTGTGTGTAATATTTTTTGTTATAAAATTTTGTAAAGGAGTAAAGTTTTGTCCAGAGCATTACCTGTATAGATTGGTGTACTAAAGCACCCATTAAATGTGAATACCCCAATATAGCGATTGTTGCCTATTAATAAACGATAATACACTATACAGTGTCTTCTATTATACCCATATGTAGAAAACGTACCATAAACCAGCCCAGGATTCCAGCATACACATTAAACCCAGAGGTGGTTCAGAAGTGCGTTTTGACCAAGCTTAGCCGCACGGTTGCACGCTGTAAGGTGAGCGTATAACTGAAGGGAGCGCCAGAGTGGACATATATGCACGTTTGATTTTCAATCACCTGAATTTATAGATTTGATGGAATTGAAATGGACTTTATAGGTACATGAACACAGGGCTTGACAAATTTGCTTGGAATCTAGAAGCCAGGGTTTTTATTTTTAAACGACCGACAAAGCGTTATTTTCAATATACAAAAAAATGAACAATCCTAAATTTACACAGAAAGACTAGAACTAAACAATTTCCATATACATTTTATAAAATATAATTATATAGGGGAGTGTGCGCACGGAGAGGGGATACCCCCAGCTGTTCCGCCCCAGGTCGCAAATGCGACCTGGGTTTGTTGAGCCCTGAATTAACGCATGAAGAAAATATCACGCAGCACATTAGTGCACTGGAACACATTTTTTTGTGATATCATTGAAGCACTTTCTATAAAGAAATTTGTTTATGGTTATACCATTATAGCAGGTATGACCACATACAGTATATGTATTATATATACACACACACACACACACACTTAGCCAGATTCAGGCACATTTACGCCGGCATATCTCCAGATACGCCATCGTAAGTACAAATGTGCGCCGTAATATTTCTACGCCGATTCACAAAGCTAGATATGCCGTAAAACAAGGCTTCAGCTGCCCAACGTAACTTGCCTACGCCGGCGTATCTTGGGCGCATAGTTACGCTGGACGCATTCGGCATTCCCATGTTAAATATGCAAATGAGCAAGATACGCTGATTCACGAACGTATGTACACCCGACGCAGTAATCTACGCCGTTTAAGTAAGGCGTTTTTCCGGCGTAAAGATAAACCACCAAAAGGGTGGTGCATCCCATGCAAAAGGTATGGACGTCGGAACAGCCGTCGTTTACGCAAGTCGTACGTGAATGGGGCTGGGCGTAAGTTACGTTCAGGTCATAGGCAGTGTTCTATCCAACGCGATTCTAAGCATGGGTTCGTTCGGCCCATCATTTGCATGGGGTCACGGTTCATTAACATGTATCATGCCCACCTTCCACTTTGAATTAGGCGGGCTTACGCCAGCCTATTTACGCTATGCCGCCGTAACTTAGGAAACAAGTGCTATATTCGATACGCTACGCCCGCCTAACAATACGCCGCCCTACCTGAATCTGGCTAATAATATATATATATATATATATATATATATATATATATATATACACACACACACACACACACACACATATACATATTATATTATATTACACACACAGTACATACCAAAAGTTTGGACACACCTCATTCAAAGAGCTTTCTTTATTTTCAGGACTATGAAAATTGTAGAGTCACACTGGAGGCATCAAAACTATGAATTAACACACATGGAATTATATACATAACAAAAAAGTGTGAAACAACTGAAAATAGCCATCTTTTGCTTTGATTACTGCTTTGCACACTCTTGGCATTCTCTTGATGAGCTTCAAGAGGTAGTCACCTGAAATGGTCTTCCAACAGTCTTGAAGGAGTTCCCAGAGATGCTTAGCACTTGTTGGTCCTTTTGCCTTCACTCTGCGATCCAGCTCACCCCAAACCATCTCTATTGGGTTCAGGTCCGGTGACTGTGGAGGCCAGGTCATCGGGCGCAGCACCCCATCACTCTCCTTCTTGGTCAAATAGCCCTTACACAGCCTGGAGGTGTGGTTGGGGTCATTGTCCTGTTGAAAAATAAATGATGGTCCAACTATACGCAAACCGGATGGAATAGCATGCCGCTGAAAGATGCTGTGGTAGCCATGCTGGTTCAGTATGCCTTTCATTTTGAATAAATCCCCAACGGTGTCACCAGCAAAGCACCCCCACACCATCACAGCTCCTCCTCCATGCTTCACGGTGGGAACCAGGCATGTAGAGTCCATCCGTTCACCTTTTCTGCGTCACACAAAGACACAGTGGTTGGAACCAAAGAGCTCAAGTTTGGACTCATCAGACTAAAGCACAGATTTCCACTGGTCTAATGTCCATTCCTTGTGTTCTTTAGCCCAAACAAGTCTCTTCTGCTTGTTGCCTTTCTTTAGCAGTGGTTTCCTAGCAGATATTCTACCATGAAGGCCTGATTCACACAGTCTCCTCTTAACAGTTGTTCTAGAGATGTGTCTGCAGCAAAAGGTGGCTACTTTGAAGAACCTAGAATATGACATATATTTTCAGTTGTTTCACACTTTTTTGTTATGTATATAATTCCACATGTGTTAATTCATAGTTTTGATGCCTTCAGTGTGACTACAATTTTCATAGTTATGAAAATAAAGAAAACTCTTTGAATGAGAAGGTGTGTCCAAGCTTTTGGTCTGTACTGTGTGTGTATATATATATATATATTAGGGCTGCGCATCTTCACCGGTCTCACGATTCGATGCGATTACGATTATCAAGTCCACAATTCGATTCGATTCGATTCCGCGATGCATCAAGATTACTGCGCACGGTTTTCATCTGTTCTTAAAAAAAACTCTCTGCATGTAGCAAACTGTAAATACAGCAGACATCTTAAAGAGGAGCTCCAGACTGACCCCAAAATACTACAAGAGATGGACAGAGACTGCGGACAATGAGACAAGAGAAGATCAGAGACTGCGGACAATGAGACTAGAGAGGATCAGAGACTGCGGACAATGAGACTAGAGAGGATCAGAGACTGCGGACAATGAGACTAGAGAGGATCAGAGACTGCGGACAATGATACTAGAGAGGATCAGAGACTGCGGACAACGATACTAGAGAGGATCAGAGACTGCGGACAACGATACTAGAGAGGATCAGAGACTGCGGACAACGATACTAGAGAGGATCAGAGACTGCGGACAATGATACTAGAGAGGATCAGAGACTGCGGACAATGATACTAGAGAGGATCAGAGACTGCGGACATGATACTAGAGAGGATCAGAGACTGCGGACAATGGGGCTGATTTACCAAGCCTGTGCGCCAAGACTCATGGTGCACAAGCAGGAGTAAACCTGTTTTTGACATTTACCAAAGAAACACGCTGCTAGTGCAGCGTGTTTCCTCATTTACTAAAGTGCCTAATGCGCCCAGAAGAGGGCGCACAGCACGCCAGTACAGAGCTGGCGTGCGGCATTTAGTTATGTAAACATCGGGGATTCGGGCGGGAGTTTATGAGGGGAGGGAGGGGGGTGATGCAGGGGAAGTGTAGTGACATGTGTTTCAACTTGTGTGGCGGGCCGATTTGAAAGGGAAAGTGACTTTTGGGACCCGATCCCCGGGCGCTTGCAAAGTACGCTAGAACCTCGGAAGGTTCACTTGCATACTGGGCATGCGCAGAGGGAAAAATCGGAGCTCACCGCGCGCCTCTTCAGAACGCCGGGAAATCCTTGGTAAATACCAGGCGGCGTAGCAGTGTTTGCACTGCCTGGAGCGGCGTACGGCAAGCTCCGAGCTGTTCTCGGGCTGCGCTGACACTGAAGGGGAACTCCGCGCCAAATTTCAAATGTGAAACCGGCGCGGCTTCCCCCCCAGGGGTACAATAGGCTCTCCGGCTTGGTCCGGAACGTGAGGGGTTAACCCACGCCAAAATCGGCGTGGGGTTCCCCCCCAGATCCGTACCAAGCCCTCATCCCAGGCATGCAGTCTGGCCGGACAGGAATGGGGGTGGGGACGAGCGAGCGGCCCCCCCCCTCCTGAGCCGTACCAGACCACATGCCCTCGACATGGGGGAGTGTGTGCTTTGGGGGAGGGGGGCGCTGCCCCCCCACCCCAAAGCACTCTTGTCCCCATGTCGATCGGGACAAGAGCCTCTTCCCGACAACCCTAGCCATTGGTTGTCGGGGTATGCGGGCGGGAGCCAATCAGAATCTGGGAGCCCCGTTTAATAATGTGGCCCCCAGATTTCGGGCCCCCACCCTATGTGAATGAGTATGGGGTACATCGTACCCCTACCCATTCACCTGGTGAAGGTGGTTTGAACTTTGAGGGTCTTCTGCCGCCGCCCCCTTCGAATTTTTCGGCCTGGACGGGGGTCGCACATCCCATCCAGGACTTGGACGTGGCGGGCTTCTCGTCGCTGTCTTCTGCCGCTGCCCCCTTCACCACGAAGCTCCGTGCTTGTTTGATGAGGGCAGCGGGCTTCCGTCGTCTTCTCCGGGGCGAGGGTCGTACATCCCACCCCGGATTTCCTCGCCGGCTTCTGCCTGGCTCCTACTGGGGGCCAGGCCTTCTTTTGCCGTCTTCCGCCGGAGGGCGCCACTCTCCGGGCTTCTCGACGTTGTCTTCCGCCGCGGGGGCCAGGCCTTCTTCTTTGCCGCCCCCTTCGATTTTTTCGGCCTGGACGGGGGTCGCACATCCCATCCAGGACTTGGACGTGGCGGGCTTCTCGTCGCCGTCTTCTGCCGCTGCCCCCTTCACCACGAAGCTCCGTGCTTGTTTGATGAGGGCAGCGGGCTTCCGTCGTCTTCTCCGGGGCGAGGGTCGTACATCCCACCCCGGATTTCGTCGCCGTCTTCTGCCGCTGCCCCCTTCACCACGAAGCTCCGTGCTTGTTTGATGAGGGCAGCGGGCTTCCGTCGCAGTCTTCCGCCGCGGGGTGACACTCGCGGGCTTCTTCTTCCATTCGATGTTGACACGGCGAGGTCCGGCGCTGAAATGCCTTCTGAGCGGCGGGCAAGGACTTATATTGGCATTGGGCGTGGGCGTGGTTATGCCAACATGTGACCTTAACCCATGTGACAGTGATGTCACGTCACATCACTGTCACATGGGTTAAGGTCACATGTTGGCATAACCACGCCCACGCCCAATGCCAATATAAGTCCTTGCCCGCCGCTCAGAAGGCATTTCAGCGCCGGACCTCGCCGTGTCAACATCGAATGGAAGAAGAAGCCCGCGAGTGTCACCCCGCGGCGGAAGACTGCGACGGAAGCCCGCTGCCCTCATCAAACAAGCACGGAGCTTCGTGGTGAAGGGGGCAGCGGCAGAAGACGGCGACGAAATCCGGGGTGGGATGTACGACCCTCGCCCCGGAGAAGACGACGGAAGCCCGCTGCCCTCATCAAACAAGCACGGAGCTTCGTGGTGAAGGGGGCAGCGGCAGAAGACGGCGACGAGAAGCCCGCCACGTCCAAGTCCTGGATGGGATGTGCGACCCCCGTCCAGGCCGAAAAAATCGAAGGGGGCGGCAAAGAAGAAGGCCTGGCCCCCGCGGCGGAAGACAACGTCGAGAAGCCCGGAGAGTGGCGCCCTCCGGCGGAAGACGGCAAAAGAAGCCCTGGCCTCGGGAGGAGCCAGGCAGAAGCGGAGGAGCCCGAGGTGGGGCGACACCCCCGTTGTTCTCCGCTGTTTTCGGCCGGCCCCCCCCGGATGTAAAAGAGCTTCATTTTGGGGTGGGGGCACAGTCGAGCATGGCGGAGAGCATGGGTGGGTGTTTCCCCCCCCCGGCAGAAGACGGCTAGAAGACCGAGGAGTGGCGACGCCCCCGTTGTTCTCCGCCATTCCCGCCGGCCCCCCCCGGATGTAAAAGAGCTTTGTTTGGGGTAGGGGGCCTGGCCGAACATGGCGGAGAGCATCGGTGGGGGTCTCTCTCCCCGGCGGAAGGCGGCGGCGAAGACCGGGGGGGGGGTAGGTGTACCCCCGCGGCGGAAGACAACGTCGAGAAGCCCGGAGAGTGGCGCCCTCCGGCGGAAGACGGCGAAAGAAGCCCTGGCCTCGTGCGGAGCCAGGCAGAAGCGGAGGAGCCCGAGGTGGGGCGACACCCCCGTTGTTCTCCGCTGTTTTCGGCCGGCCCCCCCCGGATGTAAAAGAGCTTCATTTTGGGGTGGGGGCACAGTCGAGCATGGCGGAGAGCATGGGTGGGTGTTTCCCCCCCCCGGCAGAAGACGGCTAGAAGACCGAGGAGTGGCGACGCCCCCGTTGTTCTCCGCCATTCCCGCCGCCCCCCCCCGGATGTAAAAGAGCTTTGTTTGGGGTAGGGGGCCTGGCCGACCATGGCGGAGAGCATCGGTGGGGGTCTCTCTCCCCGGCGGAAGGCGGCGGCGAAGACCGGGGGGGGGGTAGGTGTACCCCCCCGGCGGAAGGCGGCGGCAAAGACCGGTGCGGGGCTGGAGCCCCCCCGGCAGAAAACGTCTGGAAGACCGAGGGGCTCCGCCCCCGTTGTTCTCTGCTTCTTTCGGCCGGCCCCCCCCGGATCTGAAAGAGCTTATTTTGGGGTGGGGGCCTGGCTGGACATGGCGGAGATCATCGGTGGGTGTCCCCCCCCGGCAGAAGACGGCGAAGCCCGGGGCCCAATGGGCTGGTGGTGGGGGGTCCCGGCAGAAGACCCCCGGAGCTGACTAATAAATTATTTTTTTCTGTGTGTTTTTTTTTTGTTTACACTTTTCCACCCGGTGAATGGGTAGGGGTACGATGTACCCCATACTCATTCACATAGGGTGGGGGGCCAGAATCTGGGGGCCCCCTTAATATAGGGGGCTCTCAGATTCTGATAAGCCCCCCGCCCGCATACCCCGACAACCAACGGCCAGGGTTGTCGGGAAGAGGCTCTTGTCCCTTTCGACATGGGGACAAGAGTGCTTTGGGGTGGGGGGGCAGTGCCCCCCTCCCCCACAGCACACACTCCCCCATGTCGAGGGCATGTGGTCTGGTACGGCTCAGGAGGGGGGGGGGCGCTCGCTCGTCCCCACCCCCATTCCTGTCCGGCCAGACTGCGTGCCTGGGAGAAGGGTTTGGTCTGGATCTGAGGGGGAACCCCACGCCGTTTTTTGGCGTGGGTTTAACCCCTTATGTTCCAGATCAAATCTAAGAGCCTGTTGTGCACCAGAAGGGGGACCCCCACGCCGTTTTTTTTTATAATTTGGGGTGGAGTTCCCCTTTATCCCGGTCCTGTCAGGGGGGGGGGGGGGAATGCCTGCTCGTCTGTCCCTACAATGTATGAACAGCGATCTGTCATTTCCCCTACACAGTCCCACCCCCTTTACAGTTAGAACACACCCAGGTAACATATTCAACCCCTTCCGCGCCCCTAGTGTTAACCCCTTCCCTGCCAGTGTCATTTTTATAGTAAGCAATGCATTGATATACCATTGCTCGCTACAAAAATGCCAAATCTCACAAAAATGTGTCCGCCACAATGTCGCATTAGACAGAAAAAACAAATGATAGCCACCATTACTAGTAAAACAAAAAATTATTCCAAAAAAACCCATAAGACCAACCCCTACTTAGAACTTTTGCCCAAACCAATCAAACGCTTATTGTGATTTTTTGCAACCAAAAAGATGTCCAAGAATACTTATCGGCCTAAACTGAGGGCAAACATTTTTTGAATATATTTTGGGGGAGATTTATTATAGCAAACCGTAAAAAAGATGTTTTTTTAGTTACCAAATTGTCGCTATATTTTTGGGTCAAGCAAAAATAAGAAAAAACGCAGAGGTGATCAAATACCACCAACAAAAAAAAAAATTGAATTTTTAGGGGGGGGGGGGGGGGGGAGGATGAGGACGCCCAATTTTTTTGGGGGCCACGTCGCACAACCACGCAATTGTCAGTCAAAATGACGCAGTGTTGAAATGCAAAAAATGGCCCCGTCAGTGACCAGTAATATGCTCTGGGGCTCAAGTGGTTACAAATTAAGAATACACTAAAGTTAGCCCAATTTATGGCCATAATGTGAAAGATGATGTTACACCGAGTAAATAGATACCCAACATGTTACACTTTAATATTGCACACACTCATGGAATGGCGCCAAACTTCAGTACTTGAAAATACCCATAGGCAACGCTTTTTTATGTGTTTCAGGTTACCAGTTTAGATTTACAGAGGAGGTCTAGTGCTAAAAGTATTGCTCTCGCTCTAACGTACGCTATGATACCTCACATGTGGGGTTTGAACGGGGGTTCAATATGTGGGCGGGGCTTACACATTTAAGGGCCGCCCCCATATATGGAAACATTCTTCAAACCACACATGTGAGGTATCATAGCGTGCGTAACAGCAAGAGGAATATTTATAGCACTAGACCTCATCTGTAAATCTAAACTGGTAACCGGAAACAATAAAAATGCTGCTTGTTCCCTTCTGACTGCGAGCTACTAGGGACAGGGGCGTTTAAATTATTACTATTTAGGTTTGTTACGTAAAAATTCTATAAGACCTCCCGTTCAGCTTGTAAAGCATCACTTCATGGGGACCAAAAAAAAATTTAACACCTCTAATGCTTTCATCCGCCATTGCAGATTTGATTCTGGTACTGCATTTCGAGTGAACTGGGCATGCTCGAACAGTTAGAAAAAGAAGTTGGAAGTTTCATCCTGAAAATGACTTGCATCTTTCTGAGCATGCTCAGAAAGCTCTTTTTTTGGCTTAGTAATTTAAGGACATCCTTAACAGGTGTAAGCAGTTCCAAGTGCACACAAACTAGAGGCTGACATTTCTTCATGTGTTTCCAATTGGTTCATTAGCACACATGTTATAAAAAGCGTGGATACTGCACGTGTCAGCTGCCCCTCAGAGGGGGCAGATTTGCTGGCTGGAAGTAATGGCGGAGTGAAACAGAGATGTTTTGGAGCAAGTTTTGTATTTTTTGATGTTTTCTCTGCTACATAATTTTGCTAAATGTTTCTCAAGATGTTAATGACTAATGTTTTAATCCTGTGGGTCTATCCTGTTATTTCAAAAGCATGATTTATTTTCCAATGACTGTGAAATAAACGTTGGTCTTTTTTGTTTTTAGGTGTTTGTATATATTTTTGGTGTGTTTATTTGTAATTTTTTTTTTGCTTTCCTTGTTTTGTGGACCAATAAAATTACTTTCAAATTTTGAAGTTTGTTTTGTGATATTTTTTTCATGCTATGGATTTCAACCGCTGCAGCTGAAATAGTTTGGGCCTAAACCATCAAGTGTGATTTGTCTCTAAGCTCTTTCCTGGTGTGTATGCATGAAATGTTTAGTCACCAGAAAAGGAAGGACAAAGCGGTAAGTAATGTTTCCTAGAACTGATGTCCAGACTGACTTTTTAAAGCACATGTGCAAGATGTAGGAAAAGCTGCAAACAGGGCCTGTGGGGGGGGGGGGGGGTGGTGTATTGGTGGACAGGCTTGAAGTGCTGATTTACAGCGCTGTGCTTGAAACTAGCACAAGACAATCCTATTCTAATTGTGGGTTGTTTGAGGGAAGCCAATTGAGTGTTAGAACCCCTGCTAGTGTTTTTAGGTTGGGCTTTGTGTCCCTTTTCCTAAAATTGGCTTCACTTCCTGTCACACAGCTGAACAGGAAGTGAGGTTAAAACCCTACCAATGGTCTTTTCTTCGGGGCACAGGTCAATCTAACTAGTGTCACCATTAAGCAAATTGCACTGCAGTGTACACCCCAAATGATTAGTTACTTTGGGGTTTAGTAAAGGCAAAGCCGCTCTGCAGTAGAAGCGTAGGCAATGAAAATCAGAAGGGAAGCACTGATGGTTTTTACTTCCAATCCCGCCAAGTTTTGAGTTTTCTTCCTTGCTTGTCCACTTGTAGTGCAAAGTGGATTTGCCTTTAGTAAATGGACCCCAAAGTCCAAGATTCCTACTAATTTGGGGTGTACACAGCAAAATGCCATTTCCAAAATGGGAAACTATTTATATTGATCTGTGTGTCCCCAACAAAACATTACTCAGGTGTTTCCCTCACTTCCTGTTTGGCTGTGTGGCAGGAAGTGAATGAATTAAGTAGAAAGTGACAACATTTGTGAGGTGTCTTTACCCTATCAGGGGTGCAGGCATCCCCAAAACAAACATGAAAATAGTTGATTTAACATTGGGTGGTGTTTGTGGGGGTCCCTAACACACATTCATACATATTAGCAACGCTGGATCGTGGCCTATTGGCATGGTTATATTTTCTTAAGCCTCTCAATAAAATGATCTGAAATTTGGGGTTAAACTGGAACAATAATCATCACTTTTATTTTTTGGATTTCTTTCATTTTGGATAGAGTTGGTGGGGGGGGGGGGTTAGAAGCTCTGTCAGTTTATTTTGTATTATCCCTGTCCGTTTGGGGAGATTGGCCTTCACTTCCTGCCCCATAGCCAAACAGGAAGTGATCGAAAAAGTAGGCAAATTAAGGGCCCCCCCAAGTCCCCCCCCACAGAACTTGTGTGTGTCCCCTGAAAATTCCTGGGTGGGTCATAAAAAAACAGGGTGTGGCCTTGACAGGAAGGGTGGGTCATTTTTCTATTAGGGGGGTGCCAAAATTTGGTCAGGCCTAGGGCAGCACAAAACCTAAATCTCCTACTGCACATTAGGGCTTATTTAGACAGGATCCAATTTACAGCATGTTTTTAGATTGTGGGAGGAAACCCGCACAGGGAGAACATGCAAACTCCAGGCAGATAGTGTCACGGGCGGGATTCGAACCAGCAACCCTTTTGCTGCTAGGTGAACATGCTACACACTACGCTACTGTGCTGAACGAACATGATTGCAGCTGAAAGCATGAGATGTTTTTTTTTTTACCAATTCCATGATTTCCAGCCTGGAGGACAGATGTGGGGTCTAATTGACCCCGCCTTTCTCTATAAAGAGGACCTGTCACACACTAGTCCTATTACAAGGGATGTTTACATTCCTTGTAATAGGAAGAAAAGTGAAAAATAATACAAACAAAGGGACAAACAAGTGCAAAAAATAAAATATTAAGTAAAAAAATAAAATAACAAAGGAATTTAAATGCTCCTGTCCCTAGTAGCTCGCACTCAGAAGCGAACACGCATGCAAGTCCCACCCACATATGTAAACATCCTTCAAACCCCACATGTGAGGTATCATAGCGTGCGTTAGAGCGAGAGCAATAATGTTAGCACTAGACCTCCTCTGTAACTCAAAAGTGGTAACCTGAGAAAAAAAGTCAAGCGTTGCCTATGGAGATTTTTAATAACGAAGTTTAGCGCCATTCCATGAGTGTGCGCAATATGAAAGCGTGACAAGTTAGGTATCTATTTACTCGGTGTAACATCATCTTTTACCTTATCCCTAAAAATTGGCCTAGCTTTACTGCTTTCTTATTTTGTCATTCATGAAACAGGTTTTTTTTTGGAAAGCCAAAAAAAAAAAAAAACGTTAGAAACATTTTTGGCACAAATACTGTTGGAAATGTGTCCGAAAAAATGGCCGCCACTTTATTCCCTAGGGTGTTTGTTAATAAAATATATATAATGTTTGGGGGTCCTGAGTAAGTTTCAAGGAAGAAAATATAATTGTTACATGAAGGAGAGAAGTGCCAGAATAGGCGCGGTATGGAAGTGGTTAAAGTGCACCAATAAAAGTGAAAAATTCCTTGAAATTTCGTACCATGGGGGGGGGGAGGCAATTAGGGGCGCCATCAGGAATTATGGGGCCCCTTACACAGCTTCAGGCATGGGCCCCCTGGAGCAGAGAATAGGGGGGGGGGGTGCCGCCTGATATTAAGAAGGGGGGGGGGCTGCCGCAATTTGATAAGCGGGGGGTTCCTTTACTAAAAAATACATATAGAAAAATATATATTAAAAAGGGTGGTAGCCATCCGGGGGCCCTGGGGACCACTGGGCCCTTTAATAAAAAGAAACTTCTGGGCTCTTTAATGAAAAATAAATTACAATATCTACATATATAAAATAATAAAAAAGGGGGTTGCCTTGGGAGCTCTGGGCCCTTTAATAAAAAATAACTACCAAAAATCTAAAAAAAAAATAACATTGGGTGGGAGCTGTGGTGGCTCAACGTGAATGGCACTGCGCTGACAAGCCGTTCACCTCTGCAGCCAAGGGTTCGGATCCCGGTCTCGGCTACATATGAATTGAGTTTGGTGGTGTCAGCCCAGCTCCCGGTGGGTGTGCTATGCAAGGTACGCCTGTGCTTATTATGCCCACCCCCCCCCCCCCCCCCCACAAAAAAAACACCACACTTGCACACACTTTGGCCATGAGGTCTCCTAAAATAAAGGGAGGTGAAGGACCTACAGGGCTGGCTGGGTGGGCTACACTCCTTCATAGGGGGAGTCCCTCTGTCCCATCGGGCTCCCAAGTGTAGCAGGTGGGGTGAGGCCCCCCTCACACCCACCATTGCCACCGGGGGCCATGGAGAAGGATGGCGATTGCAAGTCCAGCTCCTCTCTCTCGACTTCACGCACAAAATACACTTTAAAAAAGAAATTAAAGTAAAAAGTAACAAACCTGGGGAAAATGTTTATAACATTTTTAGAAGCAAAAAGGTTGTCATCTGGGGCCCTCTGGGAGCTTTCAAAATTATATTATATATATATATGTTTAAAAAATAACCAAAAAATATATCATATGTTTTTTTTTTTTGTTTTTTTTGTAAAGGTGGGGGGTTGTCATCTGGAGCCCTGGGATCTCCGGGCCACTGGGGACCAGGCCACTGGGGACCTCCAGACCCCTAAACCAAAACATTGGCCCTTTAATAACAAAAAATTTGGGGGGTTGCCACCCGGGGCCCTGGGGACCTCCAGACTGCAAAAAAATATTAAATTCCAAAAATTGGCCCTTTAATAAAAAATCCTACAAAAACCAACTAACAAATATATATACAAAAAAAAAAAGAGGGGGGTTACCATCTGGGGCGCTGGGGGGCCTCCAGGCATCTGGGCACCTCCGGACCCCCGGGCCCCTTACAGGTGTACAGGGCCGCCATCATGAATTTTGGGGCCCCTTACACAGCTTCAGGCATGGGCCCCCTGGAGCAGAGAACCGGGGGGGGGGGGGTGCTGCCGTATGAAATTGAGAAGCGGGGGGGGTGGTGGTGCCGCAAATTGAGGAGCGGGGGGGCCCTTTACAAAAATTTTGACAGAAATAAGAAATAAAGAAAAATATATATAAAAAAGGGGGGTAGCCATCCGGGGCCCTGGGGACCTCTGTGCTCTTTATCAAATAAAAATACAAAAGAGAGAAAATACATATATATATATATTTTTTAAATATAACATTTATCGAAAAAAAGTAAAAAAACAAGGGGGTAGCCTTCCAGGGCCCTGGGGACCTCTGGGCCCTTTCCTTAAAAAAAAAATAAACAAATATATTTAAAAAATATATATTTTTTTTAAATATATATATTTTATTTAAAAAAAAGGGCTTGCCATCTGGGGCCCTTAGTGGCCTCCGGGCCCCTGGGGACCTTCGGAGCCCTTAAACAAAAAAAAAAAAAAAAAAATTTTTTTTTTTGTTTTAGGGTGGTTCCCATCCGGGCCCCTGGGGGCCCCTGGGGACCCCCGGGCGGTGTAATGCCTGTACCCCCCTAATGGCGGCCCTGCAGGTGTACTGCCTGTACCCCCCTGATGGCGGCCCTGGGTGTAATGTCAGCATGTGAAAAATGACATTCTGAAGGAAAAAAGCCATTTAAAACTGACTCGCGGCTATAATGAATTGTCAGCTCCTGGAATTTGCAGGAGAATTCATTCATTAAAAACACCAAAAAAAAAGCGTGGGGGTCCCCCCAAATTCAATAACCAGACCCTTTAGGTCTGGTATGGATATTAAGGGGAACCCCGCCATCAATTTTTAAAAAAAATGACGTGGGGTTCCCCCCAAATATCCATAACCAGACCCTTCAGGTCTGGTGTGGAATTTAAGGGGAACTCCACTCCAACTAAAAAAAAAAATGGCGTGGAGTCCCCCCTAAAATCCACACCAGACCCCTTATCCGAGCACGTTGACCTGGCCGGCCGCAGAAAAGAGGGGGGGACAGAGCGCGGCCCCCCCCCTCTCCTGAACCGCACCAGGCCACATGCCCTCAACATTGGGAGGGTGTTTTGGGGTGCCCCCCAAAACACCTTGTCCCCATGTTGATGAGGACAAGGGTCTCTTCCCCACAACCCTTGCCCGGTGGTTGTGGGGGTCTGCGGGCAGGAGGCTTATCGAAATCTGGAAGACCCCTTTTACAAAGGGGCCCCCCAGATCCCGGCCCCCCCCCTGTGTGAAATGGTAATGGGGTACCTTGTACCTCTACCATTTCACGAGAAAAAAAAAGTGTCAGTGTTAAAAAAGACAAGAGCCGGTTTTTGACAAGTCCTTTATTATCTTCTTTCTTCTTTCCTTCGGGTTTCTTCTTCCTCCTCCTTCTTCTTCCTCTGCTTCTGTCTTGGGTCTTCTATTCCCGCATCTTGCCCGGCGTGTTCTTCCATCTTCTTCTCCTTCCGCTGTCCTTCTCGTCCGCATCTTCTTCTTCTTCTTTGCCGGAGCGGCCGCTTCCAATTGAAATCCCCGCTGTCTGCCGGACCACGCCCCCCCCTCTGACGCCACGGGCAAGCTCTTAGGAGTGTGCTGCCAGTGCGTCAGAGGGGGGCGTGGTCACATGTCAGAGGGCGGCCAATTCAATTCGAAGCTCGTGCGCGGCTTTTTCTTTGCCAGAGTCGCCGCTTCCAATTGAATTGCCCGCTTTCTGGAACATGTGACCACGCCCCCCTCTGACGCACTGGCACCACACGGGGACTTTCCTAAGAGCTTGCCCGTGGCGTCAGAGGGGGGGCGTGGTCCGGCAGACAGCGGGGATTTCAATTGGAAGCGGCCGCTCCGGCGAAGAAGAACAAGAAGAAGATGCGGACGAGAAGGACAGCGGGAGGAAAAGAAGATGGAAGAACACGCCGGGCAAGATGCGGGAATAGAAGACCCAAGACAGAAGCAGAGGAAGAAGAAGGAGGAGGAAGAAGAAACCCGAAGAAAAGAAGAAAGAAGATAATAAAGGACTTGTCAAAAACCGGCTCTTGTCTTTTTTAACCCTTTACATTTTTTTTACTCGTGAAATGGTAGAGGTACAAGGTACCCCATTACCATTTCACACAGGGGGGGGCCGGGATCTGGGGGGCCCCTTTGTTAAAGGGGTCTTCCAGATTTCGATAAGCCTTCCGCCCGCAGACCCCCACAACCACCGGGCAAGGGTTGTGGGGAAGAGACCCTTGTCCTCATCAACATGGGGACAAGGTGTTTTGGGGGGCACCCCAAAACACCCTCCCAATGTTGAGGGCATGTGGCCTGGTTCGGTTCAGGAGAGGGGGGGGGCCGCGCTCTGTCCCCCCCTCTTTTCTGCGGCCGGCCAGGTCAACGTGCTCGGATAAGGGGTCTGGTGTGGATTTTAGGGGGGACTCCACGCCATTTTTTTGTAAATTTGGGGTGGAGTTCCCCTTAAATTCCACACCAGACCTGAAGGGTCTGGTTATGGATATTTGGGGGGAACCCCACGTCATTTTTTTTTAAAATTGACGGCGGGGTTCCCCTTAATATCCATACCAGACCTAAAGGGTCTGGTTATTGAATTTGGGGGGACCCCCACGTCATTTGAATAATTATTTTAAATTTCGTACCATGGGGGGGGGGGGGAATGTCAGCAGGTGAATAAAGCGCACTTTTCCTGCGGTTAGAAATATGTCTTTGCACAAAATGACATTCTGAAAAAAAAAAAAAAAAAAAAAAGCCATTTAAAACTGACTCGCGGCAATAATGAATTGTCGGCTCCCGGCAATTGCAGGAGAATTCATTCATTAAAAAAAGGGAAAAATAAAGCGTGGGGGTCCCCCCAAATTCAATAACCAGACCCTTTAGGTCTGGTATGGATATTAAGGGGAACCCCGCCGTCAATTTATTAAAAAAAATGACGTGGGGTTCCCCCCAAATATCCATAACCAGACCCTTCGGGTCTGGTGTGGAATTTAAGGGGAACTCCACCCCAAATGTAAAAAATAAATGGCGTGGAGTCCCCCCTAAAATCCACACCAGACCCCTTATCCGAGCACGTTGACCTGGCCGGCCGCAGAAAAGAGGGGGGGACAGAGCGCGGCCCCCCCTCTCTCCTGAACCGAACCAGGCCACATGCCCTCAACATTGGGAGGGTGTTTTGGGGTGCCCCCCAAAACACCTTGTCCCCATGTTGATGAGGACAAGGGTCTCTTCCCCACAACCCTTGCCCGGTGGTTGTGGGGGTCTGCGGGCAGGAGGCTTATCGAAATCTGGAAGACCCCTTTAACAAAGGGGCCCCCCAGATCCCGGCCCCCCCCCTATGTGAAATGGTAATGGGGTACCTTGTACCTCTACCATTTCACGAGTAAAAAAAATGTAAAGGGTTAAAAAAGACAAGAGCCGGTTTTTGACAAGTCCTTTATTATCTTCTTTCTTCTTTCCTTCGGGTTTCTTCTTCCTCCTCCTTCTTCTTCCTCTGCTTCTGTCTTGGGTCTTCTATTCCCGCATCTTGCCCGGCGTGTTCTTCCATCTTCTTCCGCTGTCCTTCTCGTCCGCATCTTCTCCTTCTTCTTCTTCGCCGGAGCGGCCGCTTCCAATTGAAATCTCCGCTGTCTGCCGGACCACGCCCCCCCCTCTGACGCCACGGGCAAGCTCTTAGGAAAGTCCCCGTGTGGTGCCAGTGCGTCAGAGGGGGGCGTGGTCACATGTTCCAGAAAGCGGGCAATTCAATTGGAAGCGGCGACTCTGGCAAAGAAAAAGCCGCGCACGAGCTTCAAATTGAATTGGCCGCCCTCTGACATGTGACCACGCCCCCCTCTGACGCACTGGCAGCACACTCCTAAGAGCTTGCCCGTGGCGTCAGAGGGGGGGCGTGGTCCGGCAGACAGCGGGGATTTCAATTGGAAGCGGCCGCTCCGGCGAAGAAGAAGAAGAAGGAGAAGATGCGGACGAGAAGGACAGCGGGAGGAACAGAAGATGGAAGAACACGCCGGGCAAGATGCGGGAATAGAAGACCCAAGACAGAAGCAGAGGAAGAAGAAGGAGGAGGAATAAGAAACCCGAAGAAAAGAAGAAAGAAGATAATAAAGGACTTGTCAAAAACCGGCTCTTGTCTTTTTTAACCCTTTACATTTTTTTTCTCGTGAAATGGTAGAGGTACAAGGTACCCCATTACCATTTCACATAGGGGGGGGGCCGGGATCTGGGGGGCCCCTTTGTTAAAGGGGTCTTCCAGATTTCGATAAGCCTCCTGCCCGCAGACCCCCACAACCACCGGGCAAGGGTTGTGGGGAAGAGACCCTTGTCCTCATCAACATGGGGACAAGGTGTTTTGGGGGGCACCCCAAAACACCCTCCCAATGTTGAGGGCATGTGGCCTGGTGCGGTTCAGGAGAGGGGGGGGGGCGCGCTCTGTCCCCCCCTCTTTTCTGCGGCCGGCCAGGTCAACGTGCTCGGATAAGGGGTCTGGTGTGGATTTTAGGGGGGACTCCACGCCATTTTTTTTTTAATTTGGAGTGGAGTTCCCCTTAAATTCCACACCAGACCCGAAGGGTCTGGTTATGGATATTTGGGGGGAACCCCACGTCATTTTTTTTTTAAATTGACGGCGGGGTTCCCCTTAATATCCATACCAGACCTAAAGGGTCTGGTTATTGAATTTGGGGGGACCCCCACGCTTTTTTTTCCCTTTTTTTAATGAATGAATTCTCCTGCAATTGCCGGGAGCCGACAATTCATTATTGCCGCGAGTCAGTTTTAAATGGCTTTTTTCCTTTGAAAAATGACATTTTGTGCAGAGACAGTTCTAACCACGGGAAACATGCGCTTTTTCACATGCTGACATTAGAGACCCCCATAGTATGAAATTTAAAGGAAAATTACACTTTTATTATTGCACTTTTAGCATTATTAAAATCACTGCTCCCGAAAAAACGGCCGTTTTAAAAAATAAAAAAAGCATTGGTACATGTCCCCTGGGGCAGGACTGAGGTCCCCAAACACTTTTTAGGACAAAACTTGCAGATTAGCCTTTAACATTCACTATTAAGATTTCCCCCATAGACTTATACAGGGAGTTCGGCGGCGGCTTTAGTTATCAATCACATCGCGCTGCTGCTGCCGCCGGTTCATGCGCCTAATTAGGGCTTCATCCAGCGCACTAATTAAGGCATGTACCGGCGCAGCGCAGATTCATTAGTAAATCAGCCCCTCTGTCTCCATAAAGTCCTGCCAAACAACAATGTATGCCATGTCATAAATTATGGTTTATGTATGTCTTATTGTTTTAGTGATTGATTCACATCACAACTTCATCAATACCTTTTTTTTTTTGTATGATTTTTGCTTTTGCTCATTACTGCCCCACACATGCAATGCATGGCTGCATGTGTGTGACAGTGATGAGCAAAAGTAAAAAATCATACAAAAAAAAAAGGTATCGATAAAGTTGTGATGTGAATCAATCACTAAAACAATAAGACATACATAAACCAGTGTGGCATCAGTGTGCTAATGCCATCAATTGCTGCCAGTATGCCATCAATTGCCGCCAGTGTGCCACCAATTGCTGCCAGTGTGCCCAAATTATTGCCCATCAGTGTGCCACCAATTGCTGTCAGTGTGCCATCAATTGCCGCCACTGTGACATAAATTGCCATAAGTGTGACATAAATTGCCGTCAGTGTGCCATAAATTGCCGTCAGTGTGCCATAAATTGCCATCAGTGTGACATAAATTGCCATCAGTGTGACATAAATTGCCATCAGTGTGACATAAATTGCCATCAGTGTGACATAAATTGCCATACGTGTGCCATAAATTGCCATAAGTGTGCCATAAATTGCCGTCAGTGTGCCATCAGTTCCCGCCACTGTGCCCATAAATTGCCATCAGTGTGCCGCCAATTGCTGCCAGTGTGCCACCAATTGCTGCCAGTGTGCCCATTAGTTGCTGCTACTGTGCATCCCCCAAGTACCTGATGATGATGATGATCTGCTGCCTGCAGTACTACAGTACTCGGTCGTCTCGGGTCTCCCACAGCCGCAGCCTGTGCAGTGTGCACAGCGTGAGGTAAGGTGAGGAGGAAGGCTCTGGGGGGGTCGGGACCGGGACCGAGGACACTTGCTCCATGCTTCCACATGGCGACGGGCGGCTGGGAATGGCGTCAGCGGGGGGCGGGAAAGGAGGCGCGGCGTCTTAAGCTGCATCAGCAGGTGGGGAGGGTAAAGAGGCGCGCTGAAGCCCACAGCTCCTTCAGCTGCATTAGCGGGGCGGGAAAAGAGGCGCGGCTAACGCCCGTAGCCGACGCCCATGGCTTCCTGGCTTTCAGACAGTGCATATAGCGGCGCGCAGGTGACGTCATCAAAAATCGATTAATGCAAGTCGTAGCATCGGAATCGCATCGTGAGTGGTCGAATCGCGATTCACCGATGCTACGATTAATTTCAACACCCCTAATATATATATATATATATATATATATATATATATATATATATATACACACACACACACATATATATATATATATATGTATATACACACACACACACACACAAATATATATATATATATATATATATATATATATATATATATATATAGTCTGTCTATGTGCATTTAGTTGCCTGCCTGGGGTTTAGCGTTAAAGCTTAACCCCTTATAGTTCAAAACCGTAAATCCAAAGCCTTGGTGTTTGGGTATATGAGGTTTCATACATTTTAGGCATCATCATCTAATTTCAAGATATCACCAGAAACAAAATAGACCTCTTGCTGTCTGTGGGGGTGCACATGGTATAAGTTATTAGTCTACAGCATATTGTTCCAAGTGGTGCAACATAAACCACATATCAGTACCTTTCACTACAAATTAATGCACAGATATTATACAAATATACATCTTTAAGTGTATTGTGGATGTAGAAAAGGCACTTTTGTGGGTCAGACTATGCCAGACATCTGACTGCCAAATGAATGTTTGTGCCCAGTGTAGTCCATTGTAAAAAGGTATCTAAATTAGAGGTCGACCGATATATCGGCTGGCCGATATATCGGCCGATATTTTGCGTTTTTTAATTAATCGGCATCGGCCAATTTGTGCTGTAAGAAAGCCGATTTTTTTTTTTTTTAACTTCAGCAGCGCGACTTGCAAAAAGCTTCTATAATAGAAGTCAATGCAAGTTGCCTGAAGTTTCCTGTGGAGGAGACTCTGGGCAGCCTGCCAAGTTTTGAGAAAAGTTACAATGTTGCTACTTATCAATTAACTGAAATCCGTGAAGGAGAGTTCTTAGTTTAACCATTTAAAGGCTAAATCTTTTTTGACACTTGGTGCTTACAAGTAAAAATCCTGTATTTTCTGCTGGAAAATCACTTGGAACCCCCAAACATTATATATTTTTTTTTAGCAGAGACCCTAAGAAATAAAATGGTGATTGGTGCAATATTTAATGTTACACGGTATTTGCGCAGCGGTCTTTCAAACAATTTTTTTTGGGAAAAAATATGCTTTAACAAATAAAAAAACTAAACAGTAAAGTTAGCCTATATTTTTCCGTCCAAAACTTTTCATTAAATAATATATATATTTTTTTATATCTAAATTACACCTACAAGTGCACTGATTGGAGGCTTGCTGTGTTTAAATGTAAGAAATGTTCTGTATTACTTAGCAAGGCAATAATGGAACTTCCGCTTTTCCGAATCCCCCCCCCCCCCTCTGGTGTCACATTTGGTACCTTTCAGGGGGAAGGGGGGGCAGATACCTGCGTAATCCCAGGTATTTGCTCCCTCTTCCGGGCATAGATCACTGCGGTGACTGTGGTGACCTACACCACATCTGGTGCTTAATCCGCCCCCAGCTTTCTTCTGGGAGATGCACAGGTCCCAGAAGACAGCAGGGACCAGTGGGATTGCACAGCGCGTCTTGCGCATGCACAGTAGGGAACCAGGAAGTGAAGCCGCAAGGCTTCACTTCCTGATTCCCTTACGGAAGATGGTGGCCGAAGCACCCGAGGGAGAGATCGGCTTCGGGTGCCAGCATTGTGGCCACCCACGACAGGTAAGTGTCCATATATTAGAAGTCAACAGCTGCAGTATTTGTAGCTGCTGACTTTTATTTATTTTTTCCGCAGAACTCCGCTGCCTATAAACACTGGACCATCATTCTAGCAGCGCTATTTGGCTGCTAGCGGGGTGCTTATATCCCAGCTAGCAGCTGATTAAGGGGTTAAATGCTCCCATGTAGCACCACTGCAGAAGCGCTTTGCAGGTGTTCATCTCAATGGCCAGGAGTGGTAGAGGAGCCGCTCCAAAGATGCTGCTGGCAGGACTTTTCTTTAATGTTCTGCCAGCGCACCGCCTCAATGTGAAAGCACTCGGGCTTTCAGACTGAGACTGCAGGGGAGCAGTTTTGCAGGCACTTTACAGGTGCTATTTTTAGCCCAAAAGTGCCTAAAAACGCTCCAGTGTGAAAGGGGTCTAACTGTTAAATTTTATGAGATGGGGGGGGGGGGGGGGGAAATCGGCTTAACATATTGGCCCTAAAAAAAAAAAAAAAACGGCACCATAAATCGGCTATCGGCCGCCGCGATTTCTGAATATCGGCATCGGCCAGAGAAAACCCCATATCGGTCGACCTCTAATCTAAATTTTATTAAAACACATCAGTCCAAGTGTGGATATATTTGAAGGCTCCCAGATACAACTTCTGCATGGCTTCCATATAAAAAAAAATAGGCCAACATATTCCAAGTATCAGCCTATGGCCGTAGCATCCCTTCTGTAAGCAGTCTATCCTGGACATGAGAAACAATGCAAGTAGCACTGACACAAAGGTATCCCACAGTCCATTGCCAGTGTTGTTGTGGTTTGGGGGGGGGGGAGGGGGGGGAGTTAGGAGGTTACATTCATTAATATGGTGAGACAGTGAGACTTCAGCCCAGATAAAAAATCCCAGCAAAGCCGATTAGTCACTTCCACAGCTTACGTACTGGGTCGCTGCATTCACAGCTTACAAGGTCCTTGGTCCTACTGAATGACAAAAAGGTAATCACTCAGACCAAGAGAAAAAAAATAAAAAATCATACTTCAAAGTAGATACCATTAAAGGCATAATGCAATACAAATATATACAGCCAAGTAGATAGATTCGATAAAAAACAGGTAGATACTGTACTGAATGCCTCAGATCATGCGTTTGTTTTATGCTCCCCCTTATACATTTGACAGCCGTTTAACTAAAGTCATTATGATATACTAGGACAGTGTTTCTCAGCTCCAGTCCTCATTGGAGTCACAACAGATGGTAATCACTAAGGCAGGGAAACTGATCAAATCACCTGTCCAACCTAATGAAAATCCTGAAACCATGACCTGTTGGGGTGCCTTGAGGACTACAGTTGAGACACGCTGTACTAGGATATCAAAATGAGTAATGGATGGGCTACAAGCCATTATAGAAATTCCCTGATGAAAAGAATAGTATAGAAAAAAAAATATAGGCAATTTATAACCCACTGCACATGAAGTTATACCAATTGTGTTACAGCTCTTGTTGCAATGATAATAAGATTTACTGTGTAGATAAAAATATTTTATCCCCCCATTCATTGAGATCATTGTCTATCCATTATTTAACCTCCTCCAGAGCGTGCAGCGGTGCGGTTTACCTTTTCGCTGAATCCACAGGCTAGGTTTACTTACCTTGTCCCCGCTGTGTGAGCGAGCGGGTGCTCGCTCGATTCACAGTGTCCCCGTGTGCCGCCGAGCTCCGTTCCCTGCGACGTTACGACGCACTGGGGCGGACTTCGGCGCCAAATTCAAAAAAGTAAACAAACACATTACATATAGTATACTGTAATCTGATAGATTACAGTACTGTATGTAAAAAATACACACCCCCCCTTGTCCCTAGTGGTCTGCCCAGTGCCCTACATGTTCTTTTATAAAATAAAAACTGTTCTTTCTGCCTGCAAACTGTAGATTGTCCATAGCAACCAAAAGTGTCCCTTTATGTCAAAAATGGTTTTAGAGCAGCTAGAAAACAGCGATAATAAATTATAAATCACTTGCAGAATTGAGCGATAGCGATTTGTGGGAAAATTCGTCATAAAAAAAAATAAAAAAAAGTAATGACAGCGACAATTCTGCAACTAAGCAAATTTCAGTGATTTTGAGTTGATTACATTAGTGAATAATTTTTATTATAATTATATTATTTGTTATTATTTATTATATTATAATTTATAATTTTGTTTTTAAAAAACAAATCATACCTGGGATGCCTATTAGACTCTTGTTTGGTCAGATTTAAATTAGTTATTCCTAAGAATTGCAGGCCTACAGTGTAAAACGCAAAATTTCCTTGCAAATAATTGTACCGCTTTTGGTACGTAATTCCAGACAGAATCATACCGCCAGGGAGGTTAAAAGGGTATTTTCAGTGTATCAGACATGTAAAAGTCAATCTTCATGACCAGGAGTGACTTTTGTAGCGTATGACAGTGACTCAACAGTAAATGGTAAGGTTTGTTTTTGGTACATTAGGCCCTTTTCACATGGGCGGAGCGTATATATATATTATATACAGGGAATACCCAACCAAATACGACAAATAATGGGATCGTTGGCTACAAGACTCAGATTCTTGCACGCAAGGCACCTTGGGTCTGTGTTGCCCGAATTGTGGCTTGCCCCTAGCTGGGTATATTGTTACAGAACTAGATGACCTCCAGGGTTGACACCAGATACTGCTCTTTTTTTTCTGTTATTTTTTTCCATATGTTTGTTATTCATGACACCAGTTTTGAACTGTCTGTATTCTGATTACTGTACACCCTCATGTTATCATTGACACTTTGGATGTATGTAATAACTTTGTAAATGTAAAAATGGTTTAACATACAGTAAGACCCGGTTCACACTGTGGCGTCCCATTCAATGCAATGGAACCGTTCTAATAGGAGCGACTCAAGTCGCTCCGACTTAGAAAGAGGTTCTTGCACGAGTTCGGGGGCGGCTCAGGGCGACCTGCATTGACTTCTATACAGAAGTCGTTTTGCTGGTCGCCTCTGAAGTCGTCCTCAGGAGGACTTTCAGAGTCGCCCCCCCGAAGTCGTGCCACGGGAGTGTGAACCAGCTCTAAAGGTTTTACTTTCCTATCTATTTACTAATGCTAGCAGAATAAGGATTAAGAATAGTCACTGTTGATTGAGAGAGTGCAGTTTTGCTTTAGGAACAAAAATAAAATGTATCATGTTGTATGATTCTAATATACATACCAGCAGAGGAGGGAAAGCCAGTGCTGAATCATATGTGTGCTGGTACCCAGTGTTTTTTTCTGCATTACCCACACTGGATAGGAAAAAATAATACATACAATCCACCCTGCTGGTTAGTTGTTCAACAGCTGCTTGCTATGTGAAGTTCATTTGCAATAAAGCTGTCCCATGGATCAGTGGTCTTTAAAATGTCTTAAGTAGTGGATTGAGCAGACTGTCTGAGCAGGTGGTCATCGGAGAGGCAGTAGACAGAATAGCAGGAGGGACATGAACTGATCACTCTCAGGGTAAAACAGCTTTATTTCATTAGGTCTCTTCCTCCCAGCAGACTTTGCAAGGATCAGTCTTGTTTATTAGAATGGTAACACTAAGCAAGGGCCTTTTAGCAGTACTTGACACTTCCAAAGTGTCAAACGTTAGAGGTTCTTCTAATGTTTACACAACATGAGAGCTGAGCTCTTCACAATAGTGACACCCTTACAATTATTTTATGTTCACATATTTTTACTTTAAGCCGTATTAAACCAAAAACCCAAAATGTAATATATTGCAGTTTAGATGGGGTGAGATTACTGCGCTTACCAAAAACAAACTATAAGCAGCCAACACAAATTTTGACAAATTGAAAACAGATAACACATGGTGTAGCGCTAAAATAATAACATATATATCATGTGCAAAATATATCATTAAGTACATTAATTGAACCACAGTACTAAAATTAAAGTCCTGGGTGCAAAAAGTGCAAAGTTCACTGGACAACTAGGTAGAGAAGTGAAATCACTAAAAAGTGAATAAAGTTCTGATAATGGTGTATTGATGCCACAATATGCTAGAATAGTCCACACTGGGATATTGCATCTGAGGTATGGTCCAATACATAGGAAAAGGTATATAGGATAAACAAAAACCACGATTGGGTCACCAGGGGTAGTGCATCCTCCACCCAATATAAGGGATAAACACTCTTACCGGATGGTGTGGACTCGCATGCCAGCAGCCATGGGTCAATCAAGCAGGAAGCACCGAGTAGGGAACTCCAAGATTGGACACTTGACCTCTCACACAAGGGATTGAAGCTGAAACTCAGGCAGAAGTCATCTAAGATGTAGGTAGAATGGGTCGGTGTGTACATCCAATGAACAATATCCATGATCCCCGTATTGTTAATTGGATGTACACGCCGACCAATACTACCTACACCTTGGATGACTTTTGCCAGATCCAATCCCTTGTGTGAGAGGTCCAGTGTCCAACCTTGGAGTTCCCCTTCTCCTGCTTTAACCTCCCTGGCGGTATGATTCTTTAAGATTTTAGGTGCTAAAAGCGGTACCATTATTTGCAAGGGAATTTGGCGTTTTATACTGTAGGCTTGTAATTCTTAGGAATAACTCACTTAAATCTATTCAAACAAGAGTCTAATAGGCATCCCGGGTATGATTTTTTTTTTTTTTTTAATTAAAAATTATAATATAATAAATAATTATAAAAAATGATCACAAATGATAATATAATTATAGTAAAAATTATTCAATAATGTAATCAAATCAAAATCACTGAAATTTGCTCAGTTGCAGAATTTTTGCTGTCATTTTTTTTTTTTTTTTATGACGAATTTCCCCATAAATCGCTATCGCTAAATTCTGCAAGTGATTCTGATTTATTATCGCTGTTTTTTAGCTGCTCTAAAACAATTTTTGCCATAAAGGGACACTTTTGGTTGCTATGGGCAATCTACAGTTTGCAGGGAGAAAGAAAAGTTTTTATTATACAAAATGACATGTAGTGTACAGGGCAGACCACTAGGGACATGGGGGGTGTGTATTTTTTACATACAGTACTGTAATCTATAAGATTACAGTGTACTGTATGTATAGTGTTTGTTTACTTTTTTAAATTTGGCGCCGTTCCCCCCCCTACGTCGCGACGCTCGCAGGGAAGGGAATCGGCGGAACACACAGCATCAGGCGGACATCCGCCCGCCGTGTACTGCGGGGATTCATCGCTGGATCGCAGAGAAAAGGTAAGTAAACTTTTTCTGCATCCAGCGAGGTAAGCGCGTGTGTGGCACGGGGTTACCGATATTAGCTTAAAAATCTCACCCCGTGCCACACACGTGAAGACCGCCAGGGAGGCTAGTCTGACCGGCGATCCAGCGGGAAACCCCCGCCGGATCGCCAGGAATTTTTGGGGGAAAAAAAAATGCACCCCGAGCGTGACTCGGGGTTACCGCTTCTGGCACTGAATGTTAACCCCGAGTCACGCTCGGGAATACCGCCAGGGAGGTTAAGCACTAGTTTTGACAGCCACCTAGGCAGTTCGAGTGGATGTTCTCCACTCTCCCTGTAATCTGGGACACATCACAGGACCCCGAAAGACCAATAGGGAGGCGCTGCGTGACTAGCACATGCGCCGGACACTTGCATTGCTGGTGCAGGAGAGAAGCAAGGCTTCGGGCAGCGGCATCGCTGGATCATGAGACAGGTGAGTGTTTATTAAAAGTCAGCAGCTATACTTTTAATAAACACAAAAATTAGTGGAACTCCTGTTTAATATTTACCCCATACATTATGAGCATTAAGGCTGGGTTCACATTGAAGTACGGGGTCCGATGTGTCCCTGTTCCCAGTTTCAAGTCTGATTTCAGTCTGAAATTTTTGGCTGAATGCAGACCTGAAACTGACCAGAAGACACACATGACTCCTGTGCAATTCGCACCAGAGCTGCTCCGGAGATGTGTGAACAGGCTCTATTGAGAGCCGGTTACAGTCTCCTGAAATGTGAATTAGATGCGCAAAAACCTGCATACAGATCGCAACAGTGTGAACCGAGCCTAAAGGAAATTAAGTCTTAGCTACCTTCCCTCAGCGATATCAGTATGTAGCACTACCCCCGAAGGAGCTGCTGGTTTGTTTTGGGTGGCATGTTACCTCTATATCCTCTCCTTCTAGGCTAGGGTATCAGATGAGAGTTGAGAAAAAGTTCAATGTCCACACTTTAGACTTATTTTATTCCTTTACCAAGTTCAGCAAATAAATCAAAGAAAAATAAGTAGTTGAAGAGGTGGAAGGGTAACAGGTAACAGGTTCAGGTGCACAACTTCTGTCCGGAAACACTCCTGCTTCCAGCAACACAGCTTTCGTCGCCACTGTAGCCAGAGTGGATATTGCACACCTGGATAGGCCTCTCACTAGCCTAGCAGCCAGGATGTTGCACGGAATTTTGACAAGGTCTCTGCCACAGACCTTCCAAAAGATGGAGGTATATTCGGTCCAAAATCCTCTCAGCACAGGATTAAGCACCCAGATCTCTCCCGATTAACTTCTTAGGAACTTATAACTGACATGTGACCATCATTCAGCCTTTCAGTCATGGTGCATCCTTCGATAAAGTTCAAGGCCTCTCCCGAGATACCAGCCTCTTGCTCGGTGCTCTCCAAGACAGGTTCTTCAATCGAGTGGCTTCCTCCCTCGGGACAGACAGCACAGGATCACTCTGCAAGCGTAGACCCAGTCCGACTACCGGGCCTACTTGGTAAATCAAAACCCCTGGACCAACATGGTCCCGGAGCCAGGAAAACTTGAACACGCACCCCCAGCCAGGTGGGCCACTCATGTGGGGGTTGTGGGACGACAGACTCAGGATCAACCACCTCAGTCCAATGGCGTCTGTCCCTTTAGGCACGCCTCCCCAGCATGACGATCAACTCCCACCAATTGGCTGCCGAAGGAACACCCAAAACACCTTGATCTGACTGCTGCCACCCTTGGCCTGGGGTGGTAACAGCACCCCAGACAACAATAGTGGTCACTCACAGCACAGCCATGGCTGGAACAGAGGCCCAAAGTTTGAAAAAATTCATACAGCCCGAGTCAACTAACTCTCAGACTACCCTCTAAATTTAAAGCAGCGCTGGCTAGAAAGTAGCAGGCCACTACAAATAGAAGATACGAATGCCTAAAATGTTTCTGCTGGCCCCTATAGACGTCTGGAACTAGAAGGATTCAAATTTAGTTATTTTAAATACACACACACACACCACTTAGAAAAATGTATCTTTGCAAAGGTTTTCTTTTGAATAGGGAAAGGAAAGAAAAAACACACACACACACACACACACACACACACACACACCAGTAGTTACTGCGTCAGTAATCACTGTTCTTGGCCACGGGTAAGCACGACCTAAAAGATTAATGTACATGACACAAGAAGGCCATTGTTCAGATATCAGTCTTGTGCAAATCAGTTCTGATGTCAGAAAAAATAAATACCAGGAAGAAATGTCTTAGCCAGGAGAAAGGAGACATGTGACTGGAATGGGAGTTTAATTTTAAAACCAATATTAACATTTTATCAGGTTCAGAAACTTCATAAAAATAAAATAAATCATAAAAAAAAAAGCTAAAACTTCAGTTATCTTTAAAAATGTCACCTCACCCTGCAGGGGTTATATGCTTGTTTTGTATAAAGGAATTAGAATAACCCCTTATCCTATTTGTCTCTCCTCCAGCAGTTTTAAAGCGAATCTATAATTTAGCCATATTCAGGGCAACATGACAGACATTTTTGATAGGGACTCCCTCAAGGATTCCTACATTTCCTGCACTCTCCAGCTGCTCGGTCACTTCGGAGAGCCCTAGGTCTAGACAATGCGCTGGCACAGGGTTAAGGACTTGCTCCCTCCCTTATGTGAGACAGTATTTAGGCTTGACTATTGATCCATCAGGTCTGGCTACTACTGTACATCCTAGGATAAAGCCAAAGAGGTTACATGCAGGACATACTGTACCTGGAAATACTAGGGATTTCTCAGAATTTGCACAGTTGAAATGAGCAGTAGGGAGTGCAGCAAAGGAGAATATCAGTGGGTGAGGGTAGTGGCTTGGAATAGGAACCTGTCACTTTGCCCCTGAATGGATTTCATTTAGGATGGTTCCTTCCAACGTTTTCATCAGACGAACCGATCGTGTGTGGGCCCCATCGTTTTTTTATCCATCGGTTAAAAAACTAGGAACTTGTTTTAAAATTATCTGATGGTTAAAATACCGATAGAAAATAAACGATCGTCTGTGGGCACGTCCATCGGTTAAAAATCTACGCATGCTCAGAATCAAGTCAACGCATGCTTGGAAGCATTGAACTTAATTTTTCTCAGCACGTCGTCGTGTTTAATGTCACCGCATTCTGACACGATCGTTTTTTTTAACCGATGGTGTGTAGGCACAACTGATGAAAGCCAGCTTCATCGGATAACTGATGGAAAAATCCATCAGACCGTTTTCATCCGATGAACCGATCGTGTGTACAGGGCATTACAGTTCCTGCAAAAAGATGTAGTAAGAATTACTCACTGATGGCTCCAGTGTAAGTTGGCTGTGTGAGATCTTTGGGTACCTTCCGGTAGATGTCAAACCTTGAAAAAAAAAAATATATATATATATATATATTATTTTATTATAGAAATATTTACATTAACAATACAGCTGGTTTATGAAAGAAAGATCATCAGTGCATGTAACAGAGCCATTTAAAAATGACCTAAGATGATGGAAAAATAAATAACAGGTCTCTGAACTTCCCATTCCAGAAGTGAGAAGGGACTCAATGTTTTTCCACTACCACATGTAAAAAGGCTCCAAAACAAACTACCTACAAATTTATTTACCTAGCTCCATAGATCTGCCCCTTTCCAGTTTAAAAAGGATCAAAAAAAAAAAAAAAAGTTTTTTTGTCAGCATGTATTTTGGATATTAAACATAAACCTGTATTTTTTTATTTTGTTTTAGATTGAAGAGGGAATAGATCAGCCAACAACTTTGTGTAGCTGTCTGTATCCCCATTATGGAGATTTACCCTCTCCATTTTTCTTGGTGACAGTTATCAAGAAGTCCAAAACAGGAATAGGGAATTAGTCCGGGTGAACACCAGGGATTTCCTCACTTTGGAGCGATCTCCTCATTTCTTGTTGTGGAGATTATATATATATATATATATATATATATATATATATATATATATATATATATATAATTTTTTCCCTTACAACCCTCCCTTACTTTAAAGCAAAACTTAAAGCGGAGTTCCACCCAAAAATTGAACTTCCGCTTTTCTGAAACCCTTCCCCCTCGGGTGTCACATTTACCACCTTTCAGGGGGAGGGGGGTGCAGATACCTGTATAATACAGGCATTTGCACCCACTTCCAGGAATGAATTCCACAGGAATCACTCCACTTCTCCACTTTTTCTTTACCAGCATATACAGCTCAGCACCACAGGACAGTGTATACAGCTCAGCACCACAGGACAGTGTATACAGCTCAGCACCAAGCACGGCCGCATACTCAGGAGGGACGGAGAGGGGGGGTTTTGATGGAGTAGTATCCACGCCCTTGAAACTTTCAAAGACAGAAATCGTTATTAGCGCCTTACTGACACTTAAAAATACATGTATCTCGCATATTAAAAAAGACAGGGGAAAAAAGAAAAGCCCTGGAATAATCAAGGTGATGTGTACTATTTAATTTGACTTTCCTTTACTCCTTTAAGAGCTCAAATATCAGGGCTCAGAACCTTTACAGAGCATAAGGCCCCTTTCACACTGGGGCAGGAGGTGCGGTGCTATACTGTCGGAAATGCCGTGGGATTCGGCCGCTAGCGGTGCGGTATTAATTCCCACAGAGGAGCATTGCGGTCGGTATTACCGCTTCTCTCACCGCTCCAAAGAGGTTACTTGTAGGAGATTATCTTCTCTCCTGCCAGCGCATCGCCTCAGTGTGAAAGCCCTCGGGCTTACACATTGTGAAGGCTGGGCAGGAGTTTTTCAGGCGGTATAGCAGCGCTATTTCTAGTGCTGTACCACCTGAAAAACTCCTCAGTGTGAAAGGGGCCTAAAGGTGAAAGTAGAACTTTAAACCAACACATATGTTCATAATCAACAGTGGCCAATTTATTATGCAACAGGAAAAAAAAATCTGTCTTAAAAACTTGAATCAAAAATAAAAAAGCAACAGATTTGCAACTGTAAATAAGAAATTTTGGGAAATATCCCCCTACAAATCAAACCTTTGCACGCCGGTCACTAGCTAGGCACCAAATAGCCACATAAAACACCAACTAGTTTTCTAATTACAAGAGGTGCAGAGAAGAAGTAGTGATGCCAACAACTCCATCGCGTCCAGAGAATGGCTTGTATTCAATGACCTAAAAATACAAAGCATTCTAAGAATGGCAGCAGTGCCAAGCGAGTGACCTTCTGTGTGCGGTGTGCAGAGTCGAGGTCGTTCGGCACAGGACCTGAAAGATTGCGGCCATCACTGTACTAGCATCGACTACAGTGATTGACAGTTTTTATAGCGATATGAATACTTACATTGGTTCAGATTGGACCAATTTTAGTATGCAAGAAAAGACCATACCTGGACGTTCAGCTTTAAATAAGTAGGCAACGCCATCAGGTCCATATGTTTTTAAGTAGCCAGCAAGGTTATTTTTCCATCAACATTAGTTAAATCGCTGCATCCCTTAACACAAAAAACTTTTACTAATCTCCACAGATGGCAAGTGGAAAATTCCACCAGGTAAAAAAAAAAAAAGGGAAAAAAAAAAGGGGGAGGTACATCACGATCTCTCATTAGCAGTAAGCAAAAAAAAAGGACAAAGGCAGGACAATGTATACAAGCCAAAACTTCACATTAATGGACATTATAGTGTTAAATGAAAAATAAGCCAAGTTCTAAGGTGCTCACAGTACATATAGTAAAAACAACTACCAAAAAGGTACATTGCAGTCAAATTTGACCCTTCAAACAGAGTAAAAGCAAATATGCTGCTTGTTCAAGGAGGGAGATCCAAGATCTTGCAGATACACCAGAAAAATAAATAAAAATAAAATTAGGATTAAGGAAAGTATAAATGCCTTTTGGACTATAGTACAGCTGCCGCGTTTTCTGGACAGATTCGCAGGTTAAAAGCAAAATCATCATGCAGATTTGAAAGAATGTGTAACGAATCTCAACAAATTATAAAAATCTGCCTAATTTAGAAATAATACACACAGATTCATTGTTCTGCTATAGGCCTACTATTGGCAGGTAATGCCTCGCTTGGCACATTATAACGCGCTGACGCAGTGTGAGCCGAGTCAGGAGGGTCAGACCAACTCCCTCATAGGCCACTTTAATCTATTTATGACAGTGTCAAGATTACGCCATTCAAATCCCTTATGGCCCAGAAAAAAAATAAGACACAGCAGCTTTCTTTTTCCACTTCCCTTTCCAAAAACAACAAGCCATCCAACTCCCTCCACATAAACTGAATTAAAAAGGTCCACAGAAATGACTTTGCAGGCCGGGAGCCAAGCAACCTGACAGCTCACCGATTTGGCACAGATCTGTAGGGACTTTAATAAAAGGTTTTGACATGCCATTGCTAAAGCAGTTTATCCTAAGGTTAAGCTCATGTGTTTTACAAATGAAGAACGGTGTACAATTGGAGCTTGTTAAAAGAACCTTAATCTAGGGGATGCAATGAGTGGGGCATAAGGTTAAACTTCTTGGGATAATCCGCTATAGAATAAACAAACACTCTTAAAAAGGGTGGTTTTAGGAGTTGTAAAAAGGAAAAAAAAATGTTTGCCTAAAATTAATATCTGCAAGGTAGACAGGCAGAATAGTGTAATGATTCTGTTAACAAACGAGTTAATACCTATTAAATTCCTTCATCTATATCACCTCCGGCGTTCTAGTTTCTGTTCTCTCATTCACTTCCTGGTTTGCATCATTTGTTAATGTAAGAACTACATTTCCCAGTATGCATTGCGGCACGCCCAGTAATTAACACCTCCTTGAAGTCTCTAACACGCAGAGAGCGTCCTGCCGCACAGATGTGGCGGCGAGCACGTCACTGACCACCACAGTAAAGTCTCCCTTCACGGTGGTCAGTAAAATCAGACAAGCAGGAAGTGAACAGAACAGAGAAGAAATAGAGCAACTTCTGAGCAAAAACGAACAATGAGGAAGTGAATAATGGAATGTCTACAGGTAAAGGATGCTTATTATGAAAAAAAAAAGGTTTTCCTTTACAACCCCTTTAACGAACCAAGCCATTACCTTATGCCCACAAAAGGATCACCAGTCAAAATATTGATTCCATTCCATGTACCCACCAGCAATCAACAAGGTAACCTGCCAGGCTTGAAATCAGCATCAATCTTGGGCAATAGAAATATAAATTATTAGAGATATATATATATATATATATATATATATATATATATATATATACACACACCGAGTACAAGTACCGATTGTAAGTAAGTAACCTTTTTTTCATGTACTCGCCGATACCGAATACCGATATTTTTTTTAAATGCAGCCACATGTCCCTCCGATTAGCTACGTCCCAAAGTTCAGCCATGGTCCCTCCGAGTTCAGCCATGGTCCCCCCGAGTTCAGCCATGGTCCCCCCGAGTTCAGCCATGGTCCCCCCGAGTTCAGCCATGGTCCCCTAAGACAAAACCAAAGTTAAACCCCCCCCCTCCTCACGCCGCTGCGGACATCTACTTACTATGCGCTGGGGGAACACAACAGCTGTCATTTGCATTTGAATAGCGGTGTTTCCCCGCCGCGCCGACAAGTATAGCCCCTCCCCCTTGCCCGGGCACTTTGATAGACAGATCACCCGTCCGATTGGTTTTTGTCTAAGGCGGCAGCAGCTCTCCTCTCCCCCATACGAGGACTGCTCTGCTCCACACTCCACCCGCACTCAAAAAAAAATAAAGTATTCTATTCAGGCATCGGGAGTATTTGCGCGAGTACAAGTTTAGCATGGGAGTCTATGGAGTGTGCCTACTGTGTGCCAAGTTATGGGTCCAGGGGACCTACGACCGGCCGGTACTGGGTCCCCAAAGTCATTGGAGATATGACCGTTTAACATGGGAGTCTATGGAAGGGGTGCCCGGCTTTGAAAAGTCCAGGGGACCTACGGCCGGCACCGCGTCCACAAAGTCCAGGAGATCAGGTGCAAAAAGGTGACTCGAGTATAAGCCGATAGGGGCATATTACGCACACAAAAAATGTGCTGAAAAACTCGGCTTATACTCGAGTATATACAGTATATCTAAATAATAATATTATCTCGGTGTGTGTGTATTATATATACATATACCCCCACACGAGAAGCAATAGTCTACAATTGTGTAGGGTGAGAAAATGCATGTTGAAGATAGGTAGGGGAATGATTACTAGTAGAGGAATGCAGACCAAATGCCCAGTCACCAAGTCTATAGAAATCTTTTTGTAAAGTAGCTAGAATCGAAAATTTTGGGTAAATTATGTTTAACTGGGACCCTTTCTTGAAGTAACACAAAAGGGCTCCTGACCTCCTATGGATTCCCTTGCAGAAGATCCTTGCCATACTGTTACCGTACTTGGCAAATTGTCCAATTCGTGAAACAGAACGGTGCTCACAAAAGGACCAGTCAAAAGTACATTCATTTTTGAGAGCAAGCTTCCCATTGGATATGTACATTTTTTGCATGCCATTTACCTGTTAAAGTCTCCCTTGTGTAGACATTTAAAAAAACAGTCAGTATTCCTCTCGTAGCGGTCACTTCATGTACACTTGGTGCTTATGCTACATACATTTATGTAGCATGGTGGAGGAGTTGGGCCAGCACAGACAGTAATTAGACACTCACAGACAAGGAAAGGGCTACAACATGGCAGGGGTAAGGGGGAATTGGCTGTGCTAGAGAAAATGGCTACATAAAGAAATGAAATTTGCTAGCAAATTAAAAAAAGTATACAAGTGGAACTTCCACCCATTTGTTAAAAACCCCAAACCCCTTGGGGTGTATCCTGTCCCCACTTCTGGGAGTCAGGGCTGCACCACATTACGTCAGCAGCTCGGATCCCCCCTCCCCCTGCTGGACCAGGAGGAGAGCACGGGGTACTTCTCGCATGCTCAGTAGGGACCCAGCGTGAAGTCATAATGCTTCACTACCGGGTTCCCTTACTGGCAATGGCTGCAGCAGCACCTAACAGCTAATGGAAACATCAGCTGTGGTGCCAACATCGCTGGACTCCAGGAAAGTGGAACATTGCTTTAAGTAAAAAAAAAAAAACACACGCTGAATAACTAACCTGCTTTGTGCAGTGAATTTGCACAGAGCAGCACCAATCCTTCTCTTCTCGGGTCCCTGTCGATGCTCCTGGATTCCCCCCTCCCCCCACTATAGCAAACCACTTTCTATGGGGACACTCGTGGGGGCTTGATCCTGAGCCATGCTCTGTGTGTCCATTAACGCTCTGCTTACTAACTGATTGACAGCAGCAGGAGCCAATGGCTCCCCTGCTGCCACCTTCCTATCCAATGAGGAAAGAGGGGGCGAGAGAGCTGCTGCTCTTGTGCACAACGCTGGATCAAAATCAGGCTCAAGTATGTATATGGAGGCAGCTGCATACAGAAGGTTTTTTATCTTAAGGCAGAGACAGCTCATGCTGTAGAGCGTGTTCTCGGAAGGATGTCATACGATGTCCACCCAGAACAATGGGGTTCCCGCCTGAAAATCATTTTACAATTTTTTTTTTTTACTGCTCAAAAACGCCACTGCCCAAAACTGCTGATAACAGCCCATGTGTGCATGGACACATAAGATAACACTATGGAGAGTTTACCCGACTGCAGAAAATAATGTCTACTGTCAAAAACGGCTGCCGTAAAAACGTCTAGTGTGCATGAGGCCTAATAGTCATGAAGCAATACCAGGATTTCACTAGCAGGGTGAGGCTCTAAAACCCAGAAAATCCTTAGCATTGCAGAATCCCCTCATTTAAAGTATTAGTTGGGTCATTAAAAGGAGGAATTTTATTGATAAATCTGCAATACCTGATCTGCTTCTCCTAATTGCATGCTCTTAGAGAGTTATTTAATTTCATGTATGGTTAAGAACAGGGGTGCCCAACCTTTTGAGTGAGGGCCACTTAAGCAACTTAGTGACTAGTCGCAGGCCACAATGAGCAGAGTGGGCAGATGACAGGTCTATGTCCACTCTGCATATGTAAAACAGACACAGCCCACTCTACTCTATGGGCCCTCTGATCCAATCAGATAAAAGGGGACGGACCCACTTTTTTTTTTTTTTAGCAGATCGGATTGGAGGCAGGCGGGTGTAAACGGACACAAGTCTATTTACAACTGCCGCTCCATAGAGGTGAAAAGAGGGTCTGATTGGGTTGGACCAATCGTGTGAATGGGGCCTAAGGCTGCTTTTAAAACAGAAGGTCCGCAGTTTATCCACACCGCAGGTGTAGCACAGTGCACCTGTGGCTTTCATGTGGGTTAGCTGCACTTTGCTATAGAATTCCATTATATCTTGCAGGTATTATTTTTCTTTCTGAAAGTGCACCAAACCCGCAGGTAAAGCCAGAAGCACTACACCTGTAGATTAGTTTGAAAGCAGCCTAGTAACCACTGCAGAACAGATCTGCCCATATCAAGTGAAAATAAGTGATCTTGCGCTACTGAAGATAATAATGTAGTATCCAAATCAAATAACCAAATAAATATACGTGCCTTAAATAAGATATAGCTATGAAATCTATATAGAAATCTGTATATTAAAGTCCAAAAGTGCATAAAGTGCCAAAGTGAATAGGTGTAGGTAAACAACAGTCCGTGAGTAGTCCAGTGTTCACAATATTCGTGTGGGTGCCACTCCGTGGGAAAAAACAGCCTCACAGGCCTCTCACCTCACTGCCACAAAATAACTGCATCAAATACCCTCAGGTATCTCCAACAATCTTGCCAGGTGTGCTGGGTTGGCAGACATCCGGGTCCTCACAGAGCCAAACATATAGCTATACCAACTCAGGAAACAAAAGTGGAGAAAGAGAGACTCCCATAGTGTAGTAATATCAGAAAAGGGTCATTTATTAAAAAAGTAATCTCCTTACATCAAAATTTCCCCAGATGAAGGCAGTAGCCGTAACGCGTAGGGATTGACGGACACCTGGAGTGACGTGAGGATCCGGCTTATGCCGTTTGTTTTTTAAGCTGTTTTTTATAATTTTGATGTAAGGAGATTACTTTTTTAATAAATGACCCTTTTCTGATATTACTACACTATGGGAGTCTCTCTTTCTCCACTTTTGTTTCCTGAGTTGGTATAGCTATATGTTTGGCTCTGTGAGGACCCGGATGTCTGCCAACCCAGCACACCTGGCAAGATTGTTGGAGATACCTGAGGGTATTTGATGCAGTTATTTTGTGGCAGTGAGGTGAGAGGCCTGTGAGGCTGTTTTTTCCCACGGAGTGGCACCCACACGAATATTGTGAACACTGGACTACTCACGGACTGTTGTTTACCTACACCTATTCACTTTGGCACTTTATGCACTTTTGGACTTTAATATACAGATTTCTATATAGATTTCATAGCTATATCTTATTTAAGGCACGTGTATTTATTTGGTTATTTGATTTGGATACTACATTATTATCTTCAGTAGCGCAAGATCACTTATTTTCACTTGATTGTTATTTTGTGTTATGTAAACACTCTTAGGTTTTGCAGCAACTGTTTTATAGATTTATATAGATTTATTTATAGAGTTTATTTGCACTGTAATTGCTCCACATAGCGCGAAGGCATACACATATCAGATCTGCCCATATGTTCACTGATTTTAGTAATAAAAAAAAAAAAGAAGAAGTATCACCGGCTGCTGCTGTCCCAGGCAGAGAGCATTTGGCATCACTCCGCCTATGACAGTAGCCCATGCTATACAGGCCTGCTTGCTTCCTCTACCGCTGGCTTCATTCACAACACTGATGCTCTGGCATGGCGGGTCAGCAACCTGCCATCTAGGCTTGCTAACGCACCATCCCAGAGCAGGAGGTCGCAGGCCACATCAGAAGGCTTTGCGGGCCACATGTGGCCCCCGGGCAACTGGTTGGGCACCCCTGGTTTAGAATATAAATATGGAATTCCGGTTTCATCATATAAAGTCGTGAAATCATTCCTCAGCCATGCATGTCCTAGTTTTTGGTATACATTCTGACGAGACCATTGAAAAAAGTTAGGGGAAGCACATTTGTGCTGTACATAATTCAGACAATTAGTCACCTAATCATCTACCAATTTAAAATTGCGGACACCACCCAGACACTAGAAATTAATGACTTGCATTGGAGCTAACAGATAGCCACATAAGTTCAAATCACACCACAGAAAAAGTCCCTAAAATACATCATGCATCTTACCTAGATTCACTTTCCAGTGTAGATCCAGTAATCTGCCAGCAGAGGGCCTGTCCTTGTTCTCTCGATTCCTTCAACACTCATGCTTAAAGCATGTCACCTTTTATAAAAAGACACTAAATTTCCATGTCACCCTCTCCTCTGTACAATTAAAATAGGGAGAGGCAGTAGCCAAACATGGTGGAAAGCTTTTGCTGGTGCACTCCCGTGATACAGCGGCGGGCATAGCCGCTGACTGCATCACTCGGCCCTGCCCCCCGGCGCGCCATAGGACGCGATTGACAGCAGCACCAGCCAATGACTGCGCTGCTATCAATCCGTTTAGCCAAGCCAATCAATGGCCAGGCTGGGAACCGAAGAGGATCATAGGGACGCACGCGGGACTTTCGAGGGGTGAGGTAAGTAAAACGAGGGTTCGGGGGGGGGGGGGGGGCCCAGTAGCGTCAGATGTTTTTTCACCTTAATGCATAGGATGCATTACAACCCCTTTAAGGTGTAACAAAAAGGAGAGGATAGAGTGGAGAGGGATTAGAACACTTGTCAGTTTTTATTGCCACCTGTGCTGTTAAGATTCAGCCTCTATATTTGTCCTGTTTACCATCATCACGGAAAGTAAGAACAAATCACAAATTTTGGGTTGTCCCCAGAAAAGTAATAGAGTGTAATTCTTCCAATGGGGACAGTTTTGGTGACCTGGGAATCCACTAATTATATTAACCCTTTAATGACTAAGCCTAGTTCTGACATTTGGTGTTTAAAGAAAAAAAAATCCGTATTTTTTGCTAGAAAATTACTTAGAACCCCAAAAAAATTAATTATATATATATTTTAGCAGAGAAATTAGAGAATAAAATGGCGATTGTTGCAATATTTTATGTCACACGGTATTTGTGCAGCAGTGTTTTAAAAGCAACTTTTTTGGAAAAGGGACAAGTAAAAGTTAGCCCAATTTTTGTGATAAATGTGAAAGACGACGTTACGCCATGTAAATAGATACCAAACATGTCAAGCGTTACAATTGCACGCACTCGTGGAATGGTCGACATACTACGGTACCTAAAAATCTCCATGCTTAAAAAATAAATAAAAAATTACGGTTACCAGGTTAGTTAGTTACAGAGGTCTAGTGCTAGAATTATTTCTCTCATTTAGACGATACCTCACGTGTAATTTGAGTACAGTTTACATATGCGGGCGCGACTTCCGTATGCGTTTGTTTGCTGCGCGAGCTCGCGGGGACTGGGGCACTTTAAAAATGTAAATACAAAAGAATTTATTTTTACATAAAAAATTGTGTTTACAAAATAAAATAAAAATGTGATCACTTTTATTGCTGTCATAAGGAAAGTAAACATCCCTTGTGACAGTAATAGGTGGTGACAGGTACTCTAAAAGACCCCAAATCCCTCCTTTACGCTTCAAAGTATTCAGATCGCTGAAAACGGCGATTCTAAATACTGTATATAATTTTAAATCTGGTACCACTGGCAGCCGAGTTAACCGGAAGCGACGTCGTTTCCGTGTTCACAGCTTCGTTCCAGTCTTTTAGCGGCATCGGTTGGTATGCCTGGAAAGCCGATCATCCGCTCCAAAAAAAAAAAAAACAGTACTGGGATGATGCCTGCAGCTGCGGGCATCATCCCGGTATAACCCCCGAAAGCTGAGGACGAAAAAGAGCAGAAGACAACGGTGAGCGCGGAAAAAAGCCGCCTAATAAATAACTTTAAAAAACCTGTCTCGTGTGTTTTTTTATTGAGACACCCCCCCCCCCCAGGTGAATGGGTAGGGCTACTCATTCACATAGGGTCACCCCTTATTAAAGGGGGCTCCCGGATTCAGGCCAGGGTTGTCGGGAAGAGGCCCTTGTCCTCATCAACATGGGGTCAAGGTGCTTTGAGGGGGGGGGAGAAGCAGTGCACCCCCTGCCCCAAAGCACCCACCCCCAGATGTTAAGGGTATGCGGCCTGGTACAGTTCAGGAGGAGGGCACTCGCTCATCCCCACCCCCTTTCCTAACCAGCCAGGCTGCATGCTCGGATAAGGGTCTGGTATGGATAATGGAGCCTCCCCCCCCCCACACTTTTTTCCGGCGTAGGGGGTTCCCCTTAAAATCCATAACAGACCCAAGGGCCTGTATGTTCTTGGAGGGGGAACCCATGCAGTTTTTTTTATTTAAAATTTGGTATAAATCTTGAGAGGGAACTCCTCACCAAACATAGTGCATGGTATACGGCGTGGACCCAAGTCTGATACTTGTTCATTGAAGTTGGACACGTCTCTGACTTAAAGTCGCAGGGCAAAGTCAGATCCAAAGTAGTACGGCTGTAGTGTCGTACCAGTGTGAACCTGACAGACCCCCGCATCTTCATACAGTGGAAGACTCCTGGAAACAGAGTTTCCGGTAAGACTAACTCTGATTTTCCCAAGGCGTCTTCCAGGACAGCCCTTGAGAGGATGAGCAAGCACTCACCAAATTAGGGTGGGACTACCGCCTGCAGAACTTTCCTCCCAAAGGCCTGATCTTGGCTACTTAGGACGTCCAGTCGGTAATGTCTAATGAATGTGGACATGCTTGACCACGTAGCGGCCTTACATATTTGTTCCGGGGTAGCGCCGGCTCTCTCTGCCCAGGACGTGGCTAACGCCCTTGTAGAGTGAGCTTTCAAACCTTGCGGAGGATCCAAGTGTAGAGCTTTATACCCTTCTAAGATGGCCAATTTAATCCACCTGGCTAGAGTCCCTTTTGAGGCTTGTTTTCCTTTTCGATTACCAGAAAAAAGAACAAACAATGCATCTGATTTTCTAAAGTCTTTAGTTGCTTCCAAATAGACTAAAAGACATCTTCTGACGTCCAGCCAGTGTAGCAGAGGCTACTTTTGGCACAAAGGACTGATCTGTTTTTAGAATAACCTTATCCTCCAAAATTTGCATGTACGGATCCCTAATTGAGAGAGCCTGAAGTTCGCTGATTCTGCGGGCAGAAGTCATAGCGATCAAAAAAATTGTCTTTAAAGTAACCAGCTTTAAGGATGCCTCTGATAACGGCTCAAAAGGCTCTTTAATGATTGCTTTCAACACCAGAGATAGGTCCCACGTCGGTATCTTACGGCATGGGGCCGGGCGTTGTTTGGCAATTGCTTTGCAAAATCGACTAATAAGCGGGTCTTCTTGTAGGGGGCGCTGAACATAAACTGAAAGGGCAGCAATTTGAAC
Source organism: Rana kukunoris (assembly GCA_029574335.1). Lineage (NCBI taxonomy): Eukaryota > Metazoa > Chordata > Amphibia > Anura > Ranidae > Rana > Rana kukunoris. Next base: position 273,901,792 of record CM056051.1, on the reverse strand, counting down.
CTTAATCGTGCTTAAGGCCAGTTTCTTGTCGATGCCTTCTTGTAAGAACTCCAAAATCGTTGGGGCATCATGTTCCCTCTTTCCATTCTCTTTTAGCCAGAGATTGAATTTTTTCCAGTGTTTCAGATAAATCGCTCTGGTAACTGGTTTGCGACTCTGTAATAGAGTTCTGATCACTCTATCGGATAGACCCTTAGACTTCAGGATGTCTATCTCAGAAACCAGGCCGCTAGATTCAGAAAGGCCGGATTGGGGTTCCGAACCGGACCTTGAGTCAACAGATCTTGACTGCACGGCAACATCCATGGTGGACGATCCGCTAACTCTAGTAGAAGCGAAAACCACGCCCTTTTTGGCCAAAAAGGGGCTATCAGGATAAGGGAAGTCTTCTCCACCCTGTACTTGGCCAGGACCTTCGGTAAGAGGTGCAGAGGTGGGAAAGCATATGTCAGGGAGAATGACCATGCGCTTTGAAGGGCATCGACTGCCACCGGCCGATCCCTGGGGTTCAGTGAGAAAAACTCTGGAAGCTTGGTATTCCTCCTGTTGGCGAACAAGTCGACCTCCGGAAGACCCCATTTGGACACTATCTTGGCAAAGACTGTCGGATCCAGAGACCATTCTTCTTGAGAGACTGATTGTCTGCTCAAAAAATCGGCTAGACTGTTTTGCGTACCCTTGAGATGGACAGCTGAAAGTGACTCGAGATTCTCTTCTGCCCAAACAAAGATTTCTTTTGTTATGCCCATCAGGGCGGGATTCCTGGTCCCTCCTTGTTTGTTCAAATACGCTACAGTAGTTGTATTGTCCGACCTGATCTGTAGATGTTGATGCTTGAGCCGCCCCTGGAATGCTGCGATCCCTTTGGCTACGGCTTTTAACTCCCGATAATTTGAGGAGCGTTTCTTTTCTAGATAATTCCAGGTGCCTTGTGCCAACTGACCTTCTAGGTGGGCTCCCCAACCTTGATTGCTGGCGTCTGTGGTCAAGATGCGTGTCACAGGTGGGTTCCACAGTAGACCTTTGTTCAGGTGGTTTTGGTCTCTCCACCACCAGAGAGCCTGCTTTGTTTTTTCTGGCAGGTATGTCTTCTCCTCTAAGTCTTTTCCTGTTAGATTTTGAAGAAGAAAAGACTGGAGTGGCCTTTGGTGGAACCTGGCCCATCTGACTGCTGGGATGGAGGCTGTCATGAGGCCTAAGACCGACATTATCTCCCTTACTGTGACCGGGAGATTTGTCTGCAACCGAGCTACTCGTTGATTTATGTGATCGATTTTTTCTTGTGGGAGAAAGGTCCTTTGCTCTGTAGAATCTACTATGTAGCCCAGGAACAGGATTTCCTGTGTGGGAATGAGGATTGACTTTTCCCTGTTGACTATCCAGCCTAACTGAGTCAACCACTGCTGGACGACCACTAGGTCCTTGAGTAGCTTTTGTTTTGTGGATGCCAGGAACAACAGGTCGTCCAAGTAGGGGACAACTGTTATTCCTTGGAGTCTTAGAGGGGCCAACGTTTCCGCAAGGATTTTGGTAAAGATCCTCGGAGACGAGGAGAGACCAAAGGGGAGGGCTTGGCTCTGATAGTGGAAAATCTTTTCCCCTATCCGGACAGCTATGCGAAGGAACCTTTGGGAGCTTAGTCTGATAGGAATGTGGAGGTAGGCATCCTTCAGATCTATCTTTGCCATGAAGCAGTTTTTCTGAAGTAAATTCTTGACAGAATAAATGGATTCCATCCGGAATTTTTTGTATCGAATGACTGTATTCAGTGGTTTTAGGTTGAAAATCAGGCGATACTTCCCTGATGGTTTTCGTACCAGAAAGACGTGCGAGTAACAACCCTGGCCTTCTTCTTGTTTGGGGACTGGTATTAGGACTTTTTGATCTACCAATTCTCCTATGAGAAGTTGTAGTGCCTGTGCCTTTACCGGGTCCTTTGCCAGCTGTGTAACCAAGAATCTTGTTGGTGGCAACTGACTGAACTCCAGGGCATAACCCTTTCCTATGACTCCCCTGACAAAGTTGTTGGAGGTCAACTTTATCCATTGTGGAAGGAAATCCCCCAGTCTTCCTCCCACCTGGATCCTGGCCTCATTGAGATTTGGGGTTTTTATCAGGAGGGTTAAAGAGCACTTTTGCTTTTTGCTTTCCTCCTTGCGCCCCCCAGGGTCTATTTGGCTTGCCTTTCTCTTGAGTCTTCTTTTGCCCCTTAAAGGAACGAAAAAACTTCCTATTAAAAGGCTTTTTCTTTTCAGGAAAAGTCCTCTTTTTATCCGCCGTGCGTTCTAATGCTTCATCAAGCGGAGTGCCAAATAAAAGGTTACCTGAGAAAGGAACGCTACAAAGACGTAATTTAGATGTGGTGTCTCCTGGCCAAGTTTTGAGCCAAAGAGTTCTCCTCGCTGCGACTGATAGTGAAGCTGACCTGGCTGACAGCTTTACCGATTCTGCCGAAGCATCTGCGATAAAACCGACTGCCTTAAACAGCATTGGAAGAGATTTCAATAAATCCTCTCTAGGAGTACCCGCTGTCAGGTGTTCCTGTAGCTGTTTTAGCCAAAACTCTAAATTACGTGCTACACATGTAGTTGCCAGGGCTGGCTTAAGATTAGCCATGGCTGCGTCCCAGGATCTTTTGAGGATAACATCTCCCCTCTTGTCCATGGGATCTGCTAAATGTCCCATGTCCTCAAACACCAGGTCTGAGTGCTTTGATACTTTTGATAGGGGGGCATCCAGTTTAGGGGACCGATTCCAGACCTCCTTAGGGTCTTCATCAAAAGGAAACCTTCTTTTCAAACCGCTAGAAAAGAAAGGCCTTTTGTCTGGCTCCTCCCATTCTTTAAGCACCAAGTCTGAAACCAGCTTGTGCACTGGAAAAACGTTTTGTTTTTTCTTGCTTAACCCCTGATACATTTTATCATGCCGTGAGAGAGAAGTCTTTTCTTCCTTCATCTCCAACGTTTCATGAATGGCCCCAATTAATTCATCTACCTCCTCCTGAGAGAGCTTGAATCTAGTGGGTGTGCGGGAGTCACGCTGATCATCTTCCTGCCCAGAATCTGAGTGGGAGGAATCTGAATCAGGAATTCTAAGGGAAGTCTCCTCATTATCCACAGGATCACCTGTTCCTGACGCTACCGGAATGGGAGAGGTGGGCACCTCTTGTGTGATGGCCGGAGTTGAAATTTGTGAGTCAGCAATAAGTTTCCTAAAGGATTGAAAAGTTGCTTTCATTTCCTCTTTGAAAGAGCCTAAAAATTTGTTAAGCGGGGAATCCTCCTCACTGCTTATCACAGTTGTAATACAGGGTCCACACAAGCTTTTGGTATAACCTGAAGCAAGTCTAGCGTTACATGTGGCACACTTCTTCTTGCTAGAAGGAACTTTAACACTGTGATCCTTTGGCTCTTTCTGATAGGAAACAAAAGAAAAGAGAGAGAGAGGGATCTCTTTTTAGAAAACAAGCCATCTCAAGGTGCCCACTGAGCTAAACATAGGTACACATCCTATTAGCTCCCCTTTTACATAGGTGAAATACACAGGAAAAAAGGCTCTGGCACAGCCAGCCTACCTGTGAAGAGCCGGCGCTGGACTCCCCTGGCACGTGTACCGCGTCCATCCTGATCTGGTATGCGGGCAGCGTTCAGCCCACGCTAGCTGCCCTTATACGCGCCGGCTCGGCCTTCCAAACTTCCCGCGCCAGAAACCGGAACCATAGCTTCCGGCGCACAGTGATGACGCGCATCCCGACCCGGAAGCTACGCCCAGCGACTTCCGGGTCACGGCATCCTCCACGAGGAGAGCGTTCTTTGCTGCTGACACCGCTGCCTATGCATGCCATCACTGCCTACTCCCTCGCCGGGCACCGGAGGGAAGAAGGAAACGGGGAACTCCAGACCCAGTCGGAGGGAACCCGCGGCCAGAAAAACGGAGAGATTCGATAGGTGAGAGAAGGCCCAGCCCAGCTGTCTTCCCTCAGCCCTTTGGAGATGGACACTCTCCCAAATCCATCCCTCTGGAAAGACGGTTCCTCACTAGGCAACATGTCTCCTCCGACTGAGGAAACACATAAAAACTGACCAGATGCCTGAGGGACCGCCTTTTAAAGAGCTGGAGGTGATGTGTTTCCTGTCCTGGGAGGAGCTCCATCTCTCAAGGGCTGTCCTGGAAGACGCCTTGGGAAAAGTTTGCCTTATTCATACTCTCTGAAAAATGGCAGAGAAATCAAACTCTGCAAGGGTATGTAAACTTATGATCAAATGTATTGTAATATAAACACACACACACAGCAAGCAGATATGGAAAAGCTTAATGCCAAAAAAAGGTATACAAGCTTCTTTGGCATGCATGAGGGAAGCCAGCTATGGACCCCCCACTTCCACACGATAGATGTTGGTGAGGACGACAGAGTCACCTCTAGTAATTGACCGCAGGCAAATCATTAGCCAATAGACTGCCATTAATTGCCTACTGTCAGTTAAAAGGCAAATGCGGATCTGATAGAAACTAGTGTCTCAGCTTTCCCATGAGGCTCCACTCATTGCTGCGTCATTGGCCAAGTCACATGCAAGGCTGGGTTCACACCATGTAAACATGTGGTTCACAGCAGGGGTCCAGCACGTCCTTGTTCAACCCAAATTGGCTCAATTCGGACCCGAAACTGACCAAAAGATGCACATGTGCAAATTTGCACCGGAGCCGCAGCGGAGATATGTGAACCAGCTCCATAGGGAGTTGTGTAAAATCTCCTGCTATTGCGAATTGGCTGTGGGGAACCCACATTCAATTCACAATACAGGTAGTGTGAACCCAGCCTCAGTAAAGTTACCAAAATGGATGGTAGAGATTTTTTTATTTGATGCAGGTCATTTTTAAAAAGGGCCACAAAACTAAAACACTGTCTTTATTTCCCTATTGAATTCCCCCCCAGTGTTTGAAAATACATGGGGTGATGCACTTGGCTGCATATGTTATGATGGAAATTAACCCTTAAAAAAGATTTTGTATGATAACCCAAGCTTCTCTCCATTGAGCATTACAAGACCAGATCAAACAGGGCAATGGCTTCTTGGTCACAAAAACGAATTTCTAAAAAACAAAGGTTTAATGAAGCTCAGATTTTTAGGCGACTATGGCGAGCACTAGCATGAACGTTCCCGGGCATGTTCAGGCCATTGCTCAATTGATGTTAACAGCAGGAAATGCATTAGGTAACAATTTGCGTGAAGGGTCATCAGCTGAGCCATTCCTTTCCTCAGGTAAAACGAAGGAGCAATTAAGGCTTACGCTGATGTTCACTGAACTAGAGACAGTAATGTAGAGCAAATTAGCAGAAAAACACAGGCATGCACATATAGGCTCAGGAAACAGACACGCCGTTATGGCTTCACAGACCATTGGCTTTCAGTAATGGCATTTTTCAGCACAGCTACTGTGACCATTAAGAGCAGTGGTTCCCAGTTCAGTATATTGAAAAATCGGTTAGTGGACAACAGACTTGTCACCAGCCTCTCTCATGCTCACCCCTGCCCCTTGAATACAGTGCTTCCCCCCTACTGCCAAGTAGACCTGCCCCTATGGAGGTCACAACTTTTTTTTTTACATTTTTATTAATCTTTCAAGAATTCCATTTAACAATATATCACATATCAAAAACATAATAATGTAAACATCATTATCTATATCCTATACACCCCCCTCCCAAAAAAAAGACAAAAAAGGAAATTGCTCCCCTCGCCCTTACTTATTCCCAGTGACTCTCTCTCTCTCTCTCTCTCCCCCCCCCTATAGAAAAAACAAAAAAGGGGTGGGGGGGTGTAAAAAAACACCCCCTTATAAGAGGCTTCTAAAAAGCCATTTTGCCCCTTTATAATAACATATAACTTATCACTCATCACTCCTATTACCCCGCCACCCTTCCCTAAAAAAGCCCCCCTATTATCTCCCTTCCCCTCTTCCCTTTCCTGTTTCAAACAACCCCTCCCCTCCCTCAATGCCCCCTCCTCTTATACCTATACAGGTGGGGGTTAGGTGCGCAGCGCTGCCATTCAACGAGTGTCAGGTGACAGGGCTGTCGTGTTGGCCAGGCTTTTTATTCATAATTGTTACCGATGATCGATTTACATTTCAAACACTGGGCCAGGGTCGTGGAGAAGATCAACTTAGGGGCTATAAGAAATCTATGGACCACAATATTCACCCTGCATTACACCACAACAGCACAGGACGCTTCCCCAATGTCGTTTTGCATCAAAGCTAGGGCGCATTGATGTTTACAAGTACCATGGGAAAACAATATTTCCCTCATGCGATTCAGTGCAGCCCAAATTGCATCTGAAATCACATCAGTGTGAACAAGGCCTAAATCTTTAGGCTATCAGCAGAGCAGCCTCTACTCGCTCACTAGTGGCACAGGGCTGAAAATAAAGAGGAACTGTATTTTAAAGAGAATAGGCAATTTAAATGTATTCCGGCGCTATACCTGCAAAAGGGACCAGCCTGACTAAAGTTGCACTACCAGTCAGAGGCTACAGTGCCTGAGATCTCAAGCGACATACAGATTTAAAGTAAAGAGGCAGTAGGCACAGGGATGTCTAGAGGCACACACACACATTTTTCAGGGGGTATTCAGGAGAAAAATGTAAAAAGTGCTGCTTAGGCACAACAAACATCTTTAGATGTCCCCTATAACGCAGCCAAGTTTGGGTCAATTTTTAGAGCATTGGATTGGAACTTTTTCTTTCTAGTTTGGGCAAGGAAGGGTTAAAAACTGCCATCAACCAATTAGCAGTCTGTTAACTTTTTTTCTTTAATAAGTAATTTTACTGGTTACTCATGGCAACAACTGTAATATTAGGCTCATTTTCTTTTCTCTGGATTTAATGAGTCAGACCCCAAGACAGCACATCTTTGTAGCACATCAAAGTACATGGCAGTAATTCTATAACACTTGTCTGGCGGTGTAGGATGCACTGGCTTTAAGACATGATGTACCCTTTAGCTTCTGCACGTCATAATACGGCAGAGCCTGGGTTTTCGTACTGTTTACATGGGAGAGGAAAATCATTGCTTCAGGCACAGCCCCTGCTCTGCCGCCAGGAAAAGGACAAAAGGACCTTCCCTGCCAGGGGATGCGAGCTCCAGCTTCCCGACGCTATTTTAAGGTTTCAAATGAGTGCTGACTCGAGTGATCCACATCCTTAAATGGTCCCTCCCTACAGTAATAACGCCTCAAATCTTTTCAGTCAATGACAAATTACAAGTGGAATATAGACTTCAGTTTATTTTAGGACACAGGTGACAAAATATGCCTGAATAAAGTGAAAAAAATATATATTACTTAAGAGAACATTCTCCAGCTGGTTTAGGACTAAGACTCCCAGCATGCTTGTTGAATATTATAACTCATCCAAGAGACGGATGAAAAAAAAAAAACACACACACACACTATGGGCCAGATTCAGGTAGATGGCGCTTCTTTACTTTGGAGTAACGTTTCTCATTTACGTTACTCCGCCGACACTTTTGGCGCAAGTACTGTTATTCACATAGCACTTGCGCGTAAACTTGCGCCAGAGTAACGATAATGCGCTGGCGTAACCCGACGCAAGTGGAAGTGGGTGTGATCATATGTAAATGATGGGCGGAGCCCAGCGCAGAGGCTTACGTTCAGCGCATCATCCACGGAGCATGCGCAGTAAGTGAGGCTTCACTTGCCCCCCTTGTGCACATGCTCACAACTTCCGTCGGCACCACTTCACGGGAAACGTCAGCGCAATGCGTTCCGTTGGGCGTTTAAATGCGCCCGTAGATGCGCCATTCCGGCACTAAAGTATATCCTGCTCCCCCTCCCCGCAGTGATGTTACTTTTGTTCTGAGATGGCTGCTCCCGTTCCCCGCAAACACACAGGAGAAAGCTGAACTCTAAAGGCCAGGAGCTGTCAGCCGTCATCTCGGCTATGGAGACCTATGATGTCTTCCTCCATGGCTGTAAAAGTTGACAGACAAGCATGGACAGAGGTGTTGTCCTGCAAGTGGGGGTGCTCAGCTAGCTCTTATCGTCGGTAACGCTGCTGTAGCTGCTCTCCTGCTGACCTGTGGCCGTCTGGAGTAAAGATAAAGCAGCTATTTGTAGAAATAACTTTGCGCCGGACGGACGAGATACGCACGGCGCATGTAGCCAGCGTATGGTGCTAATCCGTTCGCGAATCGGGAAATAACCCTCATTTGCATATTTGCAGGGGAAATCAATAGGCGCGACTGATGCGCCAAGCGAAATTATGCGCTGACGATACTCTGGCGTCGGAAAGTTAAGCCAATCGGAAATGGCCCGTTTTCTGTCGCATCTAGTTTGGTGGGTACGGCCACATAGAAACGACGGCGCATAATCACAGTTACGCGGCGCATATCGAATTACTCCAGCGCAAGTCTTGCTGAATCTGGCCCTATGTATTCTCAACTTAAAGCGTAGTTCCACCCAAAAGTGGAACTTCCGCTTTAAGCTCTCCTCATCCCCTTACATGCCACATTTGCCTTAGGCGGCTCCCCCCTTTAGGCGATCTCCAGGGACACGTAATAGGTCCCAGGAGACGGCCTGTCTACTCAGAGCACAGCGCGACTCGCGCATGCGCAGTGAGTGCCCGGCCGTGAAGCCGAAAGCTGTCACGCCCCGGGTGCCCACACTATGAATGGGGGCGCCGAACGGAGAGGGGGGGCTCTTGCTCCACGGTTCAGTGACACGGCGGCCAGCAGTTGATTGCGAGCGCGCCGCCACAATGCTCACGACCCGGTCCAAAGCTCCGTGACCGCGGGACCCACGGACCCGATCGCCGCTGGTGTCCCGCGATCGGGTCACAGAAGCTGAAGAATGGGTAGAGGCGAGTGTAGACAAACCTTCCCCGTTCTGTGGCTTGTCACTAATAGTCTGTTCTGTTATAGGGAACGACAATCAGTGACATCACACGTCCAGCCACACCCCCCTACAGTATGAAACACACAATAGGTCACACTTAACCCCTTTAGCACCCCCTAGTGGTTAACCCCTTCACTGCCATGTTCACCGTAATCAGTGCATTTTTTATAGCACTTTTCGCTGTGAAAATGACAATGGTCCCAAAAATGTGTCAAAAGTGTCCGCCATAATGTCGCAGTCACTAGGTGGAAGAGGGGTATAAGCCGCAAAGCCCTATGGGTATCGAAGTAGGCAGCTGTATCTTTAGTAGGGTCCATACAAATGTAAAAAAAATAAAAAAAAAGAATATATATTAATCATTGCCGATTTATGCTTCTACAAAACCTAGTTGTGATGCAAACAGACAGGGGGAAATTCAATAAGCCAGGGTTCACATCAGTTGCATTAGAAGTCCCAATAGAGTCAGACAAAATTGCATAAGGGAAACCCCATTTTTTTTTTTTATTGTGCCCATTCTAAATCAATGCGATTCAGCACAGCGCAATTTTGGAAAAGTTTCCCCACAGAAGTCTCATCAGCCTTAGATAAAGATATTCCTATGCATCTGTTTTTTTTTCTTTTTAACCCTGCAGGAGGGAAATCGTGAGCGGGAACATGTTTACACTAAACTCAGGTGTGAATGAAATGTTTCCTTTGGACACTCTGGCCCCGATGCCAGTAGCTTCCTATGACAAATTCATGTACCTGTTCCCAACATATACGCAAATCTGTCCGAATCACTGATGTATGGTATAGAGGCGCAACAGACTATTCTCAGCTGCATGCCAACTCCACTCCTGAAGTATAGAAAACCAGAAACAGACAGACAACTAGCATGTTAAAGGATAAGTTCACCTTTTATAACATGGTACATACCGATTATAGGGTGCAATATGTTTACGAATGCTCCCGATGATGCGCATGATGAAAAACGGCCATTAAGCTCCATCTTAAATGCCCGAGGGTCCAGCCACTTTTCCGTGTCAGGGTGGTGGCACCTGATGTACGTTTGTTACCAGCATTTATGCCAGACTCATCCACCTTACCAACCGCTCCATTTAGGCTACTCCTCTCTGCCAATCCCTCCACGACTTCCGCTCACCCAACAAATTAAATTCCAAATACTTACAACTTACAAGGCCATTCACAAGCCCCCAGTCTCAAAATACCAACCTCATTCATTCTATTCTCCGCCCAAGACCTCCTGCTCTCTAGCGCCCTCGTCACCTCCTCCCATGCTTGCCTCTAGGACTTTTCCAGAGCCGCTTCCATTCTATGGAACTCCCTACCCCAATCTGTCCAATTATATCCTACTCTGGTTGCTTTTAGACTATCCCTGAAACCCCTCTTCTTCAGTGAATCTTATTCTGCCCACAACGAACAACTGTACTTTGATTTTCTCCACCAGTTCATCCCCCACAGTTATTACCTTTTACATCATTTGACCCTCCCTCCTAGATTGCAGGAACCTCCGATTCCTCCCATATTGAATATTATTTTAACTGTATGGTCTGCCCTCATGTTGTAAAGTGATGTGCAAACTGTTGGCGCTATATAAATCCTGAAAAATAATAATAATTAGGGTTGTCCCGATACCGATACTAGTATCGGTATCGTTGCCGATACCAAGCATTTGCCCGAGTACTTGTACAAATGCTCCCGATGCTTCACCCGATACTTGTACTGTCGGCGGTGATCAGTGCATGGGGAAGTTCCAAGCACCGATCACCGCCGATTTTAAAGCAGCTGAAAGCCGCCGTGTATCCCGTGTATGCCGCCGTGTATCCCGTGCTCCTCCTCCACCCCCTGGAACTGTCAGGATGGAGAGCAGGGTAAGAGGCGGTAAATCCGGCTCCTTACTGCTCCGAATGGACAGAGTCAGTGATCACTTACTGTCCATTCACATAACTGAAACACTGTAATCTGTGATTACAAATGTTTATGAATGAAAAGACCCCTGTTATCTCACCACAGCCCCCCCAACAGGGCTGAAATAAAAAAATAAATAATAATAAAAAAAAATATATAAAAAAAAAAAAAAAAAAAAAAAAAAAAAAAAAAAAAAAGGTATTGTAGAAAATAAAAGTTAAAGAAAAAACACACTGACGCGGTCCACCCCACCCCTTAACCGCTTGCCGACCAGCCGCCGCAGGTATTCTAGTAATAACCCAGTCTCTTAAAGCTGCACTCTAGCACACAATCGCCGCCGGGCACACGCGATCGCTCGTTACAGAGCGGGGAACGGGAGCTGTGTGTGTAAACCAGTGTTTTTCAACTCCAGTCCTCAAGGCACACCAACAGGTCATGTTTTCAGGCTTGCCATTATTTTGCACAGGTGATTTGATCAGTTTCACTGCCTTAGTAATCACCACAGCCATTTCATCTGAGGGAAATCCTGAAAACTTGACCTGTTGGTGTGCCTTGAGGACTGGAGTTGAAAAACATTGGTGTAAACACACAGCTTTCGTTCCTGTCAGCGGGGGAAACGCTGATTTTCTGTTCATACAATGTATGAACGGAAGATCAGTGATTTCCCCTAGTAAGTCCACCCCCCCATACAGTTAGAACACAAATAGGAACACACTTAACCCCTTCCCCGCCCCCTAGTGTTAACCCCTTCACTGCCAATGGCATTTTTATAGTAATCCAATGCATTTTTATAGCATTGCTTGCTAAAAAATGCCAATGGTCCCAAAAATGTGTCAAAAGTGTCCGCCATAAGGTCGCAGTACTGAAAAAAAAAAAACGCTGATCGCCGCCATTACTAGTAAAAAAAATAATAATAAAAATGCCATAAAACGACCCCCTATTTTGTAAACGCTATAACTTTTGCGCAAACCAATCAATAAACGCTAATTGCAATTTTTTTTAACAAAAAATATGTAGAAGAATACGTATCGGCCTAAACTGAGGAAAGAAAAAAAAGTTTTTTTTATATATTTTTGGGGGATATTTATTACAGAAAAAAAGTAAAAAATATTGCATTTTTTTCAAAATAGTTGCTCTATTTTTGTTTATAGCGCAAAAAATAAAAACCGCAGAGATGATCAAATACCACCAAAAGAAAGCTCTATTTGTGGGGAAAAAAAAAAAAAGGACGCCAATTTTGTTTGGGAGCCACGTCGCACAACCACGCAATTGTCAGTTAAAGCGACGCAGTGCCGAATCGCAAAAAGTGCTCTGGTCGTTGGGCAGCAATATGGTCCGGGGCTAAAGTGGTTAAAAAAAAAAGAAAGAAAGCATTATAAAATTAAAAAAAAATAATAAAATAATTGTTAAAGATAAAAAAATTAAATAAAAAAAAACAATATACTGACACATGTGCCGCTGTCAAATGAGATTAAAAAAAGTATTGTTATTCGTATCGGCAAGTACTTGAAAAAAAGTATCGGTACTTGTACTCGGTCTTAAAAAAGTAGTATCGGGACAACCCTAATAATAATAGTAATCATTTATTCTGACTATACATGCGAGGATGTTATGAACTAATGCGATACACCTGAGGTCCAGCCGCAATTCTGTCTGTAGTTTGGCGGCATCAGATGAAAGTTGGTATGACCCAGAAGCATATGTCATAGCATCTTAATTTTGCGGGTTTAGGATTTTATATTACTTTTAAGCTCTTGTTGGAAATAAATACTACACTATAAGCCTTTTCGCTCTGCTGGTATTGGCGATTCAATGTTCGGATGGATGCGAACTAGTTTTTCCTTCCGATGTCCCATGTCTAAATTCGGAAGAATAGATATATCCAGTAAATGCTGCATATACCCATTGAGGGGATCAACAGAAAGCAATGAACGAGTTTTGCTGTACTATATACTAGACAGCAATTAGTTCTGGTGAGTTTGCACTCTTTATGGTTGGTGGAGGCAAGAACACCAAGGTGGAGGTTCCCACACTGTGCTGATCACGTTTGTTTTCTTATGCACTTTATTATCTGTTAATGATTTTTTTTCCTTGCACTATGTGTAACACTATATCATTGATTATTCACACTTTGAGACATAAAAAGGGATACATTTTTATTAATTGAGTGCTGCATTTATTTACACCTTTTATTTAGTGTCTGTATATCTACACGTATTGCATGCTGCCACAGATTGACCAATTTAGCGCTGACACAATTATTTTGCCTTTTTTTTTTACAATTTTCACTTCAATGCTGCTCTCAGATTAAACAAAAAAATAAAAAGATCTAGCAGAAAGAACAGAATTTACAATTTGGTGTAAACAAACAAAACACCAACTGAGATGAATGGATTTAAGCAGACACACATATCTGTCACTGAAGCGTGGCTGGCTGGTACAATCCCAGGCAGAGGATGTGTGTGTGGGAGGACAGAAATGACTGCATGAATAGAGGATGTGTATGCTGAAAATTGTGTGGGTTTAATGGAGTGGGTGATAATAAAAATAGATCACAAAAGTCACCTCCAATCACTGGATGATTGAAATGGCAATTATAAAAATGACACCATCCACCACATTCTGTAATGGAGTTCTTATTTTTAGGTGCCAATTCCCAAGTGGAGACAATCAAAAACCAACTTCTACTAGTCTGCGTTTAGCAGACCGAAAAAGATGGATTTCAGGTATTTTATTTATTTATTATTGGTACCAATACCAACGAAAAGTGCTGCCGAAGTGCCTGCAAAGTGCTTTGGCAGCGCTGCAACACAGGTGCTTTTAACCCTTAGCAGTGGAGCTTTACTGTCAATGGAGAACCACCCAGGTGTGAAAGTACCCTAAAGTCCGTTTCACAATGGGGCGCGGTCAGCAGTAAAGCTCCACTATTTGTGAGGCTGCTTTACCATAATTTTTGCGAGGGTATTCGGCCACTAGCAGCCGAAAAAGGGTTAAAACCACCCGCAAAGCACTGCTGCAGTAACGCTTTGCCGGCAGTACGGGCACAGTGGCTATTAAATTTCAATGGGCAAGTGCGGTGGAGGAGCGGTCCAAAGATGCTGCTTGCAGGATATTTTTTAATGTCTTGCCATTGCACCACTCCAGTGTGAAAGCCCTCGGGCTTTCACACTGGAGTGAAGGGAGCCGCTCTTTCAGGCGCTATTTTTAGCATTATAGCACCTGCAAAGTGCCTCAGTGTAAGAGGGGTCTTATGCCAGGTCGGGTACTCATGTCTTAGCAATTATGTTTTTTTTTCTGGATGGCAGCTGTAATTAAACCCCAACCTCCCTGGCTTCCTGTATACGGTCATCGGGAAAGTTTTTTTTTTTTAACTATGGCCTTTTAGGGCCAAAAACACATTATAAAAAGGCCCCATGCAATTGTGAGCATTGGCACCCCTCGGTAAGTCAAATTAAATTAAAATAGATGCAAATCATAGACATGAAATGTGAACAAAGCATAGCCCTCTATAGTGTGTACTTGTCATAATCAAAAGAACTTTGGGTGAGGTTTTGATTCAGGACTTTAATGGACCATTACGTTCAGCTTGAATTTGATTCTGCTTTTGCGTTTGTTATTCATTTCAGATATTCTTTATTTCAAATATTCTCGGCTTGTTTTTATATATATATATATATATATAAAAAAGAAGGACGTTTATTAAGAAATGTATCCATGTGCATTCATTTGGTGCTTATGGGGTGTGCACAGTCCCATGTAAATACTTATTTTCTTTGACATCACAGGGGCTTTAGAAAATCCCATAGCCACAGGAGACGGGAATCCATAGGGCACGGCACATCATTTTCTTCGGATGTGGGGCGTGTTGAGATGACCGGTCAAATTGCTGTCTGGATAACCGGTCTCTCTACAGAAAATAAACACCTCGTTTAGAGAATTTACAAATATGCGCACAGGTTACTAGTCCAGCTGAACCAGAAAACTTGAGCATTTTGGCTATGGAATGGCAGTGCTGCATTACATTATATTTTTATCTGTGCTAGAGTGCAGCTTTAAGAGACTGGGTTATTACTAGAAGCACACAAAAATCTGACCCTGAATTTGAAGAGGGGCCTCCGAAAAGGCTTTACATCTCTCCACTACTGATTCAATGTTAGCCAGCTGGATACGCCTTCTTCCTTTATGAAGTGTTATTCCCGTGATAAATAGCTCACCAAGCACAGATATATGGATATAGATCCAACCTGTAATTAGTCTCTTTAACCCAAAAGGACACTTCTCACATCTAAATCCTGAAAAAAAGCTGACAGCTTCCTATGCTCCATCATACACTATTTACATTACAGCCAAAGCATGACATCATGGCTCTGCTCAGAGGAAAGCAATGGGCTTCCTGCATACAGAGCACTGACGCCGAGCAGTGGATCCAAGCCATTCCTCCAGACAAACAAATGAGCAGAGAAGGTGAGAACAGGATGGGTTGAAGGAATGTATTTCACGGCCTGTTTCCTGGGCTTATACTACAAGGAAGATGTTAGCTGATCGCTAGGAAATTCCTTCTACATGACAAAAAGTACATGTCATATGAATACAATCATTACTAGCTAGATGGCTAGCTAATTGGTCAGGAATGACCATTTCTGCATTACTTCCTCATTTTCTAACTTTTAATAACATGTTCGTGGAAAAATAACACATGTCAATTTACTGGGTAAGATATCAACAATGCATTACTTAAGGCTGGGATCACATATGAGCATACAGCGGCTCACAGCAGGAGTCCGATGCGTCCTCATTCACTTTTCAGGTCCGATATCAACCCGCAATTTTGGCTGAATTCGGACCAAAAGAGACAGTGTTTCTGTACAAATCGCAATGGAGCCGCTGCAGAAATGTGTGAACGGGCTCCACAGAGAGCCGGTCACAATCTCCTGCTATTGCAAATTCCAATTCGCACTAGTGTGAACCCAGCCTTAAAAAGTAGACCCCAAGTTTTCATTTACCTTGGTGTAAAAAGAACAGAACAGGCGTTTACTTTGTGTAAATAATGCTTTCCAAACGTTTTGTAAAGCAAAATGCCTGCTCAATAAATTGTCTAGTCACATTGCGTTTGTGACGCTTCACTTTGATTTTAACATTGCCCACAATACAAATGCTTCCATTAAGTAAACAAAGCTAATAGCGCGTACCAGGTTTAACATTACAGGCATTTCGGTCTGATTGTCTTATAGCAACCCTTTTATACACGTTAGGATGTTCTATTATGAAGTTCAGGATTAAAAAAAAACATTCCATTTGTTGAATTAATTTACTGCAAAAAATAGAACTACCTGCTGTACTGTCCAGCAATACGGACACTTCATAGTAGTGTTCAATTTCACTACTTGAGCTGTGTTACCCAATCCAAACGTTTTTATTACGGTATATCAAGGTCCTCCTGTAGAGTTGCTATGTTTTGTTGTAAAATGATTGCCCTGCTTAGCTTTGTATCATCAGCAGACATTGGGATTGAACTATTTATCCCAACCTCTATATCGTTTAGAAAGTTAAACAGGATTGGTCCCAAGATAGGCCCCTGGTGTACCCTACGCATAACAGCAGACCACTCAGAAGTTGCACAATTTATCACCACCCTCTGGATGAGCCTCTGTAACCAGTTTTCTATTCAGGTACATACACTATTAATGCCAACAGACCTCAATTTATGGATCAAGGATTTATGGGGTACCATGTCAAATGCTTTGGCAAAGTCTAGGTACACTACATCAACCTTTATCCAGATTTACAGCCATTTTCAGAGAATGTTAATAGGTTGGTCTGGCAAAAACAAACTTTCATAAATCCATGCTGGTTACTACTAATGAAACTATTCTTATCTGCAAATTCTTGTATATAGTCCCTCATCATCCCCTCCAATAGTTTACAAACTATTGATGTTAGGCTGACTGGCCTGTAGTTTCCAGGTATGTATCTCAGCCCATTCTTGAAAACTAGTACCACTTTTGCTTTACCATTCCAGTCAGTAAACTTACCTTAAAGATTAAGAACAATCTAGTAATGACCTGGCTAAGTTCTTTGAGGATTCTAGGGTGCAAGCCATTTTTTCCTGGTGATTTGTTCACTTAGGTTTTTATTGTCTTTTTAGAACACCAGCTTCTGTTCACAAAGGCACACTCCCTTGCTGTGTTGCAAAATATTTTTTAAAGTGCCCCCTTACACCTGAATTTAGCCACCCAAGGTTAGCCTTCGTATTTTTAGCTACACTGGCTAGTGCCATTGTCCTAATTTATAGAGCCTGACATGATAAAGAAGGCCTTACTTACAGGTCCAGCTCAAGGGCCACTTGTAGCGAGTGTCCTTTTTTCCCCCTGCTCCTGCCTTACTGATCACTAGGCCCCCCCCCCGTTATATTCTCCTCCTGTCACCACACACACACACACACTGATCACCTGATTTACATGGTCCTCTATCTCTGTTCCCTTCCACTGATCACCCAACCCTCATTGTCCTCTCCTCCACATGACCTTTCTTCCTGTTCTTGCTCAGTAGTCACATGGAATGCTCTCCTCCTGCTTAGTATCACATGCCCTAGTCAATCTCAATGCTTCAAGTTACTCGGAAGCAGCGTACAATACTCCCAGTATTCCCAGCAGCTTGCAATGTCATAAGTTACTCCATACTACTGCAGATTGCACACAGTTCTCCAAGTATTTGGACACTATCAAATTTTACAAACACTATGTAAATGCTGGCTAGAATGAAACAACTCTACATATGGAATCATGCCACATTTCTAATCGGGAAATAAAAAAATAAAAATAAAGTCTTAGTAGCATTAATGTTGGGGGCTAGCTACAGACATGAATGGTGGCTGGAGAAATCTTACAACTACAATGTGCAAGGACTGTGGCATAAACATGCATGATTACACTGGAAGAGCATGCATTTAGATGAAATGTGGCAAAACCTCTTGCTGACCTTGGTCTTATTGCAGAGAAACTAATCAGCCATCAACTCTATGCTAGCATACAGTTTCCCAACATACCCAAAGCACTCCTCTACTGCACATACTACTCACTGTCATACCCTCTTTTCCCTTCTTCACATACTGGGGTTGATTTACTAAAACTAGAGCGCAAAACTGGTGCAACTGGTAATTGACAGAAGTTTTTGCACCTTAATGCATAAGATGCATTAAAGTAAAAACAAAAAAACACACACACACATACACACACACATACACACACACGTTTACAACCCTTTTATGCTTTGACAAACAAGAGAAACCTGGAAGCTGATTAGTTTCTTTACAGGAGCTACACCAGATTTTGCACTCTCCAGTTATAGTAACTCAACCCCACTGTGTGCCAGGATACCCACTATAGACCTCTCTTGCAGTTATAGACCACACACTCCTGCCCATACTGCCTGTAATTATAGCCTCTGCTCTTTATCTGCACATACTGCCCAAAAGTCATGCCCTCTGCCCCTTTTTGTACTGTACACACCCATATGCCCTCCACATACTTCCTCTGCATATACTGCCCACTGCCATATCCTTAGGTAAGAAGGCCTGAAGCCAATTAGTGGCAGTGAAAAGGTTCTTAGTACTGAAATTATTTAAATTGTGCTTTTTGTATGCGAGAGAGAGAAAATGATTATTATTATTAATAAATTCTGCAGTGGGCATGTTTGGGAATAGTTTTCTAGCATCACAGCAGGGGTTCTCAGATTACTGACCAAAGCAAAAGTGTTGGACTACTGTTCTTTTTTAAATGTTTACTGTTGACAAGAAAGTACATTGAATTCAGGCCTTTAACCAACTGTTCCCCCACCTCCTAACTTTGCAAAAAAGACCCTTTGTTAGCCTGGTCATATGATCCTGCAGCTTCCAGGCAATGTGATGTTTGCCATTCCCTAGACACTGTCAGCGCTCCCTCCATGCAGCTGCCGCCCGCTCACCGACACAGGGGTGCTAAAGCTGCAGGATCATGTGACTTTTTTTAAGAGCAGTTAGTATTAAAGCCCATACACACGTTCAGACTTTTTGACAATAACGATCCGACAGACGTGTTTGAGCGGACAATCCGACCGTGTATATGCTCGATAATTGTTTTTTCATCAGACAAATGTTCGCTGTGAATGCTCTCAAAACTTTCCGGCAACAAATGTCAGATGGAAGATAAATCGGATCGTGTGTACTAAAGTCCAGAGTAAAAAAAAGCATGCTCAGAACCAATGCTATAGATCAGCCAACAATAGCATAAGTTGCCCAAAGGGTTGCAGTAAAGAGCTGAAAAAACATGTGATTTGGTGAAAATTGGCTTAAAATGTTCTGACGTGTGTATGCAGATCAAGGGTTAACAGACAAGGCCCCTTCGGATCAAAATCCACAGAAAAAGAAAAAAAAAAAAAGACAGATGGAAGTCCGATCGTGTGTATGAGGCTTTAGGCTTGAATTTCACATTTGGCTTAAATACATTACAGTAAAAAGTAAACAACCCGATCAAGTTCCCTACAATCTTTGGATATATACCTGCAACATAAAACTATCCTAATTTTAGAGCATAAAAAGCAATCAAACATTAAGCAGAGCACTTGTTTCAAACTTTCTAATTCTTCTGACGACATTGTTTCCAGCAAAGAAAACACATAGGCTCCTGAAGGTCTGTTAGAATTATTAAGCCATTATTCACTCCACAGCAAACTGTGACGAAGGCAAGGATCATGAGGATGTCCTATGACTGGTAACATCATTATGCCAGCACAAAAAAAAAAAGGGAAAAATTAGGGAGGAAACCTTTTTAAAAAAGACAGAACATTATGAAGTCGGGTAGCAGTTTCTAAAGTTTTCCGTAAGTTAATGAGAAACAATTAGATCAATAATATACCAAGAGACAGGAAGCACATGCTGTTGCT
This sequence comes from Rana kukunoris, assembly GCA_029574335.1. NCBI lineage: Eukaryota > Metazoa > Chordata > Amphibia > Anura > Ranidae > Rana > Rana kukunoris. The sequence goes on along the minus strand of CM056051.1, from coordinate 273,882,051 downwards.
TTGATGTCTGAGACAAGGATGACGCTGTGTCACAGGCAACACTACAATGCATTTACTGTCTTTATAAAAACCTAAGGCTAAAGCGGAAAACACTAATAACATATCTGTTAAAATAAACTTGAATTATCATACAGGATATAAGACTATCACATTTTACTAATTCCTTATATCTGCCATTTACCTACCACCAAATCAAATGGATGTCTACTCTCCAACAACTTTGGTACCATTTAGATCACAAGCATAAAGAACAAACCGTTCTTTTATATTGAAAATTAAAAATGAGTAAAGGATATGTGGCTACAAAAACCTAAGACACATAACAGGCAGCCTCTCAACCAGGGTTCCTCCATTGGTTTTTAGGGGTTTCTGGAGCAGTGGCAGATTGCTCACCCACTGAAACCAATTAATGGAAATTATTAGGTGCAGAATTTTCCACCGACATCCAATGGTAGGGGCACTTCTACAATGATTAATATAAAGAGACACTTTTTCACTGGTCCCCAATAATGGAAGAGCATCACCACTGACCATCAATGTAAGGGGCTCCTCCACTACGGGTTACCAATGTTGGACGATATTCTTTCACTGACAACTACCGTAATAAGGGAATTTTATATTGACGTCCAATGTAAGGGGGCATTTATTTACTGCGCTCAAGTAGAAGGAAACCATACATAATTTATTTCTGGTTTCTTTTTTATGTTCCTTATGACCAATAGTCTTGCTACATACTTCGATTTTTTTGTGAATAAAAGTTTGGGGGTATAGAGCAGGAGCGTTAATAAATAATCTGCTGTGGGAGTCAGATAATATCCATATTCCAGATTCTTGGTTTTCTTTACATTTTCTGCAGCCTATCAATGTACCTTACCTGTAAATACAATCTTTCAGGCAGCCCACGGGGTGATACATAGATAGATATCCATCTATGATTCTATAATTGAGTCTGGCAGAAACTATTTTAACTGTGGGCTGCTGCCTGTTATATATAGAGGCACACATCCAGCTCTCATTGGCCCTCTTATGACTCACTGCCTCCCTTCCTGGCAAACTCAGGAGAGAGCCGTGCATGATGTCATAAGCCTAAATGAAAAAAAAAAAGAAGAAGACTGACTTGGGCCTCATCCAATACTATATAGTCAGAAAAATAGGTAAAATGTACGCCTCATTACTACATACAATCGTTAGAGTCGGTTCACACTGGGGCGACTTGGGATCCGACTTGAAGTCGTCTCAAGTCATCCCAAGTCGCGCTGTCCAGAAAAGCAATGTAAGTGAATGGGAGCGGTGTTAATACACACTACTCATGTCGCTCCGACTTCAGAAGAGGTTCCTGTACTACTTCAATCAGACTTCTAGGCGATTTGTACCCATTGATTTCAATGGAAGTCGCTTCCAAGTATGATCACTGTTTTAATTGAAGCTACTTTCAAGTAAGATAACATACATTTCTCAGGCAAACCTCTCCCTCCCCTCCCTCTCCCAGAGCCGATTGTTGTTTTATTGGCCACTGGAATGTCTCCTGACCTGAAAAGGACTTCAAGTCGTGTTGTAAATCGCCCCAGATCGCCCTGTGGTTCATGCTCAAGTAGTGTTGAAGTTGCTTCTGAAAGTCGTGCTGGAAGTCGTGTCGCCCCAGTGTGAACCGACTCTTAGCATTCAACCCTTTGTTATATATCCTGCGAGGAAACATTGGTATCTACTTAAAATTAACGAGATCCTATCTACAATAAATAACTCAGATTCACCTAAGAGTCGGTTCACACTGGGGCGACACGACTTCCAGCACGACTTTCAGAAGCAACTCCAACACGACTTGAGCATGAACCACAGGGCGATCTGGGGCGATTTACAACACGACTTGAGCATGAACCACAGGGCGATCTGGGGCGATTTACAACACGACTTGAGCATGAACCACAGGGCGATCTGGGGCGATTTACAACACGACTTGAAGTCGTCTCCAAGACAGGAGACATTCCAGTGGCCAATAAAACAACAATCTGCTCTAGGAGAGGGAGGGGGGGGGGGGGTTTGCCTGAGAAATGTATGTTATCTTCTACTCTGATTGAAGTAGTACAGGAACCTCTTCTGAAGTCGGAGCGACTTAAGTAGTGTGTATTAAGACGGCTCCCATTCACTTCCATTGCTTTTCTGGACAGCGCGACTTGGGACGACTTGAGACGACTTCAAGTCTGATCCCAAGTCGCCCCAGTGTGAACCGACTCTGAGATTACTTATAGTAAAAAGAAAAAAGAAGCAAAAATATCTTAGGGATCGAGTTACATCTAGGTCTCTTCTTCTGTTGAACCTCATCTCAGAGGCACATGGCAATGTGGTTCATGTGACTTCTGTACATGGATTCTTGTTAATTAGGCCCTTTATCTTTCTAATGTCAAACGCCATCAGGTTAAAAAGACAATGTAGACTGCAAAACCCCAGGAATTGTATACATCATGCTCTGCGAGTACGAAGCTTATTATATAGGAAAAATCATGCCAATTTGGCAGGGGATAAAAAGGAACATGTTTATTATACCAAAAACAACTTATTGCCCACATTGGGAGACACAATACTAGGGTCATTAAATTTGCAGCTCTTGAGCATATCCCTGAAAAGTCAGCTTCAAACCCTTTCTATAGGGGCATACTCTTGTGGAGTTTATTACAACTTAGCCCACAAAACAAATACTTTACCCCATACAACCTGGGAAGCTCTGGTGAACTCCGTGCCCAAGAGGAATAAGGCAGTGCTGGAAAATAATGGTGGTCACACAAAATATTGACACTCTGGGCCCATGTCTCCGCTGACATCCGACGCTCCATAGACATGCATGGAGCGCCCGTTCAGGTCCACCTGAAAAACTGACCTGAACGGACTCAAGTGTGAATGAGGCCTTACACAAGCTGTACACGCACTACTTTACATTGTAGCGAAGTGTCATTTCTTTAGTGTTGTCACATGAAAAGATAATACAATTTATACAAAAATGTGAGGGCGTACTCACTTTTGTGAGATACTGTATATATTCCTGGTAATACTTCACAGCCTCACTTTGTTCCTATATGAGTGGGCATATGCTTCCGTGGCCCATTCACTGATGGTGGTGTTCCACAGTGCCCTGCACCCACTCTCCTCCCATTTACTTGGGGTGGGTTGGTTACCATGGATGCGGTTGAGTGCGTGTGTTTCTGCGGCGCGTCACAACATCATCGCTGCATACAATTGGCGCACATAAGGGGGGGGGGGTGGTTCGCTACAGGGCACACAGAGGCTGTTCATCTGCAGGCAGATGTACTGGCGGATTTCATGGGTCAACTCCCCTGTATTGTTTGTTTTGCTGTTTGTGCCACTGTTTAAAAGATTTTTCTGTCCCTGTGACAACTCAATTAAGAAAATGTTGCTGTAGACACAAGAATTGGAGATAAAGCTTCAGTGGAGACACCTTTTTCTCCATAACTCGTACAGGAGTGTATTTTCCTTCATAGGGGTAGATGTCATCTCACTTCCTGTAATTTCCCTCGGTTTGTAAGTATGAGTTGTATGCAACTCTGGGACTGCGTGTAGGAGGTTCCTGGAGTCCTAAAAATTACTTTAACCACTTAATGACCGCCTAACGCCGATATACGTCGGCAGAATGGCACGGCTGGGCACAAGCACATACCTGTACGTCCGAAGCTCCGTGACCGCCAGAGTTCACAGGAGCTGAAGGACGGGGAGAGGTGTGTGTAAACACACTTTCCCCGTTCTTCACATGGGCACTGTCATTGATCATCTGTTCCCCGATATAGGGAAAGGCGATCAATGACGTCACACGTGTAGCCCCGCCCCCTACAGTTAAACACATATGAGGCCACACTTTCCCCTTCAGCGCCCCCATAGTGGTTAACTCCCAAACTGCAATTGTCATTTTCACAGTAAACAATGCATTTTTATAGCACTTTTTTCCCAAAAATTTGTCAAAATTGCATACTATCCCCTATTTTGTAAACGCTATAAATTTTGCGCAAACCAATCGAAAACAGTTATTGTGATTTTTTTTTACCAAAAATAGGTAGAATACGTATTGGCCTATTTTTTTTTTTTTTTTTTTATATATATATTTGGGCGGGGGGGGGGGGGGGGTATTTATCATAGAAAAAAGTAAAAAATATTGTTTTTTTGAAAATTGACGCTCTATTTTTGTTTAGAGCGCAAAAAATGAAAACCGCAGGAGGTGATCAAATACCACTAAAAGAAAGCTCTATTTGTGAGAAAAAAAAAGGACGCCAATTTTGTCTGGGAGCCACGTCACACGCGCAATTGTCAGTTAAAGCGACGCAGTGCCGAATCGCAAAAAGGGGCCTGGTCCTTTACCTGCATATTGGTCCGGGTTCTAAGTGGTTAAGGATTACCCCAATTTAATAAAATTAAGAAAGGCTGGGCCAGAATCCCAGTCAAGCATTTGCATCGTTTTATATTTAAACATTTGTTTCTATAAAGTACAAGCTCTTATAAAGTTGTAATTTAATTATGTGAATGGGACCTTTTCCTAATAGAAATTCCTGTCATCTTTTTCCAATATGGCTGCAACTACAGAGTGACCTTTGATATGAAGAAACAAACTACCATATTTAATCGGCATATAACACACACTTTTCCCCCCTAAAAAATAGGAGGAAAATCATGGGTGCGTATTAGGCCACGGACGGACCGTTTTCATCAGGCCATCGCTGAAGTGGTCTGATGGTCTGATGTGCGTACACACCATCAGTCCAAAATCCGATCTGGTCAGAACACAGTAGCGTAGAACACAACGACGTGCTGAAAAAACAAAAGTTCAATGCTTCCAAGCATGCGTCGACTTGATTCTGAGCATGCGCGGGTTTTTGGTCCGATGCTTTTGTGTACTAACCATAGTTTTGGTCCGGACAGGCGTTAATCGGACAGATTTTAAAGCAAGTTTTAAAACTTTGGTCCAATGGACAACGGTCCGATGGGCCGTACACACGATTAATTTGGTCTGATTGTGTGTACGCGGCCTTATACGCCATTGTGTACCTTGGACTCGGAGGGGAACGAGCGCCGCCAGAATTCACAGAGCCGTCATCTCCTGTTTACTCAGCTCGAACGTCACACACACAGTCCCGCTTCCGCCACCGGAATTGCACCAGTGTTCTATCAATCACAGGAGCTGGTCCGATGGAGGAGGCGGGACTGTATGTGACTGCCGACGCGACTGAGAGCCGAGTGAACAGGAGATGACGGCTCAGTGATTCCCTCACTGCACGAGAGATGGTGAGGCTGCAAATGGGCACATAGGCTGCATTTAGGCTGGAGATGGGCACAGATTAGGCTGCAGATGAACACTGACCATAAAATAAAACGTTATTTTTTTCCTGAAACTTCCCTCTTAAATTAGGGTGCGTGTTATACACCGGCGCGTGTTATACGCCGATAAATACAGTAGTACAATACTGAAAATATTTGAGTAGTTTGCAACTCCAACTAGGAGGTAGTTAAGGTATGTAAAGAGGTTTTGTAAGGCAGCACACCGCAATATCCAGCAAAGCACTAGTAAGGTGCTTTGAAGTGATATTAAGAATGAATGTCACCACAGTGCACCAACACACCTAATGCAGGCTTTTTGCACACTGCAGTAACTTTTGTTTTACTGCAGCACAGCAGTGTGACCCCAGCCTCAGATATATTCTTTACTTACTCTGCTTGTTTGTGAAGCATGTCCATAGATTATGTACATTTCAGTTATGAAGTTATAGATATAAGGGTAGGAGGAAGAACAAAAATAGCCAAAGGCTAAAATTTGAAGCCGAGTAACACCTGTTCACTGAAAACATACAGAAATAGAGAAAAAGCCTTGGTTACATAACAAAAAGGAGGAAGGCAGGAGAACCCAATTTCTGGGGCAGTAGCCGTGTCATAGTTCAGACCTTAAATACAGAGCAAGATTAGAAGTCAGCAACACAGCGAAAGTCATGTTTTGCTGACCACATCCCCCATATATGCATCACTTGGATATCATAAGTAATTAGAAAATTATTATTAAATTAATAGGAAGAGAGATGAAATGCTAAAATCTTGCTTTGATTTATACAGGTAAAAAAAAAAAAAAATCTGCCATTTCTACCTTAAGTGCCGGTTCACACTACAGCGACTTGGGATCCAACTTGTGTCGCCCCAAGTGGTGCGACATGAGAAATTCCATTGAAGTGAATGGGAGCCGCCTTAATGTACACTACTGAAGTCGCTCCGGCTTCAGAAAAGGTTCCTGTGCTACTTCAAGGCGACTTCTATCCATTGATTGATTTCAATGCAAATCGCCTCCAAAGTCAGATCACTGTCTTAACTGAAGCAACTTTACAGGAAGAGAAAATTGTCCTCAGGCAAACTCCCTCATCAGAGGCGATTATTGTTTGATTGGCCACTGGCAAAGTCGCCTGTCCTGGAGGTGACTTGAAGTCGCCTTGTAAGTCACGCTGAAGTCATCTCGCAAAATCGTGTTGCCCATGTGTGAACCAGCACTAATTCAAAAAACTATTACAGAGATTAAGACATGTACCTGGATTTGCCCGTTTTAAGTGCCAACAGACGTGATTTGAACATACCTGCATTTTGTTTTGATATTTAATTATATGCATTTACCCACACTATCAATGTTGCCCAGATAGATAAAGTTTAAATGCAAGAGAAGGAGGGAGACAATGAATTTAAGGAATGCAAATCTGAAAGGGATTCCAGGGATGCTTTCTAATATAACAACTTAGTTGTTTGAAAACACCTGCAGATCTGTATCAGCCAAGAAATGTGAGCAGTCAGTCACACAGCAGAGCTCTCAAGGAGTACAGAAGGAAAAAAGTATTGAAATTTACAAGAGCAGACAGAATCTGGAGCAGTTGTGCAAGGAAACCAATTCACCTCTAGCTTTAAGCTTCAAAGCTCAACTGAAAAAGCAGAAGACAGGAGTGGATTGGTTACTATGCACAGCCATTCCAGATTCTGTCTGCTATCGTTGTAAATTCGCCACGGTAAACTCATCTGAAAGCCTTTCTTCTTGCTCCCAATATTGCCACAAAATATCAAAGAATAATGTAGTGCAGGGCTCAAAAAATCCGGGTGCAATTGCAACAAGAAATTGTGACCTGGAGCCCGGGGAAGCTTAGGCCTGCAGAGATCAGCAAAGCCGCGGCCTCAATTACCGATCGCGCGGCTGGGGGCACGTGCGCCCCCCACCTCCCCGTGATCGCTGCAGGCCCGCCGGTAATTGAGGCCGCGGCTTGGCAGCCTTCTGCAGGCCTAAGCTTCCTTATGTGATCTGGCGCCATCTTGTGGTGGTTGTTGGTATTACAAGTAAAACAGCATTTCTTATGCGTTTTTCACTGCCATCTCCTTCCCTCTAATTAGAACCCCCAAACATATTTATTTTAAATTTTAACACCTTAGAGTAGGGGTCACCAAACTGCAGCCCGAGGGCCGGATGCGGCCCTTTGCTTGCCTTTATCCGGCCCTTGGGGCACTATCCCTCCCACTGATACTAGACACTATTCTGTCATCTGACACTGACAATGGAGCACCATTTTTCCCACTGACACAACTAATAGAGCACTATTCCTCCCTATGATACCAGCAATGGGGCACTATTTCTCCCCCTAATACCGGATGTTTACTAAAAATGAGAACAGGGGGGGGGGGGGGGGGAATACACTTTTTTTTATTAATAAAAAATAAGACAACAGTAAAGTTATCCCAATTTTTTTTTATATTGTGAAAGATAATGTTACGCCGAGTAAATTGATACCCAACATGTCACGCTTCAAAAATTGTGTCCGCTCATGGAATGGCGACGAACTTTTACCCTTTAAAATTTCCATAGGCGACGTTTAACAAGAATTCTACAGGTTGCATGTTTTGAGTTCTAGGAGGTCTAGGGCTAGAATTATTGCTCTTGCTCTACCAATCACGGCGATACCTCACATGTGTAGTTTGAATACCGTTTACATATGCGGGCACTACTCACGTATGCGTTCGCTTCTGCGCGCAAGCTTGGCAGGACGGAGCGCGTTTTCTGGCTCCTAACTTTTTTAGCTGGCTCCTAGATTCCAAGCAAATTTGTCAAACCCCGATGTAGTGTATATGCTATCTGTGTTGCTCTCTAGCAAAGCTGTCAGAGAAGCATTTTCCATAGGATATGAAGAAAGAATAAAGTAAAGTGATAGACGTCTTATGCTTGGTGTTGGCTATTCAGGTTCAACTGGCTGGGAATGCCTTCTAGATTTTGCAGAGACCCCTGCAGTACAGCGAGATGTGAATACATACAGTTTTTATCCCTGCCTTCAAATCACATGACAGACGCAGTCCAGAACCACTGGCATTATACAGGGAGAAGGTGTAGAGCTCCTGCTGGGAGTGTGCATTATGCCGCGTACACACGGTCGTTTTTTGCGATGAAAAAAAACGTGTTTTTTTAAAACGTCATTTAAATTGATCGTGTGTGGGCAAAACGTCATTTTTTGTCTTCAAAAAAACTACCAAAAAAAAATTCCAACATGCTTACATTTTTTGTGTCGTTTTTCAAAACGTTGTTTTATGTTTCACAAAAAGTCACCGTGTGTAGCAAAAACGTCGTTTAAAACGAAGTTTTTCAACCCGCGCATGCCCAGAAGCTAGTTATGAAGCGAGCTTCAATGGAAAAGAGTGGTGAACGTAACCTCGCTTTTTGTGAAAAAACGATGGTGTGTATGCAAAATTGTCTTTGAAAAGTGACGTTTCAAAAACGTCGTTTTTTACTTCACAGAAAACGTCGTTTTTTTTCATCACAAAAAATGATCGTGTGTACGCGGCATTAGTCTTGCAATGAACTGCACAGGCATTGTGAGTGAACCGCATTGGTAAAGCATTGTTACAATTGTCCTTGCGTGTTCACGTTCAGAAGGAAGTTTCCTGGACATTGAGGACTATAAACATGAATCAGGAATGAGAGATTTTCTAAGTAGTCTTCTGCTACAGCAATGCAGGGCAACCAGTATGGAGTAGAACTACAGATCTCAACATGCCTTGACAACCAAAGAGCATAATGTGCCCCAGCAGGGGGACTGGGAAGTTCTGCTGCAGCTGGAGAGTTGCTGGTTGCACGTCACCCCCTGTAACAGGATTTCTTTATCATCCAGCTGGTGCTTCTACTGAATGTCTAGTAATTTAAAGTGCACCTGTCATGCAACTTGAGTGTATTGAATATTAATGGTATAGTTAGTAGAATGGCGATACTGTAACACAATGCCAGGACAGCTTCCAGAAAATGAAATTTTTTGTCAAAATGCGTACTAGTTTTAGATCTTCTTGTACAATATACTATGTGAAGGTCACCAATTTCTAGTTACCATTTAGCAGATTCCATTTTAGCTGCATTTGGTGCACATGTATAGGAGACTAGCACCATGCTAGTCTACTTTTCTCATCTGTTGCTCTTCTTGAAAGTAAATGTGAACTCTTATTGACTCTTGCTTTTAGCTTGATGTGTCACAAACATATGACATAAAAAGTATAGACAACGTTATCACCCTAAAAAAAAAAAAAAAAACCTCAAGGGCATAGGCACCGTACACATGTGTTCCACTGTCAAACACGCACAGTGGCTATACACATACATAGCGGCAATCAGATCACTGCTCCTCATCATGACACAGCCCAATGATTTCTGATGTGTCCCATGTTTACCCCCAGACATCACAGCACACGCTCATCAAATTCTGTATATGTCAGCACTTTGAAATAAATACATTGGTTTCATGTTGAAGTTTGGGCACTAAAGCCCCGTACACACGGCCGAGGTTCTCGGCAGAAACCAGTGAGAACCTCGCTGGCACCCTGATTCTGCCGAGAACCTCGGCCGTGTGTACGGATTCGGCGAGCATCCCGTCGGGAAAGCAGTCGAGCCGAAATAGAGAGCAGGTTCTCTATTTGCTCGACGGCCCGTCGGGATGAATGGCTCGTCGCCCTTCCCGACGGGCTGGTCGCCGAATCTGACGGCCGGGCGAGAACCTCGACGGGCGGAACGATGTGTTACGCCCGTCGAGGTTCTCTGCCGTGTGTACGCAGCCTCAGGCTCAAAAAGGTTCGCCATTACTGGCCTAGGCTATAGGAACATTGCCAAGATCCTAAAAAAAAGAGCTGCAGCACAGTGTCCAAGACCATACAGCGGTTTCACAGGACAGGTTCCACTCGAGATAGAGATAGAGATATATATTAGGGCTGAAACTAACGATTATTTTCATAATTGATTAATCGACTAATCTGGTAATCTTAAAAAAAAAAAAAAGTTTGGTGTACAATTTAGTTAATATGTGAATAAAAAAGGCAATTTATTCTTAAATATAAATAACCAACTACAGCAAATTGTAATGCCTTCTATTACCTCCACTTTCTCTGGGTTCAGATGCTGATCTTCCCTGCACAGTCTTTAAAGTGGCTTTCCACCCATTTTTTTATGTTTGTCTGTGCTGCATGCCCTAATCTCATAGTGTTCAGAATGGACAATTTTTATTTATTTTGTTGCTTGTAAATACATTTATTTTGTAGTCCTTGATTACTTCCTCCTCCTTATTAGCCTAGGCCAGGGGGAAGGCAACCTCGGCTCTCCAGCTGTGGTGAAACTACAAATCCCATCATGCCTCTGCCTCTGGGAGTCATGATTGTGAGTGTCAAGGTCTTGCAATGACTCATGGGCCTTGTAGTTTCACCACAGCTGGAGGGCCGAGGTTGCCTAGGCTATTAAGTCACATGGCTATTTGCAAGGGTTTCTGGGATAGGCATCATGTTTCCCAGTAGTCCCTGCAAACCTGACTGAAACCTAGTACATTGCTTGTGTAGCACTGAGCATGTGCGAGATATGCAAAGCTGAAATCCAGGAAGTCGTACAGTCTGGCTTCATGATGCCCACACTTAAGATGGCCACGGTCTATTTCTAGATTATAAACTAAATGCTGTAACAACCTAACAAAACGGACCTTAGTTTAGAGACCAACTTTACTAGAATACATTAAGCTTGTGTATCACATGGGTATTTATATTTAAAAAGTGAAATTGTGAGTGGAACTCCCCTTTAAAGTGATTTTCCTTTTCTTTTTTTTAACCAGCTTGTTCTACTTACCCGCTCTGTGTAATGGTTTTGCACAGAGCAGCCCAGATCCTCCACTTCTGGGGTCCCTCACCAATGCTTCTGGCTCCTCCTGCCTTTAGAGTGCCTCAATAGCAAGCTCCAAAGTATAGTATAGAGCACCCGCTATAGCAAGGTAAAAAAAACTTCTGCCTTTAAAACCACTCACTTCCTGCCCAGGACTACATGTCCCATGAGGCATTGCACCTCACACTTTCACATTCACAAATTCTCAGGCACTTCGTGACATGTATGGATGGTGTATTGAGCTGTATGTGTGCTGCACTGTATTTCCTGATATGTAAAGCTGATCAACTGGCCGATTAATCGATTATGAATATAGTTGTCAACTATTTTCATAATCGATTAGCTGTTTCAGCCCTAATATATATTACACATATACATACACACACACACACACACCTGCTCCCCATTCACACTCGAGACCTTGTAACACCAAAGAGTCACATGACACCAGAGAGGGAAAATGGGTAATTGGGTCCAATTTGGACATTTTGATTTAGGCCCCTTTCACATGTGCGGACCGTATGTCCGCATTTTCATCCATCCGTTTGGGGATGAAAACGGGACATACATTGGTCCCTATGTGATTGCGGGTGTCAGCGGATAAACATCCGCTGACACCCGCAATTGTCCGCCTGCGCAATGATCCGATTTTGCAGACGGAGGAATCCCTGCCGAGCAGACGGACACAGAGGCGGATCAATACTGATCCGCCCTGTGTGAAAGGACCCTCTGGGGTGTACTCGCTTTTGTTGCCAGCGGTTTAGACATTAATGGCTGTGTTGAGTTATTTTGAGGGGACAGCAAATTTACACTGTTATACAAGCTGTACACTCACTACTTTTACATTAAAGCAAAGTGCAGTGTTGTCACAAAAGATATAATAAAATATTTACAAAAATGTGAGGGGTAAACTCTCACTTTTGTGAAATGTGTGAGAGATATATAGATTATATATATATATATATATATATATAAAAATTGTGAGGGCAACTGCAGCATAACAACGCTGTAAAATCTGGCCTAGGTGTCTACTACTTCTAGTCACGAAGGTGTTAAACAAATAAAATATGAGCACACATGTCCAACTGAATACTGTAAAGTTATTGTTAATGCTGTATTCTTCAGCCAACTCACTCAAGGATGTGGCATGTTTAATCAGAAAGAAGGATGCCAACAAGGTAAGGCATTCAGGATGCAGTTCCAGGAACAAGGATGCAGTGAGCACCTCAGCCTACTGACAGAACACATACGTTGTATTTAAATTTCATATATACCCCACAGTGTAAAGCACTAGAAACACCAGAATGCATTCAATCAAATGCTGCATTATTGAATGAACTTTTACCCAAAGTTAATGCCTGCTGGCGAGCCCTATGGCGTGCCCTATGTTCATGGGAGTCGGTTATCTACTTGGCAAGTATTATCAACACCTTCTAGAATAATTGACTTTTCATTATGCTTTTCTCAAAACACATTTTCACAGTTTTAACAGTGGCTGGAATTTTTTTCTCATTTAAAATGGATTGACTATTTCCGGAACTTAGCCATAGATTGATTGCTACTGGCTTTTCTGTTCCAAAAAGGAAGCAACGCCTAGTCTACATTTTCACTATAATTATCCAGATGTCTCAGAGGTTCTTAAAGTTAATTAAAAACAAATAAGCACAGGTTTATAATTTTACAGCAGAATTCCACTTTACCCAAAATGTGGGTAAATGTACAGGAAATATCCCAAGGGTAAGTTTTGTGAATGGCACTTTGCTTGAAAGGATTTAAAACCAGGACTTCAATGTTTCTAGCATTAGTAAATAGATGGGAAAGAAAGTAGGTGCCGACATCATGGGAGTCCTGGACCAGGCAAGTTTTTTTTTTTTAAAACCACCTTCATACCAGGCACTTATACACCTTCCTGCCCAAGCCAATTTTCAGCTTTCAGCGCTGTCGCAATTTAAACAATTGCGCTGTCATGCTACACTGTACCCAAACTATACAGGGAGTGCAGAATTATTAGGCAAATTAGTATTTTGACCACATCATCCTCGTTATGCATGTTGTCTTACTCCAAGCTGTATAGGCTCGAAAGCCTACTACCAATTAAGGATATTAGGTGATGTGCATCTCTGTAATGAGAAGGGGTGTGGTCTAATGACATCAACACCCTATATTAGGTGTGCATAATTATTGGGCAACTTCCTTTCCTTTGGCAAAATGGGTCAAAAGAAGGACTTGACAGGCTCAGAAAAGTCAAAAATAGTGAGATATCTTGCAGAGGGATGCAGCACTCTTAAAATTGCAAAGCTTCTGAAGCGTGATCATCGAACAATCAAGCGTTTCATTCAAAATAGTCAACAGGGTCGCAAGAAGCGTGTGGAAAAACCAAGGCGCAAAATAACTGCCCATGAACTGAGAAAAGTCAAGCGTGCAGCTGCCAAGATGCCACTTGCCACCAGTTTGGCCATATTTCAGAGCTGCAACATCACTGGAGTGCCCAAAAGCACAAGGTGTGCAATACTCAGAGACATGGCCAAGGTAAGAAAGGCTGAAAGACGACGACCACTGAACAAGACACACAAGCTGAAACGTCAAGACTGGGCCAAGAAATATCTCAAGACTGATTTTTCTAAGGTTTTATGGACTGATGAAATGAGAGTGAGTCTTGATGGGCCAGATGGATGGGCCCGTGGCTGGATTGGTAAAGGGCAGAGAGCTCCAGTCCGACTCAGACGCCAGCAAGGTGGAGGTGGAGTACTGGTTTGGGCTGGTATCATCAAAGATAAGCTTGTGGGGCCTTTTCGGGTTGAGGATGGAGTCAAGCTCAACTCCCAGTCCTACTGCCAGTTTCTGGAAGACACCTTCTTCAAGCAGTGGTACAGGAAGAAGTCTGCATCCTTCAAGAAAAACATGATTTTCATGCAGGACAATGCTCCATCACACGCGTCCAAGTACTCCACAGCGTGGCTGGCAAGAAAGGGTATAAAAGAAGAAAAACGAATGACATGGCCTCCTTGTTCACCTGATCTGAACCCCATTGAGAACCTGTGGTCCATCATCAAATGTGAGATTTACAAGGAGGGAAACCAGTACACCTCTCTGAACAGTGTCTGGGAGGCTGTGGTTGCTGCTGCACGCAATGTTGATGGTGAACAGATCAGAACACTGACAGAATCCATGGATGGCAGGCTGCATGAGTGTCCTTGCAAAGAAAGGTGGCTATATTGGTCACTGATTTGTTTTTGTTTTGTTTTTGAATGTCAGAAATGTATATTTGTAAATGTTGAGATGTTATATTGGTTTCACTGGTAAAAATAAATAATTGAAATGGGTATATATTTGTTTTTTGTTAAGTTGCCTAATAATTATGCACAGTAATAGTCGCCTGCACACACAGATATCCCCCTAAAATAGCTAAAACTAAAAACAAACTAAAAACGACTTCCAAAAATATTCAGCTTTGATATTAATGAGTTTTTTGGGTTCATTGAGAACATGGTTGTTGTTCAATAATAAAATTAATCCTCAAAAATACAACTTGCCTAATAATTCTGCACTCCCTGTATTTTTATCATTTTGTTCCCATAAATAAAGCTTCCTTTTGATTTTTAGTTTTTGCACAACAAATAAAAAAAGAAGAGCAAAGATTTTAAAAAAATCTCTGTTAATTTATTTTATAAATAAGTACCTTTGCTTCTTCAATGATGGGCACTGACATGGCGGCACTGACGAGCACTGACATGGCGGCATTGCTGGGTATCACAAATTTGTTTGTGCCTTGCTGGTGCCAGTCAGTGCCCATTATGTTATTCTATGAATAAATGTATTCTGGCTAATGAAATTAATTATTGCCCAAGAGCTCGACACCTGTAAAAGCTCCCAAGTGCAAGTTCACACCAGACGCCGTTCCATATGCTTTTTCTCTGCACTAAAAATGCAAGCAGTGTGTTTTCCCATGTATTCCAATGACTAGTTCACACCAGTGCAGTCAGTTTCCGGTGCAGAAACTGACTGTATTGGTGCAAAAAAAAAAAAAAGGAGCAGCACGGAACTGCATGGATCTGCGTCTGGTGTGAACTGGCCCTTAAAAGCTTTCGCTACATTTACAAGCATCAGGCTTTTTTTCTGCCATAAATGCTGCTGCCAGGAAGAAAGGCTTCTAGGAGAGTTTGCAAAATGTCCAGCGTGCATGAGGCCCAATACTTCACGATCTTCATAAAACTCATTAGACATATTTGAAGACAATAGCAGTATTTGTGCAGTGGCTGTGTACCTAGGTCTACGATTCAAAGTGAAACCCAATTCCTGAATTACCATTTCCATCAAGACGCGACTCATATTTCTCCATCAATAACTCAATTAACAAATAGCTTTATAAAAAAAATTGGCATTTTTGTCATTCTGCAAATTTTGAATCACATTCCGTCTGCTCAGCTCTTTGCCACAACCCCCATGCTGCTCTTTAAACAGTTACTTCCAGTAAGCCCACAGGTTCTGCATGCCTATTTTACTAGTTTCGGGAATACACATCTTTTTATAACACAACCAAAATATTTGGACAATACTACAACCTCAGACTTCCCACACTAAAGTAACCCAAGTAGACAAAAAGGAAAATAGTACCTCCGGTCATCGTTGTTTCCTGAACCCCTCCACTATATTTACAACAGGCATCAACTCACTAGATACCATGGGATCTTATTGTGGAATTTGTTTGCCACCAATTATATTATAAAAAGCTTTAAGGTTTGCTTTAATAAAATGCAGATAACACAAACTCTACAAAGATGGACACTGTAGGTCAGATCTAGGCTATATATGAAAAGTTGGGTAGTATTAGGTTTGGACATGTTGGCAGGTATTAGAAAACATCAGTGTGACATATCAGTTAATGGACAGACACGGCACAGAACAGGATTTTACTACGGTCCATGGGACCACAGGGGAGATTACTCTCACTTCCTACACCAGTGACAACACCCTAACCAAGCAGGATCAATCAACTTTGATACAACCAGCTTGTCGTATTTTCTTGCGATTATCGCGAGTGGCTGCCTCCCGCCAGGAAAATAAAAAAGTTGCCAATTCCCTTCAGCACTGTGTTGATGGGGGAATCATGAAAACTGCTTTCTTGCAACCTGTAGTTGCAGGAAAGTAATTTGCACCATGTATGGCCTGCCTTAAGCCTTTTTCAGGTGGCCACTCTTCATTATGAACAGCAGGGGTTCCACGAACAGATCTGCTAAATCAAAGCCGAACAGAACAGACGGCACTCTTGTGACAACTGTGTCCTTTCATTTTTTCCCTCCATTTTGTGAGCAGAGGCAGATGGAGCCACAATGGAGCCTCTATGAGCAGGTGGATAAACGCATGTGAATGCTTTTAAATCCTTTTATCATTAATCCGCCACGGCTTAGGTCCAAAAACAGAAAACTACACACAAACTCTTTTTTGTTTTGTTATTTAGACCAGGGGTGGCAAACACAAGGCCCACAGGCCGGATCCGGCCCGCCAGGCCTTGCCATGTGGCCCGCGCGGCGGAGGCAACGTATTGTCACCCGCTGCGCGGGCCCTCACACCAAAGCTTCGGCCATAGGAAAGTCCCCGGCTTCGGCCTAGCTCCGGAGCGGCGGCCATCTTGGTACACCCGGCGGCGGTTGTATCGTCAGGAAGTGACGTTTCGCCGCCGACATCTCCGCCATCCCGTACCTCACTATTGGTCAATTAGATCGATAGAGGTGGGTCTGTCCTCAGGTGTGGGCGCAGTAAGGTACTGGGGAAGATCCTTCTCATTGAGAATGTGGTGTCACTCTGAGGGACAACCGAGAGGGATTACCGGCAACTCAACCAGCTGCAGAGTGACTTCCGGGACCGGATCCGGATCCTCGGCTTCCCCTGTAACCAGTTCGGGCACCAGGTGAGCCAGAGGACGGAGATGACAGGGGGGGGGCTGTTACCTGGTGGGGGTCACATGGTGTTTTGGGAATGAGGGGGGGGGCTGTTACCTGGTGGGGGGTCACATGGTGTTTTGGGAATGAGGGGGGGGGTTGTTACCTGGTGGGGGTCACATGGTGTTTTGGGAAAGAGGGACATGAGGAGAAAGAATCTGAGATCTGCACCTGCGGGTAGGAGAGACACCATCACCCGGGGAGCATGGCTGTCTGTACTGAGCGGAGGAGGGGGACACCAGAGAGGAGAGGAAGGGGACCAGTGTCACTGGGATCCCCCTTCTTTCCTCTCTGGTGTCACTGGGGTCGCTCTTCTCTCCTCTCTGGTGTCACTGGGGTCGCTCTTCTCTCCTCTCCGGTGTCACTGGGGTCCCCCTCCTCTCCGGTGTCACTGGGGTCCCCCTCCTCTCCGGTGTCACTGGGGTCCCCCTCCTCTCCGGTGTCACTGGGGAGAGGAGGGGGACCCCAGTGACACCAGAGAGGAGAGGGGGGGATGTGACACCAGAGAGGAGCAAGTAGCGCACTCCTGAACCCTGCCCTCCCCATGCAGCGCAAGAAAACTGGAGTGCAGATACAACTGGCCCTTTGAGGGCAACCAAACTGCTGATGTGGCCCCCAATGAATTTGAGTTTGACACCCCTGATTTAGACCTAAACAGATTTGGATATTTAACCACTTCCATAGCGTGCACTTACACACCTTCCTGCCCAAGCCAATTTTCAACTTTCATTGCTGTTGCACTTTGAATGACAATTGCGCAGTCATGCTACATTGTACCCAAACAATTTTTTTTATAATTTTGTTCCCACAAATAGAGCTTTCTTTTGGTGGTATTTGATCACCTCTGGGATTTTTTTTTTTTTTCGCAACAACTAAAAAAAAAGACCGAACATTTTGAAAAAAATAAAGTTTATTTTTTTCTGTAAGTTTTTTTGTAAATAGGTAAGTTTTCTTCTGTAAGTTTTTTTGTAAATAGGTAAGTTTTCTTCTTCGATTACGAGCACTTATATGGCGGCACTGATGGGCACCGATGAGGTGGCACTGATGGACACTCATAGGCGGCACTGTATGCGGCACTCATAGGCGGCACTGGGCATGGATGGGCACTGAGAGATGGACACTGATGGACACTGAGGGGTGGCACTGATGGCATTGCTGGGCATCACTTTTTGATCCCATATTGTGCCAGTCAGTGCCCATTTGTGGGCACTGATGGGCATCTATTGTTCTCATTTTTATTTTTAATTATTGTCAGGAGAGCCGCCGATCAGCTCTCCTCTACTCGCGTCTCTTCCTGTTTACATCGTGATCAGCCGTGATTAGACACGGCTGATCACGTGGTAAAGAGCCTCCGCCAGAGGCTCTTTACCGAGATTGGAGATGCAGTGTGTCAGATTAAAAAAAGCCAAGATGGCAGCCACCAAATGCAAACAAAAAAGATGCTTATACTTACCAATTCTCAGGGAGCTCCAGTCACTCCGGTGATCTCCCTAGCAGCTAGATTTAGTAAAGAGCACCGACGACAGATGAAATGCCCGACATCACCAATACACTTACTATAGGGCATCTGTTGCCGGCTGTCCCTCCTCTCCCCTGAAACTGTTGCGAAGAGCCAATCATATGACCAGACCAATAAGCATATGTAGTTAGGGATTGTTTCATTGAACTAAAACCCCCAACTTGTCCGTTTGACAAAAGTCGATCTACCTACTGACATTTGTCAAACAGGGGCGTCAATACATTTTCAGCCAGTCCCTGCCAGAACCGGTGGAATTGTCCAGCTTTACAGGCAGAGCAGGTAAAATGCAGCCTTGCAGCAATTTAATTCTAATATACCGTATGTGTTTACACAGCTCTGTATTGGAATTTAAAAAGGGAGAGTTTGACAGCAACACCCATCTAGACAAGCCTTTAAAGCAGCCCTGTGCTTTTACCATTGTGAGGAGTAAGGCTGGGTTCACACTGATACTACACCACGTCATACAACTTTCATCCTACTTTGCTCTGCAACATCAGTCCTACATCCATCTGACTTGAATGAACAGGATACTACTTTGATCCACTTTGTGATAATCTGACTTGTCCTTTGACCAATCAAAACAATTCCAGAGTGAGATAAATTCCTTTTCCTGCTGCTGTAATCAAACGTTGGATGGTAAGGACAAGGATCCTACTTCAATGATATTCAATGGGCTGAAGTAGGATCAAAGTCGGACTGAATTACTACAGGGAGCATTTTCAAAGTCGACTTGTGTCAGATCAGTTAAGACGGCTCCATAGGGAAACATTGATTTTCACACGTCATGCGACATGAGCTCCCAATGTCG
Organism: Rana kukunoris; assembly: GCA_029574335.1. NCBI lineage: Eukaryota > Metazoa > Chordata > Amphibia > Anura > Ranidae > Rana > Rana kukunoris. The sequence goes on along the minus strand of CM056051.1, from coordinate 273,862,606 downwards.
GAGACTGTGAAGTCTTGAAGAAGGAGTTTGTGCCAACCCATGCAGGAGGCAAAACCAAGGTTTTTAGCACAGGAACCTGAGGGAAGGGCGATTGGATTGTGGTGCATTACCTGCCAATATGGAAGGCCAATTCTGCCTATGTTTCATGTTACACACATATTTTTGGTGCAACATAAAACATGACATTCTCCAGCCCCCTGGAGTAATGGAGGTTTCTCCTTACAGGCTTCTGTTAAATTTAGAATTTGTACTCATAGTCCATTGATAGTCCCGCTGTATGAAGGAAATTAGCCACACTCTCCTGGTTGCTCCTGACCTAGGGACCATGGAGTTTGAGATTTGTAGTTTTCACTTTTTCTTCAAGCCTTCTGTGTGCTCCACAAAAACCAATTGTGTGAATAAAAAATAAATAAAAAAAATGCATGTGAACACACACACACACACACACACACACATACACAAAAGTGTTAAGGGTGAATCACTGGTCCTCTCCAGAATAGGAAGCACCTCCCTGATCCCCAGGGCTGCAAAACCCCAAGTAGGTTATCACTGGACGATGAAGAGGAAGATCTATGTGGGTTTAATTCTGCTTTAAAGGCTCACTAGAGGTAGCGTTAAGGGGTTAATCATCGATTAAGTGCTGGGTGACTTGTTATCCTTTGACAACACTGCTGATCAATAAGATCCAGTAAATTATTGTCACCCTAAGACCAGAAGCGTGTGTTATATATAAATAAAAAAAATAAAAAGCATAAAGCCGACACATCTAAAGCTGACCATAGATGGATCAAATCTCGGCCAGTTTAGCAGGCACTGGCCGAAATTCGATTAATCTCTGGGCAGGCTGGTTGTAGGAAAGTTGATCCATCAGTCGTCTTCAGTACAACCAGCCTGTCAGGTTTTTTTTCCATGTGATCACTGCCAGCGGATATAGCCGCCAGCAATGCTCATTGCACTTTGCTGGCATGGAAGGCTCCCTGCCAGCAGAACACAATAGTGCTGCAGGAGGGATTCCCCCCATCTAAATGGTTTGTTTGGATGGGGGGAAACCTAGCAATTTTTCCTTCCATCTGTGGAAGAAAAAAAAATTGCATTATATATGGGCTGCTTAAAGTGGAGTTCCACCCAGAATTTTTTTTTTAGCCCAAAAATCCCCAAAAAAGTCTAATAATTTATACTCACCTGAAATACCTGTTGCCATGTGGAAGTCCATAATCTGCCTCTTCCGTAGCTGCGATCTATCTTTTCCTAGTGAATGGGGCACGCTGCTTTCTGGGAACTGTGTGTGTTCCCAGAGAGCAGCAGCCCATTCACAAGTCGGCACAAGACAGATGCGCAGTAGGAAACAGGCAGTGAAGCCGTAAGGCTTCACTGCCTGTTTCCCTTAGTGTAAAAGGCGGCGCGGGACCTGCACTGATCAAGGGATTGGCATCGGGGGCCATCAGCACGGGCGAGTAGAACAGGTAAGTGTCCTTATTAAAAGTCAGCAGCTACACTGTTAGTAGCTGCTGACTTTTAAAAAGAAAAAAATTTGCGGGTGGAATCCCACTTTAAAGTGGTTGTAAAGGCTGAAGGTTTTTTATCTTTGTGCATTCTATGCATGTAGGTAAAGAACCTCAGTGCCCACTCCTGATCCAGCAATTTACATGAGACCCAAGACTCTCCCTCCCGCTGCTGTCAATCACAGCTAGTGAGGCAGGAGCAGGCCTGATTTACTAAAAGCAAGTGAAAAATCAGATGCAGATGTGCAGCCAATCATCTTCTAACTTCAGCTTGTTCAATTAAGTCTGAAAAAAAAAAAAAAACTGGAAGCCGATTGGTCTCTCTGCAGAGCTGCACCAGATTTTGCACACGCCAGCTTTAGTAAATGTATCCCTCCGTGTCTTATGGAGCGAGCATGCACAAGTGCTCCCACAGCAGACAGCTTGCTATGGGGGGACCCGGCAAGGGCGCTGGAGGGGGACCCAAGAAAAGGAGGATTGGGGCTGCTCTGTGCAGGTAGTAGGAATGACATGTTTATTTAATTTAAGTTTCCTTTAAATCATTTTAAGAACTGGAAAGCTGCAATATATTATATTTTTAGTATTGGTCAGTTATTCTCTGGGCAACAGCAGGTCATAGCTGACACCTGTGGCTGCATGTTCTTCACTTGGCAGTACAGAACTCCTGCCTTGTTTTGATTTGAATCCAAACCAGGACACTATCTGCATGTTCTTCCTGTGATTGCACAGGTTTCCTCACACTCCAGGAAAGATTATTAGCTGCAGTATACATATACATGTGAGATCAGGGTGTTAGCTTCTTTAGGGCAGGGGCTGATGTGAATGTACAGTATGGAACGTGCGGTATAAATACATTGGCCAGATTTTGACAGAAGATCACTCTTGTGTTCGAGGCACGTTGCATACATGCACTGATCAGAGCATGCAAATCTATGTATCTATCTGCTGTAATATGGAGAAGTCAGCAGCTGGATCATGGGGTTTATTTACAAAAGGCACTACAAGTGCCCCATGGAAGTGCAGTCGCTGTAGATCTGAGGACATGCAAAGAAAATAAAAACATAATTTTAGCCTGCACGTGATGATAAAATCAGCAGAGCTTCCCCTCATTTCAGATCTTCCCTCAGATATACAGCGCCTGCACTTCCAAGTGGACTTGTAGTGCAAAGTGGATTTGCCTTTAGTAAATCAACCCCCTGTATGTTCAGTCATCAGATGTAATGCACAATACATAGAGTATATCAAAACTGGAGCAGACAGAATGTGGAGCAACCAATCATCTTCTATCATCAGCTTGTTGAGTTAAGCTTTGAAAATAAAAGCTGGAAGCCGATTGGTTGACATGCACAGCTGCTGCAGTTTTAGGAGCTCTGGACTCTTCTAGCACCGTACATGCCATAGCCCATCATTAGCTCCCTGCCTGCAGCAGGTCATTCATTGATAGTGTGTATTGTAACATGGGTGCACCCATATCTCTGGGGGGGGGGGACCCCAATCACTCACCTCCTGAAGTCAAATGGCATGGTGTACCGCCTCCAACAGACACTCAGCGCTGATTTAAAGGGACCGCCGCTGGAGCTCAGTCAGCTTGTGTCAGAATTGTTCTTCAAGCCTGCCGGCTAGACACAAAGGAACTGGCGTCAGTGGAGCTGGCTAAGCGGCCTGTGATTGGTGGAGGTCTGAGGAGGAGAGGGCACATCCGGTCCCGGTTTAAAGAGACTCAGCATGAGCCACGTGGGGTGATGGGAGAAGTTCCTGCTAGTCCGGTGTTGTGCTCTCTGTACTCTCTGTGTACTGCTCTGATTGTCCTGTGTACACGGATGCTGGGATCTCTGCCAGGGATCTGTAATACCTTTACTTTATATATACAAAGATCTCATTAGTATTGGCTTCTATTATCACTCTGCTTCACTATAGTGCAGAGAAGAAGCTAGCCAGCTCTGTAGTGTGAAGCCTGCATCCACACACATAGATCTGCATACTTTACAGCAACTTCACTTCTCTTCACAATCATTTATTTATAAATAGGCTTAATAATTCAGAATCTGGGGGTGAATAAAAGTCACCATGTAATCCGTTATTTTTTTCGCTGCTCCTTAGACTTGCTGATCGGGAATTTTCCTGTCTGGGTAGTAAATATTGATCTTTACGCTTACAGGATTTGTTCTTCAAACAGTGTGAGCGTGTCAAGGTAAGCAGACGGTCCGTATGGTTCGCCCAGAGGCTTTCAGTTATGGGAACGTAATGTGAAGGGGTAGAGTGCAGCCGATCGGGCTCAGTGGCCTTTCAGTTTGTTTTTGGCACACGGGTTGATTTACTTAAACTGGAGAGTGCAAAGTCTGGTGCAGCTCTGCATGGCAGGCAGCCAGCCAATCCACTTCTAACTTCATCTTGTTTAACCACTTCTATCCCTCTTTCCTGCCCAGGCAAATTTTCAGCATTTGAATAGGCACTCATAGGTTGCACTGATGGGAACTGAAAGGCTGCACTGTTGGGTATGCATAAGTGGTACTTATGGGAACTAAAAGGCAACACTGATGGGCACTTATAGGCAGCACTGGCAGCCATTACTGATTGGTACATCTAATGGGCATCCTTGGTGGGTCTGCACTGATAATCAATGTGCAGACCCCGCCTGTCAGGAAAGCAGCCGATCAACTCTCTACTCGTGCCTTGTCAGCACGAATAGAGGAAAAGCCCATAAACTGCACTTCCTGGTTACAATGTAATCAGCTGTCATTGGGCAAAGCTGATCACATGGAAGAGCCTACATCATAGGTTATTTACCAAGATCAGTGATGTAGTGTGTCAGACTGACACACCACATCGCTGTGCGGCTTATCCTGCTGGACAGTCAGGATAATGAAACCACTTTGCGGCCGTCATATTGCTATATGGCAGACGGTTCATTAAAGTGGTTCTAAAGTCAGAAGTTTTTTTTTTTTTTTTTTGCATTAAGATAAAAAAAAAACCTGTGTGCAACCTGTGGACACAGAGCAGTGGCTCAACTTGGGTGGCCTCATAGCAAGTTGCTTGCTATTGGGGCAGGATAGCTGAAGAGGAACCCGAAAAGAGGAGGATCTGGGTAAGTAGAACATGTTTGTTATTTTTAAAAGGAAAAAAAAACAAGACTTTAGTATCACTTTAAAGTGGTTGTAAAGGCACAAGGTTTTTTCCCCTTTATTCATTCTATGTATGAAGGTAAAACATTCTGTCTGCAGCAGCCCCCCCCCCCCCCCCAATACTTACCTGAGCCCCCTCTCAATCCAGCAATGTCCACAAGAGCCTTGCCTCTCCGGGGACTTGCACTACTGATCGTCTTTTGGCAATTGCAGTCAGTGAGCCAATCAGAAGATGGAGGGGGCGGGGGCGAGCTGCTGTGTAGTGTGTGAATAGACGCACAGAGCCAGGGTTTGGGCGCGTGCTTTCTTGGGTGCCCTCACAGCAAGCTGCTTGTTGTGGGGACACCCGGCAGGAGGGGGAACCAGGAGCACTGGTGTAGGACCCAAGCAGAGAAGAATCCAGGCTGCTCTGTGCAAAACCACTGCACAGAGCAGGTAAGTATAATATGTTTTTTTTTTTTTTAAAAAGGCTTTACCATAGCTTTACAAAAAAAAAAAAATGGAAGTTAAATGGTTTCTTTGCAGAGCTGCAACCGAATTTGCACTCTCCAATTTTAGTAAATCAACCCACGTGTGCCAAAAAAAAGCCAATGAAAAACACTTAAGCCCCGTACACACGGCCGAGGTTCTCGCCAGAAAGCAGCGAGAACCTCGCTGGGAGCTGCATTCCAGCGAGAACCTCGGCCGTGTGTACGCTCTCTGCTCGCCCCGCCCGTCGGGAAACCCGTCGAGCAAATAGAGAACAGGTTCTCTATTTGCTCGACGGCCCGTCGGGATGAATGGCTGGTTGCCATTCCCAAAGAGCGGGTCGCAGATTCTGACGGCCGGCAGAGAACCTCGACGGGCGGAACGATGTGTTCTGCCCGTCGAGGTTCTCTGCCGTGTGTACGCGGCATAAGGGCTAGTTCACACCACATGCGTTAAGGTGATTTTTTTTCTGCATACAAAACACATAGAATGTACGTTACATTGTTTTATATGGAATGGTTTACGCCAGTGCTCGCAGTTCCAGTGCGTTCCCGTTCCAGAAAGAAAAGTAGAACGTGCTGCATTTTTCCTGCTCAGAATGCTAGCTTAGCTAAATTGCTAGCACTTCAACTGCTGCCTTTTCAGTTGGTAGATTCTGCCCCCTTCCGTGAGTTTGTGGAATGTGCGGTACCTCAGTGGCAAGTTCCCAAATGCCACTTTTCTCACGGAAGGCGATTGCGGCTCTCTACCAGCATGTGGAAGGCAATGTCCATGCCTCGCTGGACAGGGCGGTCAGTGGTAAGGTGCATATTACCGCTGACCCATGGTCCAGCAGGCATGGACAGGGACGTTACCTATCTTTCACGTTGCATTGGGTGACTGCTGGCAGTTGGGAAGGACACAGGACAAGGTACAGTAGTGTTGGAGGTTGTTCCGCCACCACGCCTCCAAAATGCTACTACTGGTTGTGACACACCTCTCCTCCACCCCCTCCTCTTCTTCCTCTGTGGCCTCTTCCTGTGCTGATGTGTCTTCGGAACCAGCTGTGCTCTGTAGGCGTTCAAGGGGCTACGCAGGCAAAGAGATGCCATGCAGTGCTTGAGCTGGTGTGCTTGGCGGACAGGAGCCACACTGGGCCAGAGGTTCTGTCAGCTCTGCAGGGGCATGCTCAGAGGTGGTTTAGGCCAGGAATGTTTTTTTGCGACAATGGCACCAACCTCCTCTCCGCCCTGCGACAGGGACAACTGACCCATGTGCCCTGTTTTGCTCATGTCCTTAACTTGGTGGTGAAGTGGTTCTTGGGCAGGTACCCGGGCTTACAGGATGTCCTTAAGCAGGCCAGGAAAGTCTGTGTGCATTTCCGATGGTCATATAATGCCAGTGCTCGGATGGCAGACCTCCAAAAAGAATACAACCTGCCCAAGAACTGCCTAATCTGTGACATGCCCACCAGGTGGAACTCTAAAATGTACTAAAGCTTTCCGCTCCTTCTCCACGCTACAGGAAATTCACTTCTCATCGCAATCCTCACCTTAAGCCTCATACACACGATCAGTCCATCTGATGAGAACGGTCCAAAGGACCATTGTCATTGGTTAACCGATGAAGCTGACTGATGGTCTGATGTGCCTACACACCATTGGTTAAAAAACCGATCGCGTTAGAACGCGGTGACGTAAAACACAACGAAGTGCTGAAAAAAATGAAGTTCAATGCTTCCAAGCATGCATCGACTTGATTCTGAGCATGCGTGGATTTTTAACCGATGGTAGTGCCTACTAACGATCGGTTTTGACCTATCGTTAGGTATCCATCGGTTAAATTTTAAAGCAAGTTGGCTTTTTTTTAACTGAAGGTTAAATAACCTATGGGGCCCACACACGATCGGTTTTGACCAATGAAAACGGTCCATCAGACCGCTGTCCTCTGGCTATCCTATCGTGTGTACGAGGCCTAAATCTTTTGTTCGCCAGTAATCCCAGGTTTAAACAGCTACGGCTCATTCAAGATTTTACAATACATGGCCCCATCCATTGGCCCCTCAAAGCGGCAAAGTTGGCCTGTACCTTTAGCAGAGAAACAGCCCCAAAGCATAATGTTTCCTTTCCACCTCCGTTCTTGACTGTAGGAATGATGTCATAGTGAGCATTTGTATTCCTCCAAACACGGCTGACCACAGCACTTTCTCCCGAACCTCCTCTGAATCATTTAGATGTTCATTGGCAAGCTTCAGACAGGCCTGTACATGTGCCTTCTTGAGGAGGGGGACCTTGTGGGCGCTGCAGGATTTCAATCCACGGGGGCGTTTTTGTTACCAATGGTATGTTTGGTGACTGTGGTCCCAACTGCCTTGAGATCATTCACAAGCTCCTTCCATGTAGTTCTGGGTTAATCCCTATTTTTCTTATGACCATCCTTACCCCATGAGGTGAAATCTTGCATGGAGCTCCAGACCGAGGGTGATTGATGGCTATTTTCTTCCATTTGCGAATAATCTCTCCAACAATTATATCCTTCTCACCAAGCTTTTTGCTGATGGTCTTGTAGCCCATTTCAGCCTTGTGCAGGTTAACAAGCTTGTCCCTGACATCCTTTGACAGCTCTTTGTTCTTGACCATAGTGGTGAGGTTTGAATGGAAGATTCTATGGACAGGTGTCTTTTATACTAAAACGAGTTGTCATTAGGAGCACCTTCCTAAATTGGCAGAACTAATCTGTGTACCACATGAGCACATAATGTAGCCAGGCTGAAGGTGCCAGAATTATTGTTGGTTGATTGGGGATCAAATACTTATTTTATTCACTGAACTGTAACTCAATTTATAGTATTGTGTTTTTATTTCTAAATTTTTGGTTGATATTCTGTCTCTATGATTGAAAATACACCTATGATAAGAATTATATACCATGAATTTCTTTGTAAGTGGGCAAACTTACAGAATCTATAGGGAATCAAATAATTATTCTTGCACTGTAAACCACGCTCCCAGCGATTTTTTTTTTTTTTTTTTTTTTTTTTTTTTTTTTTTTTTTTTTCATTCTTCATAGCATCCCTAGTGTCACTACCAAAATGGTATCTTTTCTCATGTTCAAATCCTGAGTCACAATTTCATGAACAATTGATCTGGTGATTTCCATTCCCTTTGCAATCATTCTGATAGTGAGCTGATAGTTGAGAACAGACCTCACTGCATCCATATTCAGTTTCGTTTTTGACCGACTGCTCACTATCAGAAAAATTGCAGAGAAAACAGTTAGTTTGAGGAAATCCCTCCTAAATAAGGGAGTCCCTGATTGTCAACAAGGTCTCCAGAACTAGTGTCCTCAGAAGTTTTCCCCTCTGTAACTGTGCTGGAGACAACCCAAAATGTAGAATATGTCGGACGTCGGGATGAGAAACCAGAACGTATGCCTGTTGTTTTTATACTTTTGTGAGTATTAACTTTTTTTTTCATTTTTATTAAATGGAGGACATTGTGCAATGCATATGTCTGCCATCTTCTTGAACACATCTTGCTCCATATAATTATGTGGGACTAACAGTCTGTGGAGAGCTCTGGAGAGCCATAATAAGCAAACAAATATTGTATGGGCCTCTTGATGAGAGTTATGCATAATACCTGTAGTGTGGGGTTTTCTCACCAAAGTGAGGCTAGACCTGTCCAAAGTCTATGATTCTGGTAAGAAGCCAACTTGCACAGCTTTGGAGTGGAGCACTGCTTGATGATCACTTACAACAATAGAAAAATATGAAGTGCACTTGTGTAACACGGTTTTAACCCTATCAACCTAAATGGGACTATTTCTTATCTGCATAATTATCTTTAGTTTTGCACATCTTTTTCTGGCATGATCATGTGAACTTTATTATTTTGAAATCGCTTTATTGATTTGATTTTATTTATTTATATGTGATGAATGGATTTATATTGATTTACATTGTTTTTGCACTATATTCACTTCATGATTGTTTGATTTGCATTTATATTTCTGTGTTATGACAGTACAACACTTCCCCTTTTTACATATCCATTTAGTATTGAATTGTGAAATACTGTCAGTGCAGCTGTCACAATTATTGAGTTTACTGAATTGTTAGGGACTTATGCCGCATACACACAACCGTTTTTTCCGTCGGCTGTCTTGCAGACACACAAAACGCGGTGACGTACAACACTACGACAAGCCTAGAAAAATTAAGTTCAATGCTTACGAGCATGCGTCAAATTGTTTCCAAGCACGCATGTCTTTTTCTCTGTCGTAATTCCATACAGACGAAAGGAATTTCCGATAGAGATTCTAAGTCCTTCGGAAATTCCCAACTGAAAAAGTCCAATGGGGCATACACACGGTCGGAATATCCAATGAATAAATTCCGTCTGACTTTTTCCATCGGAAATTCCGACCGTGTGTTCGCGGCATTGCACTTGGTGCAGACCTTTCATTTTTAGTGGATGTGTGTGACTTTATTCTTGGAGAACAAGGATGCTGTTTAGTGTTACTTCTTTTTTTGGAACAGAAAATTTGTCAGTCTGGTGAACCTGACTGTAAAAAAATATAAGACTGTATAACTATTATAAGATTACAAAAAACATGAATAAAAGGAATATCACATACAGATATGTGTAGCCCCCTGTAGTAAGAAAACCTTTTTGTTTATGGAGCTCTATCGCTCAAGCTGGGACATTTACACAAGTAAATGAGTCAAAGGACTGACTCATCCCATTCTCATTGTATGGATTTGAGGTTATAAACAGAGAACGCATGTCTGAAAAGAGAAAGTACTGTTGTGCTATCCCTTGAGAAAACCTAGAGTTTGCTCGGAATTGTATGTCATGTATGAAATGTTTAGTTTGTGAAACACAGATTTTTACATATGTTAAAAAAAAAAGAGAGTCCTCACTATTCACTTTTCTCTTATAACCTACATGCACACTGCTGGACAGGTTTGGACACGGCACTCAGTGGTACTTCTGCTTAGGGCAGTATGCACCCAGGGATGAATGCCCAGAATGCAAGCAATCTGGGTTCAAAACATTCATCTTGGGTTCATACAGCCTTAAACACCAGTACTGCTGTACAGCCACATGCAGCTGTCAGTCTCATAGAGTTTTATGGGCTGTTGGCAGCAGGGCTGGATGGCGAACCTGTGCCCTCCATCTATAACTAAATGCTGGAGTCCCATGCACTGGGGCCTAGCACCTAATGTACAGAGGGCCTTAATGGGCCATTAAAAATGATAGCCATATCCTAACATTTTCCTTATTAGGAATATAGAGCCTTCTTGTTCAGTTTATTCCCAATTATGGACAATTGGGATTTGTGAGGACACACTGTCAGGCCGCGTACACACGATCAAATTTATCTGCTGAAACTGGTGCGCCGACCAGTTTCAGCGGACATCTCCGATCGTGTGTACGACCTAGCGGACAGGTTTGTCCAGTGGACAAATTTCAAAGCATGCTTTGAAATTTGTCCGCTGCTAACCTGTTCGTCGGACATGTATGCTGGTTAGTACGCCTAACCAGCAGACAGAAATCCCCTGCATGCGCCAAATGGATTTGATGCATGCGTGGAAGTATTTTACTTCCTGGAGTGGTGGCGTCAACGTCACCGCCACGTCACCGCATCCTCAGTCAGAGGGGATTTTCGTCCAATGGTGTGTACATGCCATCGGAACAAATTCCGAGGAGACATGTCCGCTGGAAACGGTCCATCGAACATGTTTGAGCGGACATGTCTCCTTGTCTGTACGCGGCCTCAGACAAGCATCCCTTCTTCATGCTCTGAACTGTACTACTTACTATATATATATATATATATATATATATATATATTCCAACAGTAGGAGCTACTGTCACTGTAAACTGGACTCGGGAATTGCACACTTTAGAGTTGCAAGACTACAGAGCGTAGATGTGGACTGGAGAAGATTGCTTTTGCAACTTTCTCCAGGTTTTGGTACTTTGTCATGGGGCTCTGTAGTATGGAGATTCCATAGTGTCTTGGGTGGGACGGAATCTCCAATCCTGTCTCCAGATCTTGTGGATGACCAGCAGGGTCTATGCTCAGGTGAGCACAGCCCTTTATAATCATTGTGTAGGAAGATTTCATGGCTCCCAGTTGGAGACAGCAGGTCTCCAGAAGTCTGAGGCTGTACAGTAGGAGACAGCCAGAACAGTGACTGCAAGAGGCAGAGTTGTAGATGCTGACGGGAAGCATCTATGTTGAGGATTCCGCTGGTCTGGGCGACCAGGAAAACGTGCAAAGTATTGCTGCAGAAGTACTGCTACAGAGAGCCAGGTGGGCTAGAATTTTCTGTTGTATGTTTGATGGAGAAGAACCCCCTGCGTGGGAAACCTTTGTTTGGACTTTTATTTTGCCTTTTTAATAAAAATGGGCTACCATGCCCTTAAACATACTTCCTGGCTGGAGTGAATCACTGAAAAACACCCATACCACGAGAGCTAAACAACCCCAATATTACTATATATATATATATATATATATATATATATATATATAATATAATGATATTTCAGACTATAAAACACATTCAAAGCTCATATTTATGTCACTGACTCTATGCTCTGTGAATGACTCTTCGTTCCCACCATATGCTTGACGTGATTGTCATCAAAAGACCTATTTTAGACTGAATTCCTCTGAGCTAGCATTGTAAATATATCTTCTTCCAGTGAAAGATATAACTCACAGTGACACAAAAGGCATACTGGCAAGTTGGAGAAGTTAGATAAACATTTGCACAGGATATAACACAAAACACTGTTTCCTCCTCCAATCTGAGGCGCCAAATGGAAAGGTTGCATATAGATGCCAATTTTACTGATGTCTGGCTTCACACTAGCGGCACAAAAGTGGCAGGACATGTTCCTCTTTTATCTGCTGTGTGCTGACAGTCTCTTCCTATGAGAAAATATAAGAGAGGAGTAATTGATAGACGTATGATGTGTCTAAGCACAACACACTGTTCATCCACTAGAAGCACATTGTTTTTTTGTATTGAAATTGGTTAGGCCTCCTTCACACAGGTGATTATGTACATACAGTGGATTTGGGTGGCAAGTGAATTCTTGCGGAAGAGTTCATGTGTGAATCCTGAACAAGGCTGTTTGCATTTTTGTGCACAACCAGCAGTTACAGTCCCTTGAAAAAGTATCATACCCCTTGAAATTTTCCACATTTTGTCATGTTACAACCAAAAATTTAAATTTTATTTTATTAGGATTTTATGTGATAGACCACGCTTTGAACATCTCACTGAGCACTGTTCAATCCATCATCTGAAAATGGAAAGCGTATGGCACAACTGCAAATCATGACATGGCCGGCCACCTAAACTGACAGGCCGGGCAAGGAGAGTATTAATCAGAGAAACAGCCAAGAGGCCCATGGTAACTCTAGAGGAGCTGCAGAGATCCACACCTCAGATGGGAGAATCTGTCCACAGGACAATTATTAGTCATGCACTCCACAAATCTGGCCTTTATGGAAGAGTGGCAAGAATAAAGCCATTGTTCAAGAAAGTCATAAGTAGTCCCATTTGCAGTTTGCGAGAAGCCATGTGGGGGACATGGCAAATGTGGAAGAAGGTGCTCAGGTCAGATGAGACCAAAATTGAACCTTTTGGCCTAAAAGCAAAACGCTATGTGTGGCAGAAAACTAACACTGCACATCACCCTGAACACACCATCCCCATCATGAAACATGGTGGTGGCAGCATCATGACGTTGGGATGCTTTTCTTCAGCAGGGAAAGGGAAGCTGATCAGAGTTGATGGGAAGATGGATGGAGCCAAACACAGGGTAATCTTAGAAGAGAACCTGTTAAAGTCTGCATAATCAGGGACCGCTTCACTCAGCCCATCATTGTTTTGTACAGGCTCAGCGGTCCCTGTTGGCATACACTTGTGATTCCAACCACAAGCATCCAATGATTCATGCTGCTGAAATCCACTAAGCTATAGTAAGTATGATTACTTCTGTCAAGTTTTCTTTGCTATACAAGTCCCACTTGAAATATTTTCAATCATTGTGGAAAGACTGCTGGCTGAGTGGGGGCCCCCTCCCCAAGAAAATTAAGCACCAGCCGCCACTGTCATAAACCCTGTTGTAGGCTGACAACACACAGCATTTTTGTGGACTAGGTGGTGTCAGCCCTTCCCAGTTGTCTTTTATTAAAACACTTCAATTCCCCCCCATCATATTATCCGCAACATAAATGCTAATTATTTTGTAGTGCCAAGATGAGAATTTGGAGGGCTAATTAGGATCCAAAAGTGTAGATAAACCTAAAAATAGAAAATACCCAAATCATTGATACCATACTTTATTTATCAATGCTTGTATATTATTTTCATTCAGCATAACTGAAAATACCTGATCCTGACAGTCTCCTATGCATTCTGCAGCTTCCTGCTATTTTCTGACAATGTTATCCATGGATTTAGATCCATAGTAGTGTTGACAGATACAGTATGTGCAGTTAATCAGTAATGGGGAACAGCAGGATGCCATACAAAAGCACTGTAAGTTTGCAGTCCCATGGTCCGCCCTAGGGATGAGCTTTATGAACAACATGAGTTAGACTTGAACATTAGCTGTTCGCCGAACAGCGAACAATTTGGGGTGTTTGTGACAAACTCGAAAAGCCGCGGAACACCCTTTAAAAGTCTATGGGAGAAATGTGCTAATTTTAAAGGTTAATATGCAAGTTATTGTCATAAAAAGTGTTTGGAGACCTGGGTCCTGCTCCAGGGGACATGTATCGATGCAAAAAAAGTTTTAAAAACTTAAGTTTTTTCAGGAGCAGTGATTTTAATAAGTGCTTAAAGTGAAACAATAAAAGTGAAATAGTCCTTTAAATTTCGTACTTGGAGTGTGTTTATAGTATGCCTGTAAAGTAACGCATGTTTCCCGTGTTTATAACAGTCTCTGCAGAAAATGACATTTCTAAAGGAAAAAAAAGTAATTTTATAACTGCTCGCGGCTATAAAGGATTGTCGGGTCCCGGCAATACAGATAAAAGTAATTGAAAAAAAAATGCATGGGTGTTTCCTCAAATTCCATTACATGGACCTTCAGGTATGGTATGGATATTAAGGGAAACCCTGCGCCAAATTATGAAAAAAATTGTCGTGGGGTTCCCCCCCAAAAATCTATACCAGACGCTTCAGGTCTGGTATGGATTTTAAGGGGAACTCTGCGCCAAAATGTAAAAAAAAATGGCGTGGGGTTCCCCCCAAAAATCCATACCAGACCCTTATCCAAGCATGCAGGCCGCAGGAAAAGAGGGGGGCCGAAAGAGCGCCCCCCTGAACCTTACCAGGCCATTTGCCTTTAACATGAGGAGGCTGTCCCCATGTTGATAGGGACAAGGGCCTCATCCCCACAACCCTTGCCCAGTGGTTGTGGGTGTCTGCGTTTGGGGGGCTTATGGGAATCTGGAAGCCCCCTTTAACAATGAATTTCGATCCAAGTGTGGAAATCCTCCTTAACCACTTAAGACCCGGACCAATACGCTGGTAAATGACCCAAGGTGTTTTTGCGATTCGGCACTGCGTCGCTTTAACAGACAATTGCGCGGTCGTGCGACGTGGCTCCCAAACAAAATTTGCGTCCTTTTCTTCCCACAAATAGAGCTTTCTTTTGGTGGTATTTGATCACCTCTGCGATATTTATTTTTTGCGCTATATACAAAAATAGAGCGACATTTTTGAAAAAAAAACACTATTTTTTACTTTTTGTTAAAAAAAAAATCAAATAAACTAAATTTTAGTCAAACATTTAGGCCAAAATTTATTTAGCCACATGTCTTTAGTAAAAAAAAAAATCGCAATAAAAAAAAATAGCTACCTAGCGGGAATAGCGGCACTAATACAGCGATCAGAAAAATGATCGCTTAGTGACGCTGGCAATAGGGAGTGAAAGGGTTAACTAGGGCGGTGATCAGGGGGTTAAAACTTTATTAGGGGGGGTGGGGGGGCTATCCTGAACCTAACACTAACTGTTTTTTACACTGCATGTCACACTGACACTAAATGCAGTGATTAAATCACTGCATTCAGTGACACTGTGACAGGGGGGTGGGGGGGGGGGGCGATCACAAGGGGTTAATATGCCTATGTGAGTGTGTGTCAGTGTTTTGTTGGTGCACACTTACTTGTGATGTCTTCTCTCATCAGCAGCGCTGGGAAACAGCGCTGCGATGAGAGAATACATCATTTCCTCCTTCCTGTGTAAGCACAGGAGGAGGAAGTGACAGGCTGGGAGCGCGCTCCCATTGGCTGGGAGCGATCGCGGGGGGGCGGATATCACGGACATCCGCCCGCAGATCCCGGATCGCTCCCAGAGGTAGGGGGACCCCCGCACGCCGCGGAGGGGGTCCCGATGGGACCCCCGAACCGCACTCAGGCGGGGACGTAAATTTACGCCCTTGTGCCTGTACGTGCCATTCTGTGGCCGTATATGTGCGTGCGGGGGTCCTTAAGTGGTTAACAAGCGTCAATCTAGTGATCAATTTCAGTGGCGGCAGTAATCGGACTGTGGAGAGTCCCAACTGTCAAATTGCAATGTATCGGCAGGTAGAATTCCTCTATCCACCTCACTTGTATTGATGGAGGAATCCCTTCATTTTTTTTTCTTGATTACCCTGTTGGCTGGTCGAAAAAATACTAATAATTTATGGCCAGCTTAAGTACTAATCTCTCCCTCTGCTTGACACTGAATGAAAATTACATTCCAGAGGGTCGATCTCCTGGCTGACAGCTGCACTTCGTGGCTACTCCCACTGACCCCTAAGTCAGTGCAGGACCCAGTAGTGGTGTAAGGGTAGGTGGAAGGAACCCCTTAGTTCAGTTGGGAGACTAGGAAGGTCAACACTTTCAGAACTGTTCATTTCTGAATCCTCAGCTAGGAGCCATTGAATAGTGCAGATAGAGCAATTTGTAGTAATGGCTGGCAACACAGCTAATTAAATTATGAAAATAATACATATATTTTTTTCTGGTGGTGAAAGCGATAGCAGGTCATGAGATCAGTCAAATGTTTATAGATTGTTTCAATATAAGGCCAAATTGTATACCCTTTTGAAAATCAAAGCACTGATTGCTAGAACCACTGACACAACATGTATCTACAAATGTATAGCTTTGAATAAGAACTAGTTGTTACAAACGTGTCAGCTGTTCTAGCAGTTGGTCTCCCATGTGGAAATAAAGTCTGCCCTTTTATTGAACACTTCACAGAGAGCTATTCATCTTTTACTTCTTAATTGATTTCCACCAGAGAGCAAGGATCTCTCACCACTGGTGTCATGGTGGCCTTTACATGAACTACTGGGTGAGCCATCAAACTGAAAGTCTGGGAAAGAGTGAACTGTGTGGTAAGGTATGAAGAAACAGAATGTATGGGTGAAGTATAGGAAGTGGGACAGAGATGAGGTGATCAGTTTGCAAAATCTTACAAATCTTTATCAAGAGATCTCTAGGGAACTTAACTAAAGCAAGAAACTGGAGAGTGTGGAAAATGTTTATTGCGCACAATATTCAGCAGAACAGACAATGTAACAAATCACACATTGACATTGACATAGGGATTGTTTCTGTCATTGTGAAATAGATTCTAAAACCTATATACAAATGTGTAAAAAGAAAACATGTCACAAATGTAAAGCTACTGTATAAACGCATCATAGCAAGATAACAGCAAATGCTGCAGGGTGTACTTCTTCGAGATAACTTGGACCCCTAGTCTGGTTTTTACTGCTTGTACGGAAATGACCAGCATCCCAAATACAAAAAACTCTTTCCTGTGGTCATAAATAAGTGCACAAATAAAGATCATTCCACCAACATTTTGGGGACACAAAGTGACAGACAAGCCCCATACACACGACCGGGTTTCCCAACGGGAAAACTGCGAGGAGAGCTTTTGGCTGGGAATCCCAGCCGTGTGTATGCTCCTCGCAGTTTTTCCGAATGGAAAACTGCCCAAAAACCGCCGGACAAAAAAAGACAACCTGCTTTCTTTTTTCCCGCTGGCATTCCCGGCGGGCTTTTTCCCGCCGGGAAAACCTGGCCGTGTGTATGAGAAAACCATTTGTTCTTGTCAGTTTTCCCGTCGGGTCAATGTCCGTCGCAAATCCAGATGAGAAAATCGAGAACCTGCTCTCCTGTACACACAAGCGTGTTTTCTGACGGGAAAACTCAGATGAGAGCTTTTGGCTGGGAATCCTGGCCGTGTGTATGCTCCATCCGAGTTTTCCCGTCAGAAAACACGCTTGTGTGTACAGGAGAGCAGGTTCTCGATTTTCTCATCTGGATTTGCGACGGACATTGACCCGTCGGGAATCCTGACCGTGTGTACGGGGCAATAGACACACAAGCAGCCACAAATGTTTATACCCATTATCTGTTTTTTTGCTTAGAGATCCGCATGCTCTGGAATATGGTGCACGCTGTCTCTGCATTCTGAAAACCGGAAGCAACCGGTAGTATCCTTAAAGAGGAGGTTCACCCTAAATATAGTCTTTCTCATGTGATCCAGCATACTGGCGTCAGCGCCAGTATGCTGTTTTTTTATTTTTTTTTAATCCCCCACTTACTGTGTAATCTTTATTTTTTATTTCTTTCCCCCGTGGTGGATGGCGCCTGTAAAGCGCGTCACGGCTTCCGAAAATACCCGAATTAGGACTCGGGTATTTCCGGTGCAATGCGGTGCCTGCGCACAGACCTAGGAGCTGACTGCGCAGGCGCCGTATTTCTCCGAGATCTACGGCTATGTCGCGTCACGCCCTCCGAAAAAAGCCAAAATAGGACTCGGAGAAATACGGCACCTGCGCAGTCAGCTCCTAAGTCTGTGCGCAGGCGCCGCATTGCACCGGAAAAACCAGAGTCCAAAATCGGCTATTTTCGGAAGCCGTTATGGGCTATACAGGCGCCATCCACCGCAGGGGAAAGAAATAAAAAATAAAGATTACACAGTAAGTGGGGGATTTAAAAAAAAAAAACACATACTGGCGCTGACGCCAGTATGCTGGATCACATTGGAAAGACTATATTTAGGGTGAACCTCCACTTTAAGCACAATGATGCACCATTAACAGGCAAATGGGGAAAAAATACACTCTTTGTTCACTCAGCTCCCATCACCTTTATAGGAGTAAATAACACAAATTACAATACTGATTCAAGCAGATCCTGAAAAACTGGAAAAAAGGGACTATAGTGCAGGAAATCAAACAAAGCGGAAAACCAAAAGGTACAAAAAAAAAAAGACTAAAAACTCAAAAGGTTCAAATTGGAAACTTGAATAGATAAAGAAATTCACAAAATAGGATGACTCACAAGAAATAAATGTCAGTGATCACATAATAAAAAGAGTAAAAATGTGGTGTTTAAACCCACCTGGCAGACATAATCGGCAGAGAATGTATCCAAAAAGACTCTCTAATGCAAAGTACATACGACCGTTTTCCTGATGCCTCCATGGCAGCATACCTCCGCCTCGACTCCTCCTTCAGGACTAGTGAATAGCATAAATTAAAGGCATAGTTCCTCCCCCAACATTCTCCTTTTTTTCCTCATACCTTCTTGTGCTGGTGAAGAGCAGATGACCTCTGCAGTCGGCAGCATCCGCCGGGTTTAGCCTTTCCCATGCGCAGTCCTCGTCTTGGGCCGCTCAAAGCGCTAAAAAGGCGGGAACCCCTCTGTGGATCTGGTGGGGTCATCTCGCAGAGTTTCCTCTATGAAACGCAGACTGCCAGGAGCATTGATGAATGACATGCATGCTTTCCCAGGCCAGTAGTTTATTTATTCCTTGTTTTTCCCCCACAATACTCAAAGCATTTGTTTTGTTATGTCTTCCGCCTTTTTTTTCTCTTCTCCCCCTTCTCACTCTGTTTCTCTCTCTCTCTCCTAGGTACCTTCCCCATAGGTTGCCCCCTACAGATCTCTGTATTGGGGCGCCGTGTCAGACCTGGCGCCTCTCTTGCAAAAAGGAGTGGGGGTCTGGCTGGGCGGAGGGGGCGGGGCCGTGAGGGTACTGTGGCTGCCTTGTCCCCTGTAGAAGCGAGCGGCATTCCTGCAGCCGCATCTCTCAGCCGCGCTTCCGTGGGGTCTCGGCGCTCGCATACATGACTTCCTGTGTCACGAGCGCCGGGCTTCTGCGCATGCGCGGACGCATGTCGGGGACGTGGCGGCCATCTTGGTTCCTGGAAAGAGGGCTGGATTGCCCCTCGTTTCCAGTGTTAGCCCAGGGGCGGGCCCTCGGCTTGGCCCTCCCATATTTAAGGAGTCTGCAGACAGGTCTATGGCTGCTAGAGCCATCTTGTGAGCTACGCCCTGCTAGACGCCCCAGCCCTGTGGTAGGTTTATAAAAAAAAATATATATAAAAAACAACGAGTGTTAGTGTGCCTACGCCTCTCTGTGGGTTCACAGACAGGTATTTTACATCCAAATTCTTAGCCTTTTTTTTCTCTTCCTTTTCCTGTCTTTCTTTTCCCAGCTGATCCTCCTGCCCAGAGCTTCGCAATGAGTCATTCACCTCATAACAAAGATCCTCACACTTCCATTAGGCATGGACCAACAATGCTTGAGTATATAAAAAAAAGCCACAGCCCCCGCCAGGGGCTGCCCCAACCCACAGGAACTATCAGGAGCTTCACTCCAGTGCCAGCCGCATTTGGCCACCTGGTGAGTACCATCTGGGACCTTGATATGTTCTTGGCCCCCAAAATGTTGAATGCCCTGGTATAACCAGTTATGTGCTTATGTCATTACAGATAATAAATGCAATGCATGCCTGCTCCTGACGAGCGACCAATAGTCGGGAAAAGCGTAGAGCTATCTACTGCATGCATCAATGTATATTTACGGAAGTATTACACAATGTACCTTATCTTCATATGTGCTGCCTATGCCATGTTTTAATTACCGCAGTACAGTTTGTTGTACCTTTTTGTCTGTATACACTTGGGTTACTGCCTATATAAACCTTTCCTCCCAACCAATCTGTGAATTACATATGTTTATCTATTTTCTTCAATAGTGCAATATAGTCATGTACGGTGCATTATGTGAAAGCAATAAAATATTTAGACGTATTCCAGATTTATTATCATTATTTATTTCTCCCAACTTATTGCAAACCTTTCCCGCACATGCTTTATTTAAAGTCCCGCCTGTTCCTTTCTCTATATACAAATGCAAGGGATGGAGGTTATTAACCCATTACCTCATTTAAAGTCCCAACCCCCCCCCCCCCCCATTTTTGATGTGCTACGATGTTCTATATCAGAACAAAAACACAATACCTGTATAAAATGAGAGAATAGCAAGTAAGTTAAATTAAGGAGGGTGTTAATATTTTGAGGTTTTGAGTATAATATGATGGCTAACCCACCATAATTAAGAAAAGACACAACCACATCCCAAAAGGTAATATATCATTCTGACATACCTGGATTAAATTCAATGATGGAAAAAATGGAGCCTGAAAAAGTCATGAAACTCAGGAAAACTGCCTTGCCATATGATCTTAAAGTGGATGTAAACCCAAATTATTATTTTTTTGCTGTCACAATGAAGGGTAAAATATTTCCTATCATCTGTGCCCAGTCTTGCCACACAGAGTTAATCCAGCTCTAAACGATCCTCTTTTATTGTTCAGTGGGATAAAACGGACTTACAGAGAAAAACCTTAGTCCGTTCCGCCCCCTTGCTGTGAATGACAGGTTATTTACATGTCTCATGCACTAGCATGGAGACAGGCATTATTTTTTAATTTCCACCCCCACAGCTTTGTTGAAGTCACGTGGTTACTTTTCTGGATTTTGACTGGATGTTAGTGATCATAGCAGAATTCAGTGTAAGAAATACATAGGGCAAAATGCATGTTGATAAGGGGAGTGTAGAGGAGGGCAGTTCAGTCTACTGACATCACAAATCCACCCACCGAACTCCAGACAACAGTACCACCCACAGAATCTGCAGTTTTTTTTAGTTCTTATAACAGACAGAGGGGAGACATTTGACAGGTAAGGATACATGCAGGAGGCATCTATATACTTATAGATCAGCACCATGGCAATAGTTTAGAAAGAATGAGAGTGGGTTTACATCTACTTTAATGCATCCCAACAGCAGATAAATATATTAATAATACATTGCTATAAGAAATACAATAAAAAGGTTGGAAAATTAGGGTGCCATCAAGCGCCCATGGCGGTGCCACTATTCTGCATATGATGACAACATCCAGACCGATTGGTTAAGTATATTTTTGTATGGAGATGAAATGTCCATACAGGACTTTTGTATTTAGTTAATGCCTCATTGAATTATTCACACAATAATAAGCTTTCTGTGTTTGGACAGGGGAGAGGAGGGGGCGATTAATGACAGTACAATAGAGCCAGATGTATAGTGATAGGTATGTAGGCAGAAAAAGTTAGTGGCTGACCCAGGCTGGGGGGAAAGAGTTAACTTATGTGCTGCTGTTCCTGGGCTTTTGGATCCAGCTTGCCCACCTGTGATGGGGGAAGGCTGTGGTCTGTGGGTGGGGCTCTTAGATGAACATCCTGTGAGTGCATTGGAGGACTGCGGCGCCTTTTAGCTTGTCAGAGGCGCCAGGGATCCAGAGACTAGCCAGGATTTGGAGAATGGCTAAAATTAAATACTAAATTTGCATCAACTGTTCTAAGCCTGGTTTGAAGTTATTTAAAGGGGTGCATGATGGTTCCTGGAGTATCAAAAGAACAAGGGTTGGTAAAGCACATGTGGGGTAAAGCACATGTGGGGTATGAACCAAAGCTACTACAAAAGGTCTACTCAGTAAGTCTAGCAGGAGCAGTAATGCAATTAATATGGGCAGCCAGTCATAAAGCATGGTACCTGGACAGGAAATGGCTCCTCCGATTCTGGCTCCCTACCCAGTGGTCGATGTCCTGTAGTAACTGCGACTAAACTCGCAATACAAAGGCTCTTAACCTGGCGTCATGGTACAGACAGGAAGGAGTTAACAAGTGCACGCATGAGGTCTGTGCATAGGATGCATTAAGGTGAAAAAACACAAGGGTTTATAACTCCTTTAAGGACAGAAATTACAACCACAGAATCACTGATACATTTAAGAAATTGTCCAGTGGTTTTACAGTCTAGCATCTACCAAATATTAAAGCATTCATTTGAGGTGGACTGCCCATTAGATAATAAGTGTACTTTATGATTCTGATTAATCTACCTTGGACCAAGCAATCCACCATATTCAGGAACAGCTAAAGTATCCACTGTTAGTAGGCAGATGTCAATAAAGGTGATTGATCATATAGTTTAGTACTATAAACTTTAAAACTGTAACCTGGTGCTCATGGTGTAAGAAGTGTAAAACCTTATGTTAAGTAACTGAAAATTAAAAAATAAGTCTTTAAACTGGAAGGATGAAAAAAAAAGAGTGACAACATTATATGTATGACTCAGAAACCTTTAGAGGATCATTTCCATATTCAAACCTAAAGTTCCCTTTGTAAGGCACAGAGAAAAGATTGCAAGAGTTAGCCGTAATAGTATTAGTCACACAAGTACAGGATACTTGACCATTTCATGGCCCTAATAGGTCAAAAGTGTACTTTCACACGTAGGGTATACTTGACCATTACATGGCTCTAATTGGCCCGAAATTCATTTGTACACTTGCAGGGCATCCATTGGAAATTTTGGGGCCCTTTACACAGCTTTAGGTCTGGGTCCCCCAGGCCTGACCCCAAACATTCCTCAAGGGCCGCCCACTGGCTGTCCCACCAAGTCCTTCAGTGAACCCATTTTTATTTTAATACTCTTGCAACCTAATATATCCTCCATCCCAGTGGCGGCTGGTGCTCAAAAATATTGGGGGGGGCACAAACAAACAAAAAAAAAACAATTGCAGCCTCACTGTGCCCATCAATTGCAGCCACTGTGCCCATCAAACGCAGCCACTGTGCCATTAAATGCAGAAACTGTGCCATCAAATGCAGCCACTGTGCCATCAATTATCGCTACTGTGCCATGTCATCAATTGTCACCACTGTGCCATCAATTGTCGCCACTGTGCCATGCCATCAAACGCAGCCACTGTGCCATCATTTATCGCCACTGTGCCCATCAATTGTCACCACTGTGCCATGCCATCAAACACAGCCACTGTGCCATCAATTGTCGCCACTGTGCCATCATTTGTCACCACTGTGCCATCAATTGTCACCACTGTGCCATGCCAAACGCAGCCACTGTGCCATCAAACGCAGCCACTTTGCCGTGCCATCAATTGTCACCACTGTGCCATCAATTGTCACCACTGTGCCTTGTAGCATGCTGCCAGATTGCCCCCAATGCCAAACGCACCCACTGTGCCATCAATTGTCGCCACTGAAGCCCTGTAACATGCTGCCAGATTGCCCCTTTCTGGGGTCAGCCATCCTCCTTCCACAGTCCCTCAATGTCTTCTCCCGCCCTCAATGACACTTAAGCCAATCAGGTTACCAGTAAGCAGAACCGGTGAACCTGATTGGCTGAGACGCCTGTCAGTGTTAACCAGGGAACGCACCCCCCCCTGGTTAACTATTTGGAAGCCGATTACAGCCCTCAGGCTGTAATCGGAAAGCCTATTAGAGCCGGTGGCTCTGATAGGCACTTCCAAAGCCAACCAGCTGCCGTTATTCAGATGGCCGGTGCTCACCAGGGGGCCGGCCATCTGAATAGTGGGCGGCAGCGACAATACATGGATTCGTGCAATGCATGAATCTATGGGGCTGATTTACCAAGCCTGTGCGCCAAGACTCATGGTGCACAAGCAGGAGTAAACCTGTTTTTGAGATTTACAAAAGAAACACGCTGCCAGTGCAGCGTGTTTCCTCATTTACTAAAGTGCCTAATGCGCCCAGGAGAGGGCGCACAGCACGCCAGTACAGAGCTGGCGTGCGGCATTTAGTAATGTAAACATCGGGGATTCGGGCGGGAGTTTGAGGGGAGGGAGGGGGGTGATGCAGGGGAAGTGTAGTGACATGTGTTTCAACGTGTGTGGCGGGCCGATTTGAAAGGGAAAGTGACTTTTGGTACCCGATCCCCGTGCCCTTGCAAAGTACGCTAGAACCTCGGAAGGTTCATTTGCATACTGGGCATGCGCAGAGGGATAAATCGGGGCTTTGCGTGCGCCTCTTCAGTACGCCGGGAAAATCTTGGTAAATACCAAGCGGCGTAGCAGTGTTTGCACTGCCTGGAGCGGCGCACGGCAAGCTCCGAGCTGTTCTCGGGCTGCGCCGACACTAAAGGGGAACTCCGCGCCAAATTTCAAATTTGAAACCGGCGCGGCTTCCCCCCCAGGGGCACAATAGGCTCTTCGGCTTGGTCCGGAACGTGAGGGGTTAACCCACGCCAAAATCGGCGTGGGGTTCCCCCCCAGATCCGTACCAAGCCCTCATCCCAGGCATGCAGTCTGGCCGGACAGGAATGGGGGTGGGGACGAGCGAGCGCCCCCCCCCCTCCTGAGCCGTACCAGACCACATGCCCTCGACATGGGGGAGTGTGTGCTTTGGGGTAGGGGGGCGCTGCCCCCCCACCCCAAAGCACTCTTGTCCCCATGTCGATCGGGACAAGAGCCTCTTCCCGACAACCCTAGCCATTGGTTGTCGGGGTATGCGGGCGGGAGCCAATCAGAATCTGGGAGCCCCCTTTAATAAGGTGGCCCCCAGATTTCGGGCCCCCACCCTATGTGAATGAGTATGGGGTACATCGTACCCCTACCCATTCACCTGGTTAACGTGGTTTTAACTTTGAGGGTCTTCTGCCGCCGCCTCCTTCGAATTTTTCGGCCTGGACGGGGGTCGCACATCCCATCCAGGACTTGGACGTGGCGGGCTTCTCGTCGCTGTTTTCTGCCGCTGCCCCCTTCACCACGAAGCTCCGTGCTTGTTTGATGAGGGCAGCGGGCTTCCGTCGTCTTCTACCGGGGCGAGGGTCGTACATCCCACCCCGGATTTCTTCGCCGGCTTCTGCCCTGGCTCCTCCCGAGGCCAGGGCTTCTTTTGCCGTCTTCCGCCGGAGGGCGCCACTCTCCGGGCTTCTCGTCGTTGTCTTCCGCCGCGGGGGCCAGGCCTTCTTCTTTGCCGCCCCCTTCGAACTTTTCGGCCTGGACGGGGGTCGCACATCCCATCCAGGACTTGGACGTGGCGGGCTTCTCGTCGCTCTCTTCTGCCGCTGCCCCCTTCACCACGAAGCTCCGTGCTTGTTTGATGAGGGCAGCGGGCTTCCGACGTCTTCTACCGGAGCGAGGGTCGTACATCCCACTCCGGATTTCGTCGCCGGCTTCTGCCCGGCTCCAGGAGTAGCCAGGTCTTGTCGTCGCTGTCTTCCGCCGCGGGGTGACACTCGCGGGCTTCTTCTTCCATTCGATGTTGACACGGCGAGGTCCGGCGCTGAAATGCCTTCTGAGCGGCGGGCAAGGACTTATATTGGCATAGGGCGTGGGCGTGGTTATGCCAACATGTGACCTTAACCCATGTGACAGTGATGTCACATCACATCACTGTCACATGGGTTAAGGTCACATGTTGGCATAACCACGCCCACGCCCTATGCCAATATAAGTCCTTGCCCGCCGCTCAGAAGGCATTTCAGCGCCGGACCTCGCCGTGTCAACATCGAATGGAAGAAGAAGCCCGCGAGTGTCACCCCGCGGCGGAAGACAGCGACGACAAGACCTGGCTACTCCTGGAGCCGGGCAGAAGCCGGCGACGAAATCCGGAGTGGGATGTACGACCCTCGCTCCGGTAGAAGACGTCGGAAGCCCGCTGCCCTCATCAAACAAGCACGGAGCTTCGTGGTGAAGGGGGCAGCGGCAGAAGAGAGCGACGAGAAGCCCGCCACGTCCAAGTCCTGGATGGGATGTGCGACCCCCGTCCAGGCCGAAAAGTTCGAAGGGGGCGGCAAAGAAGAAGGCCTGGCCCCCGCGGCGGAAGACAACGACGAGAAGCCCGGAGAGTGGCGCCCTCCGGCGGAAGACGGCGAAAGAAGCCCTGGCCTCGGGAGGAGCCAGGCAGAAGCGGAGGAGCCCGAGGTGGGGCGACACCCCCGTTGTTCTCCGCTGTTTTCGGCCGGCCCCCCCCCCCGGATGTAAAAGAGCTTCATTTTGGGGTGGGGGCACAGTCGAGCATGGCGGAGAGCATGGGTGGGTGTTTCCCCCCCCCGGCAGAAAACGGCTAGAAGACCGAGGAGTGGCGACGCCCCCGTTGTTCTCCGCCATTTCCGCCGCCCCCCCCCGGATGTAAAAGAGCTTGATTTGGGGTAGGGGGCCTGGCCGAACATGGCGGAGAGCATCGGTGGGTGTCTCTCTCCCCGGCGGAAGGCGGCGGCGGCGAAGACCGGGGGGGGGGGTAGGTGTACCCCCCCGGCGGAAGGCGGCGGCGAAGACCGGGGGGGGGGGTAGGTGTACCCCCCCGGCGGAAGGCGGCGGCGAAGACCGGGGGGGGTTAGGTGTACCCCCCCGGCGGAAGGCGAAGACCGAGGAGGGGTTTCGCCCCCGTTGTTCTCCACCATTTCCGCCGGCCCCCCCCGGATGTAAAAGAGCTTGATTTGGGGTAGGGGGCCTGGCCGAACATGGCCGAGAGCATCGGTGGGTGTCCCCCCCGGCGGAAGGCGGCGGCGAAGACCGGTGCGGGGCTGGAGCCCCCCCGGCAGAAAACGTCTGGAAGACCGAGGGGCTCCGTTGTTTTTCGGCCGCCCCCCCCCGGATGTGAAAGAGCTTATTTTGGGGTGGGGGCCTGGCTGGACATGGCGGAGAGCATCGGTGGGTGTCCCCCCCCGGCAGAAGACGGCGAAGCCCGGGGCCCAATGGGCTGGTGGTGGGGGGTCCCGGCAGAAGACCCCCGGAGCTGACTAATAAATTATTTTTTACTGTGTGTTTTTTTTTGTGTTTCCACTTTTCCACCCGGTGAATGGGTAGGGGTACGATGTACCCCATACTCATTCACATAGGGTGGGGGGCCAGAATCTGGGGGCCCCCTTAATATAGGGGGCTCTCAGATTCTGATAAGCCCCCCGCCCGCATACCCCGACAACCAACGGCCAGGGTTGTCGGGAAGAGGCTCTTGTCCCTATCGACATGGGGACAAGAGTGCTTTGGGGTGGGGGGGCAGTGCCCCCCTCCCCCACAGCACACACTCCCCCATGTCGAGGGCATGTGGTCTGGTACGGCTCAGGAGGGGGGGGGGCGCTCGCTCGTCCCCACCCCCATTCCTGTCCGGCCAGACTGCGTGCCTGGGAGAAGGGTTTGGTCTGGATCTGAGGGGGAACCCCACGCCGTTTTTTGGCGTGGGTTTAACCCCTTATGTTCCAGATCAAATCTAAGAGCCTGTTGTGCACCTGAAGGGGGACCCCCACGCCGTTTTTTTTTATAATTTGGGGTGGAGTTCCCCTTTATCCCGGTCCTGTCAGGGGGGGGGGGAATGCCTGCTCGTCTGTCCCTACAATGTATGAACAGCGATCTGTCATTTCCCCTACACAGTCCCACCCCCTTTACAGTTAGAACACACCCAGGTAACATATTCAACCCCTTCCGCGCCCCTAGTGTTAACCCCTTCCCTGCCAGTGTCATTTTTATAGTAAGCAATGCATTTCTATACCATTGCTCGCTACAAAAATGCCAAATCTCACAAAAATGTGTCCGCCACAATGTCGCAGTAGCCAGAAAAAACAATGATAGCCACCATTACTAGTAAAACAAAAAATTAGTCCAAAAAAAACCATAAGACCAACCCCTACTTAGAACTTTTGCCCAAACCAATCAAACGCTTATTGTGATTTTTGGCAACCAAAAATATGTCCAAGAATACTTATCGGCCTAAACTGAGGGCAAACATTTTTTGAATATATTTTGGGGGAGATTTATTATAGCAAACAGTAAAAAAGATGTTTTTTTAGTTACCAAATTGTCGCTATATTTTTGGGTCAAGCAAAAATAAGAAAAAACGCAGAGGCGATCAAATACCACCAAAAAAAAGTTTTTAGGGGGGGGGGAGGATGAGGACGCCAAATTTGTTTGGGGGCCACGTCGCACAACCACGCAATTGTCAGTCAAAATGACGCAGTGTTGAAATGCAAAAAATGGCCCCGTCAGTGAGCAGTAATATGCTCTGGGGCTCAAGTGGTTACAAATTAAGAATACACTAAAGTTAGCCCAATTTATGGCCATAATGTGAAAGATGATGTTACACCGAGTAAATAGATACCCAACATGTTACACTTTAATATTGCACACACTCATGGAATGGCGCCAAACTTCAGTACTTGAAAATACCCATAGGCAACGCTTTTTTATGTGTTTCAGGTTACCAGTTTAGATTTACAGAGGAGGTCTAGTGCTAAAAGTATTGCTCTCGCTCTAACGTACGCTATGATACCTCACATGTGGGGTTTGAACGGGGGTTCAATATGTGGGCGGGGCTTACACATTTAAGGCCCGCCCACATATGGAAACATTCTTCAAACCACACATGTGAGGTATCATAGCGTGCGTAACAGCAAGAGGAATATTTTTAGCACTAGACCTCATCTGTAAATCTAAACTGGTAACCGGAAACAATAAAAATGCTGCTTGTTCGCTTCTGACTGCGAGCTACTAGGGACAGGGGCGTTTAAATTATTACTATTTAGGTTTGTTACGTAAAAATTCTATAAGACCTCCCGTTCAGCTTGTAAAGCATCACTTCAGGGGGACCCAAAAAAAATTAAACACCTCTAATGCTTTCATCCGCCATTGCAGATTTGATTCTGGTACTGCATTTCGAGTGAACTGGGCATGCTCCAACACTTAGAAAAAGAAGTTGGAAGTTTCATCCTAAAAATGACTTGCATCTTTCTGAGCATGCTCAGAAAGCTTTTTTTTTGGCTTAGTAATTTAAGGACATCCTTAACAGGTGTAAGCAGTTACAAGTGCACACAAACTAGAGGCTGACATTTCTTCATGTGTTTCCAATTGGTTCATTAGCACACATGTTATAAAAAGCGTGGATACTGCACGTGTCAGCTGCCCCTCAGGGGGGGCAGATTTGCTGGCTGGAAGTAATGGCGGAGTGAAACAGAGATGTTTTGGAGCAAGTTTTGTATTTTTTGATGTTTTCTCTGCTACATAATTTTGCTAAATGTTTCTCAAGATGTTAATGACTAATGTTTTAATCCTGTGGGTCTATCCTGTTATTTCAAAAGCATGATTTATTTTCCAATGACTGTGAAATAAACGTTGGTCTTTTTTGTTTTTAGGTGTTTTTATATATTTTTGGTGTGTTTATTTGTAATTTTTTGTTTTGCTTTCCTTGTTTTGTGGACCAATAAAATTACTTTCAAATTTTGAAGTTTGTTTTGTGATATTTTTTTCATGCTATGGATTTCAACCGCTGCAGCTGAAATAGTTTGGGCCTAAACCATCAAGTGTGATTTGTCTCTAAGCTCTTTCCTGGTGTGTATGCATGAAATGTTTAGTCACCAGAAAAGGAAGGACAAAGCGGTAAGTATTGTTTCCTAGAACTGATGTCCAGACTGACTTTTAAAAGCACATGTGCAAGATGTAGGAAAAGCTGCAAACAGGGCCTGTTGGAGGGGGGGGTGGTGTATTGGTGGACAGGCTTGAAGTGCTGATTTACAGCGCTGTGCTTGAAACTAGCACAAGACAATCCTATTCTAATTGTGGGTTGTTTGAGGGAAGCCAATTGAGTGTTAGAACCCCTGCTAGTGTTTTTAGGTTGGGCTTTGTGTCCCTTTTCCTAAAATTGGCTTCACTTCCTGTCACACAGCTGAACAGGAAGTGAGGTTAAAACCCTACCAATGGTCTTTTCTTTGGGACACAGGTCAATCTAACTAGTGTCACCATTAAGCAAATTGCACTGCAGTGTACACCCCAAATGATTAGTTATTTTGGGGTTTAGTAAAGGCAAAGCCGCTCTGCAGTAGAAGCGTAGGCAATGAAAATCAGAAGGGAAGCACTGATGGTTTTTACTTCCAATCCCGCCAAGTTTTGAGTTTTCTTCCTTGCTTGTCCACTTGTAGTGCAAAGTGGATTTGCCTTTAGTAAATGGACCCCAAAGTCCAAGATTCCTACTAATTTGGGGTGTACACAGCAAAATGCCATTTCCAAAATGGGAAACTATTTATATTGATCTGTGTGTCCCCAACAAAACATTACTCAGGTGTTTCCCTCACTTCCTGTTTGGCTGTGTGGCAGGAAGTGAATGAATTAAGTAGAAAGTGACAACATTTGTGAGGTGTCTTTACCCTATCAGGGGTGCAGGCATCCCCAAAACAAACAAGAAAATAGTTGATTTAACATTGGGTGGTGTTTGTGGGGGTCCCTAACACACATTCATACATATTAGCAACGCTGGATCCTGGCCTATTGGCATGGTTATATTTTCTTAAGCCTCTCAATAAAATGATCTGAAATTTGGGGTTAAACTGGAACAATAATCATCACTTTTATTTTTTGGATTTCTTTCATTTTGGATAGAGTTGGGGGGGGGGGGGGGGGGTTAGAAGCTCTGTCAGTTTATTTTGTATTATCCCTGTCCGTTTGGGGAGATTGGCCTTCACTTCCTGCCCCATAGCCAAACAGGAAGTGATCGAAAAACTAGGCAAATTAAGGGTCTCCTGTGCCCCCCCCCCCCCACAGAACTTGTGTGTGTCCCCTGAAAATTCCTGGGTGGGTCATAAAAAAACAGGGTGTGGCCTTGACAGGAAGGGTGGGTCATTTTTCTATTAGGGGGGTGCCAAAATTTGGTCAGGCCTAGGGCAGCACAAAACCTAAATATCCTACTGCATATTAGGGCTTATTTAGACAGGATCCAATTTACAGCATGTTTTTAGATTGTGGGAGGAAACCCGCACAGGGAGAACATGCAAACTCCAGGCAGATAGTGTCACGGGTGGGATTCGAACCAGCAACCCTTTTGCTGCTAGGTGAACATGCTACACACTACACTACTGTGCTGAACGAACATGATTGCAGCTGAAAGCATGAGATGTTTTTTTTTTTTACCAATTCCATGCTTTCCAGCCTGGAGGACAGATGTGGGGTCTATAAAGAGGACCTGTCACACACTAGTCCTATTACAAGGGATGTTTACATTCCTTGTAATAGGAAGAAAAGTGAAAAATAATACAAAAAAAGGGACAAACAAGTGCAAAAATTAAAATATTAAGTTAAAAAATAAAATAAAAAAGGAATTTAAATGCTCCTGTCCCTAGTAGCTCGCACTCAGAAGCGAACACGCATGCAAGTCCCACCCACATATGTAAACATCCTTCAAACCCCACATGTGAGGTATCATAGCGTGCGTTAGAGCGAGAGCAATAATTTTAGCACTAGACCTCCTCTGTAACTCAAAAGTGGTAACCTGAGAAAAAAAGTCAAGCGTTGCCTATGGAGATTTTTAATAACGAAGTTTAGCGCCATTCCATGAGTGTGCGCAATATGAAAGCGTGACAAGTTAGGTATCTATTTACTCGGTGTAACATCATCTTTTACCTTATCCCTAAAAATTGGGCTAGCTTTACTGCTTTCTTATTTTGTCATTCATGAAACAGGTTTTTTTTTTGAAAGCCAAAAAAAAAAAAAAACGTTTGCAAATTTTTGGCACAAATACTGTTGGAAATGTGTCCGAAAAAATGGCCGCCACTTTATTCCCTAGGGTGTTTGTTAATAAAATATATATAATGTTTGGGGGTCCTGAGTAAGTTTCAAGGAAGAAAATATAATTGTTACATGAAGGAGAGAAGTGCCAGAATAGGCGCGGTATGGAAGTGGTTAAAGTGCAACAATAAAAGTGAAAAATTCCTTGAATTTTCGTACCATGGGGGGGGGGAGGCAATTAGGGCCGCCATCAGGAATTATGGGGCCCCTTACACAGCTTCAGGCATGGGCCCCCTGGAGCAGAGAATAGGGGGGGGGGGTGCCGCCTGATATTAAGAAGGGGGGGGCTGCCGCAATTTGATAAGCGGGGGGTTCCTTTACTAAAAAATACATATAGAAAAATATATATTAAAAAGGGTGGTAGCCATCCGGGGGCCCTGGGGACCATTGGGTCCTTTAATAAAAATAAACCTCTGGGCTCTTTAATGAAAAATAAATTACAATATCTATATATATAAAATAATAAAAAAGGGGGTTGCCTTGGGAGCTCTGGGCCCTTTAATAAAAAATAACTACCAAAAATCTTAAAAAAAAATAACATTGGGTGGGAGCTGCGGTGGCTCAATGTGAATGGCACTGCGCTGACAAGCTGTTCACCTCTGCAGCCAAGGGTTCGGATCCCGGTCTCGGCTACATGTGAATTGAGTTTGGTGGTGTCAGCCCGGCTCCCGATGGGTGTGCTATGCAAGGTACGCCTGTGCTTAGTACGCCCACCCCCCCCCCCCCCAAAAAAAAAACACCACACTTGCACGCACTTTGGCCATGAGGTCTCCTAAAATAAAGGGAGGCGAAGGACCTACAGGGCTGGCTGTGTGGGCTACACTCCCTCATAGGGGGAGTCCCTCTGTCCCATCGGGCTCCCAAGTGTAGCAGGTGGGGTGAGTGGGAGGCCCCCCTCACACCCACCATTGCCACACGCACAAAATACACTTTAAAAAAGAAATTAAAGTAAAAAGTAACAAACCTGGGGAAAATGTTTATAACATTTTTAGAAGCAAAAAGGTTGTCATCTGGGGCCCTCTGGGAGCTTTCATAATTATATTATATATATATATGTTAAAAAAATAACCAAAAAATATATAATTTTTTTTTTTTTTTGTTTTTTTTTTTTAAAGGTGGGGGGTTGTCATCTGGAGCCCTGGGGATCTCCGGGCCACTGGGGACCTCCAGACCCCTAAAACAAAACATTGGCCCTTTAATAACAAAAAATATGGGGGGTTGCCACCCGGGGCCCTGGGGGCCTCTGGGCCCCTGGGGACCTCCAGACTGCTAAAAAATATTAAATTCCAAAAATTGGCCCTTTAATAAAAAATCCTACAAAAACCAACTAACAAATATATATACAAAAAAAAAAAGAGGGGGGTTACCATCTGGGGCGCTGGGGGGCCTCCAGGCATCTGGGCACCTCCGGACCCCCGAGCCCCTTACAGGTGTACAGGGCCGCCATCAGGAATTTTGGGGCCCCTTACACAGCTTCAGGCATGGGCCCCCTGGAGCAGAGAACCGGGGGGGGGGGGTGCTGCCGCATGAAATTGAGAAGCGGGGGGGGGGTGGTGCCGCAAATTGAGGAGCGGGGGGGCCCTTCTTTACAAAAATTTTGACAGAAATAAGAAATAAAGAAAAATATATATAAAAAAGGGGGGTAGCCATCCGGGGCCCTGGGGACCTCTGTGCTCTTTATAAAATAAAAATAAAAAAGAGAGAAAATACATATATATATATATATTTTTTAAATATAACATTTATCGAAAAAAATTAAAAAAACAAGGGGGTTGCCTTCCAGGGCCCTGGGGACCTCTGGGCCCTTTCATAAAAAAAAAAAAAAAAAAATATATACAAAAAAATATATATATTTTTTTAAATATATATATTTTATTTAAAAAAAAGGGCTTGCCATCTGGGGCCCTTAGTGGCCTCCGGGCCCCTGGGGACCTTCGGAGCCCTTAAAAAAAAAAAAAAAAAAAAAAATGTTTTTTTTGTTTTAGGGTGGTTCCCATCCGGGCCCCTGGGGGCCCCTGGGGACCCCCGGGCGGTGTAATCCCTGTACCCCCCTAATGGCGGCCCTGCAGGTGTACTGCCTGTACCCCCCTGATGGCGGCCCTGGGTGTAATGTCAGCATGTGAAAAATGACATTCTGAAGGAAAAAAGCCATTTAAAACTGACTCGCGGCTATAATGAATTGTCAGCTCCTGGAAATTGCAGGAGAATTCATTCATTAAAAACACCAATAAAAAAGCGTGGGGGTCCCCCCAAATTCAATAACCAGACCCTTTAGGTCTGGTATGGATATTAAGGGGAACCCCGCCATCAATTTAAAAAAAAAATGACGTGGGGTTCCCCCCAAATATCCATAACCAGACCCT
Organism: Rana kukunoris; assembly: GCA_029574335.1. Lineage (NCBI taxonomy): Eukaryota > Metazoa > Chordata > Amphibia > Anura > Ranidae > Rana > Rana kukunoris. The sequence continues at coordinate 273,828,418 of CM056051.1, read as the reverse complement.
TCGGGTCTGGTGTGGAATTTAAGGGGAACTCCACCCCAAATTAAAAAAAAATGGCGTGGAGTCCCCCCTAAAATCCACACCAGACCCCTTATCCGAGCACGTTGACCTGGCCGGCCGCAGAAAAGAGGGGGGGACAGAGCGCGGCCCCCCCCCTCTCCTGAACCGCACCAGGCCACATGCCCTCAACATTGGGAGGGTGTTTTGGGGTGCCCCCCAAAACACCTTGTCCCCATGTTGATGAGGACAAGGGTCTCTTCCCCACAACCCTTGCCCGGTGGTTGTGGGGGTCTGCGGGCGGGAGGCTTATCGAAATCTGGAAGACCCCTTTAACAAAGGGGCCCCCCAGATCCCGGCCCCCCCCCTGTGTGAAATGGTAATGGGGTACCTTGTACCTCTACCATTTCACGAGAAAAAAAAATGTAAAGGGTTAAAAACGACAAGAGCCGGTTTTTGACAAGTCCTTTATTATCTTCTTTCTTCTTTCCTTCGGGTTTCTTCTTCCTCCATCTTCTTCTTCCTCTGCTTCTGTCTTGGGTCTTCTATTCCCGCATCTTGCCCGGCGTGTTCTTCCATCTTCTTCCGCTGTCCTTCTCGTCCGCATCTTCTTCTCCTTCTTCTTCTTCGCCGGAGCGGCCGCTTCCAATTGAAATCCCCGCTGTCTGCCGGACCACGCCCCCCCCTCTGACGCCACGGGCAAGCTCTTAGGAGTGTGCTGCCAGTGCGTCAGAGGGGGGCGTGGTCACAAGTCAGAGGGCGGGCAATTCAATTGGAAGCGGCGACTCTGGCAAAGAAAAAGCCGCGCACGAGCTTCAAATTGAATTGCCCGCCCTCTGACATGTGACCACGCCCCCCTCTGACGCACTGGCAGCACACTCCTAAGAGCTTGCCCGTGGCGTCAGAGGGGGGGGGGGCGTGGTCCGGCAGACAGCGGGGATTTCAATTGGAAGCGGCGCCTCCGGCGAAGAAGAAGAAGGAGAAGAAGATGCGGACGAGAAGGACAGCGGAAGGAGAAAAAGATGGAAGAACACGCCGGGCAAGATGCGGGAATAGAAGACCCAAGACAGAAGCAGAGGAAGAAGAAGAAGAAGAAGGAAGAAACCCGAAGGAAAGAAGAAAGAAGATAATAAAGGACTTGTCAAAAACCGGCTCTTGTCGTTTTTAACCCTTTACATTTTTTTTTCTCGTGAAATGGTAGAGGTACAAGGTACCCCATTACCATTTCACACAGGGGGGGGGGGCGGGATCTGGGGGGCCCCTTTGTTAAAGGGGTCTTCCAGATTTCGATAAGCCTCCTGCCCGCAGACCCCCACAACCACCGGGCAAGGGTTGTGGGGAAGAGACCCTTGTCCTCATCAACATGGGGACAAGGTGTTTTGGGGGGCACCCCAAAACACCCTCCCAATGTTGAGGGCATGTGGCCTGGTGCGGTTCAGGAGAGGGGGGGGGCCGCGCTCTGTCCCCCCCTCTTTTCTGCGGCCGGCCAGGTCAACGTGCTCGGATAAGGGGTCTGGTGTGGATTTTAGGGGGGACTCCACGCCATTTTTTTTAAAATTTGGGGTGGAGTTCCCCTTAAATTCCACACCAGACCCGAAGGGTCTGGTTATAGATATTTGGGGGGAACCCCACGTCATTTTTTTTTTTAATTGACGGCGGGGTTCCCCTTAATATCCATACCAGACCTAAAGGGTCTGGTTATTGAATTTGGGGGGACCCCCACGCTTTATTTTTTCGTTTTTTTAATGAATGAATTCTCCTGCAATTTCCAGGAGCTGACAATTCATTATAGCCGCGAGTCAGTTTTAAATGGCTTTTTTTTTTTGTTTTCAGAATGTCATTTTGTGCAAAGACATATTTCTAACCACATGAAAAGTGCACTTTATTCACCTGCTGACATCCCCCCCCCCCCCCATGGTACGAATTTTAAAATAATTATTCAAATGACGTGGGGGTCCCCCCAAATTCCATTACAGGCCCTTCAGGTCTGATATGGATATTAAGGGGAACCCCGCCGTCAATTAAAAACAAAAAAGACGTGGGGTTCCCCCCAAATATCCATAACCAGACCCTTCGGGTCTGGTGTGGAATTTAAGGGGAACTCCACCCCAAATTTAAAAAAAAATGGCGTGGAGTCCCCCCTAAAATCCACACCAGACCCCTTATCCGAGCACGTTGACCTGGCCGGCCGCAGAAAAGAGGGGGGGACAGAGCGCGGCCCCCCCCCTCTCCTGAACCGCACCAGGCCACATGCCCTCAACATTGGGAGGGTGTTTTGGGGTGCCCCCCAAAACACCTTGTCCCCATGTTGATGAGGACAAGGGTCTCTTCCCCACAACCCTTGCCCGGTGGTTGTGGGGGTCTGCGGGCAGGAGGCTTATCGAAATCTGGAAGACCCCTTTAACAAAGGGGCCCCCCAGATCCCGGCCCCCCCCTGTGTGAAATGGTAATGGGGTACCTTGTACCTCTACCATTTCACGAGTAAAAAAAATGTAAAGGGTTAAAAACGACAAGAGCCGGTTTTTGACAAGTCCTTTATTATCTTCTTTCTTCTTTCCTTCGGGTTTCTTCTTCCTCCATCTTCTTCTTCCTCTGCTTCTGTCTTGGGTCTTCTATTCCCGCATCTTGCCCGGCGTGTTCTTCCATCTTCTTCCGCTGTCCTTCTCGTCCGCATCTTCTTCTCCTTCTTCTTCTTCGCCGGAGCGGCCGCTTCCAATTGAAATCCCCGCTGTCTGCCGGACCACGCCCCCCCTCTGACGCCACGGGCAAGCTCTTAGGAAAGTCCCCGTGTGGTGCCTGTGCGTCAGAGGGGGGCGTGGTCACATGTTCCAGAAAGCGGGCAATTCAATTGGAAGCGGCGACTCTGGCAAAGAAAAAGCCGCGCACAAGCTTCAAATTGAATTGATCGCCCTCTGACATGTGACCACGCCCCCCTCTGACGCACTGGCAGCACACTCCTAAGAGCTTGCCCGTGGCGTCAGAGGGGGGGCGTGGTCCGGCAGACAGCGGGGATTTCAATTGGAAGCGGCCGCTCCGGCGAAGAAGAACAAGAAGGAGAAGATGCGGACGAGAAGGACAGCGGAAGGAGAAAAAGATGGAAGAACACGCCGGGCAAGGTGCGGGAATAGAAGACCCAAGACAGAAGCAGAGGAAGAAGAAGAAGGAGGAAGAAGAAACCCGAAGGAAAGAAGAAAGAAGATAATAAAGGACTTGTCAAAAACCGGCTCTTGTCGTTTTTAACCCTTTACATTTTTTTTTCTCGTGAAATGGTAGAGGTACAAGGTACCCCATTACCATTTCACACAGGGGGGGGGGCCGGGATCTGGGGGGCCCCTTTGTTAAAGGGGTCTTCCAGATTTCGATAAGCCTCCTGCCCGCAGACCCCCACAACCACCGGGCAAGGGTTGTGGGGAAGAGACCCTTGTCCTCATCAACATGGGGACAAGGTGTTTTGGGGGGCACCCCAAAACACCCTCCCAATGTTGAGGGCATGTGGCCTGGTGCGGTTCAGGAGAGGGGGGGGCCGCGCTCTGTCCCCCCCTCTTTTCTGCGGCCGGCCAGGTCAACGTGCTCGGATAAGGGGTCTGGTGTGGATTTTAGGGGGGACTCCACGCCATTTTTTTTAAAATTTGGGGTGGAGTTCCCCTTAAATTCCACACCAGACCTGAAGGGTCTGGTTATGGATATTTGGGGGGAACCCCACGTCATTTTTTTTTTTAAATTGACGGCGGGGTTCCCCTTAATATCCATACCAGACCTAAAGGGTCTGGTTATTGAATTTGGGGGGACCCCCACGCTTTTTTTCCCTTTTTTTAATGAATGAATTCTCCTGCAATTGCCGGGAGCCGACAATTCATTATAGCCGCGAGTCAGTTTTAAATGGCTTTTTTCCTTTGAAAAATGACATTTTGTGCAGAGACAGTTCTAACCACGGGAAACATGCGCTTTTTCACATGCTGACATTAGAGCCCCCCATAGTACGAAATTTAAAGGAAAATTACACTTTTATTATTGCACTTTTAGCATTATTAAAATCACTGCTCCCGAAAAAACGGCCGTTTTAAAAAATAAAAAAAGCATTGGTACATGTCCCCTGGGGCAGGACTGAGGTCCCCAAACACTTTTTAGGACAAAACTTGCAGATTAGCCTTTAAAATTCACAATTAAGATTTCCCCCCATAGACTTATACAGGGAGTTCGGCGGCGGCTTTACTTATCAATCACATCGCGCTGCTGCTGCCGCCGGTTCATGCGCCTAATTAGGGATTCATCCAGCGCACCTATTAAGGCATGTACCGGCGCAGCGCAGAGTCATTAGTAAATCAGCCCCTATGTATTGTATTCAGTGGCGGTGCAGGAGCGAGAGGGGGTGGTGCTCCTGCGCCCCCTATGAACGCACTGCCACTGCTTCATCCCATGTGCTCCTCTTCCAGTCCCATCTCCCCCATCCCATGTCCTCCTCCTCCATTCCATGTCCTCTTCCTTCTCCAGTCCCATCACCTCCATTCCATGTCCTCCTGCTCCTTCTGTCCCTTTTCCTCCAGCCCACATCCTTCTCCTTCTGCAGTCCCATCTTGGCCATCCCATGTCCTTCTCTTCCATCTCATGTCCTCCTCCATTCTATGTCCGCCTCCTCCATCCCATGTCATCCTTCTCCAGTCTCATCTCAAATTTATTTCGGTCCTCTCTTGCAGTGTCCTACCTCAGTAGTCCTTCTATCCCTTCTGTGCACTCAGTATAGCCCAGATGCAGTCCAGTGTAATACCTCCAGTATGTAGAGGAGAGGAGTGTGAAGGGTTTGACTGGATTAAGGGTGAAGGATTTATTTTAATGGCAGTCTGTGGGGTGACCAGGCAGTGGTGTCCATCAGCTGGACCTATGAAGTGGTGATGCAAGCTGGGGGGAGAAGGGGCTAAGATGTGGAAAGATAGTGATGTTTATAATAGAAAAAAAACTATTGTGCTATCTACTTATACAACAGAACATAATACAACATTGGTACCCAAAGAAAATTTCCTTCTGTTATAAGATGTAAATATTTATCTATATAATCCAACATCTAGCACTCTATGTATGTCCAGATGTGAAATTAAGTTATGACAATTAATTTAACCCTTGTGTCCAAGCTCGAGTCTGCATCAGAAGTGTAAACTCACCACATAAACACAGAGTTAAATGAATGGTCATGAATTGCATTCACATTATGTGGACAGAGTAATTGGGGGATGTTTATATAGATAGGGCTGTGTGTCACACTCGCTGTCTCTACATTCTCCTTGTCTCCTTATCACTGCAACACTGTACCTACAAGACAAATTATAACAGAAACTCATCTCATAGTGCAGGAGAGGGGGGGAGAGAACAGTGCTTTGGAGATTCTAATAACATACACCAACAGTGCAGAGTATGTATTTAGCAATGACACTGCTGCTGTCCCCACAGTGGCAAACATACCCCCCCTCCACTTACCCTTGGCCCTCAGTCCGCCCCTGGTCAGAATGGAGGAGCAGCCTAGGTTCCATAGGCTAGGTGTGTTCGTGTGATAAGCAGCCAACATCTGCCACAGAGTGCTTCATTGTGGCGCTGGTCCTCAGAGGATATGCGGGGAAGGTGCCCAGAGAAGCGATCTCCGCGCGGGCCCCTAAGGATGCCTGGGCTTCCTAGAGGTGTATGGGCTGTACCACCCTGATGGCAGCCCTGTACACATATACAGTATACTTGATAATAACAATAGAGTCATCTGTCCTAGATTTGTTAGACCAGTCCAACATCATGAACCTCCTGATGATGCTGTGTCCTGAGCAATGTTCCAACTTACAAGATCACAATGTCACCCATATTAAAGTTACTGTGGGCACCCAGGTACTTAATAAGGCATTTAATATGGTGATAGGGGGTTTCCACAGAATTAGAGTCAAGGTTGGTTGGGCCACTCCAGTAAGAGGGCAGGGCCATCCAGATTCTGAGTAGTCCTGAAGTGGACTGTGAACAGGAATAACCATGTCTCAGGGACCAAGGCTCAAATGTTGGTGAGTATGTATCACATGGCTTTGCTAAGCTTGAAGTTTATTTTCACACATGTACAGGATACTTGATCATTACATGGTCCTGATAGTCCCAAAAGTTGTTTTAACACATACTGTATACAGGATGCATTACCATTACGTGACCCTGAAAATTCCAAAGTTTATGTTCACACACATATACAGGATTGCATGGCTTTGATAAGTCCACCGTTTATTTTCACACACATACAGAATGCTTTACAAGTTTATGGTTCAGATAGTGCCAAAGTTTATTTTAACACACATACTGGAATCTTGACCATTATATTATATGGTTTTAATAAGCCCAAAGTTTATTTTCACACACATACAATGTATGACTTGACTACTACATGGCTCTGAAATGTAAAACGTTGATTTTTATACACAATACTTGATCATTAAAATAATACAAATAAAGGGCGCAATTAAATAATATGGCGATAAAGTTAAAAAATCGAATAAATTAATGCAGTGATACAATCAATAAAGGACACATGAAGTTAATACATCTGAAAAGTCCATAACCATCAGTATGTTCACTTCTTCTTATATATACTCCAACACTGTGCTCCTAAAGTGCAGTGTGCTTTAAAATGCTTCACCCGAAGTGATAATAAAATGTGCTCACCAGCAGGGCCGCCATCAGGGGGGTACAGGCATTACACCTGTAAGGGGCCCGGATGGGAACCCCCTAAAAAAAAGGAGTCCGGAGGCCCCCAGGGCCCCAGATGGCAACCCCCTCTTTGTTTTATTAATTTTTTATAAAAATATATATTTTTTAATATATTTTTCTTTTATTTTTTATGAAAGGGACAATTTGTTTCTTTTATTATTTTTTAGGGGTCCGGAGGTCCTTAAGGGCCCAGAGGGCCCCAGATTGAAACCCCCCCCTTTTTTATTTTTTTTATAAAAATATATATTTTTTAAATATATTTTTATTTTGTTTTTATTAAAGGGCCAATTTTTTTTCTTTTATTATTTTTTAGAGGTCCGGAGGTCCCCAAGGGCCCAGAGGCCCCCAGGGCCCCAGATGGCAACCCCCTCTTTTTTAAATTTATTTTTGATAAAAAAATTATTTTTAAATTTTATATAGATATATATATATATAAATATATATTTTTTTTAAGGGTCTGGAGGTCCCCAGGGGCCCGGAGATCCCCAGGGCCCCAGATGACCCCCCCTTTTTTTATTAAAAAAGGGGATATATATATATATATATATATATATATATATATATATATATATATATATATATATATAATATTATTATTATTAGTATTATTATTATTATTAACCACTTGCATACTGGGCACTTACACCCCCCTCCTGCCCAGGTAAAATTTCAGCTTCCGGCACTGCGTCGCTTTAACTGACAATTGCGCGGTCGTGCAACGTGGCTCCCAAACTTAATTTACGTCCTTTTTTCCCCACAAGTAGAGCTTTCTTTTGGTGGTATTTGATCGCCTGTGCGGTTTTTATTTTTTGCGCTATAAACAAAAAAGAGCGACAATTTTGAAGAAAAATACAATATTTTTTACTTGTTGCTATAATAAATATCCCAATTTAAAAAAAAAAAAAAAAAAAAAAATTCTCAGTTTAGGGCGATACGTATTCTTCTACATATTTTTGGTAAAAAAAAAAAAATCGCAATAAGCGACTGGTTTGCGCAAAAGTTATAGCGCTTACAAAATAGGGGAGAGAATTATTATTTTTTATTATTTTTTTTTTTTTTACTAGAAATGGTGGGCGATCTGCGATTTTTATTGGTACTGCGACGTTATGGCGGACACATCGGACACTTTTGACACATTTTTGGCGCCATTCACATTTATACTGCGATCAGTGCTATAAATATGCACTAATTACAGTATAAATGTGACTGGCATTGAAGGGGTTAACACTAGGGGGTGAGGAAGGGGTTAAATGTGTATCCTAGGTGTGTTCTAACTGTGGGGGGAGGGGGGGTGACTGGGGGGGGGGTGACCGATCTGTGTCCCTATGTAGGAAGGAACACAGATCGGGCTCCTCCTCTCCAGAGACAGGACGCTGTCTCTGTGTAAAACGGCAATGAGAGATGATCTATGAGAGATCATCTCTCATTCGCCCACAGATCGCATCGCAAACGGCCACTCTGATTGGCCGTTCGCCGCGATCTGTGATTGGCCGTGTCCAAGGGACACGGACAACACAGGGCTTCCCCGCAGCGCGCTCTACAGCACGCGCTGGGAACGCCTAAAGGACATGCCGTCAAATGACGGCATGTTGGATATTCAGGCCCGTGCTGTTGCCGTCATCCGACGGTAGCGCGGGCCTGAAGTGGTTAAAGGGTCCAGAGGTTAATTTTTTTTATATTCTTTTTTTTCTTTTCTTTCTTTTTTTTTATATAAATATATTTTTATTAAAGGGCTCAGAGGTCGCCAGATTAATCGACTAATTTCGATTAATTATAACGCACATACAGATCGAACTACTTTTAGCTGATCTCCTTGCAGGCTGATTCCCAGTGCAGCTACCAACCACTGGAAAAATGGATAGCAGGATACAAAAAACACACAAAGGCAGCGCTCCATGGGAATAGCATTAAAACTTTTATAGTCTTCAAATAGGTAACCAAATAAATATTGCACTGGAGATAAAAATCGATGTAGCTACATAAACTGTAAAAATGGTGCAAGTAAAACCAAACGGTACCAAAAGCAGTCATAAAAACTTGTAGCTAAGTATGATACTGGTATAAAAATGTGTACAACGATACCACTGCTGAATCCAGATGAGGAGGGGTTAACATCAGTCCGTTGACATGTAAAGGTCCCATGAAGGGAACTATCACAACTCCCAGTGCATGGTTGTAGAATCCCAGGTTGATAGAGGTAAGTGATAGAGGGAAGTGTAACAGCCTTTGCGTGTGGCAGATAGTAAGGTCCCACCGGCATGCAGATATGAAGGCACAGCAAAGGAGCCCTTCAGATGGACATGGCAAGCCCCGCCCGTGTCCGTGACGTCACTGGATCTCCGACAGAACTCCCTGAAGGCCCAGAAGCCGGCAGAGAGGTGAGTACCAATCAAAAGAATTTTAATCGATCAAAAAGATTTTGATCGATCAAAAAAATTTAAGATTAATCGATCAATTAAAAGTTAATTTTCACAGCCCTAATTTTTTTTTTTTGTTTATAATTTTTTTTTTTTTTTTAATTAAAGGGCCCAGAGGTCCCCAGGGCCCTGGAAGGCAACCCCCCCCCCCCCCTTGTTTTTTTTTATAAATGTTTTTCTTTTTTATATATATATTTGTATTTCTTTTTTATTAAAGGGCCCAGAGGTCCAAGGCCCCAGATATTAACCAACCTTTTTAAAAATAATAAATATATATATATATATATATATATATATATATATATATATATTCTTTTTCTCTCTCTTTTTTCTTTCTATTAAAGGGCCCAGAGGTCCCCAGGGCCGCGGATGGCTACCCCCTTTTTTATATATATTTTTCTTTATTTCTTTTTTTGTAACGGCCCCCCCCCCTTCTCAATTTCAGGCGGCAGCACCCCCCCCCCCTCCAGGGGGCCCATGCCTGAAGCTGTGTAAGGGGCCCCATAATTCCTGATGACCAGTATGCACGTAATATAAGAAACTCCTTGTTTCATCAATTTGGCCCCTTCAGGAATCTCCACATATACGATTAACATATTACGGAAGTGAACGGATTCCAATCAAATTTATATTGGTGCAAAAACGTGGTTCTCTTTAAATTTTATATGTCATCTACTGGGTACATCAAACTTCCATCACAGGTTTCTGTGGAATTGGCTCTGCCACAAAGGCAGTAATAGTGTAATATTGTTTTTAATCTCTTAAAAGCTCTTACATAGTCCAGTATGGATACAGCAAGTAAATTAAATGCAGCTCAAAGGGAAGCAGAAGCCGGTAGTCAACGCTATATGATTTGCAGTGTGCGTCGTGCGTCGTGCGTCTCAGCTCCCAAGCGGAAGTAGGAGGGCTCCTTGGTATGCGTGTCAGGCCTTGCTACGATGCATTTCACGCGCAAGCGAATGTGGTGACATCACCAAAGCACAGTGTTGGAGTATGTATAAGAAGGAGTGAACATACTGATGGTTATGGACTTTTCAGATGTATTACCTTCATATACACTTTATTGATTGTATCACTGCATTAAAGGATCACTAAAGGAATTTTTTATTTTTAGCTGAATAGCTTCCTTTACCTTACTGCAGTCCTGGTTTCATGTCCTCATTGTCCGTTTTTACTTTGAAGTTGCTGTAATTCTGCTCTAATCTCCATACTTCTTGCTTGTCTGGCTCCTTATGAAAAATCTCATGGCAGCTTTTCACTGTGGTCCAAGCTGTCAATACTGTGGGGCAGATTCACATAGATGTAATCTTCCGCTGCGTAATCGAAATACGCTACGCTGCCGTCTATCACCAGACTCTACGCCGAATTCAGGTAGTTTTTTTGCGCGTACGCTATTGTATCGTATTTTTTTTCCGCCGCGCAATCGAAATACGTGAGTAGGGGGCGTGAAGCATTTAAATTAAGCGCGTCCCCGCGACGATCGAACTGCGCATGCTCTGTTCAGGAATTTCCCGCCGTGCATTGCGCGAAATCACGTCGTGACGTCATTCGTTGTTTGAGTAGCGGCGTTTACGAACATTCCTATTCCCGGACGACTTACGTTAAAAATAATAAAAGAAATCGAAAAACGTTGAAATTCGACGCGGGAACGACGGCCATACTTAACATGGGCTGTCTAATATTAGACCAGCAAAAAGCTGGTATAGTGAAACGGAAAAAAAAGATGACTAAAGGTGCCGTAAGAGATTGCGTTTGAAGAGCGAAATTTTGTGGATTCCAGGCAAAAGCTCATTAGCATACCATGAAGGTGAAAAACAACAGGAAGTCCGCCCAGTGGCCGCAATTTTCAGGCAGCGTAGATCTGAAGGCGTACTAACACGTAATAAAGTCGAAATTTAGCACGCAGGTGTCTTTTCATGGTTTGAGGATTTCGACTAGCGTAAAAACGCTCGTAAATCGAAATTACTCCTGTCTAACAACATTTACACAGGCGTAATCGCTTTGTGAATCTAGGCCTGTGTGTCTAAAACTCCTCAGAACAATCAGATTCATTTTAAAAACAAAACACTGCCCTGTATTTGTTTGTTTTTGTTCTGTGTTTCTCTTTACATCACAGAAACATGAAACCAGTTTAAAAATGAAACTAACCTGCAGGCACATTATATGATTGATTTTTATCTATTTTTAATCATTTGTAAAAGGAATCAGTTAGCTATTATGTCTCTATATCCTGTAAACAGTAATTTCAGCAAAAAATGTTTTTTCCTTTAGTGACCCTTTAATTAGATTTTTTAACTTTATCACCATATTATTTAATTGCACCCTTTATTTGTATTATTTCATGAAGTATTAGTTATCACAAATTTTAGGAGTAGCATTGGAAAATGTTGATATTTGATTTTGGCGCTGGTACCTAATTTTTTCTCACTTAAATACTTGACCATCAAATACCTAGTAAGTCTTCCTGAAAACTCAGAAATTTTCAAATAGTCTCCTGAAATCTTGACAGAATCTCCCAAGTTTCAGTGGCAGGATGTGGTGCAAACTGGTATCAGGCTTCACTAAAGGACTCATGGACATGGGCGCCCGCTAAATTTTTTTCAGGGGGGGGGGCGCTTCGGCAGCAGCGTCACAGAGTACCATTTTACCCTTTCTTCGACCGCTAGTAGGGGTTAAAAGCCCCCCCACATTAAAATGTAAAAACACCCCACTGTGCCCCCTGCATCTTTCAATATCTTTGTCACTACTGTGTACCCCCTCTCCACAAATGCACCTCTGGACCCCTTTACATTACACAGCACCCCACAGCTCTGGACCCCTTTACATTACACAGCACCTAGCATCACTGGACCCCTTTACATAACACAGCACCCCTTTCCATTGACTGAAACACTACACTATATTGACAGTATATATTTCAGGTCTAAAAGAGGAACCTTTTTGGAATGAGTGACAAATGGATTTGATTCCAGAAGAGGGACAGGCACTCTAAATAAGGGACAACTAGAAACTATGTCGTAGGCTACAACCAGGGCCGATCCACCCTATAGGCTCACTATGCAAACCGCTTAGGGCCCCGCAAAGCTGCGGAGGGCCCTCCAAATTACTAGAGGCCCCGTCTGGTGAGAAGTCATCAGGGCTGGACTGGGACAAAAATTTGGCGGGCCCTGGACTTCATCCAGACTGGCCCACTTTGACAGGTCTCTCCCATGGTGGCCGGACAACTCCCGCTGGACCCCCCCGGCCACCCAAGCCCTCTCTCTCCCTTCACTAGCCACTAGCCATTCTACTTTATTAGAACGGCTGGTACTGGTAATTTTATAGGCAGTACCAGTGGGGAAGCTAGACATTATTTCACCCGGGGGCAAAGAATCAGTTCAGGTGAGCGCTGCGGGAAGGGAGAGACAAAGGAGCGGAGGGGGGCAGCGCTCTGCTGTCACTGAAGCCGGCCCACTGAGCCATCAGCCCACCGGGAAACTCCCTGTAGTCCCAATGGCCAGTCCATCCCTGGAAGTCATTTTCGTCCCCTCACCCGGCTTCTAAACTCGCTGGCTGCATGGGAGAAGGAAGAGGTAACAAGTCACCACCCCCTGCTTCTCACTTTAATGTAAGATGTAATTTTGGACAGCAGAACACCTCCCCCCCGATTCTCAACTTTAATGTGACATTTCATTTTAGGCAGCCCCCCCCCCACCTCCGCTTAATTTTGCTTAGGGCCCCAGGGAGGTCAGGATCGGCACTGGCTACAACTCTGTGTTGTGTTTGCTCTGCGTTTCCAGACTTGCTAAAAATACATCAGAAAATAGTCTAGTGTTAACTGTGGCAACAGACGTTGGAACAAACAAAGCACAGGTCTGAGTAAACTATATAAAACGGCGCTCCCCTCCTCTATCCTCTGGCGCTCATATCGGATGTCACAGAGCTGGGTCTGTGTGCAAGGTCCCGCCCCCCTAATTCGACTCGTGTGATAGGCGGAACACTAGAAGACTATCAGAGGAGCCGAACTAGGTGGACGAGACCTTGCACACAGACCCAGCTCCATGACATATGATACGAGCGCCCAAGGACAGAAGGAGGGGAGCACTGCAGTCGCTGCTAAAGCGGCCCCAGGACCAGTTCGGCCCTGCTCCTGGCTCTCCCTGGTGATTCCGGGGGGGGGGGGCAAATGACCCCCCTTGCCCTATGGAGCGGACGTCCATGCTCATGGACTATTCGTTTTGTTCCAGTCACCATGGAGGAAGCACCATCCTGCTACCAAAAGCTGATGAGGGCTGAAGCTTTTAGTTTATGGACAAGGTGTGAGATCACCCTGGGAGGTTGTGATTGAGAATGAGAGATGTGTACTGCAGATAGAATTGGGAGAACGAGTACAGAGAAGGAGGCTAATGGGGAGGAGTTTTGGGGGGGTATGAAGTGTAAGGGGTTATGATGGGGGATAATGCATATCTGTATGTTAATATGACTTTCTATAGAGATTTTGGTAGTGGCTGGAGAGTGTATCCCTATCAGAAGGGAGTTTTGTAAACTCTGTACTATTACTGATGTTGGTTCTATCTTCATGGGGAAATCTTTGTATGGTAGGGTGACCACGTGTCCCGGATTGCCTGGGACAGTCCCACATGACAGTACTCACTGACAGTACTTGCTCTGGCCGGGAATGTCTGGAGGAGCACAATCCTGTCCCCTGTGTGTAATTGGAGAAATCATAAATCCCGCCTCTTGTGTGCAATCACTGTGCTGTGATTCGTTACAGCACAAACTGATTTTTGGGAAGGGAGGGTGTCCCTGAATGGTAGTTTGGAAATGTGGTCACCCTATTGTATGGGGATTGGTGTATTTATTCACCACCATTTGATTGCCCCATAAATTTCTTCTTGGGCTACCATAACATAGCTCTGATAGGCGAAAAGTTTATTTACATGCATACAGAATACTTGACTAGTGCGTGGCCCTGACAGGCCCAAAGTTTGCTCTTACAACTTCTATTGTGTTATATCTGAGAGGTTGTCATGAGCTGTATACACACGTAATCACTCAGATCTTCAGTTATAAAGAATTTGTGTAAAACTGTGCGTAACATCACGCATAGTGTATAAATCTTTTGGAAGAACAGCTATAAAAGTATAAAAACTTCACATTACGTTTATAACCTATAGGACAAACATTTACTTTACAGGACCCATGCCTATGTCACTAGTATGAATTATGCATTGATTTCACTCTGTTTGCCTTGCTGTTACGGGATAAAGAAATTCAGTTCGCTCATGTGTGATGCAAATTTGTGGTTTGCTGAAGTCACTTCCTCTTAATACTTCCAGTTAACCCCTTATAACTTAAGCTTCCTGTATGAGCAAAGTACACATTTTTAAATGTATAACTAGTTTAAACAGGACAAATATATCTCACATGTACATGTCACAGTGAAACTACTGCTTCCCCCCATTTATAACTGGGACATGTGTAGCTATTACTGTAAGTTAACTAATGGTAATAAATTGTGGTAACATTTTTAGGCTTTTAGTGATTGCCAGGGGCGTTGCTAGGTGGCAAAAAGACCAAGGGCTTCAGCTCAAAGTCCAAGGCCGGTAACTGGGCGGGGGGGATGTGGCAGGGAGTAAGCTCTCTTGCTGGTTACTGCCTGGCTTACCAGTGCCCATCAATGCTGACCACAAAATTTACCTGCCTGACACACTGACCAATACACTGACCTACCTGTCTACCTGACATACATACACTGACCTACCTACCTGACATTCATACACTGACCTACCTACCTGACATACATACACTGACAGCAGTGACATACATACACTAACCTACCTGACTTACATACACTGACCTACCTGACATACATACACTGACCTACATGCACGGACCTACCTGACATACATACACTGAGGGTAGTGACATACATACACTGACATACCTGACCAGGAGACAGACTTGATGTGTCCTGCTGCATCTCAGCTCAGCCATGGTGTATGGTGTGCGACGCGCCCCAATGCCCATTATCACAGCAGGCAGCCAGAGGAGGAGAGGAGAGCGGCCCGCCCACGTGGGAAGCGGGGATGTGGAGCTGCGGCTGCATTGTACTTCCCACCTTCTGGAGCCTGTAGCGCCTATGATGGACGTCCCGCGGTCCCGGCATTGGTCCAGTGGGATGTCCATCATAGGAGCTGCATGCTCCAAAAGGCAAGACCTGCTATGTCCCTCTGTGGCGCTTTGGATCAGATCAGTCCCCACTTTTGGTGGTTCGGAGATAACAATAGAATGCTGCATGCCTGAAACCTGTGCTTTTGGGGGGCCCATTCGGGGCTCCAGCCCCCCTCCCAACGCCACCTGTGATGTCTATGTGTTTCTTAATTTGTTTAGGTGACCATTGTCTTCAAGACAGAAAGTGATGAGGAATAGAACATTTTACAGTTGTCAATAGAAAAAAGGGTAAGGTAGGTCCTTCCAATGGGAACAGCTGTTGCAGTGACAACTGTCTTAAGCTGGCCATAGATGAAGCAAATTTCAGTCGGTTCATCAGGAACTGTCTGAAATTTGTTTAGAAGGTAGCCCTGTCGGTTGCCTACCACCTGATATCCCTCAATGGGAAGTTCTGGTACTGCTGCCAAATGTAGCGCTGTACACTGTATGTAACTGATGCTACATACAGTTTATACAGTGCTGACAGTGGGCACATTTATTAGTATAGGTAATAATTTGTTTTGACCAGCGTGGCCCAAACTAAATCTTTAAAGTAAAAGAAAACACAGAGTTTGGCTTTAACTATCAAAAGTGTTTTACTGTATAAACCTTTTATCTAACCTTTAAATTATTTTCCAGCCATTTATCCTCATGGTCTATGTTACTAGAAGCATGGCAGAGACGTGTCCTTTGCCTACATGCTTTGTGCCCCTCTTTCCCATCTCACAAAATTTTACTGAACTACTGAACACAATAAGCTATAATTAGCTATGTAGTTGGGAATTTTGTTAGCTATTTACTTTCATTTTGGCATATTATACTCTGTTTTCTTGCCCAACTTGAAGGTGATTGTGGAAATCATAGACTTCTGACTTTGTGATCTCAGCATTATTTTCCAAAGGTCTTGTCTGGGAAACATAATGAAGTCATAGCATATATGGTTCAATAGTCAGACATCTCTACGTAGGTCATCAAAATGAGGAACTAACATGATCTGGTAGTCTTGTGGAAAAGTCAAATTGTGTTTTTTTTGTATGATATAAGCACCGGGTGAAATCCCATCTTCAAAACCGACCTAGAGTTCCAGTAAGATCCCAGGAAACACAGTGTAAAAATGTCCCATGTATGACAATGACTTTAAAAAGGAGTTCCAGCCTGGGGAAAAAAAATAAGAAAAGTCAGCAGCTACAAATACTGTAGCTGCTGACTTTTAATATAAGGACACATACCTGTCCAGGGATCCCACAATGTCGGCACCCCAAGCAGATCTGTCCATTGGCTCTGGGTACAGGCGCTGGCATCTTCTCTAAGAAAAGCAAGAAGTGAAGCCTTGTTACTTCACAGCCTGTTTCCAACTGCGTATGCGTGAGTCGTGCTGCACTTTCTGAATGGTCCTGCTGTCTTCTGGGACCTCTGTGTCTCCCAGAAGGCAGTGTGGGGGGGGGGAGAATAAGAGGCCAGAAATGTTGTAGATCGCTTGCAGCGATTTTACCTGAAAGTGGGAGCGGGTACCTGGTTTTGACAGGTATCTTCTCCCCCCCGAAGGTGCCAAATGTGGCAGTGGAGGGGGGGGGGGGACGCTAACAAGCGGATCTTTCCCTTTTGGGTGAAGCTCTGCTTTAACAAAGTCAATAACTGATTTTTTTGCAGTTTTCAAAGCATGCAGTTGTAGTAGTAGTATATCTATTGCAGTGTCATGATATGATTAATTTAGGATGGACCTCAAGGCACAAGTACAGTAGGTGTTAACGGACTCACACTGCAGTACATAACAAAGCAGGAGCATTGCACTGGGTTATGTTGCAAAAAAAAAAGTCTGTTTTATTTTCTGTTTTCATACATTTGCAGCCTATTATTGATAAAATGGCTGCATTATTGCAACATGTCAACCTGTATGCAGTAGCGCACCACAATGGAACAGCATAGTTTGCAGAAGTCTTTAACACTTCGATCTGCACTACTGGCCATGTGATGTGTGAACTATAAGGGCTTAGGGGGTTCTCAAAATTGCAGTCTGTGTATATCCTATCCATATGGAGCGCTACCCCCGAAGGAGCCGCTGGTTAGATTTGGGAGCGGCATGTTACCTCTGTAGCTTGTCTAGGGGTATGATGAAAGGCAGATGGTGTGAGCAATGATAGAATGTCCAAACAGCAAAATTTCATTTTCTGTGCTTTTATTCTTATGCCAACACGGCAACAGGTAACTTCAGGTGAATATAGGAAGGTGATGAAAGAAGAAGTTGCAGGTTCAGGCCTTAACTATGTACAGAAACAGTCCTGCTTCAATGATACATTTGCTTCATCGCCACTCCAGCTTAAGTGGGTGTAGTGTACCCGGACAGTCTCTCTCACAGAACTGGCAGCCGGAGTATCACTCGGAACCCAGAGAAGGAAGCAAGCCTCTGCCACAGACTTGGCTCAATGGAAATAGGAGTGGTACCTCTGCACAGGCCCCTTCTTTGGAATGTAACTTGGTGGAGCGATTCCTTCTCAGTAAAGTAGGTTTCCTGAATTGTCTTCAGGTAGGTCTTGATTTTGTGTGATCGACTGACAGGTTGCCATAGAACAAACTCCCAGTGTCCGGTCACCTTAATCCCCAATGGCTTGTCTGGGCCTTATAGGATCGCCTGCCTCCGGGCTCTCCTCAGACTGACTCCCCACCGATCAGCGCAACTCGCTTGAGATCTTCTCTTAGAAGTAAGGACCCAGTAAGTCACTGGGGCCTCTCTGCAGCTTTAGTTGCTCCGAGCCATGAGGGCCCAGAGTCAGGGACTCCACGTAGCAGGTGCGCCCCGGCCTGGTAGGCCATAACGCTGGGGCCCATGATGTGCGCACAACCTAAAGGTGGGTGCCGCACCCGGATCCAATCACGAACTCCCAACGCCAAGATAGCACCCTAAAGAAGTACCCTCCCCCAGCATGCCCCGCGAGTGAAAACCTCCTCTGATTGGCTGCTGGCAAGAAGGCTCTCTCGCTGGTCTCCACTGCTGCCACCTGTCATTCCAAGATGGAAAGGTATCTTTGGAACACAGGATGAAACAACAGCACAACACAGCACTAAACTAACATAAATCATATGAATGAGAGCTGTGTAACTCTCTCATCCCCCTCTAAATTTGAACAGCATCCGTACTTGAAAGTACAGGGGCGCTACACATATGTTTGAGAAAACTTCCAGCTTCTTAAATCTGTGCTGCTATATTATTTGAGAGCTTGGCATTTAGGTTTTAAAGCAGTTCAGAACCTATTAAGCTGGACGCTTTTATTGTTAAAAGATTTATCATATTTAAAAACACATGCAGTATATACTGTATTTTCCGGTGTATAAGACGACCTTTTGGGCTTAAAAACTTGCCTCAGAACTCGGGGGTTGTCTTATATGCTGATACCTGTCTCGGGCATCCATTATTCAAAAGCCGCAGCTTCTCATTGTGCTGTTCCGTGATAAGCGGAAAACACTCAGTTTCCCAGCAAAGCCTCTGTTCAGTGTTCCGCCTATGTGTAGGGTGAAATACTAATGCACTACTGTGAGTAGGTAAATGATAAAGAGCGAGGTGCAAATGGATAAATAACGTGACGTGAAAGCAGCTGTATCTAGTAGTGTTCAGTGAGTTCACAAAAGGAAGAAATTATGAAAATGGGTGATAAGTGCTAACACTCAGGCAAAAACAATGGAAAAAAGTTTTAAAAACGGTCGTTTTTTCAGGAGTCCAGAAAAAACTACAGTTTTTAAAACTTTTTTTCCATTGATACATGTTCCCTCGGGCAAGACCAGGGTTCTCAAAGACGTTTTCACAGGCAAACTATAGACACCCAGCAGGTACAATATTTAAAGGAATCTTTCTTTTTTTTTTTATTTAAACATTATAAGTGATTTTAATGATGCTTATATTAAAAAAATTAAAATAAAATTCCTTTAAATATTGTACCTGCTGGGTGTCTATACGTGTGATAACGTCTTTAAATAGCACAATCACCTGCCTGCCAGTAAATTAGGAAGAACTGATCTAGCTAAGCTATACAGTGTATAAATACTGTATATGTACAACTCCTAGGGATGTATATATATTCTCTACACACTGTAAATTAAGCTAAACTGACTAGCCTGCCTGCCTGCTCTATCTAGCTATATAAAAAGACAATCTCTCTGTCTCTCTGACTGCTCTCATTAACAAGCCGGAACACACTACACGAGGCCGCCCAGCAGGTGGCCTTATATAGTGTGGGGCGTGTGCTAAAGCCCTGAGCCATAATTGGCCAAAGCCACCCAGGCTTTGGCCAATTATGGCTCTTCGTTTTTTGCGCGCTGTGATTGGCCAAGCATGCGGGACATACAGCATGCTTGGCCAATCATCAGCGTGCAATGCCGCAGTGGATTATGGGCCGTTTTGCGTCACTCGAATTTGGCGCGAACGACCGCTTTTGTTCGAATTTCGTCGAACATACGAACAGACAATGTTCGAGTCGAACATACGTTCATATCTAGCGCGAAGCTCATCCCTAATAGAGATAGATAATGATGAAACCATAAGTCACTAAGTGAATAAACGGGTCAAAGATGTGTGAAGGAGAGCAATATCCTGGGGAAACAAAAATGTCCTATGACCAGCTGGTAACAGGTAAATGATCTTCAAATGATGGCTGCAGATAAATACAATGGTGCTGAATAGATATCCATAAATGGTCTCCCAAAACTCTCACCTCAATAAGGCAGGGTATGTGCATGTAGCCTGGGTGTGAGCGTATCCTGAACTGGACCTCAAAACACTTCCCAATTCAATCCTCTTGAGTGGTCTCTTACCGCTGGTTCAGTTCACAGAAGTAATGGGCAGGAAGGGCTATAATAAATGCTCGCCACAAGGGAGAGAGAGAACAAAGGAATGCCCCAATAGTGAAGTATGTAAAATAAACGGGAAATTTTAATAATAAACGAGTGGACTCTTACATAGGATAAAATACAACAAGCGCATAAAACATATGGGGACGCGGCCTGTACAGCGCCGTCTTACATCTGTCTGTTGGTCTCCGGTAGCGAAGGTGGCACGTAATCCCAAAGATTACTACACTGTACCCAAACAATTTTTTTATCATTTTGTTCCCACAAATAGAGCTTTCTTTTGGTGGTAATTTGGTTATTTTTTGCGCAACAACTAAAAAAAGACAAAAATTTGGAAAAAATAAAGGCCCAGATTCATAAAGCAATTACGCCTGTCTAACTGGTGTTAGACAGGAGTAATTTCAAATTTTGCGCGCCGTATCACTAGTTTGAATCCTCAAACCATGATACGGCGGCTTCGGGCTTCGATCCGAGAGGCTTACGTCTTCGTAAGCCTTCTCATCTACGCTGCGATATTTTTGCGGCCGCTGGGAGGAGTTTGCGTCGTTTTGATGCGTCGGGATATGCAAATGTGTTTTTACGGCGATCCACGAAGATACGAGCGGTCTTCGCAATCGCTTACGTCTGTTTTTTTTTTACGTACTGTTAGACCAGCTTTTTGCTGGTCTAACGGTGCGTAGCCCATGTTAAGTATGGCCGTCGTTCCCGCGTCGAATTTAATTTATTTTTTTATTTTTTTACGTAACTCGTTCGGGAATAGAAATGTCCGTAAACGACGCTACTCAAACAACGAATGACGTAACAACGTGATTTCGCGCTATGCACGGCGGGAAATTTGCGAACGGAGCATGCGCAGTTCGATCGCCGCGGGAACGCGCCTATTTTAAATCCTTCACGCCCCCTACTTGTGTAGATGGATTGCGACTGGAGAAATACACTACGCCGCCGTCGTTTACTGGACAAAATCTACCTGGATTCCACGTAGAGCCAGGTAAAAAACGGCGGCGTAGTGTATTTCTGATACGCTACGAGAATCCAATTCTCTCTGAATCTGGGCCAAAGTTTTTATTTTTTTCTGTAAATTTTTTTGTAAATAAGTACGTTTCCTCTTCGATTACGGGCATGAGGTGGCACTGATGGGCATCGATGAGGCGGAACTGATGGGCACTGATGGACACTGATAGGTGGTACTGATGGGCACTGATAGGCGGCGCTGGTATGCGGCACTGATGGAAACTCATAGGCGTCACTGATGGGCACTCATGGGTGGCACTTATGGGTGGCACTGATGGACACTGAGAGGTGGCATTGATGGACACTGAGAGGTGGCATTGATGGACACTGAGGGGTGGCACTGATGGACACTGAGGGGTGGCATTTTTTTAATCCCATATTATGGCCGGTCAGTGCCCATGTTGCCAGTCAGTGCCCATTTGTGGGCACTGATTGACATCTATTTTCATTTTTTTTATTGCCCCCTTCCCTGGTGGTCCAGTGTGGGCTTTCCTGGTGGTCCAGTGTGGTCATCCGAGGGGGGACTACGCTGATAAACAATCATCGCGAACCTCCCTGTCAGGAGAGCTGCCGATCGGCTCTCCTATACTCGTGTCTGTCAGACACGAGTGAGGAAGAGCCGATCAACGGGTCTTCCTGTTTACATCGTGATCAGCCGTGATTGGACACGGCTGATCATGTGGTAAAGAGCTCTTTACTGAGATCGGAGATGCAGGGTGTCAGACTCACACACGGCATCACCGATCGCCGCGATGCGCGCCCCCACGGGCACGCGCCACCATGTAATCCTGCAGGATGTCAATAGACGTCCAGTCAGGATTACAGAACCACTTCCCGGACGTCAATTTACTATTGACCGGGCGGGAAGTGGTTAAAGTAGAAGTTCACCCTAACACTAAAATCTGTAAATCTACTTGCATCCACAATCTAGGACTAACCTATCTAGCCCTGTAGTTTTACTGTAACACGTTTAAGTGCATCAGACCCTGAAGTTCAAAAGTGCACATTAAGGTGCACTAGTGCATTTCCACATGGGTGGAACATCACGTAACTGAAGGGAGGAAGGAAAAACGCCCTAATGTATTTTCACAACAGTTAGATGTTGCCAATAATGTAATTGTTGATGCAATCTAATAGGACTGTGCACATACTGTATATTAGTGACTATTTATTTTATTGCCTGTACAAATCGTTTTAGGCCTCTTCCAGACAAAGCAGATCCACCCAAGGGGATCCACATGCTCAGCGGGGGGATCTCTCCGCTGATCCCCACTGAGCAGGAGGATGACAGGTCTGTGTTGGCTCCGCTATGCAGAGTGGTCACGGACACAGCCCACTCTCCTCTATAGGGTGATCGGATTGAAACGGACTGCATGTCAGTTTCCATACGATTGTCATCAGCTGAATGGAAGGCAAATGTTTTGCCATACGTCTGATTTTAGCAGATTTTATGGGATCGGGTGCCTGGCAGGTGCCGCCCCATGGAAAACTATGGTTGATCCGATCAGGTCTGCCTGAAAAACGGACAGGCAGACAAAACTCTCATGTTTCTTGATATTGTCTCTGTTATTAGGTTCCTAACTGACAAACAGGGCTTTGAGAGAAGAAGAAGAAAAAGAAGAAGAAGAAGAAGAAGAAGAAGAAGAAGAAGAAGAAGAAGAAGAAGGGGGTTAGACAGGTCTTGACACCAGAAAATGCCAAAATTTTTCCTGATCAGGGTGATGGGAACTTAGCACTTGAGAGTAGTGAAGGGACTGAATAGTACTGCAGGCAAGGACCTCTAGGTGCCTACACTTTATACTTATCACCTGTCAGAATCGTACTTGACAGAAGCATTTTAATGGTTGTGTACACAAATCCAAGTCATAAGATGGCGGTAAGTGGACTAAGCAGAAAGCATTTTTTTTTTTTTTTATGTTCCTCAATCCATCAAGGAGTCGTATTTCCATAAATTTGCTGTGTACATATTTACTCACCAAGTAATTCCAGCCAAACTTCACTCATTTTAGCAAGGTCTCCTTTCCTGCCTCATCCCACTTCCTTCCAACTTCTTTGCAGACAAAAATGTACTTAAAATGTTAAAACTTTTTTTTTTACTAGCCAAATCCTTGCTAAGCGGGGATGACAACCCAGGCCCCAGCGCATGCACACACTCACGAGGGGTCTTTGCCAGTCCACTACAACCGCGGCCTGTATGAGTATAAGCAAGATCTCACAAACTTCCTTCTGTGATGTAGACATTCCAGGATGCGGTTTTTAAGATCTCACGTATGGGCATGCAGATGTCTGGCAGTAGATTGGTCAAGAACTGAGGTGGGTGTGCGCATGCGCAGGGAATCCGGCACATGTGCAGACACACCACTGAGATCCCTGCCAGAGGGACTTATGGCATGTCCATTAAAGATGCCAGTATTTTACCTTCATGCACTTTATGGAGAATATCAGTCTGTCCCTGTAAAAGAAGTAGGGAAATAATAACGCTCTGAAAGCTGCTGATACCTTAGATTGCTCCCGCCCTACTGCTCATGAATAAGCATCTCACAATGTGAAACGTGTTAGCCACCTTCATCTTGTTGTTCATCTTCATTGTGACTGTACCATTTTGGATTATTTTTGATTGATTTTATCCAATAAAGACGTCATTGAACAGAGTGCAGGAGTCCAGGATTCTTTTTCATCTCATCTATCAGTCTGTCCCCGATGTTTTTCCTGAAGAGAAGTGGCTTCTTCTTGACATCAGGCCATCCTTCAAAAGTCTTCACCTCACTGTGCATGCAGATGTACTCACACCTGCCTGCTGCCATTTCTGGGCAAGCTCTGCACTGGTAGTGCCCCAATCCTGCAGCTGAATCAACTGCAGGAGACAGTCCTGGCGCTTGCTGGACTTTCTTTGGTGCCCTGAAGCCTTTTTCACAAATGCAGTGAAAATGTTTTTTATGGGATTAAGCAAATTTTATGACAAAGAGGGACTTTATTTCATAACATTCTGGAGTATAAGCAAATTGCTATAAAAACGGAGGCCGCAGGCTTTCTGAAAAGAATACTTACGTCATTGTGCACCCCAAAGCTCAAACACACATGCGTATAAAAATATATATATAGATATAGATATCTATATATATATATTATAGATATATGGCAGTAAGGCAATGGACAGTGTCAGTAGAACAGTGGATGGTGTCAGTGGGCAGGGACTGTTGTCAGTAGTTTATTTTTATTCTTATAATTACATTTTACAATTTTTTTTTTTAACCACTTAAGGACCTTGGGTGTTTTTCAGATTTGGTGTTTACAAGACTAAAACAGTTTTTTTTTGCTAGAAAATTACTTAAAACCCCCAAACCTTATATATATATTTTTTGAACACCCTACAGAATAAAATGGCGGTCATTGCAATACTTTTTGTCACATCGTATTTGCGCAGCGGTCTTACAAGCGCACTTTTTTTGGAAAAAAAAAACACTTTTTTGAATTAAAAAATAAGACAACAATAAATTTGGTCCAATTTTATTATATATTGTGAAAGATAATGTTACGCCGAGTAAAATGATACCCAACATGTCACGCTTAAAAATTGCGCCCGCTCGTGGCATGGCATCAAACTTTTACCCTTAAAAATCTCGATAGGCGATGTTTAAAAAATTCTATATTTTTTGAGCTACGGAGGAGGTCTAGGGCTAGAATTATTGCTCTCGCTCTAACGATCGCGGTGATACCTCAATTGTGTGGTTTGAACACCGTTTTCATATGTGGGCGCTACTCGCGTTTGTGTTCGCTTCTGCGCACGAGCTCCTCGGGGCGGGGCGCTTTAAAAATTATTATTTTTGTTTTCTTATTTATTTTTATTTATTTTATAATTTTTTACACTGAAAAAAAAAATTGATCACTTTTATTCCTATTACAAGGAATGTAAACATCCCTTGTAATAGGAAAAAGCATGACAGATCCTCTTAAATATGAGATGTGGGGTCAAAAAGACCCCACATCTCATATTTAGACTTAAATGCAAAAAAAAAAAAAAAAAAATGGAAATTTTGTGATTTAAAAAAAAAACATTTTTAATTTACGACGCATGGGCAGGACTGACGTTTTGACATCACTTCTGCCCTGCAATGCTATGTGGACTGGTGGGGGCCATCTCGCATTCCCACACAGCAGGCAGCAGGACCCGATCGCCTCCGCCGCTACCGATGGCTCCGGTAAGCGGCGGAGGGCGCGAATCTGCCGCGGAGACCACCGTTATTGTAAACAGGACAGCTCATGCTAAAGATGGATATCTCGGTTGTGGCAGCAGCTGCTGCCGTTACCGAGATATCCATCTTTAAAATACCGACGTATATGTACATGAGTGGGGTCCTTAAGTGGTTAATTATGTTTTACAATTTTTTTTACAATAATTTTTTATTATTTTCTTTTACAATTTTTTAGGAGCATCTGATATCTCACTTTTGAGACAGAGAAATGGGGCTGAGGACAGAGATTCCTGAGTCCCTTTTTCTGCAGCAGGGGGAATCTGTGCAGCACAGGGTGATTAGGGTGTGCCTGGGCACACCTGGCACACCCTGTGCACATGCCTATGGCATGAGCCCTTGTCGCAGCACTTTAAAGAAAGAAAAGATCAAATTTATTATTTCTTTGAGCACAAATGGTTTGAAGTTTGTATCTACTTTCCTTCTATTGAGTTTACAAGTTAATTAATGAGGAAAGCAGACTCACATGATGTTATGGAAAAAGCATATAAATGCTGGGAAAAATAAACAACATAAATCATCTTCTCTTTGCAAGATAAACAATTATCTGGCTTTTTTAAAACCTGCAATCTATTTGGTGTGAGATGACAGGTAAACATGATCAACTGATAAGGCAAGCTGTCAATGTGAAAAATGAGAGAAAACAACAGACGCTATGCAATGCTTTTCATGTGTCTGCTATTGTAACGAATCCAGAGCTATCCAGTTAAAACAAATGGACTATTGCAAGCTGCTCTGCTTATATGACATGGGGACAGCTGAGCTACAAGCCTAAAAATAACAAGGGCCTTAAGTGTAGAAAGAAAATTCAAGTGAGCTGTGTTTAGTATCCTGCGATGGGGAGAGGAGCTGTTGACTAAAATATCAGGAGGGCACTTTAGTCCAAGAGTGAGGTCATCCTACTTATAAAGAGTTATGCTATGTGCTATGCATGAAGGAATCCATGCTCTACTGAGCTAGGCTACTGAGGTCCAAGACTAGAGTGCATGTTCGATATGGATATCTGAATTCACTGTACAGTATGCATGCTTGTCGTTCTCCCTCCTAGATGAAAAGAAATTATGTTTATGTAATCCTGGCAGTAGATGGTAACTTAATAAGGGATTAAGAATTAATTGATTGAGATGTTACGTAATAAGGGATAAAAACTCTGAAGGAAAAAATACGTTCAATCATTCCAAGTATGTTTATAATAGGGTTGTCCCGATACCACTTTTTTAGGACCGAGTACAAGTACCGATACTTTTTTTCAAGTAGTCGCCGATACCGAATACCGATACTTTTTTTAAACGTGTCCCCAAATGCAGCCATGTCATGTCCCCCCACATATGCAGCCATGTCATGTCCCCCCACATATTGCAGCCATGTCATGTCCCCCCACATATGCAGTCATGTCCCCCCACATATGCAGCCATGTCATGTCCCCCCACAAATGCAGTCATGTCCCCCCACATATGCAGCCATGTCATGTCCCCCCACATATGCAGTCATGTCCCCCCACATATGCAGCCATGTCATGTCCCCCCACATATGCAGCCATGTCCTGTGCCCCATATTGCAGCCATGTAATGTCCCCCACATATGCAGTCATGTCCCCCCACATATGCAGCAGTGTCATGTCCCCCCACATATGCAGTCATGTCCCCCCACATATTGCAGCCATGTCATGTCCCCGCACATATGCAGTCATGTCCCCCCACATATGCAGCCATGTCATGTCCCCCCACATATGCAGCCATGTCATATCCCCCCACATATGCAGCCATGTCATATCCCCCCACATATGCAGCCATGTCATATCCCCCCACATATGCAGCCATGTCCTGTGCCCCATATTGCAGCCATGTAATGTCCCCCACATATGCAGTCATGTCCCCCCACATATGTAGCCATGTCATGTCCCCCCACATATGCAGCCATGTCATGTCCCCCCACATATGCAGCCATGTCATGTCCCCCCACATATGCAGCCATGTCATGTCCCCCCACATATGCAGCCATGTCATGTCCCCCACATATGCAGCCATGTCCTGTGCCCCATATTGCAGCCATGTAATGTCCCCCACATATGCAGCCATGTCCTGTGCCCCATATTGCAGCCATGTAATGTCCCCCATACCTCCCCAGCCGCCGCCGCTGCTGCAGGGTTAATCCCCGTGTAACACATTCCCGCGGCGCCATGTAAAGACACGCGATTGGACGGATCCGTCCAATCGCGAGCAAGGGGGGAGTGTCTATGGACGTATCCGTGTATAGACTCTCCCCCCTTGCTCGCGATTGGACGGATCCGTCCAATCGCGTGTCTATACATGGCGCCGCGTGTATTACATGCTTACAAGGTGCACGGGATTAGCGGCGGTCGGCGGCGGGCGTTGTGCGGCGGGCGATTTGCGGTGAGCGGCGTGTGGCGTGCGGCGAGCGGCGGGGGGGGGGGGGGGAAGTATTCTATTTTGGTATCGGGGGTATTTGCGGGAGTACAAGTACTCCCGCAAATACTCGGAATCGGTCCCGATACCGATACTGGTATCGGGACAACCCTAGTTTATAAGGATTGAAAGTTCATACTTGTAGGAAATCTTTACAGAAGAACTCCAGCAAAAATAACAAGATAAAAATGAATAGCCTATAAAACATGATCTAACATGTGTCCATCCATATACTATGGGACCCCAATGAATGACACTGTACCAAAAATGCATAGAACCCTACTGTTTCCATTGCAAGGTTGTTGTTTGGTGCATAGATGCACTTTGGGAACCAAATTCAAAATGAATGGCCGTCGACAATTGGCGCTGCATACAGTTAATTTCTTTCCTCTCTTCCCTCCACCCCTTAACAGTTCAGGAGAGATCAGACTACTTTTGAAAGGACGGGCTTGTCCAATGAGCTTGGACATTGAGCACTGTCACTCTCGCGCTGAGCACTTCTGACTAAACCTTTTCTGGGAGACCCAAGTTTCCTTCAGAAATGGGAGACCAATCTAGCAATGACATTTACAGAAAGCCTAAAGGCCCATACACACAATCGGACTTTTTGACAACAACGGTCCGACGGACATGATTTATCGGACAATCCGACCAATTCTGTAACCCTCCCTTCTAGATTGTAAGCTCTTACGAGCAGGGCCCTCTCATCCCTCCTGTTTTGATTTGTATTGTGAATGTACTGTCTTCCCTGATGTAAAGCGCAGCGCAAACTGTTGGCGCTATATAAATCCTGTATAATAATAATATGTATGCTCCATCGGACAATCGTTTTTGTTTTTTTAACAGACAAATGTTCGCTGTGAATGCTCTAAAACTTTCCGACAACAAATGTCCAATGGAGGAGTATCCGATCGTGTGTACACAAGTCTATCGGACTAAAATACAAAGTTCAAACGAGCATGCTCAGAACCAATGCTAAACATCAGACAACAATAGCAGAAGTTGCCCAAAGGGTAGCAGTAAAGAGCTGAAAACCCACGTGATTTGGTGAATGTTGGTTGAAAAAGCTCTGCCGTGTGTATGCATACCAAGTTCACGGCCAACGCCCCTTCGGACAAAAATCCACAGAAAAGTCAGATGGAAGTCTGATCGTGTGTATGAGGCTTAAATGAGAGAATTTTGTTTTTTGCACATAAGGCATCAATCTGTAACAGATACCAAGAAATCTCTTACAAAATTGTAACCAGATGGTACAGAACACTGGTCATTCTTTCAAGACTCTTTCAAGGACAGTCTGCGACCTGCTGGTCATGTGATACGTAAATACTCACTTTCTTACATATTATTTGGGACTGCCTGGTTCTGCACACATTCTGGCAGAAGGTCTTCTGGAAATCATATAACAAATTACAGTTTTTTCCACAGTCAATCCACTGGCAATTTTTCTCCACCTTACCGCTTTGCCCAGGAAAATTCTGCAAAAAAATTCTGCTTCTACAGTTGTTAAACGCACCCAAAGCCTGCATTCCTAGTTCGTAGAAAATAACCTTCCCTCCAACTGTAAGCCAATGGTTTGCCAGGGTAAATAATATTCATGAAATTAAAGATCTCACAAAGGCCTTTGTGGGCCTCAGATGTGAACAAGTGGTTTTACTGGAATTAATTTAAATACTCTTCTGGATTACCAATTACCAATGGATTTGAACAGCTACCTTACCACCAAACAAGCGACAGTCCATTCCCTACTCCAACTTGGAATTGATGTGGGAGGCCTAAGGGGACTATAACCAACAATAAAATAAATGTTCTTCCTATTCTCCCCCTATTTAGCTTCCTCTACCTCCAATCTAGGTAGTTTTGCCAGTTGAGGTATAACCACCTTTCCTTGATAAAACTCGGATTGCAATATTCAGTTTTCCTGTTTCTTTGAGAATCAATTTTACATGAATAAATCAATTGTCCTGACGTCAACAATTCTCTGTTATACTTCTATGCTGTTTGTTGTATTAGCAATGTCAATACCCCTGACCTTTTTGTTGCTCCCTCCCAATGTAAACCTGTAGGTTAGCTCAGCCTGATCAAAAGCAGCACACTTTATAGATGGCTTCATCTTTAAAAGCATCAGTCACTCAACAGAGGTGCCAATTGCACAGTCTGAAATACAGATAACTACATCTACTCATTCAATATTTTACCATGTACGCAACTTGTATCCCAATGTTATCTTTTCTTAAAAGGGAACTTTGCTTTCTCAATCAATATTGACAAATGTTATTCCTTATACTGCTAGCATTAGTAAATCAATCGTAAAGTATATTGTACAGTATCTCAGAAAAGTGAGTACACCCCTCACATTATATCTTCATGTAACAACACTGAAGAAATGACACTTTGCTACACTGTAAAGTAGTGAGTGTAGAGCTTGTATAACAGTGTAAATGTGCTGTCCCCTCAAAATAACTCGACACGCAGCCATTTATGTCTAAACCGCTGGCAACAAAAGTGAGTACACCCCTAAGTGAAAATGTACAAATTGGGCCCAAAGTGTCAATATTTTGTGTGGCCACCATTATATTCCATTTGAGGATGCCCCACAGATGCTCAAAAGTGTTTAGGTCTGGAGACATGCTTGGCCAGTCCATCACATTTAACCTCCGCTTCTTTAGCAAGGCAGTGGTCGTCTTGGAGGTGTGTTTGGGCTCGTTATCATGAGGGAATCATGCTCTTATTCAGTATGTCACAGTACATGTTGGCATTCATGGTTCCCTCAATGAACTGTAGTTCCTCAGTGATGGCAGCACTTATACAGCCATGACACTCCCACCACCATGCTTAACTGCTAGGCAAGACACACTTTGTACTTTCCTCACCTGGTTTCCGCCACAAACGCTTGACACCATCTGAACCAAATACATTTATCTTGGTCTCATCAAACCACAGGACATGGTTCCAGTAATCCATGTCCCTAGTCTGCTTGTCTTCAGCAAACTGTTGCAGTCTTTTTTGTGCATCATCTTTAGCAGAGGCTTCCTTCTGGGATGACTGCCATGTAGACCGATTTGATGCAGTGTATGGTCTGAGCACTGACAGGCTGACCCCCATCCCTTCAACCTCTGCAGCAATGCTGGCAGCACTCATATGTCTAATTCCCAAAGACAACCTTTGCATATGACACTGAGCACATGGTCGACCATGGCAAGGCCTCTTCTGAGTGGAATGTATGGTCTTGACCACCATGCTGCGGCTTAGTTTCAGGGTCTTTGCAATCTTCTTAAAGCCTAGGCCAGTGATGGCAAAGCTTGGCACCCCAGATGTTTTGGAACTACTTTTCCCATGATGCTCATGCACTCTGCAGTGTAGTGTAGCATCATGGGAAATGTAGTTTCAAAACATCTGGATTGCCAAGGTTCGCCATCACTGGCCTAGGCCATCTTTATGTACAGCAACAATTTTTTTTAGATCCTCAGGGAGTTCTTTGCCATGAGGTGCCATTTTGAACTTCCAGTAACCAGTATGAGAGTGAGAGCGATAACACAACATTTAACACACCATTCACACCTGAGACATTGTAACACTGTTGAGTCACATGACACTGGGGAGGGAAAGTCCTAATTGGGCCCAATTTGGATATTTTGACTTAGGGGTGTGCTCACTTTTGTTGCCATCGGTTTAGACATTAATGGGAAGATTTGGAGGAACAACGTTCTTATGTCACTGAATTGTGTGCCAGACCTGGAAGATACGGGCTGCTGAATCGAAGAGCCAGTCGGCTCGATTGTATTTTATATGCCTTATCTCACTTCTTCAATGTAAGTGTGCATTTTTATGTTACTTATTAAAAAATGTAAGGGTTTTATGCTATGCCAGTCCCTTTTTTTTATGTGGTGTATCCTAAATTGCTACATTGTTTAAGACATCTTCTATGCAATATTGAACTACACTGAGGGATTTATGATACCAATAGAGACCCCAGGCTGGGATATCAACCATATGCGCATATTGATCTCCTATAATAAGAGATCACATTCATCTGGTAAGCGGCAGTTTTATTGTTTGGTGGAGGCACTATCCTGTCGGCACTTTTTCCTGGACTATTGGATTCGTTGAACACTGGGGATATTTAAGTTTATATGGACACTCTGCATACATTTTTAATATATTCATTTTTTTTTACCTTTGATGCTATTGTTAATGGTATTCCTAAGGATTTTTTTGATTTATTCACATGGACTGCTATTTATTTACTTGATAATTCTCAGGTTTCTACCTAATTTAGGAATTAACCCCTTCTTGTTATCATATTTAGGTCTCACATTGTAGCTGGCCAGCTAGAACCTGTCCTAGGTAGCTAATTTAACCTACATGTATATACAGCTAAGCCTGCTGGGAACCTAGTGTGGTGCACATGTTTATATGTGAGAGGCAAAAGCAAAGTTATTCACAGTTTATTCATGCCAGAAAGCATAGAGTTAAGCTTTAGTGACTCATCAGAAGCCTTGGCCCAATCACAGCTAATCTCACATTGAGCAGAGTCTTGACCTATCACAGCCTCCTTTGCATCCATTTCTGTCTGGGAGGTTCCTAATACTCCATGTGCTGCTAGATTATTCCACCACAGAGACAGAAAGCCACATGGAGACAGAGAGCAGAGCAGAACAGACACAAGGCCAAAGTTGTGTTTTATGGAAGCCAGGGGCTAAAAATAGGTATGTGACAGTTATATATATATGTTCTTATTGTAAATAGTGTGGTTAGAACTGTATACTGATCTAGTTGTGTGTTCACTTGTAGTTCCACCTAACCTAATTCACAAACCAAACCAAACTAAGCTAACCCTGCAAAAGCAACCCTGCAAACCAAGTTGCAAACCACAGTTATACCTTTCAGAGAAATTAGAGAAAGCTTTGATAACTTGCAGAGAGAGAGAGAGAGAGTAAATACTGAAGAAATATATCCACCATCTTATGTTAAATGACAAGATTGAATATTTGAACCACCATTTTGTTATCCTTTATTCTTCACATGTTTTTGTACATGGACTGTCTGCTGCAAAGCAGCAGCATTATATATGAAGAAAAGTGAAGTTAATAAAGAAGTTATTTTAAGCATTTGGTGTGCTCTTTAAACCTACTGCTTCCATAGAACGGCGCTAGAGGAATTTTCAGAGTAATATACAGTCTTGTTGGACTGAAAAGTCAGAGATAACACAATTCTTCTAATGCCACAGCGCATGAGGCACTTCATAGTGCTGCGCCTGCCACACATATACCTATTTACAGATATAGGCCCGGATTCACATACATCACAGCCAGGGCAGGACTTAGGGTGGTGGGGGCCCCTGGGCTTGAGTGTTGACGGGGCCCCCTGGAGCGAGGGGGGATCATAGTTGTTGAGCGGGGGGGGGGGAATTGAAGTTGTTGAGTGGGGGTGCGCATTAAAGTTGTTGAGCGGGGGGGCGCATTAAAGTTGTTGAAAAAAGGGGGGTTGCCATCCGGGGGCCCTGGAGACCTCTGAGCCCTTTAATAATAAATATATATATATATATATATATATATATATATATATATATATATATATATATATATATATATATATATAGAGCTGCACGATTGATTAATCGTCAAGAATCGTTACTGCGATCTTTTTCCCGTTGCGATTCTTGATACAGGTTTCACAATCTTTCACATGAAAATAATTTTCTCTCTGCACTTTGGTATGCAAAGAATTTCCTGTCTGCTCTCAGCAGTGGGGGTTGCTGTCCAGGGCCCTGGGGGCCTCCAGACCCCTAAAAAAAATAAACATTTATAAAAAATACATAAAAAAGGGAGGTTGCCATCCGGGGGCCCTGGGGACCTCTGGGCCTTTTAATAAAACATAAAAAAATATAAACAAAAATAAAAAAATTAAACATTTATAAAAAAAAAAGGGGGGGATTGCCAAATGGGGCCCTGGGGACCTCTGAGCCCTTTAATAAAAAAAAAATATATATATAAAAAAAATGTAAATTGTTTTATAAAAAAAAGGGGGGGTTGCCATCCAGGGGCCCTGGAGACCTCTGGGCCCTTTAATAATAATAATAATAATAATAATGATAATATATATATATATATATATATATATATATATATATATATATATAATATAAATATATATAATATAAATATATAAAAAACATATTTTTAAAAAATAAATAAATAAAAAAAGGAAGGGTTGCTGTCCCGGGGCCCTGGGGGCCTCCAGACCCCTAAAAAAATAAAAAAAAAAAAATAAAAAAAATAAAAAAGGGAGGTTGCCATCCGGGGCCCTGGGGACCTCTGGCCATTTATAAACAAAAATAAAAAAATACATAAAAAAGGGAGGTTGCCATGGGGCCCTGGGGGGCCCTGGGGACCTCTGGGCCTTTTAATAAAATAATAAAAAAATATAAACAAAAAGGGTTGCTGTCCCGGGGCCCTGGGGGCCTCCAGAAATAAAAAAAATAAACATTTATAAAAAATAATAAAAAAGGGAGGTTGCCATCCCGGCCCTGGGGACCTCTGGGCCTTTTAATAAAAAATAAAAAAATATAAACAAAAAGAAAAAAATAAACATTTATAAAAAAAAAGGGGGGGGGGTTGCCACATGGGGCCCTGGGGACCTCTGAGCCCTTTAATAAAAAAAAAATATATATATATAAAAAAAATGTAAATTGTTTTATAAAAAAAAGGGGGGGTTGCCATCCAGGGGCCCTGGAGACCTCTGGGCCCTTTAATAATAATAATAATAATAATAATGATAATATATATATATATATATATATATATATATATATATATATATAATATAAATATATATAATATAAATATATAAAAAACATTTTTTTTTTTTAAATAAATAAAAAAAGGAAGGGTTGCTGTCCCGGGGCCCTGGGGGCCTCCAGACCCCTAAAAAAAAAATAAAAAAAATAAACATTTATAAAAAATACATAAAAAAGGGAGGTTGCCATCCGGGGGCCCTGGGGACCTCTGGGCCTTTTAATAAAAAATATAAACAAAAATAAAAAATAAACAATAATAATAATAATAATAAAAAAAATATATATAAAAAAAAATAAATTGTTTTATAAAAAAAAAGGGGGGTTGCCATCCAGGGGCCCTAGAGACCTCTGGGCCCTTTAATAATAATAATAATAATAATAATAATCATAATAATATATATATATATATATATATATATATATATATATATATATTATAAATATATAAAAAACATATTTTTAAAAAATAAATAAATAAAAAAAGGAAGGGTTGCTGTCCCGGGGCCCTGGGGGCCTCCAGACCCCTAAAAAAAATAAAAAAAATAAACATTTATAAAAAATACATAAAAAAGGGAGGTTGCCATCCGGGGGCCCTGGGGACCTCTGGGCCTTTTAATAAAAAATAAAAAAATATAAACAAAAATAAAAAAATAAACATTTATAAAAAAAAGGGGGGGTTGCCACATGGGGCCCTGGGGACCTCTGAGCCCTTTAATAAAAAAAATATATATATATATAAAAAAAATGTAAATTGTTTTATAAAAAAAAGGGGGGGGGTTGCCATCCAGGGGCCCTGGAGACCTCTGGGCCCTTTAATAATAATAATAATAATAATAATAATAATAATAATAATCATTATATATATATATATATATATATATATATATATATATATATATATATATATATATATATATATATATATATATATATATATATATTATAAATATATAAAAAACATATTTTAAAAAAATAAATAAATAAAAAAAGGAAGGGTTGCTGTCCGGGGCCCTGGGGACCTCCTATTGGGTGGGGCCCATGGGCTTGAGCCCAGTCAAGCCCAATGGTAAGTCCGGCCCTGATCACAGCGCAGGGAGGCAAGCATGGAATTCACAAAGTAAATGCTCCCAACGTTGCGCCGGCATAACGTAATTTCATAGGCGTAAGCTGGTGTAGGTGGAAGTGGGTGTGACCTCATGCAAATTATGGTCCGAGCGTAGTGCAATGCTTTACGCCCGGCATATCAAGAACGGCATATGCACCGTGACGCAGACGTATGACAAGCACCCCTGTGCGCATTCTCACAACTACGTCGATGCAACTTCCTGAGATACGCCGGCCCAGCGGCTTACGCCAAACACATAAATATGCCTAGCCATACGCCCGTCCAGCGCAAAAGTACACCCGTTTGCTTGTTTCCCCCCTGGAGCACAGTACTTTTGTTTGGCCATGGCAGCTGCTAAGTTGGACAAGGAGAGGAGGAAGAAAAACTTCTCCTTGGAAGAGAGGGCTATCCTGACCTCTGCGATACGGCAGTATGATATGGACCTCCATGGCCCTGATCACCCTGGAGGTCAATGCTCTTGGGCATGAGTGCAGGACCCCCGATGATATCCGGAAGAAGATAAACATTATGAGACGTCGGGTCCGTGATATGCTGGCCATAATGAGGAGGCACATCAGGGGCACGGGAGGAGGACCAGCTTCTGCTCAGAAGTTGACCGATGAGGAGGAGGTCATCGCCAGCTGTCTGTAACATGAGCAGGTGGAGGGCATGGAGGACTTTGACTCCAGTGACCAGGACTTGAGTAGAGGTAAGTGTGTTTTATCCCACATCCGGTGTGTAGCATGTGAGGGGGCGGAAGGGAACATGTTACAAGTGTGTGGGTCCACCAACATGTGAATGTTTTGTGTCATGCACAGATGTGCTGGAGGGAGCTGGGCCGTCGTCTGCCGGTGTCTGACCCATGCCACCCCCAGGACATCCTCTGCCTAAGCATGACCCCCTGGGAAGTCCGGTAATATTGGTGGAGGGGAGTGCCCACACCTCTCCTCTAGAAATAGTTGAGGAGGAACCGGTGGATCTCCACCAGGAGGAATGCCTCTATTTTGAGGAGGGTCCACCTTCCCCGGACCCTTAGACACCTCCCCGCCCATCAGGGGAACCCCCCAGGGCTACCCCATCCAAGGGAACCCCCTCCACGGCTACCCCATCCAGGGGAACCCCCTCCCAGTCTACCCCCTCCAGGGCTACCCCATCCGGACGGGAACAAGCCTCTCCACCCCCCAGGAAGGCTTTAAGAAAGACCAGGGGTGTAGCTGGATCCCTCCAAGAAGGGCTGGAGAGGGAGCATGCTAGGCAGACACGCCACATGGGTGATCTAGCCTGTGACCTGCGCCATGTGGCTGACAGCCTGGCCTCTTCTGCCAAGACCCAGGCTGAGTGCACAGTGGCTGTGCAGGGCACCGCAGCCACTATGCAGCAGTGCCTCATCCAGCAGGCTGAGCATACCAGCTCGGTGTCGGACTGCCTGCAGGAGGTGAGCGTTAACTGCGCTGCAATGGTCACGTGTCTTGGTGACCAAACTGAGACCCTGGAGGCCGTGCGGCACCCAATGGCGGATCCAGAGTCTAGTCTCGGGAGGGGCACTGCCAGAAAATAAGGTGTTGCTTACAGAACTCAATTAGGTGTCCGATGTGTCCGCTGCAATGTTGCAGTACCGCTAAAAAATCTATGATTGCCGCCATTACTAGTAAAAAATATTTAAATATAAATGCCATAAATCTATCCCATAGTTTCTAGACGATTGTCAGGGACTGCAGACATAGTACAAGAGAAGGTCAGAGAATGCAGACATGGTACAAGAGATGGTCAGAGAATGCAGACATAGTACAAGAGATGGTCAGAGACTGCAGATATAGTACAAGAGATGGTCAGAGAATGCAGACATGGTACAAGAGATGGTCAGAGAATGCAGACATGGTGCAATAGATGGTCAGAGACTGCAGACATGGTACAAGAGATGGTCAGAGACTGCAGACATGGTACAAGAGATGGTCAGAGACTGCAGACATGGTACAAGAGATGGTCAGAGACTGCAGACATGGTACAAGAGAAAGTCAGAGACTGCAGACATGGTACAAGAGATGGTCAGAGACTGCAGACGTGGTACAACGGATGGTCAGAGACTGTAGATGTGGTACAAGGGATGGTCAGAGACTGCAGGCATGGTACAAGGGATGGTCAGAGACTGCAGGCATGGTACAAGGGATGGTCAGAGACTGCAGGCATGGTACAAGGGATGGTCAGAGACTGCAGGCATGGTACAAGGGATGTTTAGAGACTGCAGGCATGGTACAAGGGATGTTTAGAGACTGAAGACATGGTACAAGAGATCAATGCAGCCTCATCAGTGCCCATCATTGCAGCCTCACTGTGCATATGAACGCAGCCCCACCTTTGTATAAAAATTCAGTCCCACTTTTGTATATTAATGCAGTCCCACTTTTGTTTATTAATGCACTACCACTTTTGTATATTAATGCACTCCCACTTTTGTATATCAATGCAGCCCCACCTTTGTATATGAATGCAGTCCCACCTTTGTATATGAATGCAGTCCCACCTTTGTATATGAATGCAGTCCCACCTTTGTATATAAATCCAGTCCCACTTTTGTCTATGAATCTAGTCCCACTTTTGTCTATGAATCCAGTCCCACTTTTGTCTATGAATCCAGTCCCACTTTTGTATATAAATGCAGCCCCATTTTTGTCTATTAATGCAGCCCCATTTTTGTCTATTAATGCATCCCCACTTTTGTCTATTAATGCAGCCACACTGTGCATGGCACTCACCATGGCATTACCTCGATCACACACAGCAGGTATCTCCTCTCCCGACGTGTGTCATGGATCAAACAGGAGCTGTAGGTCTGTGTTCGGCAGGGCAGTGTGCTCTAGCAAGGTCCCCCCTAGACGGGCTTGTGTGATAGACAAAACACTGATTCAATCAGTGTTCCATCTCCATCTACTATCACACGAGCAGGTCTAGCACAGGCAGCACAGCCGAACACAGATCCAGCTCTCACACACAGCCAGAGATGCCCAATGTCATACACGCAGGAGAGAGGGGAGGGCTGCAGTCAGCTACAGCTCAAAGCAGCCTCAGGACAGGCAGCCTACCGGCCCTGGTGATGAGAGAGAGAGTGAGAGACTCGGCAGCGGCAGCTGCAGGCAGGCCCGGACTGGGACAAAAAATAGGCCTGGGCATTTTAAACTGAGCAGCCCGGGGGGGGGGGGGGAGAAAGAAAGATAGATAAAGATAAAAAGAAAGAAGGGAAGGAAGGAAGATAGATTGATAGATAGATAGAAAGCAATAAGGGAAGATAGATAGATAGATAGATAGATAGATAGATAGATAGATAGATAGATAGATAGATAGATAGATAGATAGATAGATAGATAGACAAGAAAGATAGATAAACAAGAAAGATAGATAGATAAACAAGAAAGATAGATAAAGATAGAAAGCAAGAAGGGAAGGAAGAAAGATAGATAAAGAAAGAAATATAGATAAAGAAAGAAGGGAAGATAGATAGATAGATAGATAAAGAAGGGAAGGAAGGAAGATAGATAAAGAAAGAAAGATAGATAAAGATAGAAAGAAAGAAAGAAAGAAAGAAAGAAAGAAAGAAAGAAAGAAGAGAAGGAAGGAAGATAGATAAAGATAAATAGATAGATATAGATAGACAGTGGCGGTGCGTCTCAGCCGCGAAAATGGGCACAGTGGCGACAATGGGCACAGTGGCAACAATTAAAGGGCACAGGGGCATCAATTGGCACAGTGGCGACAATTGAAGGGCACAGTGGCTGCGTTTGATGGCATGGCACAGTGGTGACACTTGATGGCACAGTGGCTATGTTTGATGCCATGGCACAGTGGCTGTGTTTGATGGCATGGCACAGTGGTGACAATTGATGGCACAGTGGCTGTGTTTGATGGCATGGCACAGTGGCTGTGTTTGATGGCATGGCACAGTGGTGACAATTGATGACACAGTGGCTGTGTTTGATGGCATGGCACAGAGGTGACAATTGATGGCGCAGTGGCTGTGTTTGATGGCATGGCACAGTGGTGACAATTGATGGCACAGTGGCTGCGTTTGATGGCACAGTGGCTGTGTTTGATTGCACAGTGGCTGCGTTTGATGGCATTGCACACTGGTGACAATTGATGGGCCCAGTGGCTGCGTTTGATGGGCACAGTGAGGCTGCAATTGTTTATTTTTTTTTCATTTGCGCCCACCAAAAATGTTGAGCACCAGCCGCCACTGTAGATAGATAGCTAGATAGATTATTATCTATCTATCTACAGTGGCAGCTGGTGGGGTGGGGGGGTGCAAACGAAAAAAAAAAAAAGAAAGAAAAAAGAGAGAGAGAGAGAGAAAGAAAGAAAGGTGAAGAGAGAGTGAGAGAGAAGGGAATGAAGGGCACCCCGTACATCAGTGTACAGTACTCTCAGTACTTACTCAGAGGCAGGAGGGACTGACTGGATGGATGGATATCAGACTCCATCTTTCCTTTCCGATTGCTGGTCTTGAATCTTCCCACCCACATCCCTTAGGCAGCTGAACATTGTCCGTCGGTAGAGTGGGCGGGGCAGACACGGGAGGAGAAGAAGAGAGGAGGGGGAGGAGTAGAAGCAGCTCCTCTCCTCTAACTGGCCGTGGGGGCAGCAAGGGGAGGGGAGAAGTGTCAGAGCTGGCTATGATACCCCAGCTGATCTCTCTCTATCTGGTGCTGTGTTGGTGGTGTACACCCCTGGGGAGATGTGACATACGGCCCGCTGGCCGCCGCGGCCCACAGGAATTTGCTATGTTTGCCCTATGGCCAGTCCGGGCCTGGCTTCAAGCAGTTTAAAAAAAATGGTAAAAAAAAAAAAAGCCTCGGGGGGGGCAATTTCCCTGTTGCCCCCCCCCCCTGGATCCGCCGTTGGCGGTACCACATGGTGGCAGGGGGTCCCTCACCATCTGGGGACCAGGGCTCAGTTGTGCAGGCCAGCCTGGAGCGGCATACCCTGGCCATTGGGGAGCTGCAGGCCACAACAGCAGGCCTCGTGGCGAAGGTGAAGAGCCTGGGGGAGGCTGTCCAGGCCAATACTGCTGCCATCCAGGCAGAGGGAAGGCAGAACAGGCGACTCCAGCGGCAGACTAGCGCCCTTCAGCTGCGGATGCAGGCGGATAATACCTCGGTCCTCACCCGCATTGTCCTAG
Source organism: Rana kukunoris (assembly GCA_029574335.1). Taxonomy (NCBI): domain Eukaryota; kingdom Metazoa; phylum Chordata; class Amphibia; order Anura; family Ranidae; genus Rana; species Rana kukunoris. The sequence goes on along the minus strand of CM056051.1, from coordinate 273,787,495 downwards.
TGTTGGAGGGCATGCAGGCGGCATCTTCCATCAGACCAGGGGGTGAACCTCGACATGATGCGCCATCCCCCCACCCGAGTCTCCCCTGAGACAATTGAGGAGCCGTACTTGTGGCACCAGGCATGGCCCACGAGAGGGCAAATTACTTTTTTTTTTGCTCAGAGTATGAGCTGTTTTTTTTTTTTTTTAGGTTGGACGTGCACAGAGGTATGTGGTGTCCTCCAGTAAGGGCATGCCATGTCGGCCAATGGCATGATCCCTATTTTCTTTTTTTTTTTAGTAACTGCACACGGTTAGGAGTGTAGGCTACAGTGTGACTGGTGTGTGAATGTGTAGGTGACATTTCTGCCAGCAAGGCGTGTCACCTTGGGTCATCGGGGAGAGGTTATCCCCACGACCGTGTGAATGTGGTATGAATGGACAGCAATATCATTGGGGCCTTGGCGTGGCGTTGCTGCTTCCAAGTCCGTGCGGTGGACTTGGGCTAATCCAATGTGAGGTGGATGTGGTGTGTGTGAGCTAGGGACCATAGTGGTGTACATGCGTGCATTGTCCGTGTGCCATGATGAATGTGTGTGTTTAACATGCAAAGATATGTTCCACGAGGCAACTCCTGACTGCTGTTCCTTCAGCAGACAGGGTCTGCTCAGGCAGGGGGCGACTGTGTGGTTTGGGGGTCAGGACACATATGTCAATCTCCAGGCCCTTTCTCATGGCGTAGTTGTGCAGCACGCAACATGCACCGATCATCTGGCACACAAAGTTTGGGGAATACAACAGGGCCCCCCCCGGAATTATCCAGGCATCGGAAATGGGACTTCAGGATGCCAAATGTGCGCTCCACCAGTGCACGGGTGCATATGTGTGCAGCATTGTATCTTCTCTCTCCTCTGGTTTGGGGATTCTGGTATGGAGTCAGGAGATGGGGCCCAAGTGCATATGCTGAGTCACCTGGAAGGGAAAAGACAGGAGGATGTTAGTCATGCATGTGCCCCTCGTAATGTCTGCATCATGGGGTCGGACAGTCATGCCTGACTCCCATGTCACTCACCAACCAGCCAGCTGTCCTTGTACATGTTCTGTTCAAATTCTGTTGGGGTGGTGCTTTGACGGTATATGTAGCTGTCGTGGCTGGCCCCTGGGTGTTTGGCACGGACGTGCCATATGAGGCATTGAGCATCGGCTATCACCTGTACGTTGATCGAATGCCACCGCTCACGACTGCGGTATATGTGCTCTGTGGCACGGGGGGACGTAGTGCCACATGTGTGCAATCAATGGCCCCCACGGTGAGTGGGAATCTGGCAATTCTGTAGAAACCCTGCATTGCCTTCTGCCGCAGATGCTCATGGGTGGGTTTGATGATGTGGTGGGACATGCGTGTGAGGATTGCGGGGACAACTTGGTGCACACATCTGCTCATGGTGAATTGTGACATCCCAGACATGACTCCACTTGTACGTTGGAAAGATCCACTGGCAAGGAAATGGAGTGTTGCCAGTACCTTGACCAGTGGCTGCACTGCATGTGAGCGTCCCGTCTGGCTGGTGATTTCATCATGCAGGGCTGTGGCTAATTCCAGGATGGCATCAGGGCTGAATCTGAAGATGCGATACACCTCCGATTCCCCCATGCCAAAGACGGTAATGCGCGTTCTGTATATCCTCTCCTGTGCCCGTGGACGCAGTAGTGCTATGAGCATGGCTGCCCCTGGCATGTTGGCATACGAATGTGTTGTCCTGCAAGTGTAGTTGCTCAGCTCGTCCGTAACGGTGCTCCTGCAGCTGCTCTCCAGCTGACATGTGGACATCTGTTGCTGAGTTACACCTCCTTTATGGGGAAAGGAGCCAGCGTCAGGCGCACGTACGTTCGCGAATCGGCGTATCTCCCTCATTTGCATATTTGAATCGAAAATCAATGGGCGCGCCACATGCGTCCAGTGTAAATATGCGCCCACATTATGCTGGCGTAGGCAAGTTACGTCGGTGGGATGAAGCCTATTTTTAGGCGTATCTTCGTTTGTGGGTCCGGTGCACAGATACAACGGCGTAAATTTGCACTTACGCGGCGTATCTGTAGATACGTCGGCGCAAGTGCTTTGTAAATCCAGGCCATAATGTTTTTAATTTTTTTTACTCAGTCGGTGTTTCATAATTGTAATTGATATTTATCTAGCACTTCATTATCACTAGTGTCACATTTTAGCTTACAACAGTGCAGCTCTTTCTTTGACCATTAATGGCTGTGTGTTGAGTTATTTTGAGGGAACAGCAAATTTACACTGTTATACAAGCTGTACACTCACTACTTTACATTGTAGCAAAGTGTAATTTCTTCAGTGTTGTCACATGAAAAGATAGAATAAAATATTTACATAAATGTGAGGGGTGTACTCACAAATGATGTCATACATCCCAGGAGTCTTTAGGAGGGGAGAAGCAGACTAGGGGCTTTCCCAGCTAAACACGTCCTCTTGTCTGCATGACTGAGCTAAGGGCAGGTGGATTGCAGGAAGTAAATGCTACATGAATCATTGGTCCCTACTCAAGATGGCCATAAATGCAAGGAGGTGTTTTCCAGAAAATTAAATCATGGAGACATAAATGTAGGGGTGAGTTTGCTTTGAAAATTAAAAATGAATAAATAGTTTTTGGTTTGTGGTTCTCAGATACAGTGTAGTTTCTTCTCAATAAACTTTGGTAAAAGAAATACAGACAACTGCTAGAAGTAGTACAAATCTATAAATCTCTGCATTAAATTCCCTTATGAAATTGTGGAAAGAATACACATTTGAAATACGTAAACTATTTTAGCAGTTTTTACAATAGTAACTTAAAAAAAAAATGTTCGGTATTGTTATTTTTCTGTGATTTTGGAATGATTTGCATTTATGTCCTTTTAATACATTCGCATCATAACTGTCACGCCTGAATGCTGTCTATATGAACGTGTCTTTGTAATGAATAGAGAGACGTAAACAACACTTTGTTGCAAGCTTATTACATTTGTGATCTGTCCTTGTAGCTTACATATACAGCGTTTCATCTCTGCTTTGTGCGTGACCAGATCATCTCCATGGTGCTTGTCTTGTTTCTGCAATACAGTACTCTATCATACACAGATACCATCTACCACAGTGTCAGTGTGCCATCTATGTTACATCTTTTTATATTACAGAAATGCTGAAATGATGCCATTATTTATTAAATGCTTAGGACATTTTACAGAGAAAGACAATTTTACAAAAATAAATCTTGCACCAGGTTATAAGGCGTTTATACTAGTGCATTGTGGGAACACAAGCAAAATTGCACACTTTGCCACATGGTACATACGTCTGGGGCCCCTTTGCAGACACAAAGTAGTGCCAATAATGGCACCCCATGCATCTTGCAAACATGAGAGTATTTATGTGCCCCAAAATGCATGGTATTACCTTGCATTTTACGGTTTTTCAAAAAATTTAATTTTGTATTCACCTTTTCAGCATGTTTCTCACACATTGAAATGAATGGGGCTGGCCTAAGCACAATGCATGTAAACATACAAAAAAATATTAATAGAAAAATAACAAAAAAAAATGTTTTTGCAGCTTGGGTCATCTGCCAGTCTGGACACTATTGCCACTCCAGCATACATTAGGTAATAAACAGTTGTACAAATGTAACACGTTCTAAATGGGTTTTATCGTTTGCACCATGTGAATATAGTGTCATGTTGTGTGTTCTTCATTTTTATTTGTGAAAACTATTCTAAAACAGTGTATAAAGTCTCATACACACGGTCGGACTTCAAACAAACTTTTCCATGGATTTTTGTTTGAAGGGCATGGCCGTGAACTTGGTATGCATACACACGGCATGACTTTTTCAGCAAACTTTCCCAAAATCATGTGTTTTTTCTGCTTTTTACTGCCACCCTTTGGTCAACTTCTGCTATTGTTGGTTGATTTTAACATCGTTTCTGAGCATACGTGTTTGTACTTTGGACAAAAGTGCGATGGACTTCTGTACACACGATAGGACTTTGCATCGTAGGACTTTTGTTGCCGAAAAGTTTGTCCATTTGCAGAGTGAACTTTTGTCCGATGAAAACCCAAAAAGTTTGTCCGATGGAGCGTACACACGGTCGGATTTTTTTTAAAACCTGCTCATTTTGAAGTTTGTTGTCAAAAAGTCTGACCGTGTGTATAGGGGTTAAGTAAGAGAGGGGAAATTTTGGGAAGAAAGTGAGGGAAGTCAAGAGGTCGAGCAACCTCATTCCCCTAGAGGGGAAAGGGGGATGGAAGTGGCGCAGATAGACTAACTGCATTAATACAGTCTCAGGTTTTAGTTGCAAAATAGATAGTTTAGATATTACTTTTGGGAGGGTCTGTGGCATCATTTAAGTGGACTAAAGTATATTCAGAAGTGAATTTGAATTGTATCCAGTAGAACATGTCTTTCTAAAAGTATCAGGTTTTTTCTGAGTGAGCTGTCTTCTATCTGCGTGATGTTATTTACATTGGAAAACCAGTGGTAGAGTGTAGGGGGGCTAGTATGCTTCTAGTTACATGGAATACAGGCTTTTTTCCCTCATTGAAAAGGTACACTAGCAAGAAATTTCTGTATCTGGATGTTGTACTTGTTGTGAGGTGTTAGGCCCTCTACACACGATCAGGCATGTCTGATAAAACTTGTCCGACGGACCTATTTCATCAGACAACTCTGAACTTGTCTGATGTGCGTACACACCATCGCACCAAAATCCGATCAGACCAGAATGTAGTGACGTAGAACACAACGACGTGATAAAAAAACAAAGTTCAATGCTTCCAAGCATGCGTCGACTTGATTCTGAGCATGCGCAGGTTTTTGGTCTGATGCTTTTGTGTACTAACCATCGAACCTGTCCGACGGACAGGTTTCCATCGGACAGGTTTTAAAGCATGTTTTAAAACCTTGGTCCGACGGACAACGGTCTAATGGGCTGTACACACCATCGAACTGGTCCGATGAAACTGGTCTGCAGACCAGTTTCATTGGACATGTCCGATCGTGTGTACGCGGCCTAACATATACAGTATGCTGGGGGGTTGTGATTGAGGTTGGTGCTATTAGTTGAAGAATGACTTGCGACTTGCGACTTGATCTTGAGGCAGTTCCAGAAAATGTGCATGAGATTGCCTTTGAGTTTACCACCTCTCCAGAACTGAGATAGTACTGTACCACCTCGTGAAAAGTTAAGTTGTAGGTATTTTCTAGATATGCCTTACATTTGGAGGTGTGATGTAAACATGAAGAATGTGGTCCTGGTTCCTGAGAGAAAGAAGAATTTTGTAATTTTTGTAGGAAAGAGTTGGAGGATAGATTTTGATTTAATAAAAAAAAATGATAGGAAGTGAAGAATGTTCCTCTTAGGGGGCCTTGTTGCGCTCAGATCCCCTCAAAAGAGGTGAGTTTGCATGGAAATACCTTACTGTCAGGCAAGGATTGTATGAAATGTGAGAGCTGGTTTTATCTCCAAAAGTCATGTTTTTGGGTTCAAGTGTGAGGGATTTGGAATGCGCCAAGGCAGGACTAGTTGTAATTAGCCAGTCCATACAGCGGTAATGGTGAAACAAATAGCATATTTAAGATTTCAGAAAGAATCTTGACAACTGGAGATCACCTGTGCTCAATGGCCCGTGCACACGATCTGAAAATCAGACGAAAACTGTCATCCAAGGAAGAATCTTACGATAATCAGATTGTTAGTACAGAGCTTTCGAAAGCTGAAAACTGTGAAGCTCCATCTTTGACAGTGAAGCTCAACTGGCAGACAGAGGGTACAATGTGCATTTAGGCATGAATATTGATATAACTTGTACTCTGTCCAAAGTGTTCATGATACGAATGTGTGTACATATACACGTGTTTCTGTTTAATTCCCATTACACAATGTTCTCTTTCTTTATGCACTACCAATGTCAACATCTTAGTTCCAGCTCTGTGGTTGCAAGTGGGCCACATCATAAATATCCTTTTAGGCCAGTGTAAAGAAAAGTTAAATATTAACTTGCTTCCTGAATGTCTTTAAAACAGTCCTGTTTTGCAGTAAGAAATTATGTATTAGTTACATATCTTGTGTCAGATATAATAGGGGAGTAAAGTGTTGTTTTACAGATCATTTCTCGGGACATAACCGATCTATACATATCTATTTAGGCAAACAAGTTAGCACACGTAAGAGCACAATGTGCCTTCTCTGCATTTACTGAAAAGGTTAGACCTCATCATAGTTCCCATTTCCTTTATGCTTGTATTAGAACCTAATGTGCTTTTTCATACGCAATAGGAAATATCCTGCAATTCCGGCCTCCTGGCCAGGCTTGCTAATCTGTGTGGGAACTAAAGGTGCTCCTCGCTATACAGGAATAGGACTGGATGTATTTGTCTAGATCACTGCATTTTTTTTCCAAAGCAGACAGTATTGGTATTTTTAACACCTGTACGCCAAAAATTTATGTTTAAATGATAGTGTGTTTTTCAGGATTGATATCCTGGAAAACACACTATCATTTAAACATTAATTTTTGGCGTACAGGTGTTAAAAATACCAATACTGTCTGCTTTGGGAAAAAAATGCAGTGATCTAGACAAATACATCCAGTCCTATTCCTGTATAGCGAGGAGCACCTTTAGTTCCCACACAGATTAGCAAGCCTGGCCAGGAGGCCGGAATTGCAGGATATTTCCTATTGCGTATGAAAAAGCACATTAGGTTCCAAAACCCACCTCAAAAGGAAATCATCAATTTTCACCACTATCTATTCTAGTCTAGCCTGTGATTGTTTTCAGGAAAGCCTTTGTGTAGGGTCAAAGCATAGGCCCCTTTCTGTATTTAAAATGAACAGACATATGCATGATATTGCAGATTGGGAAACTGCTATGTGGCATGGGAGGTCCCAGTAGTTTTTGCTCCTGATAATTTTTTTTTTTCAAAAATTAACAAATTGACAAATAAACATCCAAAATCCTTGATTCATCAAGCTGCAGTAACAAGGGCATTTTTTTTACATTTTAGAATCATACTTACCTAGGTGGATGCAGCATTGGTCTGGAACAGTCCACCACACATGACCCCCAGACCGAGGGGTAAAATATATTTAAAGACTGATTGTGTATACATTTCTGCATAGAATCTATCTTACTTCAGCTAGGCTAGCTAGGATGTTTGGGAGCCACCACTCTATATGTTGGAGGTGTTCTGCACCCTTTGCAAACTTCATGCTCATTTTTTGGGATTGTCCACATATCAAGCCCTACTGGCAAGACATAGCAAAGTGTAGCCGGTTGGTCACATCTCTTTTAGTCCTCCTTACGGTTGAAGTATGCCTGTTGAGCTTGGTTGAGCCCTTGGCTGCCACTAGGGCTATACAAACTCTTCTCACCCTCCTGCTGTTCTATGCCAAAAAATGGATTATCCTGTCATGGAAGAAATCTACTGCCCCAACTGAGGATTCTTGGAAGTCCCTGGTCAACAAGGCAATCCCTTTTTACAAGGCAACCTATTTGAGTAGGGGGGTTGGGCCCAAATTTGACAAGGTGTGGGGAGGCTGGATGGCATCCTCATACATGGTTTCAGATTAGACTCATAGCCAACTTGACAGGTGGTCCTTGTTATAGATACATAAGCAAGAGGCTTGAGTGCCTGAGGTGGTGGGTGATTTTGAAGTGAATACATTATAAAGTTATAATTTACTGAAGGTTTTATGGTCCTTACTTCTCCTGATGAGGTGAAGGGTGGGGGGTTTAGAAATGTAAGACATGTATAATCTCCTGTGGCTGATGGAGGCGTCATTGACGCAGCGGCCTATATATCTACCTCCTTTGGAGGCTCAAAGACTGTGCACCTTTTTTTTTGGCAAATGCGAACCATGTTGGATTTTTTTTTTTTTGGAAGATTGGTTACAATTTAATGTGACCTGGTTGTTTGTTGCCATGATGTGCAGCTTAATGTTGTATACCTGATCTATAAACCTTAATAAAAAGTAATTGACAAAAAAATATATATAATTAAAGAGGAACTTCACGCCAAGAGGAAAGTTACGCTCATCCTTCTTCTTCCTCCATTCTTTCGCATCATTGTGAACTTCTTTTATTGGGTAGTGGGTACGTATTGACAGGTATCCACTCCCACCCCATGGGACATGTCTTAGGAAATTGCAGGACCATAGAGATAGCACAGTACAGCTTGCGCATGTACAGTGTAAAGCCGGCTGTGAAACACCAGAAAGTCACAGTCGGCTTCCCACAAGCAAGATAGCAGTGCCAGAGAACCGAAGACCAGCAAGGAACTGAACCAGGGGATGACAGCACTGGATCCTTAGGTTGGTAGGTGTTAGTGTTGAGCGGAATACACCATATTCGATTTTGCGATATTTCACAAATATATAGAAGAATATTCGTGAAATATTCGTTAATATCGAATATTCGTGATATTTTATCCAAAACATTTTTTTGCGAAACTTCGCTAATGCGAAATTGATTGCAAAATTCTCGTCCGCGCATGCGCATGCACGCGAACAACAGGCGAAAACGGAGATCATTTCCTGGATTACTAAACTAATATGCACTAAACACTAACTCTACTTACACAAACTTATATGACTAAACTAAAGCTACATTTTTTTTTTTTTTTTACACTGACTGACAGGGACAAAGACGAGGACTACAAATAATAAACTAATATGCACCAAACACTAAGGCCTCGTACACACTAGGGGATATGTCCGCTGAAAACGGTCCGATGGACCGTTTCAGCAGACATCTCCGATCGTGTGTATGGGCTAGTGGACAGATTTGTCCACCCGACAGATTTCAAAGCATGCTTTGAAATCTATCCGGTGGGAATCTGTCCGCCCGACATGTCTGCTGGTTAGTACACTTACCAGCAGACATGTCGTCCCGCACCGCCGCCGCCGAATGGATTCGGCGCATGCGCGGAAGTGTTTTACTTCCTGGTGCGGTGACGTGGCGGCGTCACCGCGCCGTCCGCCGGCGGGGAATTTGATCCGATGGTGTGTACATGGTACGTGTGTACATGGTATGTCCGATCGTGTGTACGAGGCCGAACTCTACTTACACAAACTTATATTACTAAACTAAAGCTATTTTTTTTTTTATACACAAAACACAGAGACTAAACACACACTAAACTAAGCTACCTTAAAGAAATGTACACTTACACTAACTACACAGAAATCTATCTAACACTAAGCTACACTAACCTGGACAAAACAACACAAATCTGAGCTTTTAGAAAAGCTGTTGGGTCTTTTGCTTTGAAAAAAGCATTTGGTTTTAGAAGCAGGAAACTCAGAACTGAAAGCACTATAGGAAGCACAATGCTAAGCTCTAAGATCGCAATTCACAGGAAAAACGCACAGAAACACTCCACTCTCTCTAGCCACCTTGTGAATCTGCACTGAAATACTGCTGGGAGTGATCTTATATAATGGTCGTGCAGGTAGGTTCCTATTGGTTGCTATGGAGGTTGCTAATCTCTGACAACTGTGGTAGGAGAACTCTGATTGGCTCTGATGCAAAAGAAGGGCAGAGAAAGTATTCGCGAATATTCGTAATACGAATATTCGCTTTGCGAATATTCGGCAACATAAAAGGATCGCCTCAGCTACTCGGCCCAGGGTCTCTAATCATACCAGCAATGCTTTTAGACGTCGATGGAGATCACTAGGATGTGATCTGTTTTAAAAATAAATTTGAAAAAATACGAATATTCGCAATAGCGAATATTCACCGCGATATTCGAGTCATTCGCGAATACTCGAATATGCAATATTAGTAACGAATATTCGCAATGCGAATATTCTTGAGCAACACTAGTAGGTGTCTGTATATTAAGAGTCAGCAAATACAGTATTTTTAGCTGCTGACTTTTATTTATTATTGTTTTTTTAGGTTTCAATATTTTTTTATTAAAGGTTTTTACAATAGTAAATAGAGAATAATTAACCATTAGTAATCCAAAAGCAAACATTTTATTTTTAAAAATATTTATTGCAATTTTTTAATTTATTTTTTAATCAGCCCCGTCAGGGGTCTTAACAGACTTCTGACATCTCCCCTTTAATACAGAGAAAGGGGCTAGGGACACAGATTCCCCAGTCCGTTTCTCAGCAGCCTCAGCTAAGAATGGAGAGAAGCTCCTCTCCATTCATAAACTGAAGCATCGTAAACACAGGTTTCAGTTATATGAATGGACAGAGTCAGTGATCACTGACTCTGTTCATTCTGAAGACCGGCACGGAGCGGGGGGGAGAGAAGACCGTCAGGGAGCGGGAGGAGAGAAGACTTGCAACTCCCCTGCCTGCCCAGGTATCGGGTGAGGCATCGGAGCATTTTACAAGTACTCGGGAAATGCTCGGTATAAAAGGCTACTTATTAAATATATATATATATATTAAAAAAAAAGGATTTATCAGTTTAGGCCGATATATGTTCTGCTACATATTTCTGGTAAAAAAAAAATCGCAATAGGTGTATATTGATTGCAAACGTTATTGCATCTACAAACTATGGGATATATTTAGGGACTTTTATTTATTTTTTTGCTTTTACTGGTAATAGCAGCGATCAGCAATTTTTAGAGGGACTGCAAAATTGCGGTGGTCAAATCTAACACCAAATTACACTTTTTGGTGACATTATTACACTGATCAGTGCTATAAAAATGCACTGATCAATGTATAAATGACACTGGCAGGGAAAGGTTAACACTAGGGGGCGATCAAGGGGTTAACTGTGTTCCCTCAGCGTGTTCTAACTCTAGGGGGGGTGGGCTGCCAGGGACATGACAGAGATCGCTGTTCCCGATTACTGGGAACAGGAGATCTCTGACATGTCCCCTGTAAGAACGGGGATCCGCCTTGTTTACCCTGGCAGATCCCTGTTCTGCCTCTGTACACCACGATCCCAGGTTGCCGGTGGATATCACTTAAATGAGCCGACATACAATGATGGCTATTTGTGGTATCCTGCCACCTTGCCACAGTACAACGGTGGGTGGTCGGAAAGCAGGTAAACTGTTCGAAGGGTATAATGGCTGACTTCCAGGACCTGGCTATAGTGATTTTTGCAGATATAAAAATCAACGTAATGAGGTCTCTGGGATTCTTCCACCATGTATCCCAGTAGGGCAGTGGTTCTCAACCTGGGGGTCGGGACGCCCTCGGGGGTCAAATGATAATTTGCCAGGGGTCACTGTATCCTGGACTGTTCCTAAGGCTTGCTCTCCCAGCCTTTTTGCAACTCAGGAGCCTGTGATCAACCAGCTGGGCTGTTCCTGAAGCCTGTGGCCGCCCACCCATCCTTTTCGCAGCCGCCCATTCAGTTCACGACATGGCTGGGGGGCAGAGACTAGAGGTCAGCTAACTGGTGAGGAATGTGAAGTGGGAGGGGCTAGAGGAGACCTCAGATTTCGGGACACCACAAAGTCATTGACACAGTGAAGCCAGAGACACAGTGGGTAACACTACCTGTGAAGATAGTTGTCATTAAAAGTCCCCACTATAGTTCGCAGATCAGCAGATGACCTTGATCAAGAGCACCTAGGTTGGCTGATCAGAACTCTCCACCAGCACTGCCACTCATCCCAACTCCCCGCAAGCACTTCCTCTCATCCCATTACACCCCCCCCCCCCCAAGGAGTAAAAGAAGGAAAAAAAATTGAGAATACATGGAAGGGGGAGGAACAAAAAAAAAGAAAGAAAGAATAAGAAAACAAACAAGAAAGATGGCTAGAGAGAGGGATGGGGAAAAAAAAGAAAAGAAATTAGGATAGAGAGAGATAAAAGGTAAAGAAAGGAGAGCAGAGAAAGAGTGGTACATCCTAAAATTTACCATAAGGGGTTTCAATACTGTACGAGTTGAAGGGAATCAGGGACTGCTAAATGTCTTTAGGTTAGGGGCGGAAAATACTTGTCTTGACAACCCACACTACGAAAATTATTTTACTGTTAGGGGTTCCCACAACTTGGGAAATGTTATCAAGGGGTCACGGCCCTAGAAGGTTGAGAACTACTGCAGTAGTGCCTGCTTCAGAGATTTAATCAGATTAACTAGGGTAATGGTATATATAAAATTTTAGACTCTGATGCAAAAGCGTCTCGCCTTGGGGCACTGCCACCATATATGGTTAATAGCCCCCTCCTGGCCACAACCTCGTAAACATAGTGGAGACACTCCCGGGACATATATTGCCAGCCTAGCCAGTCCCTTGTACCACCTTAGTAGCACTTTATAGTTTGCCTCAATAATGGAAGTATTAGTGAGTGACTGAGAGGCTTCCTGAGCCAAGAGTTTTGTTGAGGTCCTGTTCCGATTTATCCATATACCCAAGTTTAACAGAATTTTTGGTTAAAACAACATAAATCTCTGAGATGTGGCATCTGATTTGATCAAATTTGTGACATAAATATTCTATTCGAGTCATAGAGACAATATGAGAAGACTGAGTCAAAGAACTAAAATAATGAGCTATCTGAGAATATCAATAATGTTCTGACACCGGTAGCTGGTATTTCTCTGACAAGACTTGTTTTGACAAGATATACCTATGGTCAAAAAGGTCAGCTATGCATAAGAAACCCTCATTTATCCACCATGCAAATGTTCGAGGAAAGCATTCGGGTGAACTCTTTTGGAGAAAAAGGAGCCAAAGGATTACGAGGAAATTTTAAATTTATGAGCTGTATAAAGTCTGTCCCATATTCCCAGTGAGAACTATAGGGAAGGGTACAGAATTGGTGGCCGTTCCTTAGCTGGGAGTGACATTATATGGGCTATTGTCCCAAATGAGCAAGAATGCAATTCCGCCCACATCCAAAGTGGGTGGGGCTGGAGAGAATAAAATCTAATTAACTGAGCCAACTGCGCTGCCTAATAAGTAGATCCGGAACCTCCAAATCACATTTCTGTTTAGGGGTAAACAATATACTTTTAATCACTTAAGGCCTCTTACTGTATCTCCATAAATAAACACAAATACCTTCCTCTGAAACGCTACCAAGTCAGATCGATTTGGTGCTACTGGAAGGGTGCGAAACAAGTACAATATTCTTGGTGAGACATTCATCTTCAGGGAGTGCAGTCTGCCAAACCATGACGAAGGGTGAAGCTGCCATCTAGACATATCTTACGACAAACGTTTGTATAGTTTTGGAGAATTTTGAGTACAAAATGTATGCAAGGAGGGTGTTGACTTTATTCCTAGATATGAAAGAATGAGTGTGCATGGAGGATTTTTTTTTTATCTGACCAGAGCTCTTCATTAAATTAAAGGGACATTTCTTGGTACTAAAGAGTGAAAAGTCAAAATAAGACTTTAATCTCTTCATATATTTTGCACTCTGCTACTTCAACATGTAACTCTTATATATACCATAAAGGAACATAGTGTTCCAAAATAATTTTTACTTAGCAATTAAAAATATCCCATTCACAATAATGTTTTTTCTTCTCTGTCTGTGTATTACGGCGATCAGAAAATAAGGGCTTTATTTCTGAATTTAGTATAGTGACAGAGCCATGCAAATCACAAATTTTTGTCCTAGTGCCATCTGGGCATCCAGAAGCACTGGGCTACAACAAATATACAGCCTGATATAAACGATCCTTTGCATACAGCTGGTTGAGTGTTGGTGGCTATTATTAGTGCAGTATTTGGAAACCAAGACTTTTATGGAGTAGCATTTGGGGAGGAATAAGGAAGTGTAATCTGGCAGGTTATGTATAGTGAAGGTATTTGACAACTATAAAGAATGTTGTTTTTCTTGCCACATAACACTAAACCACATTTATGGGGCCTACCTCTTAAAGCCAGGGCTTTTTTTCTGGGGGAACTTGGGGGAACTCAGTTCCACCACCTTTGGCTCAGACCCTTTGGTGCCCGCTCACCACAATCACTTGTGAACACAGAAGTCTGGTTTCTGTGTTTTACAAGTGACTGCTTTGTAACCCCCTGAACTCTGCACACTGTATGTAATGCAATTCTGGTATTTAATGCCCCTTTAAGACCCTTCTACTGTTTGTGAAATCTGAACGGGTCGTGGTTGAGTTCCTGCACCTATTTTCTGAGAAAAAAAGCACTGCTTAAAGCAATCTTATACTCTAAAGGGGTTTCCATCATTATACCTTCATTGACACTCAAGCCCCGTACACACACACTGTCAAGAGAGCTTTTGGCTGGGAAAAACCGGACGTGTGTATGCTTCCTCGCAGTTTTTTCGACAGAACCTGCTCTCTATTTTCCCGTCGGAATTCCCAGCATTTTTTTTTTCCGCCAGATTTACAAATTCTTTCCTAAAGGGAAACACTGCGAGGCAGGGCCAATTGAGCATACACACGGCCAAAGCTCTCATGGCAGTTTTCCTGCCGGGTTCTCAGCTTTCCCCTTAGTTTTCCCGGCAGAGTTTTTACAGTCGGGAAAACCGAGCGTGTGTACAGGGCTTAATAGAATGAAAATCCTTTGCAGTTACTCACGTGTCTGGTCACGTGACCACATGCCGTGGCATTATACATGTGGGCTTTTCTGAAAAAGAGAATTGATTTTAAGTCCTTCCTGCCGATTAGTCAGCTTTGTAGAAACATCAGTCCTAAAAAGACACTTTAGCAGAAGTCTTATTCCCAACTCTGACATTTTACATTGTTCTTTTGTTTTCTTTATTTATCACTAAAGGAACAGATTAAAAGTCAAAACTTTTTTTCAACTGTAAAAGCCCACGTGAATAAGATTGAATTTTAATTCTTGAACGTGTTCGTTCCTCCTCAGCACGTGTAAGCTGAGTCTAGTTCAGAAAGAAAAGTTCTTATAAAGCAGTGGAATGTTTTGTACTGATTAGGCTGTCATTCAGCATGACATAAGAAACAGCAACACTGGGCCCTTTCACACTGATCAGTTTTTCTTCCGTGTTTGCCTTACCAAAAGCGGAAGAAAAATGCATGACCATTAAATCCTATGGAACTCTTCACTCAGTCAATTGTGTTTTTAAAAGTCCGGCATGCTGCATTTTTGGAGCATGTTTTGTGCAATGAAAAGATGCCTCCACATATTGAAGTTAATCGTTTGCATTTTTGGTGCATTTTTTTTATTTCACGTGCCCTTTTCACAGGTACTAAACACCCTAAATGCGGCAAAAATGCATATGTTTGTATGCAGTGTGAAAGTAGCAAAAAGCTGGCAGGCATATTAATATAAACGCTTGAGGCTTGGTTCACACCCATGCAAATTGGATACGGGTCACTCCACATCCAATTTGCATAGTAGGAGAATATGACTGGCTTTCTATGGAGCCGGTTCACATTTCCCCGGAGCAGGTCCGGTACGAATTGCTGGAAAAACATGTGCCTTTTTGTCTGTTAGGCCTCGTACACACGACCGAGGAACTTGTCGGAAAAGACACATCATTTTCCTCGACGAGTTCCTTGTTAGGCTTGTCAAAAAACTTGACAAGCTTTCTTTGCGTACATACTGTCAAGACAAAATCTTGTCGTTCTCAAACGCAGTGACGTACAACACATAGACGGCAGGGCAAGTTCGATTCCACTGGCACAACCCTTGGGGCTGCTTTTGCTAATCTCATGTTACTGCGTGTTAAGTAAAAATGTTACCGAACGTATTTCTCGTCGAAAACCAGCCTGATGAGGAACACGACGAGGAAAAAGAGAACTTTCTCTTTTTTCCTCGTCGAGTTCTACGTCAGTTTTCTCGATGAAAAGCATACACATGACCGTTTTCCTCGAAAAAAAAGCTCTGCCACCAAGTTTCTTGATAGATTCTGTCGAGGAAAACAGTCGTGTGTACCAGGCCTAACATGGCCAAATTCAGCCCCAAATTCGGGCTGAAATCGGACCTGAAACGGTGAACCAGCACGCACCAGACCCCTGCTGTGCGACGGATGCGGCTATAGTGTGAACCAAACCTGAAGGCAAGGCCCTACTGAGCTTTGTTTCATTAAGGCCTCATTCACAGGGCCACTTTGGGCCACACTGGCAAGAAATGTAATAATTTCTCTTTGGGATTAATATATTAATTTCCCTTTGGGATTAATGAAATATTCTAAATCTGTATCTGAATGAGTGTGATGCCTTGTTTACTTGAGTCTACTGAAGCGTACACCCATGCGAAGGGCAGTGTTTGCCTGCACATGATGCACAGGTGTTTAATGCATTCATGTCAATTGGGACACAGCGGCTACATCCCTGGTGCCCAACCTGCAGCCTAAGGGCCGAATGCGGTCATTTGGTATATGATGTGTGGCCCTTGGACCTCAGCAGTCTGTAGTGGCAACATTGATTAGGGTAAAATCATCTCTACTAGCCTTATGTAACAGGTTCCCAGTTTCGTATTGGCTTCGGTATCATATTCCCAGCCACAAATAAAGCATCTGCAGTTTCTTAAAGACCTCTTAAGCAGTGCATATGTTGAACATTATGTGCAGGCCTTCGGTAATGTCAGGGGCCACATGTGAGGCCCCTTTTAGCTCATAAGTTGACAATCGCTGGGCTACTCAGACACAGCCACTTTTCCCAGTTTGGCATCTATGTGGGTAGGTGGTGTGTGTCCCCAAATGCAGTCATTGTGAGTTTGGGGACATGCATCTGCACAGATTTCATATTGGGAACAGCAGCTGTATCTGTGCAACTGCTGCTTCCCAATAGATGTGAATGGGACTGCGTGCATGCGGATGCACAGAGCACCTATGCATCCCGTGCAGGCAAACACCGCCCTTCGTACGGATGTATGCTTTAGTATCCTCATGTGAATGAGGCCTTAATCTCTGCCAGGTTCCACAGATGTTTGTGATCAGCCATTGCCAGTACTCTGTACAATGACAGGCTGAAAAGTGCCATCGCTGTTCATATGTAATCAGAAAGCCAAGATGTTACTTGCGATTTGGGACAGATGAGGGGCAATAGATACAGAGTCTCTCTTCTGTTCCTAATCACATGTAATCACAAGGATGAACAGTTGCATGAAAACAGCTGCAGTACTTGTCAGCCTGTCATTGATCTGTACAGGCTAAGCCACTGTGGTTGATCACAAACACCTGTGAAACCCAGAGGAGATTAAACCAGTTGCCGACTGCACTATAGCAGTTTTACTGCTACAGGGTGCAGGGTGGTTGCGCTGCACAGGATCACATATAAACATGCAGGGGCGGACTGACCACTGAGAAACTCGGGCACTGCCCGAGGGCCCCGTGCCACTAGGGGGCCCCATCAGGGTTGCCAGGCTCATTAAAACCAGGGATAGTATGTAAAAATCTGTGTTTTTTTTACATCTGTCCCTGATACGTCCAAAACCTACATGCTTTTGATGTGAAAATCCTGAGATTTTAGCTACCCCGCCTCTGTACTGCCACCTGGCTTGGTGGCCATCTGTAAGCCTGGGGGTCCCATAATCTTCTATTGCCCGGGGGCCCCATGAGTTGTCAGTCCGCCCCTGTATACATGTGATCCTGCCCTTCGAGGTAACGTCATGAGTGCACGCCATCGACAGCCATCGACCCAATCAGCAGGTCCCAGGGATCTGATGTCCGCCAGCACCTGCTGATCATTTGGTACAAAGGCAGAACAGCAGTTCGACTATGTAAACAAGGCAGATTGCCATTGTTTCAGTACAGAAGGCTGAAAGAACAGGAAATCCAGGGACATGGATCCATACCTTCCCCTAGTAAAAGTACCACCCCCACAATAAGAAAACACCAGCTAGGCACACAGTTAACTCTTTGATCACCCCTGATGGTAACCCCTTCCCTGCCAGTGTCATTAGTACAGTGACAGTGCATATTTTTTAGCACTGATCACTGTATTAGTGTCATTGGTCCCCAAAAAGTGCCAAATGTGTCAGTTATGTGTCCAATTTTCCTGCAGCAATATCGCAATCCTGCTATAAATCGCTGATCGCCGCCATTACTAGTAAAAATAAATACATAAATAAAAATTCTATAAATATATCCCATAGTTTGTAGACACTATGGGGCAGATTCACGTAGATCGGCGCATTATCATTCCGGCGTAGCGCACCACTTTTCCGTTAGACTTGCGCAATCTAGCCGCGTAATCCGGCGATTCACGTAGCTTTTACGCAAGAGCTTGCGCAAACGTAAGGTTTTTTCCGTAGGCGTAAGGAGGAGTAATACAAATTGGGAGGGACGTGGGCGTGTTACATTGAAATGAGCCATGACCCCATGCAAATGAAGGGCCGGCCGACTCGCGCATGCGCGCGTGAAGGAAACCATGTCAGCTCCGTTGTGCGCATGCTCACAACTCGGGAGCGGCGCAATCATTGAAATTGGAAATGGACTAGGGCAATGTTGTGAACTACGCAGACAGCATAAATAGACACACACAAACGCCCTTCCATTGCAAAAGTACATCCCTTTGTGTCCCTTCCCATTGAATCAAGTGCTTTTGCTCTGTTGTTCGTTAGAGTGTGTTTTGTAGTTGTCAGATTAGTGTTCTGTGTGATCTTGTGCTTGTTGGTAGTTTTGTGAAAGTGTATTTTGATAAGTGTTTGAGACTGTTTGTTTGATTGATAGATTTCTGAGCGTTTGTTTTCTTGCTTTTTTTTTTCATCTGATTTTTTTGTGTGTGTTTCTTGCTGAGTGCTAGTGTGATTTTTGGCTGTTCTTTTTCTCTTTGTGTGTGTTCTTGTCTGATTGGTTGTGCTTGTATTTGTGACAGATTTTTGGTGACTGCTAGTGAGTTTGTTTGGAAGTATGACTGAGAGAAAAAGAAAGCTCAATTTTACTGTGGGGGAAAAAAGAATTCTTGCCCGGGCCATTACCGACTATGGGCGTTTTCTCCACGGCCCGCAGAGTGCCACCACCACCCCGGCCAGGAGGAGGGAGATCTTGGATAGGATCACGGAGCAGGTGAATTCATCGGGGGAGGGGGAGACACGGACCCGCTCTGGGATAGAAAAGAAAATAAATGACCTCCGGCGTGAGGTGAAAAAAAAACTGGCCGCAATAAATGCCCATGCCAGGGGCACAGGAGGGGGCCCACCATGCCGGGTTAGATTTTCAGAGACGGAGCGTGTGGTGGCCCTGACCTTTCACCGGCATGAAGTGGAGGGCCTGCCAGGCTTTGACACAAGTCCGGTCCCCGCGGTGCCAGGTAAGGTTTTTATTTCTCTCAGGTGTGTAGCATGTGTGGGGGAGGGGGTGAAAGGGAATATGTGGCAAGTGTGTGGATCCTCCAACCTGTGAATGTTTTGTGTCATCCACAGCTGTGCAGGAGGGTGCAGGGCCATCTGGACTGACCGCTCCAACCCCAGGACAGCAGCCTAATGAGGCCCCCCCAACAAGGCCAGAGTCCGCAGAGGAGGAACAAGAGGAGGGGGAGGATCATGCGGAGGACGATCATGAGGAGGAGCAGAATCATGAGGAGGAGGAGTCCATGGAAGGCACTGGCCCTTTGGTTTCTGCGGACTCTTCCCCTCTGGCTGCAAGAAGCCTGCCCTCCCTAAGGGTCAGCCCCCCCCCCTCCTCCCCCAACATGGCTCCCCTCACAAGGGCCTCCCCTTCTCCCCGGCCACAACCATCAGCTGGAGCCAGGAGGTCATCCCCAAGCACCAGGGGGGCGCCCAATCTCATGCCCGCCTGTCTGAGAAGGAACCTGGCCACCCAGACCCGCCTTCTGAGACAGCTCTGCCAGACTATGGGGCGGGTGGATCAGAGCCTGTCCTCCATTAATGATAGCCTGGGTAACCTGGACTCCCACTCCCGGGCCTCCACAACCTGCCTAAATGACCTGCAAACTACAGCAGCAGGCGTTGGGCAGGATGTGAGGGCCCTTACCCAGGCTATCCAGGGCAACACGGCAACACTTGGTGCTGCCCTGGACAGAATAGCCGTGGCCTTGGAGGGCAGGCCGCCAGGTGGGCAGATCTCAGGGGCTGCTCCTCCTTCCCCGGCTTTTCCCCTCCCCCATGCGTCTCCCCTGAGGGTCCGGGGCCGTGGCCGGGGGCGCCCCAGGCGTGGCTCAGGCAGAGGGCAATAATTTTTTTTTCCCCCTTTTGTTTGTTTTGAAAGCTTTTTTATTTTTGTTCTCTGCTTTTTTTTGTTTTTTCTAAGCATTTTTTTTTTCCTATGCATTTTTTGTTTCTATGCATTTTTGTTTGTTTGACTTTTTTGGCATATTTTGGGTTGTGAATGATGTTTGAATGTGGGGGTGACATTCCTGCTGGAAAAGGGGTGTCACCCTCAATTTTGGTGGAGAAGGGTTCCCCAGGACCAGGGAGAAGTGATTCCCAGGTCCGTGTGAATGGTGTATGAATGTACAGTGACATAATTGGAGCCTTGACGTGGCGTTACTGCTCACCAGTCTTGCATGGTGGACTGGTGCCAATCCAATTTGATGAGGATGTGGGGTGTGTGTGCTAGGGACCATAGTGGTGTGCATGCATGCATTCTCATTGTGCCATGATTAATGTGTGTGTTTAACGTGCAAAGATGCATAATGTGAGCTGGCATGAGATGGGGTCATGAGATGGGGTTCCAGTTCATATGCAGAGTCACCTTGAAGGGAAAAGACAGGTGGATGTTAGTCATGCATGTGCCACTTGTGAGGTGTGCATCACGGGAGGGGATAGTCATGCCTGACTCCCATGTCACTCACCAACCAGCCAGCTGTCCCCATACATGTTCTGTTCGCAATCTGTGGGGATGGGGCTCTGATTGTATATGTAGCTGTCATGGGTGTCATGGGTAGTGCCATGTGTTGGGCTGCTGATGTCCTCCTGCAAGGTTGTGGTAATTCCACGATGGCATGAGGGGTGAATCTGAAGATGCGAGACACCTCAGAATCTCTCATGCCAAAGATGTCTATGCGTGTGTGATATATCAAGTGAAGAGTGAGGGGCTTGTATCAGATAAGAATATTGTATTAGATTAGATTAAATTGTAAATTTGATATAAGCCAAAAAAAAAAAAAAAAACCATCTCCCGTGCCCTCCTTAGTGCCATCCTCCGTGCCCTCATCCTTCTTTGTTCATCTAAAGTCAGTAGTATAGCTATGCGCGACGATGCCCCTGGCATGTTGGCATACAGATTGTTGGGCAACACGTGTGACTGCTGAACTCCTCACTAACAGTGTTGCTTTATCTGACAATTAGACTTTTTTTCAAAATTTAGACCAGCTTTTAGGTCCTCTAACTTTAGACAGAACATTTTGCAGTTGCGCACATCGCGTAGCCTGCGCAGCAACTGCGTTTTTTTGTGAATCCCCGTAACTCCCTCATTAGCATATTTGACTAGCAAATCAATGGTGTGTCTAGCGCAGTTTTGCGCGAAGGCAAGCGAAGGTCTAATTCAATTACGCCGGACCAAAAAACGTAGATTTCTGGCGTATATTGTTTTGTGAATCGCGTCCAACTATACGCACGCGCACATTTAGACTTACGCACGCGCAACAGCAGTTGCGCAGGCGTAATCGCTCTGTGAATCTGGGCCTATAACTTTTGCGCAAACCAATCAATATACGCTTATTGGGATTTTTTTTTTATGAGACATTTGTAGCAGAATACATATTGGCCAAAATTGATAGAGAATTATATTTTTTTATTTGATATGTTTTATATAAGAAAGTACAAAATATTGGCCCAGATTCACGTACCTGGGCGCATCTTTGTGCGGGCGTAGTGTATCTTCTTTATGCTACGCCGCCGCAATTTAGAGAGGCAAGTGCGGTATTCACAAAGCACTTGCGTCTTAAGTTATGGCGGCGTAGCGTAAATGGGCTGGCTTAAACCCGCGTAATTTAAAGTAGGCAGGTAGTGGGCGTGTTGTATTATAATGAACCGTGACCCCATGCAAATGAGGGGCCGAACGAACGGCGCATGCGCCGTCCGTGAACGTATCCCTGTGCGCATGCTCAGAATTACGCCGGCTAGAATACCTAAGATACGTCGAACACTGCATACGACGTGAGTGTAACTTACGCCCAGGCGCATTCACGTACGCCTTACGTAAACAACGTAAAATTTGACGGCTGTTCCGACATCCATACCTTAACATGGGCTGCGCCTCATATAGCTGGGGTAACTTTACGCCGGACGTACGCCTTATGTAAACGGCGTAGCTTACAGCGAAGGGCACATCTATGTTCGTGAATTGGCGTATCTTGCTTATTTGCATATTTAGAATGGGAACGCCAAATGCGTCCAGCGTAACTATGTGCCCACGATACGCCGGCGTAGGCAAGCTACGTCGGACGACTGAAGCCATGTTTTTCGTCGTATCTTGCTTTGTGGATCGGCGTAAAGATGCGACGGCGCACATTTGAAATTACGGCGGCGTATCTGGAGATAGCCTTTGTGGATCCGGGCCATTGTTTTTTTTTTTTTTAATTGACTGTTGTTTTTTGGTTATAGTGCAAAAAATAAAAAAGGCACAGGTGATCAAGTATCACCAAAAGAAAGCTCTATTTGTGGGAAAAAAAGGACAAAAAAAATATTTTTAGTATGTTTATACTCCTAGATTATAATGCATTGTCATATAAAAAATGTAGTAGTAGTAGTAAATACAACTGAACTACTTCTGTTCTTCAGGGAAAGCGACAGGTGACAATGGTTCAAGAATACAGTATGTGTGATATGTGTGTCAGCACTTTAAAAATGAATAAACAGTAAAGTAAATACACCAGATTTACACAGTTGTAACTTGTAATATATTTTTACTATACCTTAACGTAAGGCAGCTGGTGTATTTCCAACCCGCCACAACAGACATTTTATAGCACCTGAATTTTGTTCTTTAAAGCGGAGGTCCACCTAAAAAAAATAAAAAATAACAAGCAAATACAAATACTGCAGCTGCTGACTTTTTATAAATGGACACTTACCTGTCCAGGGCGCCCGTGATGTTGGCAGCCGGTGAGGGAATCAGGAAGTGAAGCATTGCGGCTTCACTTCCCGGTTCCCTACTATGCATGTGCGAGTCGCGCTGCGCGTCCTCACTGGTCTGTCCCCGCTGTGTTCTGGGACCTGTGTGTTTCCCAGAAGACAGCAGGGGGGACAGGAAGGAGCGTGACTCCCGCGGGGTCTATGCAAATCCCTGTATTATACAGGTACCTGCACCCCCCTCCCCCCGAAAGGTGCCAAATGTGACAAAGGAGGGGGGAGAGTTCCGAAAAGTGGAGGTTCACTTTTTGTGTGGACCTCTGCTTTAAACCAGTGTGTTACAATACAGTTTACATTCAGTAGGAATGAGTTTGCATAACACAGACCGTTTTATGCACTGTGCTAATGTGTAGTTACATGTACATGTTTCCGCAACTCACATATATGAAGGTGGTCAACCTGGTCTCTAAGCTGCAGGTGACAGGAATCAAAATAGATTATAGCACCACTTTGTATGAGCAATTGTGTGCAGTAGAATTGGTGGCTCAGACATTTTTGGAACAGCATGTGGCTGTTTGGGTCTACTATGGCTAAAAACATAACATGGTGCCTTTTTACAAACAACAAGCTACTTTCCTGGTGCCAACATGGCAGCATACATGAGGTAGTATGCTGCCATGGATTGGCGCCAGGAAAGGAAAATAACGGTAAGTATTTGATAAAATTTTGCATTTTTATGGGCAATAAAGTACGTGTTCTGCTCTAGACATGTGCAGACTGGAATATTTTGTTTCGTTTTTTCGTTTTCGTTTGGAAAATAAATTTATTTAGTTACTCCCGAAAATCGGTTTGATTCATTTTGTTTTTTATTGGGGAATAGCTTTCGTCCGAAAATCCAATAATACTTGGTTTCTGTCGAATGGTCAAAAGGAGCTGTGGTGGCTCAACGTGATTGGCACTGCGCTGACAAGCCGTTCACCTCTGCAGCCAAGGGTTCGGATCCCGGTCTCGGCTACATGTGAATTGAGTTTGGTGGTCTCAGCCCGGCTCCCGGTGGGTGTGCTATGCAAGGTACGCCTGTGCTTAGTACGCCCACCCCCACCCCCACAAAAACTACCACACTTGCACGCACACGAAATTGGTTTACCACGCACGCACATTGGCCTTGCGGTCTCCTAAAAATGAGAGGCGAAGGACCTACGGGGCTGGCTGGGTGGGCTAGACCCCCTCACTCCCTCATAGGGGGAGTCCCTCTACCCCGTTGGGGTCCCATTGGGCCCCAGTCGGGCTCCCAAGTGGAGCAGGTAGGGTGGGGTGAGTGGGAGGCCCCCCTCACACCCGCCATTGCCACCGGGGGCATGGAGAAGGATGGCGATTGCCTCCGGGGGGAGGGTCTGCCTACTGCCAACTCCAGCAGTCCGGCTCCTCTCTCTCGAGTTCACGCACAAAATACACTTTAAAAAAAAAGAAAAAAAAAAAGAAAAAAAAAAAAAAAAGAATATTCAACGGAACGTCGAATCTTTACGTCGAATCGTACATTTCCGTTAGAATATTCCGCCTACAAGAATTCTAATGTTGTATGACTAGTAATAATGTCGAATCTATTCTCTATAATGTCGAATCTATTTTCTCATAAATCGAAATCTATTCTCTGTAATGTTGAATCTATTATTTCTATAGTGTCGAATCTTTTCTCTATAATGTCGAATCTCTCTATATCGAATTTTTACCGCAACGAAAAACGAAAATAAAGCATTTTTTATGTTGGATCTTTTGGTTTTTGTTTCTTGTGCTTTCGTTATCGTTTGTTAAAACGATAACGAAAAAAACAGATTTTCGGACGAAAATGCATTCTAACGAAAACCAAGGCACATGTCTACTGCTGACTGCTAGTGTGCATTGGGCTATTCAACTTCATTGCAGTCTACCAGCCCTTGTAGCTTGGACAAGAATAGCAAACATGCAGAATATACTGTACATCAGAAGAGTAGACAAATAAAATCATTGGGAGTTATTTATTAAAGGCAAATCCACTTTGCACTACAAGTGCAAGCTACAAGTGCAAAGTGCACTGAAAGTACACTTGAAAGTGCAGTCGCTGTAAATCTGAGGGTTAGATCTGAAATGAGGGGAAGAAGATCTGTTTATTTTATTATCCAATCATGTGCAAGCTAAAATGCTGTTTTTTATTTTCCTTGCATGTCCCCCTCAGATCTACAGCGACTGCACTTCCAAGTGCAATTTCAAGTGCACTTGTATTTTAATAACCCCCAATGTCACTACAGTGGGCTGAGGCAGAGAGCCAATGCTGTGGAGGAAGAGATTTGAGGCTTGCCTGGCACTGGTGGCTACTGATAGGTGTCACTGGCAGACCACTGATGTCCCTCTGACAGAGGCCAATCATCAGCTTTTTTTTCCTCTCACGTTGACAGCTGATCACGTGGTAAGGGGTCAGATCGGCTCCTTACTCTTATCTGTGATCTGCCGAGTCTCATAGACTCGGCTGATCACAGAGTGCGCCGTGCGCAACCCGCAGAGACGCGCAGGCAGTTCATCCACGGACTTCCTCCCAGCAATTAAGGCTATAGCGTGGGCGCCAGCAAGTAGTTAAAGGGTACGTAAACAGAAAATCTGCTTTATTTTTCTGTGTATAAGATGATACTTTTTTCTAAAATCATTAGACTAAAAATTAAGGGGCGTCGTATACACAGAAGTAAGCCGAGGTGAGAACCGCATCGTTGCGAACTTGCCCATACCTTGTCTCTGCAAACAGGCTTCCTCCAATCACTAGCCTTGTGTAACTGATGTCAGATGATGCTAAACAAACCAATTGGAACACATCCCATTGGAGGTGGAGAGCGTGTAGGCAGTGCGCAGATGTGACAGTGACCGGTAATGTCGAAGCATTCTGAGCCCATAAAGCCTATAAGTGTGATCCATAATATCTTAGTAATGGTATGTAAATGTTATCTAATTACTAAATAAAAATGTGTTCTGTTTTATGTTTAAAATATTGGGTTGGAAAAGTGGGGATCATTTCATACATGGGGGTGTCTTATACACGGAAAAATATGGTAATTCTCAGTATGTTTGACATTGTGTCTCTTTGTGTACAGTTTTCATAAGCAACCATTGTTGGTTTAAATTTAGAAAGTTCGATTTTGGGTTTGTGTACACATTTTTGTAAACCTGTACCCTATTTTTGTAAATCCAGGGCTTTTTTTCAGGGGGAACTTGGGGGAACTCAGTTCCACCACCTCTGGCTCAGACCCTTTGGTGCCTGCTTACCACTATAACTAGTAAACACAGAAGTCTGGTTTCTGTGTTTACAAATGACAGCTTTGCACTCTGTGTGTAACCCCCCGGAACTCCTGGTATTTAATGCCCCTTTAAGACCCTTCTACTGTTTGTGAAATTTGAATGGGGTTGTGGTTGAGTTCCTGCACCTTTTTTTGAGAATAAAAAGCTCTGTGTAAATCTATTCCATAGGGGAAATTACCTGGGGGAAAAAAAGGTAACATAGTATGTCTCTGATCTAAAAGGAGCATGAAAAAGTATACCTGTGACTTTTTTTCCCAAGATTGGAATTTTCGGATTGTAAAGTGTTTTTAAGTTACAAAACAAGCGTGTTCTCTGGATTGTAAAGTGAGATGGCACAGTTAGTTTTTTTGAGTAAACCCAACCTATAACAACACAAGTTCTGTCATGTCAGGGGTGGGGTAGCCGACTTCTTCCCACACCTCGTCATTATTCTTCCTTCTTGGTGACATTCCCGGACAGAGAGGGTTACATTACAACCATTGATTTGGCATGGCCCAGCCCTGTTACGTGTATTGTTATTACCACATGCTGTAGACACAAAGTTCAAAGCAAGGGAAAAACCCCACACTCAGCAAACCTCGCACACTCTGGGAACTTTTGCCGGATCTGCAATATAATACAGATTTATATCTTTGCTTTGTGGTGATGTAGTTAGACCATTGTATTGTCATAATAGCTCCTCTTGTGAATTTCCAATGAAGAGGTAACATCTGTATATGAGATTTATTAAACAAAAACCTATCATAAAAAAAACATGCATGAAAAGTGCATGAAACTTACAAAAAGATAAGATAGAATGAGTCCAGAGATGAGTAAGAAAAATGGTGAAAGGTTTGGGGGAAAAAGAGATATCGAGAGCAGGGGCAGACTGACAACTCATGGGGCCCCCGGGCAATAGGAGATTATGTGGCCCCTGGGCAATAGGAGATTATGTGGCCCCTGGGCAATAGGAGATTATGGGGCCCCCAGGCAATAGATTATGGGACCACACAGTATACACACACACATACAGTATACATGCACACACTGAAACTGTACTGGAGAGGTAGGGCAGCTATAATCTTGGGATTTAAAAAAATAAAAGATTTTTAGATACTGTCCCTGGTTTTACTGATGCTGGCAACTCCGATGGGGCCCCTAGTGGCATGGGGACCTCGGGCAGTGCCCGAATGGTCAGTCCGCCCGCTGATTGAGAGCGACTTCAGGAACTAAATATGTACAATCTGGAAAGAAGGGAAAGGGGAGACATGATTGAAACCTTTAAATACATCAAGGGGGTGAATAAGGTTCAAGAGGGCAGTTTATTTAACCTCCCTAGTGGTATGATTATTTCAGATTTTAGGTGCTGAAAGCGGTACCATTATTTTGCATGGAAATTTGGCGTTTTATATTGTAGGCCTGTAATTCTTAGGAATAACTCACTTAAATCTGACCAAACAAGAGTCTAGTAGGCATCCCGGGGAATGACAAAGTTTGAAAAACAAATTTATAATATAATAAATAATTATAACAAATAATAATATAATTAGAATAAAAATTATTCAATAATGTAATCAACTCAAAATCACTGAAATTTGCTCAGTTGCAGAATTGTCGCTGTCATTACTTTTATTGTTTTTATGACGAATTCCCCACAAATCGCTATCGCACAATTCTGCAAGTGATTGTAATTTATTATCGCCGTTTTCTAGCTGCTCTAAAACCAATTTTGGTTGCTATGGACAATCTACAGTTTGCAGGCAGAAAGAACAGTTTTTTTTTATACAAAAGAACATGCAGGGCACTGGGCAGACCACCAGGGACAAGGGTTGTGTGTATTTTTTACATACAGTACTGTAATCTATAAGATTACAGTATACTGTATGTAATATGTTTGTTTACTTTTTTGAATTTGTTGCCGTTCTCCGCCCCCGTGCGTCGTAACGTCGCAGGGAACAGAAATCGGCGGCACACAGGGACACTCTGTGAATCGAGCGAGGACCCGCTTGCTCACAAGATGGAGAGGCATCGCTGGATCCAGGAAAAAGGTAAGTAACTTTGTCTCTGGCTGCTGTGAGGCGATCCCGAGTCTGGCTCGGGGTTACCGCTTTTGGTACAAAAATCTTACCCCGAGCCAGACTAAGGAATACCGCCAGGAGGGTTAATATGAAACCAAAATCAGGAACACATGTTCTATTACTCACCAAGCCTTTCCAGTCCAAGCAGGTTGACACTTCATTTGTATGTCATATGAGAAAACACCTTCTTGTCTTTAACTCCTTGCCGACCAGCCACCACAGTTTAACAGAATGGCACGGCTGGACGAGGTGACGTTACCTTACATCGCTTCGCCTTTTGGCCACTAGGGGCTTGCGCGTGCCGCCGGGGCCGATGCTAGTGCCAGATGCCAGGCGAGCGCTGCAGAAAGGGAGAGACAGAGGAGCGGAGGGGGGCAGCGGTCTGCTGTCACTGAAGCCGGCCCACTGAGCCATCCGCCCACAGAGAAACTCCCTGTAGTCCCAATGGCCAGTCCATCCCTGCACCCATGGGACAGTTTACAGACTGTGTGATGAGGTTAAAGAATAACTGAAGGTAAAATAAAAAAAAAAGTATGGATAGAGTAAGGGAGAGTTACAGTATATCCTTGCTGCTCCATAGTATCTATACCAGGGGTGGCGAACACGCGGCTCTCGAGCCGCATGCGGCTCCCGGCCAAATTGAATGCGGCTCTTTGCCTCTTATCATTATTTTGTATACTGTGGCTCTTTGCCAAGTTTGGATTTTGTTATGCTGCTTCTGAGGAGGGACCTCTGAGGCTGCGTCATCACGTCTCCCATCCCTCGGAAACAACTGCACGGGCCAGGGAGCGCGGGGACCCGTGTGTCACATGTTGTGTCACATCTTGCCGTTAGTTCTTAGTGTGGAGGACGCAGCACACCCTCACCATCACTGCAGGATTTTTACCCTCACTCAAAATGGCAAAATGCAAAGCTAAACGAAAATATGAAGATGAACACAGGACATTTTTGGAAGAATGGGAAGATGCTTTCTTCTTATTGAACGGAATGGGAAAGCGCTGTGTTTAATATGCAATACTAGGATATCACATTTCAAGGCTTCAAATCTTCAGCGTAATTTTAGCACTCTCCATGCTAATATTGACAAGGAATTACCCAAAGGTACTGAACCACGCAAGCAAAAATTGAGCACCTTGAAAAGCCAGGTAAAAAGACAGTCTCAAATGTTTCAGCAATTAACCAAGCATGGAGAAACTGTGACCCTTGCATCCTATAAAGTGGCGTGGAACATTGCCCGTGCTAAAAAACCATACAATGAGGGGGAGTTTCTAAAACAGTGTTTTGCGGATGTAATTGAAACCTTGGCTCCAGACAATAAAAAACTGCCAGAAATCCCACTGAGATTATCATCCCATCACTCCAACAAGGTAACAAAAAACACCTGACTGAGCATGTTATATTATGTGTTTAATATAATATTGTTAAAATTATATGCTTTTGTGTGAGTGTTTGTCTGTTTTGGCAGGTCACTGCGTGGTGTGGCTCTCCGACTCTCACAGTTTAAAATGTTGGCTCTTTTTGTCGAACTTGTTCGCCACCCCTGATCTATACTGTCTTCTTGCCTGGCAGTGAATAAAACTAGGTCCTCATTTTTTCTGTCCCTATATAGCTTATGTATTTTTATTTGTAGAATATTGTTGTAATTTTAGCCACTCTGGGTCCATCTGAAAGAACTTTACTATGAGCAGTTTGCTCTATCAGTGAGTGGCTCTAGGTGTATTGGCTCAGAGTGGGTATGCTGTCACTTTAACCGCTTCAGCCCCCGGAAGAATTTACCCCCTTCCTGACCAGAGCACTTTTTGCAATTCGGCACTGTGTCGTTTTAAATGACAATTGCGCAGTCTGTGATGTAGTACCCAAACAAAATTTACGTCCTTTTTTCCCCACAAATAGAATTTATTTTGGTGGTATTTGATTACCTCTGCGGTTTTTATTTTTTTACGCTATACACAAAAAAATACAATTTTAAACAAAAACTATTTTGAATATTTTTTACTTTTGGCTATAATAAATATCCCCAAAATATACATATATATATATATATATATATATATATATATATATATATATATATATATATATATATATAAATTCTCCCTCAGTTTAGGCCGATATGTATTCTTCTACATATTTTTAGTAAAAAAAATCACAATAAGCGTACATTGATTGGTTTGCGCAAAAGTTATAGCGTCTACAAAATAGGGGATAGATTTATAGAATTTTTTTTTTTTTTTAGCAATGGCGGTGGTCTGCAATTTTTATCGTGACTGCGACATTATGGCAGACACATCTGGCACTTTTGACGCTATTTTGGGACCATTGTCATTGATACAGGGATTAGTGCTATAAAAATGCACTGATTACTGTGTAAATGAAACTGGCAGGGAAGGGGTTAAACACTAGGGGGCGATGAAGGGGTTAAGTGTGTCCTTGGGAGTGATTTAAATTGTAGGGGGGCTGGGCTACAAGTGACATGACAGTAATCACTGCTCCCGATCACAGGGAGCAGTAGATCACTGTCCAGTCACTAGGCAGAACAAGGAAAGGCCTTGTTTACATAGGCATCTCCCCATTTTGCCTCTCCGTGAAACGAACATCGAGCCTGCGCACCACCCGCACAGGCTTCTTAAAGGGGACATACAGGTACGTCCATTTGCCCACCGCTGCCATTGTGACGACGTATATCAGCATGCAGCGGACGGCAAGTGGTTAAGCTACTCTGCTTCCAGCCGTTGCCTGGTAAAGCTGGTTAGTAAACTGCGCTAGGAGGGGATAGGCAAAAAACAACTGGCCTAGCTGGTCAGGAAATGTAAGTTTGGCTCTGAAGAATGCCATAGTCAAAACCAGGATACTGGAATGGGGACGCACCAGACAACAGACAATCCTAACAACGATAAGATACATGCTCATGAAATATAAGCATTTAGCACGCATTATTTGATATTTTTTGATGACCCTAACCACAAAACATTGCATTCCATGCTGGTGTTTGCAGATTACAGCTGCCTTTAGCACTGTAACACTGTAGTCTGAAAATCCTTACATCCTATAAATGTAGTTGTTATTTTGTGTAAATGATAAAGTAAAGACAGACAGCAATGTAAAAAAATGACACACAGTTTAAATATTGAGGTTATGTTATGGTTCAGAGTCCATAGAGACACCTTTCAGTATTCCCATGGCATTTACATCATAGCCTGACAGTAACATTACCAAAACATTCCAGGGCTTTTGGAGAAAATGACCATTGATTAACCTTTGCTGCAAACCAATGTGTGTCTAGGACAGACTGTTCTAGTAAGGGCCTGACTGCGTAAAACATCACTCCATGAAGACATTTCATCATATGAAATTACAGTGAAGAAATTGGAAACCATGTTGTGAAACAGCCATTGTTTTCCCCTCCATAATGATTCTGGTCTCCTATCTGCACTAACTACTTATTTCATTCACTTTCATTTTAATAGCAGTGTGTTGGATAAGGATAATTACAAAAGGCTAAGATCATATGAACCACTTTATTAGTTCACTGAGTGAATCAAGTGTGCCAGTGCAATGATTTGGCCCTTGCTAACAAACCCCAGCTTGGAAAAAGTTTGAATTTGTGGCGAGTTTTTACTCATTAGAATCTATTCACTGATTCCTACCAAGGACTAATAGTCTGTTTACCCTTTAAAGGAGACGTAGGGCCCTAATTCTCCTGTAGAACACAGGAGTGCATTTAGTCCACTAAAGCCCACTATCGGCTGATGTCACTCAGCCGGTCCAGACTCTGACGGATCCTGACTTTAAGGTCTGAATTCACCCAAATGCCTTAGCGGCAGCTAGTTCAGCCTCACAGCATGCCACTGAGAGCCTGAGCCAGTCGCTCCCCTCCACTTCATAGCCCAGTGCTCCAGTAAACAGTGGGGGCGGGCAAAGAGCTGGTGAATGACAGTCACAAAGTGAATAGGTGGCAGCCATGGCCAAGCCGATTGCTATAAAAGTAAAAGGGTGACTGCTGGGCCAACTGTGAAAAGTGAATAGGCAGAGCCTCCTGCTCAACATCAATCTTGGGGCATTTTTTCTCTCATTGACCAACAATGCTGGGGAATTTTTTCTTCCCGTTGACATCGGTGCATTATTTAACATTCAGTGCAATGTGTCTGCAATGCTGTCATATCCCCATTTTGCTGAGTACCACATGACATCTACATTTCAAGGTGTCCCTCTTTCTGAAGTTCTAAAATTGGCAGGTATGATTGAGATGAGCCAAGGACAGCATGATGACTAAATACAGCCCTGTTTTTGTTCAGAGTTTATGGCCCTAGTTCAAAGCTGGTTCTGCTCAAAGGTCCTTCTTTGACATGCCCTTAACAGTTAATATGAATGACAGGTGAACAAAATATAATTTGTAGTTCTGTAAGACCTACTTTACTCTTTATCTTCCACAAATACCGTAATTATCGGTGTATAACACGCACCCCAACTTTAAGAGGGAAGTTTCACAGCCCCCTGCGTATAACACGCATGCACAGTTTATCCTCTATTTTCACAGTAAAAAAGTGAGTGTTATACGCAAATAAATACAGTATATAAAAGCAGATGACGGAAATGTGTCTTTCTCTCTTTCTTTAATGCAGGGTTATTTGGGGGTAGCTTACTGCTTTGGGTGACTTAGGCCTCGTACACACGACCGAGGCACTCGTCGGGAAAGACACATTGTTTTGCTCGACGAGTTCCTTGTTAGGCTTGTCAGGAAACTTGACAAGCTGTCTTTGCGTACACACTGTCAAGACCAAATCTCCTCGTTCTCAAACGCAGTGACTTTAATACATACAACAGCAGGGGAAGTTCGATTCCACTGGCACAACCCTTGGGGCTGCTATTGCTAATCTCCTGTTACTGCGTGTTAGGTAAAAGTTTGGTAAGAGACATTTGCACTTTTCAGTCTGTTACAGCATGACAAATGCGCTATTTCCATTACAAACGCTACTTTTACCGAAGGTGCGCGGGTTTCTAAGCATACACACCAACCTGTTTCTCGTTGAAAACCAGCCCGATGAGGAACACGACGAAGAAATAGAGACTCCCGTCGAGGAAAAAGGAAACTTTCTCTCTTTTTTCCTCGTCGAGTTCCTCAACAGTTTTCTCGATGAAAAGAATACACACGACCAGTTTCCTCGGCAAAAAAGCTCTGCCACCAAGTTTCTTGATGGATTCTGTTGAAGGAAACCAGTCGTGTGTACGCGGCCTTACTCTTTGGTCTTTCAAATTGCAGTAATAAGGTCCTACTTAGGACATCATTTGCACAGAGTTTGTATGTTCCCTATGTGTTTGTTTAGGTTCCCTCAATGACTTGCTTTTTTCTCAGAGTTCAAAAACATACTAGTAGCTTATCTTGCATATGGGCTTAACCTGAATTTAAAAAAGAACTATAAATCAGGACCTGTAACAAAGAGCATAATGTTCCCAAAGTCACGGACAGATAAAGAAGAAGACATCAGTTAAACAGCTAGAAACCCTTTCACACAATGTATGTTCCCTTTTCTTGAGTGATTGAGGTAGAAGATAGCAGGTGATGGCGCCTACTACTAATTAAAAATTGCGTGCACAAGTGTATCCAAATCAATGGTGCTAATAATACTACTCCGTGTAATGATGTCAATTGAAAAATAAAATAAAATATAAATAATAATTCAACCAATAATAGTGCTACAAATGCTAATCCTTGTAGTGGTGCCAATTATTCATATTACAATATACATAAAAATGTGTGCAAAATGGTATATAGAAATATAAAATATAAAAAATCCTAGTGGTGATAGTCCATATAATCCAATCAAAATCCAGTTTCTAGTTTACAAAAGTTAATAGTTCCATAAATAAAATTGATGTTTTTATAATAGTCCAAGGGTAATATTTGCAAAATTTTCTTCATATACAATAAAATAAAGTGACAGGTGCTTCATGCAAGTACAGCCATCAGTGGATCATTCAGTGCTCTCCCCCAATGGTCCCGCACTCACCGGATCCAATCACCCCCACAGGGGCAACAGGCTCTTTTCTAATAAGTATCCAAGTTCCAAACTTCAAAAAGGCTGCCTGGTTTTCTCCCCTGGGATCTGTTCAGCCGTTCAACCGCTCATAGAGAAAATAAATAAAGGTGCCCAATAGCGTGATACCGTCTTACAATAAAAGTTTATTTTGACAAAAACAATGGGTACTCACAATTTACATGTAGTTAAAAAGCATTGAGTAAAAAGTGTGCTGTGGCTCTGAAGCACGATCGCTTTTCTTGAGTGGCAAACTTTCTGCAGATGTGCCGGCCTGGAACTACATACATAATTTAGGAACTTTGGCTCTAAATGGGACATAATAATGGGACATAATAATTTAATGTGCTTTACATATATTCCAGCAATTTCAGTGTAAATCTTACACCATGCTCTTGTATGGGGGTCGCTTTCCTCCCTGCTGTCCCCTTAACTTCCTCCTGTAGCCGCCATTGTTGCTGCTCCATCAACGAGGGACTTATTGTGACAGTTCACTAGATTGCCACTGTTACTTGTACACATAGAAGTTTGTACAGGAAGACTTCCACTACTCACATTTTGCCATGCTCTGCATTAATTGATCTCATCAGTCAGAGATGTAGAGTAAGTGAGTAATGGAAGACTTCCTCCACTAGCTTCTGTGTTTACAAGTGAAAGTGGCAATCAGTAAGCTGTCACAGAGGGTCCCACGCTCATGAAGGTCTGGATAAGGCATCT
Organism: Rana kukunoris; assembly: GCA_029574335.1. Classification (NCBI taxonomy): domain Eukaryota; kingdom Metazoa; phylum Chordata; class Amphibia; order Anura; family Ranidae; genus Rana; species Rana kukunoris. The sequence goes on along the minus strand of CM056051.1, from coordinate 273,752,478 downwards.
TATTTTATGGACCCCCATACCTCCCCTATATCGATGCTCACGAAGCAGCATGAGGAGCAGATGCCCTAACCAACGCAGGCTCTGCTCCTCCCGCCAAGTGCTAGAGTTGCTAAACTGTATAAGAGCAAGTATTACAAGACCAGTGCTAGTGAGCACCGAAGGTTTCTGCCATTAAAAAAAAGGCCTGCTTCTGTGTGTAACATTTTTTATTCCGTTTACTGTGCTAAGAAAACATTTACCTCTCCTATGTTTGATTTTTTTAGAGAACAATTGAAACCTTTTTGCTGCTGTGTGGGATCATGATTAATTCAGAGGGCAGTGTGTGGTATGCACATTTTGGCCTTTTGTTAATGACAAAACGTACAAACTGTTTAAAGAGCGTTACTTTCTGCTAATTATAGAAGGCTGTTTACTTCACGTATGACTTCCTGTGCAAAACTGCCTTCTCTAATACTTCAGCAATGCAGTCTGTAGGGTTTGTGGTTTGAAGTAGTACACCACAACTAGTTTTCTTAGAATCTGCTTAACATTATGGCAATTATAGCTCTGTAGCCTTGCATTGCCTATAAATAAAGTAAGTTCTCTATGAAAAGACAGATGACAGAAATGACATTTAGTGGACAGTTTATTAGGATATGGTTTATTCACTGTGTCTATTGTTTATTTTTATGTGTATTGTCTGCTGTTTTGTGAGTATATATTGCCACGGTTATGAAATTGCACTCCATTGGGTCAAACAAAATATGACAACCAAAAACAACTTTTGTAAATAACGTTGATTTTGGGGATAAGACGAGCTTTCCGATATCTAATGAAGTTCAATATTTGATACAAATTTTTAAAGCCTAATTGAACCCTCAATTTAAATGAGCTAAATACATTCCAGGTGCATTAAAAACATATGTGTAGTCTTACAATTTGTTTTCTTTTGAAAGCAGCCACAGCCTGAAGCCTATCCCCTGCCTGCATCTGCAGAGAATACCCAGCTGTCAGACCCTCCTCTGAATCAGACCTATGGCTCTGCAATAATCAAATCTCACGGAGAGTATGTTAGATCACTGAAAAGAGATCACTGCTATCTCACAGCAAGGGTTCCACTTTGTAGCTTCTAGCAGGGGACAGGATTTTCTAATCAAGCTGTGGCTGCTTAAAAAAAAAACAGTAGCAACTACCTCAATGAGTTGGCTAATGTACCAGATACATATACAAAATTAATTAGGCCTATTGAAAATTACCTCATACATATGAAATATGTAACAAAAAAATAAAACAATTGAACCTAAGAGGCGCGACTCGTTAGGCGACTTAGCTGCCTGACAAGTCGCGCTCCGTTCTGTACAATGGAACCATTCTAATAGTAGCGACTCAAGTCGCTCTGACTTAGATAAAGGTTCCTGTAAAGGCATACCCCACTTTTAAGTACACAATGGGATTTATTTACTATTGCTAGAAAGTGCAAAATCAGGCTCACTTCTGCATAGAAACCAATGAGCTTCTAACCCAGCTTGTTCAATTAAGCCTGGTAATAAAACCTGGAAGCTCATTGGTTTCTATGCAGAAGTGAGCCTGATTTTTCACTTAATAGCGATAGTTAATAAACCCCATTGTGTACTTAAAAGTGGGGTATGTCTTGTACTACTTTGGGACGACTTCAGGGCGACTTGCATTGACTTCAATATAGTAGTCATTTTGCAAAACGCCTCTAAAGTCGTGGACAGATCGCCTTGCCGAGTCGCTCGGCAAGTCGTGCTGCCCCTGTGTGAACCGACTCTTACTAGTAACAGAAAAAGGACGGCACATGGTTAATATAAAAATATACACAAATATTACAAATAAGAGAAAATTGCTAAATGGTCCGCCCGTGTGAAAGGGCCCTAACTTTGTTAGCGGTTGTAAGAAAGAAAATTGTTCTGTCTATGGCCAGTCTAAACAGTTGCTGGTTAAATATCAACAAATTAAGCAAAACACAAAAGTACAAAATAAAAAAGTCAAAAACTCTTGAAGACCACTCAGCAAAAAAGACAGAATTTAGAGTCCTTATTGCTATATTAATATTTTGGTGCATTTGTGTACATGGAACATTTAAATGCACATTTCTCACTGGAGGAGCCAGTGAGCTAACCAGATGTCACTTACAAGTATACCTAGGTACTGTACTGATTTGCATGCAAGCACTGTGCCATTAAAAGTCAGCTTTTTTCAAGAAGAGTTCTCATTATTTTATACATTTACCTAAGTTTTAGGTCTTGCATATTTTGACTTTCTAGAGCAGGGGTCTCCAAACTTTCTAAGCAAAGGGCAAATTTACTGTCTTTTAGGCTTTAGGGGGGCTGGACTGTGGTTAGTGGGTGCAGAAAACACCCCGGTATCAGTGCCTCATCATTGGTTTTAATTAAAGAAATAGTGTCCCATTAATTGTGTCAGTAGGGGGAATGGTGCCCCATCATTGGTGTTAGTTAGTGGAATAGTGCCCAAGGGCCAGATAAAGGCAACTAAAGGGCCACATCCAGCCCCCTGGACTGCAGTTTGGAGACCACTGTTCTAGAGTATTGAGAAAGATGCTGCCACAATGTTATTATTAATACAAATCATTGTCAACATAATGTATACCATCTAAAGGATGTTATTGACTGTATCTCTGCTTCTCTAATGATCAAATCATTCCAAGGACTTAAAGCGTTACTAAAGGAATTTTTTTTTTTTAAATAACAAACATGTCATACTTACCTGCACTGTGCAGTTCACTCTAAAAAATAATGCCTCGACTCAACAAAAAAAATTAATGCAACCGTTTGCATCAAGCTTTTTAAGTTATGACAATGTCAGGAAAAATCAAGTGGAAGCAACAACCTACATTGTGTTGAGGTAATTAGCTTTTCTGCTAGATATAAATGCATTTTTATTTACCACCTACTTAATTACTGGCATTATAAACACATATTTTTAAGTTGAGTACTCAACAATATTAAGTTGCTCCAATTTGTTTTTCCAGTTTCTACAATAATTTTTTCAAGTCACATGTACTTAATTGCTACAATTATGAGCACACTTTTTTTAGCTTAATAAACAGCTAATATCAAGTTGGTCCAAAGTTATTTTCTGTATTAGTGTTTAGCTTTGTTTTTATGCTATAACTTTCAAAAATAAATTCATTCAACAACACAATTGTTAAACAATTAACTTTATTTTTTATTTTAACATAAATATTAAAGTTAACATAAATAGAAAAATGTTTCAAACATAAAGATTTGTATCATGTATCAGGCCTAATATATCTAAAACCACAGTGCCAAATATAAACTTAGGACCGTCTCACACCAAAAATTGCAGAGTTGCGCTGTATGTTCACATGCAGTTCTGTGTGGTGCGATATCAGCCCATTCATTTTGGATGGGCTGAAATTGCACTGCACTTAAAGTAGTGTATCTGCAATTGGAAACTCATTGCAAACGGATCAAATTATACTTCTGTACCATGAGATCCAGTGCGAGCAAACACACTGCATTTGTGATCTGCATTTGGGGTGTCATTAGCTTAATATTGACACCCACTGCAGAACACAGCTGCAGTGCATTCTGAACATGGTGTGGCAAATGCTAATGGAATGTGGGTTTTCTGCAATGCATTCTGGTGTGAACTGGCCCCAAAAGTAAAAAAATGTTATCTTTTATTTTGTTGTATCAGTATACAAACAATAAAATTATATTATCAAACATTTCCATAAAAAAGGCAACAAGGCAAGTCATAATAAAGCACTATTTGGATTTTACAAAGCAGGATGGAAAAATAATACCATTATACATATCAAAGGGAAATGTATGGAGCCCAACATCATATACATGCAAGACTACGTTGTCACTGAGGCGCTTTGCATGCTCTACAGCGCTAAAAATAGCGCCTGCAAAGCGCCCTGATAGAGCCTCTCCTTTCACTCCAGTGTGAAAGCCTGAGGCGCTATGCTGGCAGTTTTAACCCTTTTCTGCCTGCTAGTGGTTGTTAAAAGCACCCCGCTAGCAGCCGAATAGCACCACCAAAACTACGGCAAAAAATTAAAATAGCGGCGCTTTACTGCCGACACCGCCTCAGTGTGCAAGCAGCCTTGGGGCAAGTATGAAGAGAGAAGAGGGAGCTGATAAGGGGGAAGAGCATCAAACAAAAAAAAATAAAAACAGACAAATAGGAATACCACAATAGTGGACATAGGTTGGAGGGGAGAGAGGAAAACAGTCCCTCCGACTCCAAGGAAAGACGACAATAATCAGATTATGGGGTTTATTTACTAAAGGCAAATCAACTTTGCACGTCAAGTGCAATTGCTCTAGAACTGAGGGAAAGTTCTGAAATGAGGTTAAGCTCTGATTATTATCCAATCATGTGCAAGTGAAAAAACACATTTGTGCTTGTACTGTACATGATTGGATGATAAAATAAGCAGAGATCCCTTTGTTTCTGAGCTTCCCCTCAGATCTACAGCGACTGCACTTCTAAGTGCAAAGAAAAAAAAAATTGACTGTAAAAAACTATTTCCAATACAAAATGCCATCAGAGAACAATGACAATGTTGTGGAATGCATAGGTTCTTCAGAAAATACTATTCTTCAGACTCATTACTTTAGAACAGGCTTTTAGTCCATCAAGTTCAAGAAACAGTTTCTGAAAAACTTCAAACGTGTATTTAAGTTCCTTGGGATAGCAAAGATTCAGAGCATATATTATGCCCATCAGCATAGCACAGCATCTTGGGATGTTACATCTCTCTAGGATTTTGGTTCCCTCAACCAGAATGGTTGCTGTCCTGTAGTCATATCCTGAGGTGGGCTGGTTACCAATGATAGCAATTTTCATAATTTGCATATCTAGTTCTGCTTCCAACGTTTCCAAGTCCTTGTAAAAGGAATTAAAACAAAGGTTAGCTTGTTAAAGATAATACATTGGATAATAACTGCTGACTTTTTAGACTGTCACTCTAAATGACAAGTCATTCTAAATGAAACACAGATTTTGTTTTAGTAAAAGTTTGGTAAGAGACGTTTTTCAGTCTTTGTGCTTTTCAGTCTGTTACAGCGTGATGAATGTGCTATCTCCATTACAAACGGTAGTTTTACCAGAACGAGTGCTCCCATCTCATAACTTGCTTCGGAGCACACGTGTTTTGTTCCCGTCATTAAAGCCTACACACGATCATTTTTCACAGCGTGAAAAACAACGTGAAAAACGATGCGAAAATTTAGAGCATGTTCATGTTTAATGCCCATTTTTCACGTCGTAAAAAAATGCTCTAGAGCCTACACAAGATCGTTTTTAACCACTTGATACCCGCCCGCTGTCAAATGACGGTGGGCGGGATACTTTATTGTTCTGACAGGATGTCATATGACGTCCTGTCATTTAAAGCCATATGGGGCGCGCACCCATCACGTTACTGGGAACACAATTGCGCCGCCGGGCACCCGCGATTGTCAAGTAACTGAGCAGGACCGTGGATCTGTGTCTAATGATGGGGTGAAAACACAGAAATCCACGTCCTGTCAGGGAGAGGAGACCGATGCTGTGTCCCTTGTACATAGGGACACAGATCGGTCACCTCCCCCAGTCATCCCCCTCCCCCTACAGTTAGAACACTCACTAGGCTACACATTTAACCCCTTTCCCGCCCCTAGTGGTTAACCCCTTCCCTGCCAGTCACATTTATACAGTAAACAATGCACATTTATAGCACTAATCGCTCTATAAATGTGAATGGTCCCAAAAATGTGTCAAAAGTGTCCGATGTGTCCACTATAATGTCACAGTCCCGGAAAAAATAAATCGCAGATCGCCACCATTCCTAGTAAAAAAAATCATAATTATGTCCCCTATTTTGTAGGCAATATAAATTTTGCGCAAACCAGTCACTATACGGTTATTGTGATTTATTTATTTTTTACCAAAAATATGTAGAAGAATACGTATCGGCCTAAACTGAGATACATTTTTTTTTTTTAAATTGTCGCTCTTTTTTTGTTTATAGCCCAAAAAATAACCGCACAGGTGATCAAATACCACCAAAAGAAAGCTCTATTTGTGGGGAAAAAAGGACATCAATTTTGTTTGGGAGCCACGTCCCACGACCGCGCAATTGTCAGTTAAAGCGACGCAGTGCCGGAAGCTAAAATTTTGTCTGGCCAGGAAGGGGGTGTATGTGCACAGTAGGCAAGTGGTTAATGCCATTTTTCATGTCGTGTGTACGCGGAATTAGTTTTGAAGTTTTCCCATGATTATCAGGCAAATAAAAAAATATGAAACAACACAGTCACTTCCAGTGCTAAGGTGTCTTCTGAGGTTAAGGGTAATAGGGACAAAGCTATCCCAAGACTGAGTGGATTCTGGCCTCCTCAGATAGGGTGATCCGATGAAAACAATGAAAAATACATAAATGGAAGGCACGCACACCTAGTGCATTACCAACGACAATTTAATTCATGCGTACCTTCCATGTTTGTCTTTTTCGTAACTAAAAAATAATAATTTAATGTAATCAATCATTTTCAGCTTAAGTTCAATAATTGAATATTTGAATAGATACAGAGACTACAGAATGGTTCTTATATACTGCATGTTTCTTTTTTTCTCAATATGTTATGTTTACTTACGCTAAACTCTTTGAAAAGGTCTTCCTCCCTCTCTCCAAGGTACACGCTAAGGCAGCGGATGGCTAATTCTCTGCGCGTTTCAATTGTATTGTGCTAATGAAGAAAAATGGTGTAAAAAGAATCAGGGCAAAGTCCCTTAAAGTAATTGCATAGAGTAGCCCCAATCCTCCCCCTCTTCTGGGGTCCCCAGCTGGAGCTACGGGCTCCTCCCCCTTCTGAATGCCCCCATAGTAAAACCACTAGCTATGGGGGCACTCATGTGATGTTGCTCCCAATCTGGGCTCTGTGCATCTACTGCGACACAACTTGGCCCTGTCCCCAGTCTCTTCTCACTGTGACTGTGACTGACAGCAGTGGCAGCCACTGGTCCCCGCTTCTGTCATGGAGCCAGTGAAGAGAGAGATAGAGAGAAGCTATTCTGCTCTCAAGCACAGTGCTGGATCAAAATTGGGCTAAGGTAAGTATTTGGGGGGCTGGAGAGGGGATATCATGCATACAAGTTTCTTTTGTACCTTAAAGAGTTCCACCAAAAAATTTAACGTCCGCTTTTCGGAACCCTCCCCCCTCCGTTGTCACATTTGGCACCTTTCAGTGGGGTGCAGATACCTGTTCAATACAGATATTTGCTCCCACTTCCGGGCATAGATAGCCACATTATCTGCGGGAATCTACGCCATGTCCAGCACCTCCTCTACTCCCCGCTGTCTTCTGGGAGACACACGTCCCAGAAGACAGTAGTGACTATTTGGATGGCACAGCGCAACTCGTGCATGCGCAGTAGGGAACCAGGAAGTGAAGCCGCAATGCTTCACTTCCCAATTCCCTTACCAAAGATGGCAGCGGCAGCACCCGAGAGCAGAGGGAGAGATCAGCTTCGGATGCTGACATCGCAGGTGCCCTGGACAGGTATGTGTAATTATTTTAAAAGTCAGCAGCTGCAGTATTTGTAGCTGCTGACTTTAAATTTTTTTTAATACAGACAATGCAGAAAAGTGAAAAAAACTTCTGCCTTTAAAACACTTTAATCAATATAATCTGAATGGGTGAAAACCAACAACCTTCAAGTAGTAAAGACTATGAAAAAAGGTTTCCTCTGCAAGGCAATATTAAAATGTGCTAGTATGTACTGAATACCAGCACATTATGAAAGACTTACCTTAAGGCCTCGTACACACGATCAAATCTGTCTGCTGGAAACGGTCTGCTAGACCGTCCCAGCAGACAGATTCGATCGTGTGTACGGGCGAGCCGACGGATTTGGCCACCCGACAGATTTCAAAGCATGCTTTGAAATCTATCGGGTGGGAATCCATCCGCCCGACATATCTGCTGGTTAGTACACTTACCAACAGACATGTCGTCTCGCACCGGCGCCGAATGGATTCGGCGCATGCGCGGAAGTGTTTTACTTCCTGGTGCGGTGACGTGGCGGCGTCAACGTCACCGCCACGTCACCGACACGTCAGCGCGCCGTCTGCTGGCGGGGATTTTGGTTTGCTCATGTGTACACGCGAGCAAACCAAAATCCTAGCAGACAGATTTGTTCAAATCGGTCGGTCCGACCGATTTGAACAAATAGATTGCCTCGTGTGCGAGGCCTAAAACTAAGCCCTCGAGTGACGTGCTGTCAATGCTACAAATGCTTCCATCTGCACCCGGTCCTCTTTCCTGGTACACAAACCCCAGTCATCTGACTGACCAAGCCACCATGATATCACTCCCACGCACGTTTAGGAGATATTCATTTTACCTAGATGTAGGCTTTATTATAAGCTTACTTGTAGGTAAAAATAAACAAACAATGAGCATTTACTATTACTTTCCTTAAAGAGATAAATCTAAACAATTGTCATACCAGAAGAAGCATGTCTTTGATCTGCTTGATTCTCATTCCAGCCGCTCCTCCTCGTGATGATACTATGTTCGTCAGTTTTGGGGTGCAATAGTCAAGTTTTGCCATAAAGGTGGACTCAAGGCTTGTGGCCATAATTCTCTTGAATTTTTCATTTATCTGTTGGATACAAAAGTAGAATAATTAAATGTTCGGGATCATTAACTTTACACCACAAATTCATATCACAGCACAAGAGCTAAGGAGAAAAAGCCCTTAAAGTGTTACAGAACTCTTTTTTATTATTATTAAAATAACAAACATGTCAGACTTACCTGCTCTGTGCAGAGGTATTGCTCAACGTGGCCCTGGTCCTCCTTTTCTGGGGTCCCCACAGCGATCTTGGCTCTGTCTCCTTTTCTGCAGGACTACCATAGCCAGCCTCTGGCGATGGGAGAGGTAGTCCCTGCATAACAGCAGTTTTGTCACAAAAGCAACACTGGAGAAACTAAGAAGAGATCTGTGGAAAAATAATTGGCAGTTATTTTATGCATTACCCAGATATATCCATGTCCAAAATACAATTGAATTTGGTCACTAGCACTTTGGGGTTGATTTACTAAAGGCAAATCCACTCTGCACTACTAGTACACCTGGAAGTGCAGTCACTATTGATCTGAGGGGAAGCTCTGAAATGAGAGGAAGCTCTGCTGATTTTATCATCCAATCATGCCAGCTAAAATGCTGTTTTTTTTCCTTGCATGTCCCCTTCAGTTCTACAGTGACTGCACTTCCAAGTGCGCTTTTATTGCAAAGTGGATTTGCCTTCATAGTAAATTAACCCCCTTTGTTTAAATTTGAAAACATGATAATCTATGTGAATAACAGCAACTTTCAACAAACCATGAAGTCTTGAATGTAGTTTGCCATAGAAGCTAAAATGTATAATACACCCCTGGCACAATTTTTTTTTCAAGCTTAGCAGATTTCACAAATGCCACACTATCAATCCTATCCACTGACATAAGGCAATGATGTCCACAAGGCTAAATACAACCAGCACTATATTAGGACAACGTTTGTTAATTGGTGTGGCCTTTAACCCCTAGATCTCTAGCTATAGGCTATAAGGGATTACATATAGTAATAGTTCCAAATTTCATTGTAAAGCAAATTATTCTTACCTTTAAAAATGTCTTGTATATGTATATCTCTGTACAGCAGCAGGTCTTCCTTCCAACATCTCTCAACTTTCTCTGTGTTAAGTTGGTGGGGGAGGAGACTTGCAATAACTTAAAGCGGTATTTCACCCTAAACATAAGATCTCCCATGCGATCCAGCATACTGGCGTCAGCGCCAGTATGCTGGTTTTTTTTTTTTTTAATAGCACACTTACTGTATTATTGAAGAATTCCTTTTCTGTCCCCCGTGGTGGACGGCGCCAGTACAGCGCGTCACATCTTCCTAAAATACCCGATATGGACTCGGGTAATCTCGGCGAAAATGCGGCGCCTGCGCACAGACCTAGGAGCTGACTGCGCAGGCGCCGTATTTCTCCGAGTCCTACGGCTATGGCGCGTCACGCCCTCCGAAATAGGACTCGGAGAAATACGGCGCCTGCGCAGTCAGCTCCTAGGTCTGTGCGCAGGCGCCGCATTTTCGCCGAGATTACCCGAGTCCATATCGGGTATTTTAGGAAGATGTGACGCGCTATACTGGCGCCGTCCACCGCGGGGGACAGAAAAGGAATTCTTCAATAATACAGTAAGTGTGCTATTAAAAAAAAACAACCCAGCATACTGGCGCTGACGCCAGTATGCTGGATCGCATGGGAGATCTTATATTTAGGGTGAACCTCCGCTTTAAGATAGAACAAAATTGAGTTACCAAGTCCATTTTATTAAGTTATCACAACTTAAATTTCCTTTTACATCAATGAATGCAGAAATGGGACTGTACACAACACACAAAATTAAGTTGCTGTAATTTTCAACATTTTCACATCAACACAACTTATTAAAAAAGGTTTTCAACATAAAAAGTTTAGTTAAAACAATACATTAGAATTTTTATCTTGGAAATATGCATTTAATTAAGTGGTGGTAACAGGTCTCTCGAATTACTTTTTAGAGTGTTCGTTTTGCACAGAGTGGCCCCAATCCATGTCTTCTGGGGTCCCTTGGCGGCTGTCTCTGGTCCTCCCTGCAATTAGTCACCTCAGTCATGCGAGAGCTCGCATGGTGGTCACTAATTGCGGGCACGCTCCCGTGATACAGCGAGCGGCCATAGCCGTTCACTGTATCACTCGGCCCCGCCCCTTGACGCGCGCCGTCTCTGGATGTGATTGACAGCAGCGCCAGCCAATGGCTGCGCTACTCTCAATCCATCCGCTCTAGCCAATCAGCGGGACTGCGCACGGGACTTTCGAGGTGTCAGGTAAGTATAAGGGGGGCTCAGGGGGGGGCGGCAGTATCAGATGTTTTTTCACCTTAATGCATAGATTGCATTAAGGTGAAAAAACATTTTCCTTTACAACTCCTTTAAGATTCCCAGAGACATTTCCACCAGGTAAAAATAAAGGAAATAAAGCCTGAAAAAAATAATTGAATTCATCCATAAATTTGAGACTTGACAAGCTGCAAGATAATGCATTTTTATGCTTTTTGGTTTAGGTACTCTTAATGTTTAGTATACAGCCAGAGGAAACATTTGTGTATGCAGCATTGTGTTTGCATACAACTTTCCAGTGTTTATACTGTAAATAAATGACTCACTCTTGTCAGGTAAATTACCTGTGTTCACTTCATGTACATATCCTAAATATAGGTTTTCATCACCCTTTCGCTTAAAAAATGCACAAGATATTTGTATATCCTTTACATATAAACATCAAAGCTTCAAAATCAAAAAGAATAATTTCATTTACATAGTATGTGCTGTAATCCAAGGATTTATTTTTTAGCTGTGTTCCTGAAATGTGAACTGTATATTGACAACCAGCAAAAGAATACTACCAGTATTGTGTTGACAAAGGATGGAAATCTAATGGAAGAATCTGCATTTCTAATTATTACGAAAATTATTTTCATTGGCACAAAAATGTTTAATCCTGTGGATCTATGAATTACTTCACATGGTCGAATAATTCCATAAATTAAAGCTCAGCTCCAGCCAAGATGTCAGGACCAATTAGAACCCTTGTCAGGTTTTACTGATGTCTGTGTCTCCTTTCAGACATCTTCTCACTTCCTGTTCTATCTAGCACTCACCGCCTTGATAAAAAGTGTGGGAAAATCACTCCTATTAGGACACAGACACGGCATACACATACACGGAATGACAAAAGATCTAAAAACTCTGTACTCTGCTTAAAAAAGTATAGATTGATTTCTATACAAAGGAGATTTCCCTTTTTTTTTTTTAACAGGTACGTTTTTATTCATCAAAATGCACTACAAACGAACACAGTACATTATATCATGGTACATAACTCAGAACACACAGGTGTAGTCATACAAACAAGTAGTTGATGCATACATAAGAGAGCGTTGAGGTTGCTAGTCCAGGAAACATCACTCCGGGTATTAACAGCATAGGTATTCAAGCACATCGTAATCAGGCATTTACCAGGGGGAGGGGGGGGGGGACCCTCCCAGACGCAGAAGGGGGAGATTTCCCTTTGCTTTCTGTTCTGTCTAGTACGCATTAGACAGGAGATAAAGAGAAATATCCCCAAAGGGGACAAGTACATCAATAAAAGTGCAGCGGAGGTCCTCATCCCTTACTACGCTATAAATTTTTTTTAATTCTGACTTACCCATACATTTTTTTACTTGGAATACTTTACATATAATCTTTAGTCTAGCGGGGACATAACTTTTATAACCTCTCCTAGCTAACTTCGGTTTTGTAGTAAGCAATAGCAAGATAAGAACAGAGGGAAAGGACCTGTGAACCATTCTGTACACCAAAATATGGAATTAAAGGGGTGTTCCAGCACTGTAACAGTGTAGCTGCTGACTTTAAATAAGGACACTTACCTTGTCCTACTTGCCCGCTGATGGCCCCCCCGATGCCGGTCCCACGATCGATCCAGGTCCCGCGCCGCCATCCACACTATGGGAAACAGGCAGTGAAGCCGTACGCCTTCACTGCCCATTTCCTACTGCGCCTGCGTGAGTCTCACGCTGGCTTGTGAATGGACGGCTGCTCTCTGAGAACACACACAGTTCCCAGGAAGCAGCGCGCCCCATTCACAAGCAGAAGAAGCAGAAGAAAAGACACTGCGGTGTGGAAGAGGCAGATTACGGACTTCCGCATAGCAACAGGTATTTCGGGTGAGTATTTTTTTTTTTTTCACGTTTTTTTTAATTTAATTTTTTTAAGCTAGATGGGCAAATGTTGTTTTCCTGGGTGGAACTCCGCTTTAAGTGGTAAGTCAAAATTCTATTTTCTTAGTCATACAGTACAGGACAAAAGATCTTTAGTCTTTTAACATGGGATGTCCAAAAGTAGTTTAACTAAGGGGTGGGCAATGCAGAAAACAGTGGCAAAGGCTCATATAATAAATGGATAAAGAAGGGCTCCTTAGAACTTGGAGAGCAGCGTGGATCTCACACAACTGACACCAGAAGAGGCATAAAATTACACCTGATAAAAATTTGTGAACATGAAGGAAAGGCCAGATAAAAGGCTTGCAAACTGAGAAACAGATGCTGAAAAGCCCATGAAGCACAAACAGATCTGCTAGACTGTACCTTCACAGGAATGGAGGACTCCTAACCTTCACATTATTGGCTTGAAAAATTACTTGTTAGAAAATCTATGTCCAGTGGCCTCCACTTAAGGCAAAGGACTTGAAATACTTCAGGTTTGAGAGCTTATTCCCCTGGATTCAGACACTGATGACTGAGAAATTTTGGCTGACAATTTCACTAGTCTAGGAAGTAGACATCAGACAGGACCAAAATGTACAGTTCTGGCCAAGCGAGAATCAAGTCTATTTCTTTTTGAGCAACGTGACTTCTGGTGCCTCCTTTAGGATTGATGTAGGCCATGGCTGTGGCATTTTAGGGCTGGATTTTTGTCATGTGCTCTCACAACTGATAAGTTCTAAAATTAAGGGACAACTGAACTGCCCTGAACTCCAGAATAGGCAGGCTTCCTCCAATGAGCCATACACCTGTACTGAGAGGGCATCCAGAAGTGTGCCCCAGCTAAATTAACTGACATCTGTGGCGAGAACTCTGCATGATTTTAAAGGAAAAGACTTCCTTGTGAGCAGAGGAACATAAGTTTATCCCTAGGCAGAAGGGTCTGGTATGGATTTTTGGGGGGAACCCCACGCTATTAAAAAAAAAATTGGTGCAGGGTTCCCCTTAATATCCATACCAGACCTGAAGGGCATTTTTTTACAATGACTTTCAATGACTTTGATCTGTATTGCCGGGACCTGACAATTCATTATACACGCGAGTAGTTTTAAATTACCTTTTTACTTTAGAAATATCATTTTGTGTACAGTAGAGACTGTTATAAACACGGGAAACATGCGCTACTTTACAGGCATACTATAGACACCCCCAGGTATGAAATTTCACTTTTATTTTTTCACTTTTTCACTTTAAGCATTATTAAAATCACTGCTTCTGAAAAAACAGAAGTTTTTAAAACTTTTTTTTGCATTGATACCCTGGTGCAGGACACAGGTCCCCAGTCACTTTTTATGACAATAACTTGCATATTAACCTTTAAAATGAGCACTTTAGATTTTTCATGTTCGCGTCCCATAGGCTTTAACGGTGTTTGCGCGTTCAAACAAATGCGAACCGAAACCGTGGGGGTGTTCGGCTCATCCCTATCAAGGACTGATCCTTGAACAGGTGATCCTCCAGGTAATCCACAACATGAATCTCCTGGGGACAAAGCAGAGATACAACTGGGGCAGGCACCTTAATGAAAACCCATGGAGAGGCCAAAAGGAAACTTTGACTAATAGGTAATTCTGATCATTCACTGCAAAACAAGATATTGCTAATGAGGAAGAAAATGGGAATGTGCAAGTAAGCACCCTGAATGTCTACTATAGGCAGAAAATGCCCAAGAAAGAGGGAGGTAATGACTGACATGCCAGTTTTCATACAGAACTTTTGAATCTGTAAGTACAAATTGAAATTCTTTAGATCCTGAATTGGCTGGACTTCTCCATTTGGTTTGGGAATCATAAAGATAATTGAGTAGAAGTCCTTAAAATACTCTTCTTTTGGTAGATATCCCCCCATTCTGAAAAGTGTGGGCACCCTATCACAGGAGAAGTTTTGGAAACAGCCAGAGGGCCAGAAGGACAAAGGGAACCTTTTCTAATTTTAGGGGTTGACTCTGGTTCTACTGGTGGAGGCATGAGCCTTCTTTTTTGCTGCAGTTGATTTGCAGCATAGAGAGATGGAGGGGGCTCACTTATATGCCGACAGTGGCATGGTGCCTCGGCTTGCTTCCACCCAGCTCACAGGTGCCAGAAGACTATGCAAAAGTAGGCTTCACTTCCCGTTTCCCTTACTTCAGATGCCGGTGTTCTGTCAAAATAACAAGAATTGGCTCAGATGAGGACGTCGCTGGATCAAGGGGCAGGTAAGTGCCCTTATGATAAATGTTGGCAGATACAGTATTTTTTTTTTGGGGGGGGGGGGCTGGAGCTGTGCTTTAAAATTGTTTTTTCATTGGCTGCAGACCTAAATGATCATTTAACCCTTGAAGTGCGGGGACAGCCCAACTGCAAGGAGAGGATTTTCTTTCCTTGGAGATAGGCTTTAAATAAGAGAATAAATAACTAAAACAAATAATAATGTCCAGAAAAGGAACATAGTAGAAATTGTAGTGACCCCTTACATTGGTCAGTGTAGGCAGGAGACCAATCAGCTAGTGCTCTCTTCTCATGGAACCCCTAGCAACCTCTTGCGGAACCTCAGCATTCCATTTAAACCTGAGAGAGAAACACTATTATACTTTAGCAAGTCCAGTAACCCATTTACTGTCATTTTTGTTTTTCTGGTTATCATGTTGTTTATTGTGTTGCTTTAAGACCTGCCCAACATACTCCTCAGTCCAAAATGACATTTCCCCCTAAAAAGGGAATGAAATGCATGTGAGCAGAGGGCTAGTTCTGGTGGAATGTAATTACTGCCAGACATGTGCTGCAATATACATTCCGCACATGATTTGTCCACTGTGTATATGAAAAGTGAAGCATACATGAATTTGATGAGGTAGTCAGGCCCGGTGGTCTCCGTGGAATTTCAGCACTAAAAAAAAAAATAACACTGCACCTTCCAGAGGCTTCGATTCCATTCCTGTGACATCATCCGCTTTATCCCAGATGTGCCTTGGAATGTCCAATATGCAATTGTTTATTTGTTTTGTGTCCTTTGGGAGTCATATTACGGACCCATCTTCAGAGTCATTAAGCTGCCTTTGGCCTTAGTCAGTTATTTTACTTGGGAATGATGAAAAACATTGGTGGGTTGATTTTTTTTTTTTCAGTGAAAGTGAAACACTTGTTGGGAAACAGTTTTTGCTGAATCTGCTGTTGCAACCGCTACAGCCTTAAAGTAATAGGATCAACCAAAAATGCTCAGTTTTTGGATTTTGGTAGGTCTGGTCAGTAGTTGACTTATTTTTGGTCTGTGAAATACCACCTAAGAAATAGTCACCATCTCCCCAGTGTTGCCACCTGACCTGTGTTGAATTTATAATCCTATAGAGACAGCAGTAGAAGACAGATGATATATGGAACAATGCTGTTCATAGAGTTGACACAATAGGTGGGGAGGGTGGTTGATTAAAAATATATTCATGTTTAACAGATTTCAAGAACTCCCTTATATTCCAAATACACTAAAGCAGCGGTGGCCAACCAGTGGCCTGGGGGCCACATGTAGCCTGCGGAGCCCTCTGATGTGGCCCGCGACCTCCTGCTCTGGAATGGTGGGTTGGCAAGCCCAGATCGCAGGTTGCCGACCCGCCATACCACAGCATCAGTGTTGTGAATGAAGCTGATGGTAGAGGAAGAAAGTGGCTGTGGAGCAGAGCCCCATAAGCCAATGCTTCCGCTACAGCACCGGCTTTTGCCACAGGTGGACTCTATGGCAAAGTTCAACTAACCGGCAGAATAGACACAGGTGCACTACGCTGCACCCACGGTGTGGGTAAACCGCAGCACAGCAGTGTGAAAGCAGTCTTAGGCCCTTTTCACACAATAAGCCCGACCAAATAGGACCCTCAATTCACCTCTATAGAGCGACAGATGTCTGTTTACACCCACCTACCTCCAATCCGAAAAACAGAAGGGAATTCGTCCCCTTTTATCTGAGCGGATCGGAGGGCCTATAGAGTAGCCGTGACCTGTCATCAGCCCACTCTGCTCATTGTGGCCCTCGACTGGTTACCAACTTGCTTATGTAGCCCTTGCTTTTTAAAAGGTTGGGCACCCCTGCACTAAAGGGTCTATGTTAGCAGCACACATAAAAAACCTTTTGCATTATCTGAGGCTTAGAACAGTGATCCACACCCTTAGGCCACATACACACGATCAAATTTATCTGCTGGAAACGGTCCGATGGACCGTTTCAGCAGATAACTTAAATCGTGTGTATGGGCGAGCAGACAGGTTTTACCAGCAGACAAATTTTAAAGCATGCTTTAAAATCTGTCTGCTGGAAACCCGTCTGTCCGATATGTCCGCTGGTTAGTACACTAACCAGCGGACATATCTGTCTGCACATGCGTCGAATGGATTCGACGCATGTGTGGAAGTATTTTACTTTCTGGTTCGGTGACATGGCGGCGTCAATGTCACCGCCACGTCACCGCGCTGTCTGCCGGCGGGGATTTTGGTTTGATCGCGTGTACACGATCAAACTAAAATAGCCCAGCAGACAAATCCGATCAAAACGGTCTGTCAGACCGATTTGATTGGATTTATTTAGTCGTGTGTACGCGCCCTTAGTGGTGTTCTTCCAAAATATTCCATGTCTCAGCAGTAAGGGCCTACTCACTTATTTGCAGTGTGTCAACACACATTACTACAAGTGCACTACAAGTGCACTTGGAAGTGCAGTCGCTTTAGACCTGAGGGGAAGATCTGAATTAAGGCGGGGCTCTGCTGATTTTATCATCCAATCATGTACAAGCAAAAATGCATTGTTTTTTATTTTCCTTGCATGTCCCCCTCAGCTCTACAACAACTGCATTTCCAAGTGCACTTGCAGTGCACTTGTAGTGCAAAGTGGATTTGCCTTTAGTAATCACACCCCATTTTGTCACATGTTAACATGTGTTGTTTTAAAGCAGCTTATTCAAAATATAATAAAAGTATAAAAATGCATATTTTGAATTCCCATGCGTTTATTAATTAATTAAACAACTTATAGGGGCCTCCATGCTGCATTCCATTTTATTGGCTATCTTATTTTAACCTCAGGCTCTGTGCAGTCTTCAGGGAGAGACACTGAACCAATAATAAAATCAAGGGTATGGGAATTCTGGAAAATCCAGTCTACCAATGGAATATGAGTTCTTTGGTAATCATTTTTGGAAATTGGTATAAACAAGCAGTCCCCGGGTTACAAACAATGTTCTGTAGGTTTGTTCCTAAAGTGTTTGTTAACCTAAAAAAAAATGGGATCCTGTCCCCTTACAGCATGTTATACAGCACAGTGCTTGTGCTGTGTAATTTGGCCCCCTGAAACACCTAAAATACCTGTTTGATCCTGCCAGTTTCTACCCTCCCCTCTGTTAGCTGACCACGGTATATCGTGCTCTCTCTGTGCTTTCATCCATCCTCTGCCCCCTCCCCTCTCTGCCTGTCAGCTGCATGTCTGCGCTGCCCCCTCCCACCCTGCTGCTCGAATTACTGTTTATTTTTCACATCATCCTCTGTTTATTACTGTAAAGTGCCCCTGTGACTGTGCTTTATAAAAATAATGCAGTATATATCTTGTTTACAGAGTGCTGATCGGTGCTCATGTGACCTACCGCCTCTCTCCCCCTCTCCCCTCCCCTCCTGACTGACGTCAGTGAGGGATCCTCGGTCCCGCCCCCTGCAGCTGTCAGGCTGAGAGAGGAGAGAGGCAGTGGGTCACATGAGCGCCAATCAGCGATCTGTAAACAAGGTATATACTGCATTATTTTTATAAAGTACAGTCACAGGGGCACTTTACAGTAATAAATAGAGAAAATTATGTGACTTAGACATAGTGGGTTAACAACCACTTTAAGTTAAATTTGTATGCAAGTCGGAACAGGTCCGTTTTTTAAAATTATTTTTACATTTTTTGGATAGCATAGGGAAGGATTAACGCCCCTGTAACGTTTGTTTTGCTGTCTGTGCCCCTGTTCAGAACATTTCACCTTACTTTCTGTCCATGTGACAATTGGATTTTGAAATATTTGAGTTGTTGTGGAAACAAGGATTGGTGATAAAGCTTTAGGGGGAGGCACCTTTTTCCCATAATAACTCTTACAGAAGTGAATTTCCCTTCCTAGGGGTAGAATTCATCTCACTTCCTGTTGTCTCCCTCCGCTTGTAGTAATGAGTCGTATGTAAGTTAGCTGTTTGTAACCCGGGGAGTGGGACTGCCTCTACTGTACTCCCATAAACTTTATCAGCTTGAGTGCGGATTAATATGCCCCCCAGCCACTGGGAATGCAAAATATGTGTTCCCATACTTTATTATACGAGTATTAATTTTTTCTCTCCTATCTACTGCTTGCTATGTATAACTGTTGATCTATCGTGCAGTCATGTAATCAATACATGATTGCAAGGTAGATTAGTAGACATATATAACAGGCCATGCTAGTCTCCTCCACTTGCCCATGTTGCCACAGACTCCCCCATCTTTGTGTCATTCCTGTAATCTGTGCAGTTGCTCAGCTGTTCCACATGGAGAGGGGACACTGGTGTTTCCCAAAAGTCCAAAACCTAGCTTTTAAGACACATGCACATGCATCCCTAGTACCAGATTTCATACCACCAGTGGTTAAGGGGGGATATTTTAGAGCCTGCCACTGACCACCAAAGCTGGGGGGTAATGTTCCAGCCAGCCTCTAAACATCAATGGTGGCAAGGTATTTATCGTTACAGCCAGCCACTGATCATTAGTCCTGGGAGGGCTTGTTGTTACAGCCAGCCACTGACAACCAAGGATAGGGAAATGAGTAGGGTTGTTGTTACAGCTAGCCATTGACCACCAATGCTGGAAAGGGTTATTTTTACCAGCCAGCCACTGGCCATCAATGCTGATGGTGGATTATTGTTACTCCAACTGATCACCAACTAAGGGGGGGGATTATTGTGGCCACTTATACCAGTTTTGGTGCTTAATATTGCTGCTAATTACACCATTGCTTGAATTTGCTATTACTGGCAGTGACACCAGTGCTGGGGCTTATTTTACTCCCACGCTACAAGCCCTGCCTTGGGATGCGGCACCCACATTATTGGCTACACCTTTAGCAGCAGTTTCCTTTTTGACACCTATATTTTGAGTGGTTGGTAACAATCCAGGGGGTATAGTCACTGAGCTCCTTCGTTGTCAGATGGATTGATATGCTAAGTTCAGTAAAGCTGGCTATAGACTAGTAGCATTTGATATGATTATTTTTTAGAATTTCGTTCTACTTTGAAATCATTAGTGGTGGAGGCGCATGCGCGAAGCCTAGCGGGACGGACATGCCGGGCTAGAGCTCCGCTCCGTGAAGGAGAATTCCCGCCGATATAGTACAGAAAACCAAGGCGAAAACGAACAGGGATTCGGTACAACTTCCACAGAGGTGAGGGACACTTTTTATTCGAGAAATGGTGCTGGGAAGAGCAAGAAACAGGGACAAAACGAATCCTGTCAGCAGCGCTCAGCTGGCTAAGAACGCTGCAAAGAAAGCACCTGTCCCCTCAGAGAGCCACACCTCAGTGAAGGCACACCAAAGCACAGCCAAAGCTGCTAAAACTGCTGCACTTATGGCATCCCTCAGAGACTTGGACTCAGACAGTGAGGAGGAAGACAGAAATGTGGGAAAACTATCTACATCACAGGACGTCACAATCCCCTCAGGTATTTTAAAACAATTTGAAAGAATGCTCCATAAAGCCCTGCAAGTCACCTCAGACCAGATTACAGCCAACCTTACCAAGGAAATCAGGGAGCTGGGTAGCCGCACGGAAGCCCTGGAAACTAGAGTAGAAGAAATAGAAATATACACCCAAGAATGCCTGTCAGAAATTGACACTCTCAAAGAAGAAAATTTAATACTGCAAAGCAGATTGGAGGACTTCGAGAACAGGGCCAGGAGGTCTAACCTAAGGTTTAGAGGTATCCCTGAGTCAGTCACAGACCTGCAAGCCACTACTCTGGCATTGTGCCAAGAGCTTCTCCCTGGGATACCGGTGGAAAGGCTAGAAATGGACAGAGTACACAGGGCACTCACCTCTAAGAAAGCTGACGGTCCCCCTAGGGACATAATAGCAAAATTTCACTTCTACAAGACAAAAGAACAAATACTGGAAGCCGCCAGAGGAAAAGAATGTCTATCATTTCAGGGCCACAAATACCAGATCTTTGCAGATATATCGCAACTGACTATAACTAAAAGGAGGGCTATGAAGCCTCTCCTAATGGAGCTACAAAACCGCAATATAAAATACCAGTGGGGTTTCCCCTTCTCACTGCGATTCACCTATCAGGGGACAAAAATTGTATGCAGAACACCAGACCAGCTTCACCAAGCTCTCTTAGACTTCAAGTTAATTGACAGGCCAACCTCAACAAGTACAACACGCAGGAGAACAGCATCCTTCTCTCCACGCAATGATTCACCATACCACGAACAAAATAACGGCGTGCAACAATCAAGTAAACGTGGCAGATTCATGGACCAGCCCCAGGAACAAGAAACAGATACTATGGACTGAACTTTCCATACAAGAGCATTCTAACAATGCACTTCTCCCTTTACCCAATAATCCGATTAATCTGGCACCCCAATCTGACTCTACCTCTGCACAGGAGGCCGCAACACCCCACCAAATTTGACCTCACTTTTCTATCCAACCTATAGCAGCTCCCCCCCCCCCCCTCTTTTTTTTTTTTTTTTTTTCACGATCTAGAACTCCCAACTCCAATTACTAAGCATCTGCCCACTTTATATGGAAGGGGGCAGAAACCCGCTGTCTTGACACATCCCCTTGCAGCACTTTCACATAGATGCTCTCCCTAGTACCACTTATTCCTGCCCTTAGATTGGAAGTAAAGCAACCCCGCCTGCACACCTCAGGCCCCCATCTAAGCTATGCTCCATTTATTTAGAAATGCTCTCCCTAGGGCACTGCTAATCAAACACCCTACCCTCATCAAGCTGACACTCTTCAGCAACGCAACCTCAGGCACCCTGAGGGGAGCCTAAAAGTTTTATCTTTTGCCTTTTTGTTTCTCTTTTTTCAGTATGCGGGTCTCCGATGCACGGAAACAACATGCGCCACCTTAGACCCTCCTCTGGACCCGGCAATATTATGCCGGACCTAGACGTGGGCATTTTTTCCCCTGAAGGGAACTTGTTCTCCCCTTCACGGGCCAGACTTGGACACTCAGTTAATATAAAGTTGTTTAAGAATTTTATGTCTTGTAATGTTTTCTATCTTTTTTTCAAGGATAATATTTTTGACACCCCCCCCCCCTTCCTTCTCCCTTCCTGTCTGCATGGGCTGGACTGGGACATCGCACCGCGAACGGCCAAGGCAAGATTTTCATGATGGTTTGGCTGCCATGGCTCCGTTAAACTTGTTATCGCTCAACGTACAGGGCCTCAATGTTCCTCAGAAACGTTCCAAGGCATTTAGACACTTTCAGGCTAAGAAAGCACATATAGTTTTTTTGCAAGAAACCCACTTTACCCCTCAATCCACTCCTAAATACTATAATGCATCCTACCCACAAGTATACACAGCATCCGCCTCTACCAAAAAGAGAGGCACCCTTATTGCATTCCACAGATCAACACCCTTTACCTTGAAGTCAGAAATAAAAGACCCAGAGGGACGCTACCTAATCCTAACAGGGCACATAATGGACACGGTAGCGACGGTAGTGTCATACTATGCGCCTAATCAGAACCCATTACCGTTCATGTCACATCTCCTCCAAATCGTCAACACGCACAAGATGGGAGCTCTCTTCATGTGCAGTGATTCTAACCAGGTTATCCTCCCTTTCTTGGATAGAGCCCCTTACGCCCCCCCAAAACAGAATACTAAGGGGTCCCTCCCCAACCTATTATCTAAACATAAATTGGTGGACACTTGGAGAGAATCCAACCCAACGAAACGTATATATACATACTACTCGAACCCTCATAAATCTTCTAGCCGTATTGACCATATTTTTACTACCATTGGAATGTTGCCAGAAGTACTTGATTCTAGCATCATTCCCATTCCCTGGTCCGATCACAATGCAGTCTTCACAACTTTCTCATCCACAATTCCTAAGAATCATGACCCTACCTGGTATCTCCCAGAAGTTCTTCTTAAACACCCCGCCCACTGTTCCGCAATTGAGCAAAACTTAAAAGAATATTTAGAATTCAACACTGACCCAGAAACATCTCCCCTCACACTCTGGGAAGCCCACAAGCCTGTGCTTAGAGGTTTTCTCCAAAGACAACTGGGAATTCATAGAAGAGAACGCTTGCAGTTAGGGAGAAAATTGGAAACAGATTACAACTTAGCTTTCCTAGCCTTTCGGCAGAATCACTCCCCCAGCACCAAAGCACGCTTAGACGAGACCCGCCTGGAATATGACCTTTTCCTTACGAACTCTGCTATAAAAACTATAACCAGGTCCAAACACTCCTACTATAAGAACTCCAACAAACCAGGATCACTCTTGGCAAGAGCTTTAAACTCGATAAACAAGTCCCATAACCCAGTAAAACTGAAAATTGCGAAACAAAACCTCACCAGCAACCCCATCAAAATAGTGCAGAAATTTAGCGCCCACCTCAAAAAATTACTTTTGGAATCAAATACCTTTAATAAATCAGAAACTGACTCCTTTTTTTCACAATTACAACTCCCGCAAGTGACAGGAGCCCAAAGAACAGAATTAGAGAAACCAATAACACACGATGACGTCATGGGAGCTATAAAAGAACTTAAGTTAAATAAAAGACCAGGTCCTGACGGGTTTTCAGCCAGATACTACAAAACCTTCACTAGCATAATCTCCCCCACTTTAGCAGATGCATACAACGACCTCTTAAAATCAAACTCCTTCAGGCAGGAATCACTAACAGCCACGATCTGCATGATCCCAAAACCACACTCTGACTCCACCCTTAGCGAAAACTACCGCCCTATATCCATGTTGAACACGGATATTAAACTCTTAGGTAAAATTCTAGCCAGCCGCCTAAACAAGATTATAGGATCATTGATTCACCGGGAC
The DNA here is from genome assembly GCA_029574335.1 of Rana kukunoris. Classification (NCBI taxonomy): domain Eukaryota; kingdom Metazoa; phylum Chordata; class Amphibia; order Anura; family Ranidae; genus Rana; species Rana kukunoris. The sequence goes on along the minus strand of CM056051.1, from coordinate 273,728,521 downwards.
CAGGTGGGTTTCATGCCCACTAGACAGGCAGGGGATAATATTCGGAGGGCATGCTTGCTTGCTCATTCAGCCAAGGCGAGGAAAATCCCAGCCTGCTTCATATCTCTGGACATCAAACAGGCCTTTGATTCCGTCTCGTGGTCCTACATGGAATATACCTTACAGAATTGGGGCTTCGGACCAAATTTTAGAAATTGGGTTATGGCACTGTACAATAATCCAAAAGCTTACGTCAAATACGCAGGTTACAAATCTGATACGTTTGCAGTCCAGAGAGGAACAAGACAAGGCTGTCCCCTATCTCCTTTGCTGTTCGCCCTCCTGATAGAACCCCTAGCCCAAAGAATTAGATTGGACCCTAAGATATTAGGCATAGAATTGGGTGGGTTTAAACATAAATTATGCCTCTACGCGGATGACATTTTACTTTTCTTATCCTCCCCCCAAGTGTCCGGACCTAACCTCATCCCAATTCTGAATCATTTCGCAACTATATCAGGTTTAGCAATTAATCCTAAAAAATGTCTTGCCCTAAACATTTCATTATCGGACACAGAATTAACAGCTACCAAATCTGGACTCCCCTTTAACTGGCCCGGGAAAAGCATCCCCTATTTAGGAATCCACCTAACAGCAGAAATAGCAGACCTATTCTCGTATAATTACCCCATACTGTTAAAGCATATATCAAGTCTACTGAAATCTTGGACGCAACTTCCCCTGTCGTGGTTTGGGAAATTAAACGCAGTAAAAATGACAATATTGCCGAAGCTCCTATACCTTTTTAGAGTACTCCCTATACCAATCCCGGCATACTACATGAGAATAATCCAAAAACGGATCTCTTCCTTTATTTGGGGTCCTTCCCGACCCAGAATCAAACCACAAGTCTTGGAACTCCCCAAAACCAACGGCGGGATTGGGTACCCCAACTTCACAAAATATTACCAAGCGGCCCAATTGGCGACTCTGACAAAATATCACGCTAAATGTGAAATTCCCCTTTGGGTTTCAATTGAAGCTTTAGATTGTGATCCCATCTCAATATCCAACTTACTGTGGATCCCCCCCAAATCTCGTAAACATATTAGCAACCCTATCACCAAACACTCACTTACCCTATGGGACAAGATCAAGGTAAAGAAAAACCTACAATCTCCACATTGCCCTCTGTTGTCTTTTATTAAAAACCCAGATTTCTACCCCGCCTGGGTCTTCCCTAACACATTCAAAGAATGGGTAAAGAGAGACTGTACTCAAAAGTTCCAGTTTTTAAACTCCAACTCAATTGTCCCCTTCCCGTCAATCTGTGATTCACATGGTATACCACATAGTGAACTTTTTAGATACCTGCAAATAAAAAATTTCTTTCTCCCACCAGTAAATACACCAATTTCACCCATCATATACTCCGGTTTTGAAAACATATGTAAGGACAATCCACATGCCAGAAGTGTGATTTCCACCCTATACGCCCAGCTGCAAACACAATCTGACTCTTGGAAACTACCATATGTTAGTAAATGGGAGGAGGAACTTGGTGCAGAATTGAGCCCCGCAGAATTGAATCAAATTTGGCTCAATACCAAAACTGCTTCAATTAATGTATCAGCCTCTGAGACAAACTATAAAGTGCTTTCAAGATGGTACTTGGTGCCGGCAAAAATAGCTAAATTTTCACAAAGTCATTCAGACCTGTGTTTCAGAGGCTGTACAGAGAGCGGAACATACTTTCACACTTGGTGGTCATGTCCAAAAGCCCAATCATTTTGGTCCGAAATTTTTCAAATAGCACATACTTTAACTAATAAAAAAATACCACTAGACCCCAAACTGGCATTGCTCAACCTAAAACCCAGTATCTTGTCGCATATACAATTTAACCTGATTAAGCAGCTTCTTACGGCAGCAAAGCCGACCATAGCGAAGGCATGGAAAACCTCGAGCATTCCAGTGAGTGAAACAATCAACAGAATGAGTAACGCGATGTTATATGCCAAAATAACGGCAATAGAAAATGACATGATCACCAAGTTTGAACAAATTTGGACGCCCTGGATTACATACACAACACTGAAAGCTTTTAATAAAGATGTATTGTTGCCATGGTAGCCCACCCATCGAAACGGCAATTGAACCATCTTGGCGGTTGTTGGGATTTCCCGGTCCGGTCCTGCAGACACCCCTCCCCCAATCCCCTCCCTTCATGCTTTGTTTCTCTTTTCTTTTTTTCTTTTTTTTTTTTTTTTTTATTCTTGATGTTACAATTTTTACTCTATTAAGGAGTTTTTCTTTTTCTTGTAAGTTGATATGAACTGTTAGTAACTCATGGGCAGCTATTTTATATAGATGCCTCAGTTAACTTTATCGTATAATCTACTAGACATTAAGGTACGAATTGAACATAAAAGGAAACATCTCCTTTGATCCGTTCATTATTACACTGTACCAATCTTATATGGCAAAACCGTAAAGTGCGCCCTAACGATTTTCACAAGAGGAATGTTATTTCATGTTGGAACTCCTCTCAACACTGCTAAGTTTCTTTATTTCTACAATTGCATATTTGTACTCTCTTTGTTTTTCTCTTGTTTAATATTCCTTATATTTTTTTGTATACCGCCTATTTCATATTCCAATAAAGATATATTTGGCAAGGAAATCATTAGTGGTGTTTAATTGACATTTATTTTTAACCATAGTGACAAGAAAATTGAAAAAAGCAGGATGAAAGAGTTTTCGGCAAATGCCATTCATTTCATGAATCGAATGTTAAAAGCGAACACATTTTTTAAGTACATTAAATTACATTTGTAAAATCTTCGAATGTGCTAATGTACGAATGTTCGTTTCAAAATCTTTCAGTATATACACAGCTTATCTCTGCAAATAGTCACAGCCGTACCTGCAGCTGCTACTGTGTTCTCTCCACTAGCTAATTCTAATACCACCCCCAGTGTTCAAGACATTACATGATTAATACTGAAAATTATTTTCATGTATTGGGGGGACACATGCTAAAAACAATCCACTCCAGATGCTATATATGCTAGGTGCACCTCTTGGGTCGGTATCGTAAACCTGATATTTGATTAGGGATAGACATGGTTGAACCATCCCTTGGAATCTTCTTCTATAGTTTTTTGTTTTCTTGAAATGCTGACTAAATGCTGGCTGAAGATTTGTCGTTTTGGCAAAATACATTGGTGTTATTTAGGGGGGCGAAGAAAGGGTTGGTTTCTGATGGTTTTTAAGGGTGCAATCTGCTTCAAATTACATTAAATTGGGTTACAGAAGTGTTTTTAACTATCCTGGACCCATTCTTATGCTACAAAATGGACAATTATGGGTCTCAGTTTTATTGTTTTTTAATAGAAAGAAAATTGATGGCGAATTCAAGAATCTAATTACAAATTATTGACGAGATGGTATTACACCCCGTCAAGGCTCTGTACATTTTTTGCAGAAGCCACAGATCGCTGTTGGCGATGTAATGAGGAGGATTTTGATGGATATATTTTGGTCGTGTTCCAAGATTAAAGCATACTGGTTGGAGGTGCAAAGGATCTCCCAAAGATTTACTACCTTTCCAATTCCAGACGACCCTGCTTTTTTCTTGCTCCACTGTTCACTGGCTACTTTCTTATATAAATAAAGAATTTGGGGGAAAAAAAATTGATGGTGAAAAAGTCAAATGAAAATGTTAAAATGGCAGGACGCAAATAACAATTAAATAAATATATATATATATATATATATATATATATATATATATATATATATATATAAATACAAAATAAAATAAACTAAATACGCCTCCTCCAAAAGCAAAAACACAAAATAGAGAAAAAGATTATTTGTTATTTAGGCATTTCTGTAGCATCGACAATTCATGCAGTGCTTTACATTAGGGTTGTCCCGATACCACTTTTTTAGGACCGAGCACAAGTACCGATACTTTTTTTCATGTACTCGCCGATACCGAATACCGATACTTTTTTTGAATGTCATGTGACAGTTTTCAAACCACAATACAGACTAAGGACATTTTCTTTAGAATTATGAAGAACTCTAACTCAAGACATTCTAAAAGAATAAAAATGAGTAAAAATGAATAAAAATGTTTTATTTGCTTGTCACACAGTAGTAAACAACTCAAAGAATTTTCACAGAACATGTTGATAAATACAAAAAAAGTATTCTATTTAGGTATCGGGAGCATTTGCGCGAGTACAAGTACTCCCGCAAATACTCGGTATCGGTCCCGATACCGATACTAGTATCGGTATCTGGACAACCCTACTTTACATCATTTATAATATTCCCACCGCACACGTTCCTGGGAATGGCAAGGAGTAAACGGGCGCTGCACCAACTGCCAGCTGGAAAACAGTGCCGAAAACACCAAAACATTTTTCACCAGCACATGTTGCCAGTTTCAGTGGTCGGTAGTGTACTGGCAAATTCAGTCTTAGGTCCTTATCTCATATACATACCTACACATGCACATACTAGGGTTGATTTAGAGAGGAAACGATTAACCTTACAGCATGTCTTTGGAGTGTGGAGGAAACAAGAGTACCCAGAGGAAACCCATTCAGGGAGAATATAAAAACTCCAGTGAAATAGCGTCCTGTATAGTTCTCAAACCGAGGACCCCAGTGCTGCAAGGCAATAGAATAGATTGTTTTCTCTTAAGGAAATTTCCCCTAAGCAGCTTAATGAGCAAAATAGATAGCATACGTTTTGTTGAAATTTTGACAACTGTGAAATCAGTTTTGCTGAACTAATTTCTCTTACCCTACCCAGGAAATGATGCAGACTAACTACTGGAGACCCCAGGCCATATACTAATCTGTGGGGGTGACTCAACTCACTGACATCTAAAAATAACAATATCAAAATTGAATTGGTCAACCTTTTAAATATCATTGTATACTAAATAATAGTCACAAAGAACAGGCTCCTGAATAGGAAATTTTCTGTTTGAACGGGCTCCGTCAATTAGCCAAACAGTTGCGCTGACATCATGGTACACGCCTTGTACTTGGAACACATATGCATTCCAAATCAATTGTTTCATTAATCCCCCACAAGGCCACAAACATGACATATTAATATATAAAGCTTCACAGGGACGTAGGGTCATGCTGGTAGAGTAACAAGGGTTTTTCACATTTTCAGGACATGGAAATGATAAATAGCAGCATAGGTCCTGATTACCATACAAGTTTAATAACATCCAAGATTTAGTGTGTCCTAACGGCTCTGAAGACATTCTCTGCTCATTTTTTTGGCATTCCTAATATCTTACTTAACATAACCCTGATGTTTCCTCATATGATTTTCCTGTGCTGTTTCTGATTAGTGATCATGCAATCTGCAAGTGATTCATTTACAGATTCTGTGATCTGTCCGAACAATACTGATTGTGATTATGTACCGCCAGCCTCCACCACCACATTCCTGAGTGTGAGCTCTTCTGCTAGGGGGCTGATTCATATGATGTCACTATGTGACCCACCTTTACACAATCACTGCCTGCTCTTACAATAAATCAAACAAGCTTCTGAAACGAATCATTCTCCTGACACATGATGACACGATACACCTTCCGACTCGATTTCCTCTGACATCATCTTAGAGGTACTGATCACATGCCTACTACCTCACTGCTGCTTGACTAATTTACACAAGGTTTTGACTTTATTCCTATTACTTGGTAAGCATATGTATGGTATGAATAGGCATTTGTGTGTGATGATCAATAAGAAATACATTGTGAAGAAAGATATGAGAAGTCATACAAAAACCATCTCCAATGTATCACTATTTGGTTGTCTAATTAGGTTTCATATTAACATATATTGGACACATATTACAAATCAAATTAACATGTAATTTGTCAACTATAACTGGGTAAACCTGTTAAGTTTTACAGCACTGAGGTTGTGTGTTCTATTCCCATTATCTAAATGAAATTAAAATGTAACCCCCTGGCTTTAGGAGTTTCAAGTATATCTGTAATCATTTTTTATATTACAATTTGTTTACATGAGTGTAATTTTCGACGGTGAGTCTAATTTTCCTTTGGGACCTTTACTATAAATATTTGTGTTGGCTTCATGAGAGGGATACCCTTTTGATAACGTGTAATGACACGAAACGCGTCAGTGATGACTCCATCGTTGCCACCATTCTATTGATATGCGCCATATTTTCATCTTTATATGTAAGTGCAATTTTAATAAATTTTTGTATTGACTTTACGGTGTTACACTATGGCGTCCCCTCTTCTCCTTTCCATTTATACATGCCATCTTTGAGACGGATGACCAACATTTTTTCCGTGAACGAGAGACTTCCAACCAGTCTCGTGGCCATTGGAATCCACATCATAGATATCTGCTGATCCCCTTTCTGAGAGACACCCTGTATCAAGATCTGAGCATTTACCAAGCTTGACCGACTCTAGAAATTTAATTTTCTTAGAGTCCACTTCCTCTGGTAAGCCTGCATCTTCACCGGTGGTGGGATTTATTCTTTTCACTTTTGAAAATCAAGCATCATTTGTGTCACTGGAATCTATGAACTTTTATTTTATGAACTTTATTTTATTTTATTTTTTATGAGGTTCATGATATTATTTTTGTTGTTGACGCACAGATCACTCTGTGTATTACACACCATTTACATCTATGCAAGTTCAACTTTATTGTTATATTTTGCAACTCTGAGCGCTACACTACCATTTTCCTATTTTGTTTTTTGCTTCTTGTTTTTCAGTAGCCGTGTTTAGCAGCCCAATTTATTCATTTTTAGCAGCGCAGTTTTACACACCATTCCCATGTTTGTAATGTTGGGTTCACACTTCCTGAAGGCTTATGGTGTCTGTCGAATGTTCTAAGAAAATTTGACGAAGCAGCTAAACTGTACGACGCCGCAATCATACATTTCCGGTCTAAATGCTCCGCCCACAAGCTTTAGTAGAATTCTAATGTTGTATGACTAGTAATAATTATATTAGTTAATTATTATTACTAGTCAGCCAACATTAGAATTCTTCTATAGCCTATGGGCGGAGCATTTGACCATAAATGTCCGCCCGTGGCGATCGTATGTTTTTAGCTGCTTCTTTGAAACTTCATGTCTCTATAATGTCGAATCTTTTCTCTCTATGTCGAATCTTTTCTCTATATGTCGAATCTTTTCTCTGACGATTCTTTTCTCTCTATGCCGAATCTTCATGTCTCTATAATGTTGAATCTTTTCTCTCTATGCCGAATCTTCATGTCTCTATAATGTTGAATCTTTTCTCTCTATGTCGAATAATCTCGGACTAATAGAGTTTGGTTAGGCACATTTAACCACAGATTCGATAGACACAGATCGTTATTGCCACCGTCATGTCGAATCTTCTATCTATATCGATCTGTTGTCGCAACGAAAATAAAGCATTTTTTTTATGTCAGATCTTTCAAATTTTGGACTCTGCACATTCGTTATCGTTTGTTTAAGGCATTCGGATGAAAACGATTGCACATGTCTAGGGAATAGTGGGATACTCCAACTTGAACTGTTCACAATAGATAATGCTGAGTTCACACTTCCTGCACCCACTGCTCACAGGTGGTGGCCTGGCGGTGGCCGCACCGGAGGTATGTGAACCCCAGCTCCATTGAGAGCCCGTCACTTTCCTGTCATGCAAATTTGATGCGAAGAAACCCACATTCTTTTTGCGTAAGTGTGAACCCAGCCTTAGGGTTGCGACAAATAATAACAAGGAGCTAATTTCCTATTCATAACATGGAAGTGAGAAGGGGATTTAAGAGAAAAAAAGACAAATCAAACGCATAATCTGTAGAAAAAGGAGGAGAAAATCTAAAAAGGGGTGTATTTGAGGTTTCGCTAGTCCACCACTAATTATTGTATCCACGGGTCCCATGTTTTATCAAATTTAGTTTTGGTATTATTGAGAGTGCACAAGAGTTTATCATGCTAATCATGATCCTGTAATAATTTTTTTTAACATATAGATATGGTAGGGGGTTGATTAATGCCTCTGTGAGGTTTGCATTGATCTGTATGTCCTGTTGGAGAGATTACCCCTCACTTCCTGTGCTGGAGACATAACTTGAAGTGAGAAAGTCCTCTGTTACAATTTTTCTTAAAGTAGAATTCCAGGAATAAACCCAACTAGTCCTAAAAATGTTCCCTTCCCGCTCCTAGCGCCTATGCTGACTAACCTGTGTAAGAAAGATGTATAGAAAGATAGTAATCAGCGAGCTCCAGTCTGGTCATGTGATGTCCCCTGTGTCAGCCAATGGTGACAGCAGGGAAGAGGCATTGTCTAGGAGTGGTGGCGTCACCTGAAGTCTTCCTATGGCCCATATGTTGTTCGTGCTCCCTTCTCTCCCCTGCAGCCACGCTGGCTGACATTAGAGAGCTTGATCACAGGACTGGACAGGAGTGGTCATGTGATGTAGTTTGGACTTGAAAAATGGAAATGACCTTAACGTGTGTCGCCCTCCCACAAGTCGTCACTGTGGGAGGGCGTTATGCGTTGACGTCATTTCCGGTTTTCAAGTCCAAACAGCGTCACTTCCGGTTTCGGTGGAACTCACGCTGGATGCTGCGTTTCCTATCTGCTTTTCACTGCAATACCTCATGCAAGTTTAATTCTGCTAGTCTGTAAATACTAAATACCAATGCACTTTTCACAATAAAGTGTTTTTTTAACAGTACTTCACTATTAGCCTTTCCTTTACTTTTTGGTGCCATATTCATCTTATGATCATCATGAGTGGGGAAGATTTGTGGAGAATCCTTCAAGGATATATTATTTATGGCTAAAGATCAAGCCTGACTGACTTCTGGGCTGAAAATCCAGGGGTTTATTCTTTTCGGTGAGGAGGGGTAAGTGATACACCTAGAAGTTCGGAGCATGACTGCACTTTTTCATTTGGAGCACATTTGCACAATTCTTATGGACGTTGTCACATGTTAAATTTATTTATTTTGTGAGCGCTGGAATTCTTTTTATTTTCATGCTGAAACTTGTGGCTCTTTGATAGACATCTCATTGAAACATTCATAACATTTATTTCAAGCTTAAGAAAGCATATTTGTCTTCTTTTTCTGTAACAAATACAAGTAACTAGAAACACCCATAAGTAATGGAATGCAGACATAAGATAACAGCCCTCATTGACTATTAGGGCGTAACAGTAACCAAGATCAGGCCTGCTGCTTAAGAGGGCCTGGCTGAAAAGAATTCTCCTCAATCGGCCTCATATTAAGAAACAGCATAATAAGTATCCAGGAAGAACTCCAAAGGCTCTACTGTTCTAAGAAATCTCAGATACTGTTACTTCTGAGATTAAAGATGCCCATTGACATAAATGTGAACTCCTTACTTGCTGCACATAGACCCCTCCAAGGATCTGCTATGTATTTTGAGGGGACCTCAAGGCTAAAGCTCAAGGTAAAAAAAAAAACTTCTGTATGCAGCTCCCCACCCTTTTACTTGATCTTGATCCAGCGCTGTGCCCGAAAGCAGCAGCTCTATCTCTTCTCACTGGACAGTGAGATAGCAGTGGGATCCATTGTCTCTTGCTACTCTCGATCAAAGCCAGTGAACAAAGAGTGGGGGTGGGGCGAGCTGCACTCTGTGTGTCAATGGACACACAGACCCTGGCTTGGCAATAAGCTGGGGGGAGGAGCCAGGAGCATCGGCAGGTGACCTGAGTAGAGAAGCAGGTAAATATAACATGTTTGTTATTTAAAAAAAAAATGAATTTTTAGGTTTACAGCCACTTTAAAACAAAAACATTTTGAAAGTGTATAACGCCTTTAAATGAAACATGTCCATTATGTTTATTTTAACATAAATAAGAAAAATATCATCATAAAAAAGTAAACTGTAGCCTTTACAAGCACCATCAGCAAGTTTATTTTGTTACAATAGATTTTTATTACATTTTACAAAATTAAACAAGGCATTTGGTTACATTTCCTTCTAAAATAAGCATTATTATTATTTGTATTATCATTATTATACAGGATTTATTTAGCACCAACAGTTTGCACAGAGCTTTACAGCATGAGGGCAAACAGTACAGTTACAATACAATTCAATACAGGAGGAATTAGAGGGCCCTGCTCGTTAGAGCTTACAATCTAAAAGGAAGGGTCAAGTGATACAAAAGGTAATACCTGTGGGGGAGGAGGTGATGGGGAAAATTTAAGTACAGTTGTTATGTCAAGGCAGGATAGGCTTCTCTGAAGAGGAGGGTTTTCAGGGATTGTCTAAAAGCAAACAGTAGGAGATAATCAGACAGATTAGGACATGGAGTTCCATAGGTTGGGAGTGGCTCGGCAAAAGTTTAGGAGGCGAGAATGGGAGGAGGTGACAAGGGAGCTAGAGAGCCGGAGGTCTTGGGAGGAACGAAGAGAACGATTAGGTTGGTATTTTGAGACTAGGTTAGTGATGTAGGTTGGAGCAGAGTAGTGGATGGCTTTGTAAGTTGTTGTTAGTATTTTGAACTTAATTTGTTGGGTGAGCGGGAGCCTATGGAGGGATTGACACAGAGGAGTAGAAGACACTGAGAAGTTGAGATGGAGTTGCAGTAGGTCGAAGTACAGTACCAGGCAGTGAATTCACTTTTGTTTGGTGTTGTTGGTTAAAAAGTCATGTATTTTGGAGATGTTGCGGAGGTTGAGGCGGCAAGATTTGGACAGTGATTGGACGTGGGGTCGAAAAGCTAGTTCAGAGTCCAGGATTACACCTAGAATATTGGCATGCTGGTATGGGCTGATAGTTGTGCCATCGATCTTGAAAGAGATATCAGAGATCGGGAGAAGGGGCACATGGGGGAGGAAAATTATGAGCTTGGTTTTGGATAGATTGAGTTTAAGGAAGTGGTGTGACATCCAGGCTGATATGTCCGTTAGCAAATTAGTGATTAGGGGTAGAGAGATAAATTTGGGTGTCGTTGGCATAGAGATAGTATTGGAAGCCATAGGAGGCTATCAGCTGACCCAGGGAGGAGGTGTAAATCATGCATAGGAGAGGTCCAAGAACAGAACCTTGGGGGATCCTGACAGGGAAAGGAAAAGTAGAGGAGGAGGTAGAATTGTAAGTAACGCTAAAGGTGCAGTTGGATAAGTAGGAAGAGAACCAGCAAACAGTACAGCCGTGGAGACCAAAGGCATGGAGTTTTTTTAACCACTTGCTTACTGGGCACATATACCCCCTTCCTGCCCAGGCGAAATTTCAGCTTTCAGCACTGCGTCGATTTAAATTAAAATTGCGCGGTCGTGCGACGTGTCTTACAAACAAAATTGACGTCCTTTTTTTCCCCACAAATAGAGCTTTCTTTTGGTGGTATTTGATCACCTCTGCGTTTTTTTTGCGCTATAAACAAAAAAGAGCGACAATTTTGAAAAAAAACGCACAATATTTTTTACTTTTTGCTATAATAAAAATCCAATTTTTTTAAAAAAATATATATTTTTTTCTCAGTTTAGGCCGATGAGTATTCTACATATTTTTGGTAAAAAAAACAATCGCAATAAGCGTATAGTAATTGGTTTGTGCAAAGGTTATAGTGGCTAGGAAATAAGGGATAGAATTCTGACAATTTTTATTTATTTTTTTACTAGTAATACGGCGATCTGCGAATTTTGTCAGGACTGCGATATTGCGACGGACACATCGGACACTTTTGACACATTTTTGGGACCATTCACATTTATACAGCGATCAGTGCTATAAAAACGCACTAATTACTGTATAAATGTGACTGGCAGTGAAGGGGTTAACACTAGGGGGTGAGGAAGGGGTTAAATGTGAGTCCTGGGTGTGTTATAACTGTGTGGGGGGAGGGGGGTGACTGGGGGAGGTGACCGATGCTGTCTCCCTATGTGCAAGAGTAACAGCATCTGTCTCCTCTCACTGACAGGACGTGGAGCTCTGTGTTTACACACAGAGCTTCACGTCCCTGCTCTAAAACTGCCGATCAGCGGGTACCTGGCAGACATCGCGACCACCAGGCACGCGCATCGGCATCTCGGGGACGCGCCGGGTGCGCTCGCCGCCATCGGCGCGCGCGCGCACCCCAGTGGCCGGAGAACACGATGCCGTCAATTGACGGCAGCTTGGATATTCAGATCCACTAAGCTGCCGTCAATTGACGATAAGCGGGGCCTCAAGTGGTTAAGGAGGAGGGGTGGTCAACCGTATCAAAGGCAGCATAAAATTCCAGGAGTAGGAGTACAGAATAATGTAAATTGGTTTTGGACGTTAGTAGATAGTTTATTCGTTTTAGGAGGGCGGCATCTGTGAAGTGTTGAGGGCAAAATCCAGACTAAAGGGGATCAAGTAAGTTATCCATGGCAAGGTGGTCGCAATGTTGGTTGTAAACCAGCATAAAAAGATTTACCAAAATAATGTGTAGAATACAAACATATCACATGTTAAAATATCATGCTAAACTAAGACATACATTTAACTTTAATAGGAGCCTGTGTACCCAGGCTAATGAATTTGCCTGCTATGGACCCACTGGTCTACTCCAAAAGGAAGCTTGATCAACAATGACTTTAAAGGGAATAAACAAGGACATCATGCTTAATTCAACACATATCTTTCTAAACCCAAAGTTAAACCTATATTGTGCAGTACAAATGCTCATGACTTAGGTAATGTTGAATCTAACAATGACCTCATAATAACACACATATGGAAAGACAAAAGGACATATGCTAGGCAATAGCAGCAGATGTTAACCATAGGGAGCATTCATAAAGGATGATATAATATTTAGCATGCAGAGCCTCAGAGAATTGAAGCATTTGTAGCCTGTTACATTTTATTTAAAAGAAAAAGAAAAAAAATCGTGCTTTACAAAAGGCAAGCATAATGAAGTATTCACTGTTAGTGAAGGGTGTGAAGTCTTATTGGGCGGCTATCGATTTCTATGGTTTACACTCAGAGCAACATTGAAAGGAAACAGTTACACCTATATATATTAAGCAAGAGTTAGCACTTGTTTTCTTTCCTTCCTCTTGTCACATTTTCCATTTCCTCTCTCCTTTGCTCTTTTACTCATCACAATTTATTATTTTCACTTTAGTTTTGGTTTTGCTTCATATACTTGTGGTATAACTTGTAGGCCCCTTACACACTCACCGATCCCGTGAGGATCCGTTCCTTAAATATCTGCTTGTTCAGCGGGGATCGCTCCGTTGATCCCCACTGAGCCGGAAGATGACAGGACCGCCCTGTCAGATCTCCGCTCTCCTCTATGGGGGAATCGGATTAACACGGACAGCCTGTCCGTGTTCACCCGGTCCGATCCTCAGAAAAATAGGATTTTCCTCTGTCTGAAGAATCGGACCATAGCGGGGACTGATGAGATTGGGTGTCAGCAGATGTTCATTCACTGACACACGCTATCCCATAGGGATACATGTATGCCCGTATTTCATCTGAAAACGAATGGATGAAATACACGTGTGAGGGGCCTAAGTATTGACTAAAGAAAAAAGATACCAATAAGCTTGCTAACATTCACATAATCTCATAACTGACATGGTGTTTGTATAATAATGTTTCTCTACCTTATCAAGATCAGAACACAGTACATTCTTCAAAAACCTTCTGTGCCCCACCAGTGAAACTAAAAAAATTATGCTCATCCAAAAAGGGCCCTTTCACAGTGCCTAAGCGTTAAAAGATCTGTTTTAGCGTGTGGGCATGTGTCAGTGTTGGGCTGCCACAGCAGGGGGTGGTGTGATATGCATTTTAGTGCATCATGCTGTTCCCCTCCTTTTATTTTTTTGGTCAATGTATTTGTAAGTGTACAAAAAGACACTTCATTCATGTCTCCACACAGCAGCTTGGTGCATTACACTGCTGTGCAGTGCATGTGGTGCCTTCCTGTGAGCTGCGATAAAATGCAGCATGTCTGTCTGTACCACACCTTTGGCTGGGGGTTGCAGCATAAATGGGGCACATAGAAAACAATAGTTGTAAAGATATTCTCTTACTTCCTGTTGAGTCTACAGGATAGAAAGTGACGGGGGAATCTCCCTAATGATGTACAGATGGCAAAAAAGTCAACGATGTTAACCACTTCAATACTGGGCACTTTCACCCCTTTCCTTCCCAGGCCAATTTTCAGCTTTCAGCGCTCTTGCACTTTCAATAAGAATTGTGCGCTCACGCTACTCTGTACCCAAATGCAATCTGTATCATTTTGTTCACACAAATAGAGCTTTCTTTTGGTGGTATTTATTCACAAATCAGTTTTTTATTTTTTTGCGATATAAGCGGAAAAAAGAGCGGAAGTTTTGAAAAAAACAACAAAATTTTCTACTTTCTATTTTAAAACAAATGCAATAAAATCGAATTTTGTCATAAATTTAACCCAAAATGTATTCCGCTACATGTCTTTGGTAGAAAAAAAATCTTGTTAAGTGTATAATAATTGGTTTGTGTAATCACGGACATATGTACGCAGAAGATCATGTACAGATGTGTGCAGATGATCACGGACATATGTGTGCAGATGATCACTGGGACATGTGATTTTACTGTTACATATGTGGGGGACAGGTGTTTTAACTGTGTTGGGACATGTGTGTGGGGTGACAGTGTTTTGGGGACACTATTTTGGGACATTGTGTGTTTACACTGTGTGGGAACATTTGTGGGGACACTGGGCTGGTGATCAGTGTGTAAAAAGCTGTAAAAAAACAACTCATACTCACTGATCACCCGCTGACTGCAGAGATCCACTCTCTTCTCCAATCGCCTAGCAACTGGCTCTCTATTTACATCACATGACCGCTGTGATTGGATGCAGCCGTCATGTAATCAGGAGGGCCAATCACAGAGCCCTCCTGCCGATGCATATGTGCCTATGCAGCTGCGCAATCCCCCTCCTTTTGAGGGACATTCCTGAACATCCACTCAGATGGAGGAAGCACCCACCCGGCCGTATATGTGCAGTGGCCAGGTGGGAGGTGGTTAACCTTCTCCTAATTTATTCAGAATTAAAAAAAGTTTCGATTTTAGATATACCATGTTTTTCGCTCCATAAGACGCACCTGACCATAAGACGCACCTAGGTTTTAGAGGAGGAAAACAAGAGAAAAAATATTTTTAACCAAATGGTATACTAAAATATTTACCAGTGCCCATGAATGCAGCCTGGCCAGTGCCAAATACAACCCCCCAAAGAGGGGTTGTAAAGGTTCATGTTTTTTCACCTTAATACATCCTATGAATTAAGGTAAAAAAACATCTGATGATTGCCACCCCCCAGCCCCCCGTTTTATTTACCTGAGCCCTGGAAAGTCCTGCATCGCGAACATGCTCTTCTTTTGCTTGGTCTTCTCGGCTCTTCATTGGATAGGTTGATAGCAGCGAAAGCCTTTGGCTCATGCGGGTCCATAGCCGAGTCCTGTAGTCTGTGGCTATGGACGCCGAATACAGGACTCGGGAGCACGCCCACAAGGTAACCCCCTTGGGAGAGCGCTTCCCAGAGGGGGTTATCAGAAGCAGGGAGGAGCCGAGACAGCCCCTGAGGGACCCCAGAAGACGAGGATCGGGGATACTCGTGCAAAACGAGCTGCACAGTCTAGGTAAATATGACATGTTTTTTTTTTTTTTTAAATGTTCGAAGCTTTAGTTTCACTTTAAATGCATCCTTACCAGTACCAATTAAATGCAGTCTGATCAGTGGCAATTAAATGTAGCCTTACCAGTACCGATAAAATGCAGCCTGACCTGTGCCAATGAAATGCAGCCTTACCATTCCCATGAAATGCAGCCTGACCTGTGCCATGAAGTGCAGCCTGACCTGTGCCTATGAAATGCAGTCTGACCTGTGCCTAGCGAGGATGTCATCACATCCGCCTGTAAATCAGATAGAAGATAGAGCAGCCCGAGATGCTACTGTGGCCGTACTTTATTCGGCCACTTGTGCTGCTCTGTCTTCTGTCATCGACAGATTCAGCCGTTAAACAGGTGACAGGCTCAGCCGGGAGATCGCCCAGCGCTCGCACGAGATGGCCAGCCCAGTATTCTAACATGGCGGTGAGAGCTGGTAAGTATTCGCTTTATAAGACGCACAGACATGTTGCCCCCTTTTTTGGGGTGGTAAAAAGTGTCTTATGGAGCAAAAAAAATACGGTACATTAATTTCTGCTAAATTCACTGCATTCTGCTGTGTGTGCTTAAGGACAAATCCATCTTGGCTTGCTTAGAGTTGTATCCTGTTATGTTATGACACACCCATAGACAAATACATACTGGTGTTAGGTGATGGCTGATTAACTTCCAACTTTTCCAAAATACTTTTTTTAAACTTTACAAAACACTTGTAAAATAAAATAAAAATACACAGACTATCAAAGAGCCATATGTCATATAAACCTTACAGTATATGAGACATATTGGACACATATCAATCACAAAGTATCTGCAGCAAATTGTCAGAAGAGCAAGTGCAGAATACCTTGGCTAGTCTCTTGAAAACGAAACACCATAATTTTTGACAAAACAAGATATAAGAATAACACAACCATATAAAATCCCATTTGCATTACCAGATAGTTAAAGTGACTGTTATACTAAACATAAATGACATAGTAGTATCCTCACTCCATGGAATACATGTAATAAAGCAGAATTGATATTTAATCCCTGGGAGCACAGCGTTAAATACAGGCCTGACTAACATTGCAATAGTCGTAATGAGACCAGAGAAAGTACTCCTATAGTCCCATATCTTAGAAAATCTGTTGGAATTACCCCTACACTTGTATATTTGTTGTTCTCTCAAAAGTGTAATATTAACTTGTTGCCTCTAATCTTCAAGTGTAGGAGAACTAGGGGACCTGAATAATTTCCAGTATATTACCATATCTCTTGGTCTGGCAGGTACCAGTGCTATTCTCTACTCAAATCTGCGGCCTGCAGATGGACTATGGGTGGTCCTGCGAAATCATCATATACAGTTCAGCGCTATAAACCCTGTAATGTATTTGAGGAGGCAAGTCTGGGGCCGCAGCACCTGATAGAGACGCAGTGTTGGACTGATTGCATGGATCAGGGAACATGGTAAGTTTAACACCTTATCTTTTCATCCCTAGACTAAACAAGCAGTTAAACCCTTTGCAAGGCCCCAGATTTTTGTCTAGTTTCTATTTAGGAGTTGGCATGGGGTGGACTATGGTGGTAGAGATCGGATGTCCTTGTAATGAACAATGTTCAGAGCAAGCTCACTCCCATAACTTGGAAACCAGAACCGTGTCACAGAAAATAGAATCCTGTGGAGGGAAAATGTAGAGCAGAGGAGAGCATTACTAAGAATGGGGACCTGTCTAAATGAAAGTGTAATGGTGAACACCCTAACCAAAAAGAAGGAAGTGCATTTCTCAAGGAGCGACCTCGCTAGAAACTTGTGTAACAAAAAAACAAAATGCTTGTTTTACTATTAAGTAGAGCCATTTTAATGCTACCACTACCCCCACTGAATATTCTGTGTTAGTAGAAGCTAGAATGAAGAGAGAGTGAGAGGGTCAAAAAAGGAAAGATAATTTGTACCCCTTGGAGTCTGCCTTTAGCCTGTCCTGTGACCTTATGTAGGAATGTAGAGTGTCAAATGTTCTGGCTTGGTATCCTTGCCGTTTGGACTTGTACTTTGAAAGCTCCCATTGACTG
Source organism: Rana kukunoris (assembly GCA_029574335.1). Taxonomy (NCBI): domain Eukaryota; kingdom Metazoa; phylum Chordata; class Amphibia; order Anura; family Ranidae; genus Rana; species Rana kukunoris. The sequence goes on along the minus strand of CM056051.1, from coordinate 273,710,787 downwards.
GACAGTCGGTAAGTCTTTATATATACAGGACTCAGAAGAAGTGAGCCCAATTCTGGGGAGCTGACATTCCACCCAGTCTACACATACTCTATAAGAGTCTAAAATACAGTTTACAAATCAGCAAAAGAGGAATTGTAATTGTTTGCTACGATATACTGTACTTTGCACATTACTGCACATTACTGAACAAGCTTTAGATCATCTATTGGTTAGAATACAAGGTCTGCTACCTGGATGAAGGGCTGTCTTAATGAAAGGGCACACCTGGGCACCGCCCGGGGCCCCAGCAGCATGGGGGACCCCTGCACTTTCCCCAAAGCAGCTGGTCCTTGAGCCCACGCTGCCCCAAAATTGGGGGCCCCATGATGGCACTGAGAGTGGTGATACACAGGGAAGGCAGGCTGGCAGTGGTGCTCCGTGCTGTGCAGAACGATACCTATTATTTCACAGCCAGCAGGGAGGGGCAGGGCCGAAACGCCAGTGATGCTCTGACCCCGCCCCATGCAGCTTGAATGCTCGGAGCTCGAAGGCTGCGGGGTAGGACCTGGAGTAGGAGCTGCTGAGTCAGTAGCACTGAGAGCCCACCTGCGGAAGTAGCATTGTGGATGGTGTCATGGTGAGCCCAGCTGTCCAGCACTGTTTGCAACGAAGGGCTTGGAATGCCCAGAGGGATGCTCCCTCCTCCGCCCCTCCTCCTGCCTGCTTGATTGGTATAGGTGAGTCCAGTGGTGGAGGTGGGCACATAGCCAAAAGTTTACATGCACTGTATCTCCACTTGTAAAGGGTGTACTACATGGATGGAATAATGGTGTATGGGGGAAAACAATGCTGAGGGGTGATCTGGAGTGTATAGGGGTAGCAATGCTTGAGGTAGCTTGGGTGGCTATAGTGCTAGAGGTATTGGGATGTAGAGAGGCCACAGTGTAGGTGGTATCATGGATGTAGTGGGGTCACAATACAAGGGGTATTTTAAGGTATATGGCAGTGGTCATCAACCCTGTCCTGCAGGGCCCACTAACAGGCTAGGTTTGCAAGATAACTGAAATGCATCACAGGTGATATAATTGCTGCTCAGTGATTGCAGTATTCCAGTCTGCATCTCCCCAAGGTAATACATAAAACCTGGCCTGTTAGTGGGCCCTGCAGGACAGGGTTGATGACCACTGGTATATGGTAACAGTGCTGGGGGGAATATCTAGGGCAGTGGTTCTCAACCTTCTAGTCCAGTGACCCCTTCATAAAATTTCCCAAGTTGTGGGGACCCCTAACAGTAAAATAATTTTTGTAGCGTGGGTTGTCAGCACCCAAGGTAAGACAAGTAATTTGTGCCCCTAACCCATAGACATTTAGCACACCCTGAGTCCCTTCCACTTTCTCTCCCCTTTTCTTTGTTCCTCCCCCTATTTTCCTCTCCCTTCCATGTATTCTCTGTTTTTATTCCTTTTCTTACCCCTTGGTGGGGGAGGGGGGTGGATTGGATGAGTGTCAGGGAGTTGGGATGAGTGGCAGTGCTGGCGGGGGGTGGAGGGAATAGGATGGGTGGCAGTGCTGGGGAGAGTCCTGATCTAAAAACTGTAGTGGTGGCTTCACTGTGTCTCTGACTTTGTGGTGTCTTGTAGCAGTGACACCAAAATCAGGAGATAGGGTCTGCTCCAGCCCCTCCCACTTCACATTCCTCATCAGTCAGCTGACCTCTAGTCTCTGCCCCCCCCCCCCAGCCATGCCATGAACTGAATAGGCAGCTTGAAAGAGGCTGAGTGGGCGGCCACAGGCTCCAGGGACAGCCCTGCTGGGTGGCCGCAAAAAGGCTGGGAGAGTGTTTAGGGCTTCAGGAACAGCCCAGGATTTGGTGACCCCTGGCAAATCCTGGGTTCGACCCCCGAGGGGGTCCCCGACCCCCAGGTTGAGAACCACTGATCTAGGGTTTAGAGGTCTTGGGGGATATCTGGGGTGTAGAAGGGTCAGAGTGCTGGGGGGATATATGGGGTGTAGAGGGTTCAGAGTGCTGGGGGGACATCTGGGGTGTAGAGGGTTCAGAGTGCTGGGGGGATATCTGGGGTGTAGAGGGTTCAGAGTGCTGGGGGGATATCTGGGGTGTAGAGGGTTCAGAGTGCTGGGGAGACACCTGGGGTGTAGAGGGTTCAGAGTGCTGGGGGGATATCTGGGGTGTAGAGGGTTCAGAGTGCTGGGGGATATCTGGGGTGTAGAGGGTTCAGAGTGCTGGGGGGATATCCGGGGTGTAGAGGGTTCAGAGTGCTGGGGGGACATCTGGGGTGTAGAGGGTTCAGAGTGCTGGGGGGATATCTGGGCTGTAGAGGGGTCAGAGTGCTGGGGGGATATCTGGGGTGTAGAGGGTTCAGAGTGCTGGGGGGATATCTGGGCTGTAGAGGGGTCAGAGTGCTGGGGGGATATCTGGGGTGTAGAGGGTTCAGAGTGCTGGGGGGATATCCGGGGTGTAGAGGGTTCAGAGTGCTGGGGGGACATCTGGGGTGTAGAGGGTTCAGAGTGCTGGGGGGATATCCGGGGTGTAGAGGGTTCAGAGTGCTGGGGGGATATCTGGGGTGTAGAGGGTTCAGAGTGCTGGGGGGATATCTGGGGTGTAGAGGGTTCAGAGTGCTGGGGGGATATCTGGGCTGTAGAGGGGTCAGAGTGCTGGGGGGATATCTGGGGTGTAGAGGGTTCAGAGTGCTGGGGGGATATCTGGGGTATAGAGGGTTCAGAGTGCTGGGGGGATATCTGGGGTATAGAGGGTTCAGAGTGCTGGGGGGACATCTGGGGTGTAGAGGGTTCAGGGTGCTGGGGGGGACATCTGGGGTGTAGAGGGTTCAGAGTGCTGGGGGGATATCTGGGGTGTAGAGGTTTCAGAGTGCTGGGGGGATATCTGGGCTGTAGAGGGGTCAGAGTGCATCAATCTAGCAGATATATTATATGCACAGGACAGCTTTGTTACTTTATGTATGTAGTATTTTCCCACTGTTTCTTTGCTGTACAGAATAGTTCATGTAGTTAATGCGGCGCTCCACCCAAAAGGGGAAGCTCCGCTTGTCTGCCTCCTACCTACTTGATGTCTTTTTACCTGAAATGTCTCCATTGTAGGGGCCCTAGAGCATTACTTTGCCCAGGGGCCCATGATGCTATTAAGACGTCCCTGCCTGGATGGTGACATGTGTGATGCTTTTCCCATGTATATCAGTGGATTTAGTTGCAAGATGTGCCAGTGATGTGGTGGATATACTTGATCTGTCTAAAAACAACAATCTTTGCTATGCAAGATACCCTTGTAGTAGCAGAGGTCTCAGAAAGGTCACCTGCCTTATAACCTCTTATTAAATAGAGTGGCTTCAAAGCGTGACCTAGTCCTGGAAAACCTGCTTCAGTATCACAATGTTTTCTTTGGATATACATAACAGATATAGGACATTCCTCTAAAGCTAACTATTCTAGAGGTATAGTTAGCATTAAAAGGTAAAAGATTGTAAGCTTTACATGTAGGATTTAGTGTTTATGACTGTACAGCTTTGTCTACTCTGGGTGGGTGAATTATGTTCAATAAACAATCTTTGAATTAAAAAAAGTAAAATTACAAGGGATTTATTAGATGTCAACTTCCTTAGAGATATATGAAAAACAAAACATCTGAATAGATATATTGGGATATTATCATTCCTCCTCTGTAGAATTATTTACTTTTCTTGTAATAATGTTAAACTGGAAAAAATGTGGTAGCTAGTCAAATTACGTAAAAGAAACCTTCTCTGACTGAGCCAAATTCTAAAATGCTTCCCATACCCAGGCACTGCAGATCACAGTAGCAGGGTTTTTAGCAATAACTCAGTGCTATCAATCCAGAAATTAGTGGCCAAGACTAGGTGTAGCCAGGTGCTGACTGGTAAGCTACAGACTTGTGAATAAGCAATGATAATGCTGATAGTTACCCCTACTACATCTTCTCACTCCAATGTAGTACAAGCAGACACAGACTACACAACATTGGGAAATCTGCTCTGAATTTAGGAGCAGTGCAGCATAGTCGCCAGCCTACCACAGGAAGCTGCATTAAGTGGACTCGTCTGGCAGGATAAACAGATATTTGTGGGGCTTTTAAGGGAAATATTTGCAGATGCATATTAAAGTTTATTTTTTTTGTTTATTTTTTATATTTTTTTATATGGGAGCCCATAGTTCTACCTTTAGCTAGATTATGGCTACAGCTAAGTATTGATGAAACAAAACAGCACATACACACTGCTATAGGGAATGGTCCAAATTAGATTACATTTTCTCTGTGTCTTTAAAATCAACCAGTCTCGGGACTGCCCATTGGCTCACATCCTACATACCCTACACAGTTGAAAAGATCCAAAGTGTGTTAGCTGGTGAGGCTACATTGATGGGTGCTGGTAGGCTCCATTAATGCAAAGTCCAAGACGATAAACAAAAGAAAAAAACTGCAGCTCCAGGTGAGCGCACTTCGGTAATCAATGTTCTCTCAGAACCGGTAGGGTGCTGGCAATGCACAAGGCATGAATGAAAGAAGAAGTTACATGGACAGCCGCACTCCAATGATCTTAAAAAAATCAGTAGCCTTTTAATGTAAAAAAGGAAGGCACTACAAAATAAAAACAGCAAACAGTGGGATGTGTATACAGCTGACGCTGCATTAATGGGCGCTGGTGAGGCTGCAGTGATGGGTGCTGGTGAGGCTCCATCGATGGGCAATGGTGAGGCTGCATTTGATGGGCGCTGGTGAGGCTGCATTTGGGCGCTTCGGTAAAAAGGTGGGGTATACATGGGCAGGGAAAATGTGGTGGAGTCAGGGGTGGAGCCAGAGGGCGGCAAAATTAGGTTTTAACGAAAGTGTCAAAACTCCTTGTACCAGCCCTGCATGGGGTAACTGCAAAATATGCAGACTGTAAAACTTGCTAAACATTGTGGTGTCAAGGTTCCCCTTAAAATCATTCAAATCCACATAAAATCTGCAAAACTCAATATACGGTACTTAAAGTGGTTGTAAACCGAACTTTTTTACTTGTATCTACAGGTAAGCCTATAATAAGGCTTACCTGTAGGTATAAAGAATATCTCCTAAAAATGTACGGTTTAGGAGATATTCCCCTCGCAATTGCAGCGGCGCATGTGCAGGGGGGAATTCACGGCGAAAGGACCGGCAGCCGTTGGACCTTGCCGATTTGAAATCTCCCGCACGTCATCGCCACTCCAGCCAATCACAGCGCTGGAGCGGCGATACCCGGAAGACACGCCGGAGCAAGATGACATCTCGCTCGGCGTGGACCAGGTAAGTGTTCTTCACCTCGTTCCGAGGTAAGTATCTCATAATCAGCTAGCATGCGGTGCATACTAGCTGATTATGCCTTTTGCTTTGCAGGTTTAAAAAAAAAAATGTATATGCAGTTTACAACCGCTTTAATAATTAGTGAACAGTAGAACTACTTGTATTATGTGCAATGCAAGGCAGAACATCAACATTTTTTACATTCAGTTTGGAATGTTTTAGTCTGAGCAGCTCCCTCAATTAGCACATATCCATGTGCTTAATTCGACAGAAGCCAAACGTTCACCCGGCTTCTGTCGGACCGGCAACAGTACACACGGGCAGAATGTCCGACACCGCCCGATTTTCAGCCTGTGTGTGGCCCTTATGCCGCGTACACACGGTCGTTTTTTGCGATGAAAAAAAACGAAGTTTTCTGTGAAGTAAAAAACGACGTTTTTGAAACGTCACTTTTCAAAGACAATTTTGCATACACACCATCGTTTTTTCACAAAAAGCGAGGTTACGTTCACCACTCTTTTCCATTGAAGCTCGCTTCATAACTAGCTTCTGGGCATGCGCGGGTTGAAAAACGTCGTTTTAAAAGACGTTTTTGCTACACACGGTGACTTTTTGTGAAACAAAAAACGACGTTTTGAAAAACGACACAAAAAATTCAAGCATGTTGGAATTTTTTTTTGGTCGTTTTTTTGAAGACAAAAAACGACGTTTTGCCCACACACGATCAATTTAAATGACGTTTTAAAAAACGTCGTTTTTTTTCATCGCAAAAAACGATCGTGTGTACGCGGCATTAAAGTTAAAAGTCCTTATCTTGATGATACTTGTTCTGAGTCACTAAGTCAGGATATTGAAGCAAGAGGATCGCAGCCAGGTAACTAGCATTTGCAGACTGAGAAATCAATAATGTTAGCTTTTCTTTTTTTTACTGAGGAAATGTCGCCTTTAACGCCATAAAAATTCTTAGTGTAAAGCCAATTCTCATTTTGATTTTGAGGGAAGGGTTAAATTCCTATGAGGCCCGTGTCCTGCTAGGGAGATTCCCCTTCACTTCCTGGAAGTGAAGTGCTAGAAACGTAACAGGAAATTAGAAGAATGGAATTCCCATTCTGGAGAGTTGTCATAAGAACATCAATGCTATTTGAAAGATCATATTTTGAATTTTTCAGCACTTTCTGTCTTAACCACTTCAGATCCGGACCATATTGCTGCTCAATGACTGGGCCACTTTTTGCGATTCGGCACTGCGTCGCTTTAACTGACAATTGCGTGGTCGTGCGAAGTGGCTCCCAAACAAAATTGGCGTCCTTTTTTCCCCACAAATAGAGCTTTCTTTTGGTGGTATTTGATCACCTCTGCGGTTTTTAGTTTTTGTGCTATAAACAAAAATAGAGCGACAATTTTGAAAAAAAAAAAAATATTTTTTACTTTTTGCTGTAATAAATATCCCCAAAAATATATAAAAAAATATTTTTTTTCCCTCAGTTTAGGCCGATACGTATTCTTCTACATATTTTTCGTAAAAAAAAAAATCGCAATAAGCGCTTATTGATTGGTTTGCGCAAAAGTTATAGCGTTTACAAAATAGGGGATAGTTCTATGGCATTTTTATTAATATTTTTTTTTTACTAGTAATGGCAGCGATCAGTGATTTTTATCGGTACTGTGACATTATGCCGGACACTTCGGACACTTTTGACACATTTTTGGGACCATTGACATTTTTATAGCGATCAGTGCTATAAAAATGCATTGATTACTATAAAAATGCCACTGGCAGGGAAGGGGTTAACACTAGGGGGCGAGGAAGGGGTTAAGTATGTTCCCTGGGTGTGTTCTAACTGAAGGGGGGGTGGGACTGACTTGGGGAAATTACAAATCGCTGTTCATACTATACTGTCCTCATACACGTTAGCACGGTGTGTAATCTGACATGTAGCTAAACCTCCTGTCTTGAAGAAGAGAAAACTGTACTGCTTTAACCTTCTCTTTTATTGATAGTAGATTGACAGGAAAGGTGAAACTACAGAATAAAAACAGTAGCATTTAGAACATAAATCCATGCTACATGGCCTAAGACACAGAATTATCTGCTATACATGCAGTAACACATATAAGCTATGGTAAATGTCACAAGATAGTGCTCTTACCAACTATGCTTGAAAACAGGCTAAATTGCAGATGATGGGGCAGGAACCCAGTGAGAATGTTTTGGCTCCTGAGACACAAGATGGTGACTCCTTGCTGTACAGGACAAGACTAGCAAGGACCAGGAACTACCCAGAATACACTGGGACTCCCATAATGCACAGAGAAAACAGGCTGAATTAAATACTGAATTGGGCTGAATTAAATACATGAACTGGTCAGTAGAAGGTGCTGTTACCACACAATGTAAAGTACATGAATTACAAGACAGGTAAAAAGAATGCAATATCAACTGATAAACACACAAACAACTGGACCTATATCTAGGGACAGAACACATACATTGTATGAACAGGCGATAGGTCATTTCCCCCCCTGACAGGACCGGGAGCTGTGTGTTTACACACACAGCTCCCGGTTCTCGCTCTGTATTGAGCATTCGCAGGGGCCCGGCGGCGATCGCACCCGCAAGGCACGCGTGCCGGGATCAGGGACGAGCAGGGGCGAGATCACGTATAGCTACGTGATCTCGCCCAGCCGTGCCGACCTGCCGCCGTATGACTGTGGCGGCTGGTCGGCAAGTAGTTAAGCTTCATACAAACGTATGGGTTTCCAGGTCTGGAAAACTGCCATTAGAGCTTTTGGCTGGGAATCCCGGCCGTGTGTATGCTCCATCGCAGTTTTCCTAACAGGGAAACTGCCGGAAACAAAGAGAACCAGCTCTTTTTCCCACCGGGATTCCCGGCGTTTTTTAAGCCAGCAGTTTTTCTATGGGAAAAGACCGTGGGGGAGCACACACACGGCCAGGTTTCTCGACCAAAGCTCTCATGGCAGTTTTCCTATTGGGAAACCCGGCCGTGTGTAGGGGTAAAGACTGACCGAGCAGGTCCACCTATTATTTATAGGAGACCAGTTTTTATGTCCTATATATGTTTTTGATACAGCTTATAGCTTTAATAAAATTTGTAGTCAACTCTTTAGGGTGTGCAGCGGTCTGTTTCTTTTTTTATTTTTCATATTTGGTTATACTCTATAGATTGCATCCCCGACAATATCGGTGAGTACTGCAGCCTTCACAATCAGGTGGGAATCCCATATTCTTTTTTTCTTCAGGTTCTCGGCTTTCCCTTCAGATTTCTCAGCGGTAAACAGTCCCCCGGGAAACCCGTACGTGGGTACTAGGCATTAGTGGCCATGGTCAGTAAGACAAATAGAAAGGTGAATGTCCCTGGTGGGGACAAAGACGGCAATAAAACCTGGCAGGGCATCTAACCCTTCTCCACTCAATTGAAAATAAAAAGATCAGGGAACTCCATGGCGTCATGGAATAGATATTGTTTTTGGCTTGCCCAAAAGTAGAATTCCAGCTTTATTATGACATGAAATTGTTTTTTTTTTGTGCCAAACTGGCTTCAAGAAACTGATTTCTTCACAGATTGATGCAGTCCCTGTGAGCGCTGTGAGGCCTTGTACACACGAGGGAATTTTTCCGCTGAACATGGTCCGACGGACCATTTCAGCCGAAAAATCTGCTCGTCTGTTGGGGCAAACGGACCGTTTTGGCCGGATTCCTCCGGCGGAAAAGTTTCAAAGCATGGTTTGAAACTTTTCCGCTGGAGAGCTGTCCGTCGGATATGTCCGCTGGTTAGTACGGCAAACCAGCGGACATATCTGCCCGCACATGCGTCGTATCCTGTGAATGGATCCGACGCATGCGCGCGGAAGTGTTTACTTCCTGGTGCGGTGACGTGGCGGTGACGTGGCGGCGTCAATGTCACCGCCGCGTCACCGCGCTGTCCGCCGGTGGGGAATTTTATCCGATGGTGTGTACAGCCATTGGATCAAACAGCCCGGCGTAAATATGCGCTGTAAACGGTCCGGGGACCGCTTACAGCGGATACATTACCTCGTGTGTACAAGGCCTAACAGTGCAGTGTTCCACGGCAGTAAACGGTGTTGCATTCCGTAGCAGTACGGGTGACTTCCCGTTCACTGCCAAAACTATAGTCAGCCTGAATGTGTCTCTGCCATTCAGTAGAAGTATTTTTATCAATAAACTAGCTGAATACCCGTCGTTGCCCGGTCTTCCTATCTTAACCTTTTGGGGAGGAAAATCATAGTTATATAAATATAAAAAAAAAAATAATAAATAACACAATGTTTAATTTTAGAAATTTGACAGATAAAAATATGAATATTTACTATTTGATTAAAGAGTATTGTATTTCATAACTTTTATAACATTTTCCTTTTCAGTTTGTGAATGTTGAAACAGAGCAAAATATGGTACAATGAAGCAGATTAGTACCAACTCACAGACCTTTAAAAAGTGCGGTTAACTCAACTGACATATTATTCCAATACTTGTTTGTATACTATATTCTTAGTTTCTCCCGCATTTGCTAAAATGAACAAATTATTTGGGGAACCCACCCTGGAGCACGCTACATAAAGTTGCCCATGTGAAAAACATGGTGATCTTAAATCAACTCCGCAGTACCAAATGGACTGCCTTGAATTTCTTGGCTTGACAGAAATTACAAATTATGTCCATTTTTCCAATGGTAACACTGGCATGTTGTGAGTAGACCTTTTGTCGGTCGTAGTTAAATCCTTCAAACAGTAAGCCAAAATTCTCTGCAGCCCTTGTCATTTTGGCTTTCCTTCTCTTATTCTGAAGTCGAATCTCACGCTGTTGCTCGGTTTCTGAAGCTCTAGAAGCATTAGCTCTCTCCCTCTTATCGTGAAGTCTAATATCACGCTGTTGTTCGGTTTCTGAAGCTCTAGAAGCATTAGCTCTCTCCCTCTTATCCTGAAGTCTAATGTCACGCTGTTGTTCGGTTTCTGAAGCTCTAGAAGTAGTAGCTCTCTCCCTCATATCCAGACGTCTAATGTCACGCTGTTGTTCGGTTTCTGAAGCTCTAGAAATAGTAGCTCTCTCCCTCATATCCAGAAGTCTAATGTCACGCTGTTGTTCGGTTTCTGAAGCTCTAGAAGTAGTAGCTCTCTCCCTCATATCCAGACGTCTAATGTCACGCTGTTGTTCGGTTTCTGAAGCTCTAGAAATAGTAGCTCTCTCCCTCATATCCAGAAGTCTAATGTCACGCTGTTGTTCGGTTTCTGAAGCTCTTAAAGCTTGTGCTCTATTTCACAGTGCTGTGAGTCTTGTACTGCGCTCCTTAGGAGTTTCTAGCCTACGCTGTATTTTTATTTTTTTTGCCTTAGATTGCACTTGGCCTATAGCTTTACTTTTTCTTCGAGGCATTTTCACACTTTAAAATAATCCACAAACAAAAATGTTAATAAACTTGCAAGTCACAATTGAAATGTACTGTATCACATTTTTCAACATAAAATTGAAAAAGTTACTGAGGTAGCCCTCTTAAAAAAGGGCAGAAATTAGAAGGGGTGTGGCTTGTGGGAGGGGTGTGGAGAGGGCATGGTTAGTGGCATGACCATGGTTTGCAAGCCAGCCCACATACTGACTTGAAGATGCAGTGCAGAGCTTGTGGAGTAAGGTGTAGCTGAGCTGTGATAAAAAAAACTGTGGTTAAAGGACCTGTGATTAAATTAGTAGGTGTGGCTAAGCTGTGATGAAGAGATAGGTGTGGCTAAGCTGTGATGAAGAGATTGTGGTAAAAAGACCTGTGATGACATCAGTAGGTGTGGCTAACCTGTGATGAAGAGATTGTGGTAAAAGGACCTGTGATGAAATCGGTAGGTGTGTCTGAGCTTTGATGAAGAGATTGTGGTTGAAGGACCTGTGATGACATAAGTAGCTGTGGCTGAGCTGTGATGAAGAGACCACAGTCCCATATACTTGCATGGGACTTGAAACAAAAACCGCCGTTTGGAAGTTATGAAGTAACATGTATTTCCCATAGAGTTGAATAGGACTTTAAAGAAAAACCCTTTCCCATAGAGTTGAATGGGACTTTAAAGAAAAACCCAGACCATGGCAAATGGGGTGGGTAAGGGTTAAACCACCTATCCTATGTTTGTTGCTGACATATAAGTTTGGACGTGATGCTGGAACATACATACATACACACACGTTGAGTTTTATATATATAGATATAAGGCTTCCTATAATTGACATAGGTGGAGAGGTAGGAAGATGACATCACAATTTCAACAGCAGATTCCCACCTTGACCAATTGAAGCAAGCCTTGTATTGTGGAGACGCATCAGGCTGACTCTAATTTTGTTCCAGCTGCAGATAGGAAGTCGCACATGCTGCTGCCAGAACACAGTGCTGCATACTGTATTTAGTTAATGCCACAACAATATATTACAGCACATACAGCAGCTACAGAGTTATGCAAATGAAATTGTTTGGACCAGCAAACAGTTTGGCTTTTCTGTTTGATTCTGAGCATGCACGTTTTTTTTTTCGTCGTAATTGCATACAGACGAATGGGATTCGCGATAGAATTTTTTCCTGTCACGAAAATTAAGATCCTACTCTCAATCTTTTCTTGGCAGGAAAACTGACAGAAAAAGTGTGATGGAGCATGTACAAGGTCGGGTTTCCTGACAAAAACCTCACATTGCACTTTTGCTGTAAGGAAAACCGATCGTGTGTACAAGCCATATCAGTCAAGATGATGCTTCTTCAGCTAATAAATTATTGATCCTCATACAAAAACACTGGCTCCAGTATGCTTATGCCTAATGCTTATAAGACAATCTGCCAACAAAGTCCTCATTTGTTCAGCTAAATTTGTAAGGATATTGAAACCTAATCGTCTGCTGATAAAACAAATGGTTGATATTACATTTTGTATACCCTTGACTTACATAATCTAATCCAGGTTTCCTAAGTTCCTAAAATCCACTTTCCTCAGATGTCAGGAAAACTTACCATTTTTCCATAGCCAACTTATCGGTTTCCCACTAGGTCATCCTTATATCTGAAAGGTACTACATGCCTTCTCTTGTATGAGGAAATATATGATTTTGAAAAAAAAAGAAATAGGCTCAAAACGTCAAAACAGTATAAGCCCTAAACCTATACACAGGGGCGTATCTACCGTGAGGCCTACAACTGCAGGCATCACCCCAGTATCATTTTATTAGAGCCGGCAGATGGCTCTCTTGTAATAGCAAAAAGCAGCTTACTTTCCCATCTATTACTGTTACAAGCAGCGGGAGAGAACATTCCCCACCTCCCGCTGCCTTTCACAGATTTCTTGGACTCTCCTGTCCCACTAGGAGACCCAAATGACCAGCCGGTGCATCTGTTGACCGGACAGTCAAGCAAAGGATTGGATTGGCTTTAATTGGCTGTTCGTAATAGTAAACCAGAAGCAATGACATCACTTCTGGTTTACTCGGAAACCATCAGCGCCAGTTTTTAAAACTATAAAGCACAGGTGTCTCAAAGGCCTCAAAGCCATTTCATGTGGCCCTCGAACCTCTCCTAAAGCTGCAGGAGAGCTCCAGCCCTCTTCTGGTCCTCCTCCAGACCTCTACTTTCTGCTTTCAATGCATCCAGCTTCTTCCTAGCAGCAGCATAAGGAAAGGGGGTGCACTGTGATATAAGGGAGCGTTGGGAACTCAACTTCTGATGGTGGGAGGCTCTTGACATCTAATGTAAGGGGAGGGGATGCGCTGGACATCTAATCTTAGGCGGCATACACACGATCGGATATATCCGATGAAAACGGTCCGCGGACCATTTCCATCGGATATGTCCGATCGGGAGTTTGATCCGATGGCGTGTACACACCATCGGATCAAATTCCCCGCCGCCGGACGGCGCGGTGACGTGGCGATGACGCGGCGGTGACGTTGACGCCGCCGCGTCACCGCCACGTCACCGCACCAGGAAGTAAAACACTTCCGCGCATGCGCCAAATCCATTCGGCAGCGGCGCGGCGGCGGTGGGAGCCGACATGTCTGCTGGTAAGTGTACTAACCAGCAGACATGTCGGGCGGACAGATTCCCACCGGATAGATTTCAAAGCTTGCTTTGAAATCTGTCGGGTGGAGAAATCTGTCCGCTAGCCCATACACACGAGCGGAGATGTCTGCTGAAACGGTCCATCGGACCGTTTTCAGCGGACATATCCCCTCGTGTGTACGCGGCCTTACAGATGGAACCGACCCTTTTGAGGACAATCATAATGCTGATGCGGCCCACAATGAAATTGAGTTTGACACCCCTGCTATAAAGCATTCAAAAACACACATCTTGGTGTTCTGAGTGCTTATAAGTGGGATATGAGGTCTTATAGACCGCAGATCTCTCCATAAAGAGTATCTGTCACATGCGTATTGCTGTCACAAGGATGTTTACATTCAAAAGTGATAAAAAAAATGAAAGCAACAATAAATAAAAACAAAGGTGTTTCTATCCTCTTGTACTCGTACGCAAAGGCAAAAGCGCATGTTGGTCCCACATGCGTGCAAACAGCAATCGTTCCATACATGCTTTTAGATGTTGTAGCTGCAACTGTATTGTTGTTCATTACCTTAGTTGTTTTCACTTAATAACTAATTTATTAACCTCATTATTGGGGTCTTATTAACCTTTCATTGGGGTTTCTTTATCATGATTTTTAGCGCTCTACCTATCACACAACCAAAATACACCACTGCCTATACAACCTCTCATTTTCAAAAGAGACAAAACACAGAAATAGAGGTGCATCAGTAAGCCAAAAGTTATGTTTTTTAGTTACTGCTATGTTATTAGGTGTGTATGTTTCCATTTCAAGGAAAGATCCACATGAATATTCCTTATACTTGTTAATAAATCAGATTAATAAAGGGACAGTCTTGACAAAATAAAGATAGCACGATGATTAAACTGTATGTGCAAGTCTGACCTCCATCTTCAGTTTGATGTGGCTTAGTAATAAATTATATCTTGGCACAGAATGTTATCTTCTTAAACATACAAGGTTTTTTGATGTAAAGAATAACTTTATGTGGTACAGTTAATAGAACAGGTGTTCCAAAAAGCAAAAAAAATAAATAAAAGTTTTACATTCCCAACTATTTTCTTTCTGTTTTTCCCAGTCTGTGTATTAAGCTTGAACTTGGAAAGGGATGGAGCCACATTCACAATCCATGACTTTTCCACAGTGGCCTTATTACGAAATAACTTACTAAAATAGTCCAATATAAAAATACAAATGTCTTATGATATCTACTCAGCTTAATAGATATGAACTGTTTGTGACTACTTGTGTCACCGAGCATAATATAACCGTGAGGTGAGTGTGCTTTCACGTGACCTATTGTTGTTGTATGCCTGTGGCTTTTCTTGGAACTATTCTACAGTTTACCTTGGTGACTCATGTGTACTGTATTTAACCCCCAGCATTTTTCTCTCTATTGCCCCTTTTCCCAGTTTTTTTTATCGCATCTCCATTATAGAGCTGTAACAATGATTCATCTATGTTTACTGACATTCTTATACCAATAATCTAATCAACAAAGAATTAGTCACAGCAAGAAACAAAGGAGTGAAGATTATTGAGACTATTAAAGTCCATTGGATATTTTTTTTTACACAGTGAGAGTTTTATGTGAGAGTTATTTGGGTTCAAATTAGTAGTCATCCTTACTTCTCAGGCCGTGTACACACGGCAGAGAACCTCGACGGGCAGAACACATCGTTCCGCCCGTCGAGGTTCTCTGCCGGCCGTCGAAATCGGCGACCCGCCCGTCGGGAATGGCAACCAGCCATTCATCCAGGCGGGCCGTCGAGCAAATAGAGAGCGTGCTCTCTATTTCTGCTCGACGGGCTTCCTGACGGGAAGCTCGCCGAGAGCGTACACACGGCCGAGGTCCTCGCTGGAATGCAGCTTCCAGCGAGGTTCTCGCTGGTTTCCAGCGAGAACCTCGGTCGTGTGTACGCCGCCTCAAAGAAGAACTTCACCCTTTTTGTCAAGTTCCCCACTCTCCACCCATCCTGCCCTCTTTTACGTGGATAGGTGTTTTTTTTTTCATTATTTACTTATTATTTACTCTGCAAACAGTACGCCCACCTCCCCTTTAATGCACACCATTCACCTAGAGCCCACAGTGAATGCTGGACATCCTAGGATATGTACGCCACATATCCCAGGAGGCCACTAGTCCTTCATTCAGTATGTTAGAAGGGTATGGGCCTAGCATCATGTCATCAAGAGACCCCACCTGCTAAACCCGAAAAGAGCCAGCGGGTATATTGATGACATCACAAGCAAGATGGTGGTGTGGGACCCAGCGTTGTCCATTGACCGAAAGATTTCAGGGGGACAATGCTGGATCCAGTGACTGAGTAAGTATTCAAAGTGTGCTGACAGCACCACAAGGTAAGCAGGAGCATAAGAAGCCACTTAATCTCAGGTCACCTGTGGCCAGATGACAAATGCACCCAGTTGGAGTCAGGAGTGCACCATATGGCAGACTGCTGCGGATGGAACACAGAGTGGATATGGAAGGCAGGTCCACTAAAGCACAAACAGGGATCCCACAGGAAGCTTGAGCCCAAGATTCCCCAGGGCGTAGAGTCTAAAATACAGCAGGTATTCACCAGAGCCTCTAGTGGTGAGGATGGCCTTAGGGCATAGAGGAAAAAAGGGGAAGCAACCACTTAGGATACAAAAGATAGTGAGGGGTAAGCCAAGGTTTTGATATTGACCAAATACTTATTTTCCACCATAATTTGCAAATACATTCTTTCAAAATCAGACAATGCGATTGTCTGGATTTTTTTCCACATTTTTGTCTCTTATAGTTGAGGTATATCTCTGATGACAATTACAGGCCTCTCTCATCTTTTTAAGTGGGAGAACTTGCACAATTGGTGGCTGACTAAATACTTATTTGCCCCACTGTATATGGTACAGGAGGTGATGCAGAGGCTGCAGGCATGGAACAAACCACCTCTCTCCATCAGTACAGACCACCACTCTGTACAGACCCCCCTCAGTACAGACCACTCCCCTCAGTGCAGACCTCCCATCAGTATAGACACCCCCTTAGTGCAGACCCCCCATCAGTATAGACACCCCTTTCAGTGCAGACACCCCCATCAGTATAGACACCTCTCCTCAGTGCAGACCCCCCATCAGTATAGGCACCCTCCTCGGTGCAGACCCCCCTCATCAACATAGGCACCCCTTTCTCTCCCATAGCGCCCCCCCTGCACATGTCCACCTTCAAACTGTATAGTAAAGTGTACAGACCTCGGAACAGCACAGATGGATTTACTGTACACAGTGCTGTGTGTCCCTCAGGCTCATCCTCCTCATGTGTGGATATAAATAGAGAGGCGATGGGGGCGGCTTCGGTCCACTTCACTGAGGGAGATAGCCACTGAGACCCACAAGTGTAGGGCAGTGGGCGGTGTTAGCGGTGCCGCTACCCACGGGTGTCACCCATCTGGCGGCATGCACCCCTTGCCCCCCCTAGCGACACCACTGCCTGGGCTCACGCTGTGTCACACAGGTTTTGTGACATCACTGGTTGCTAGACGCTGGGCGGTTCTAGCAAGCAGTGCAGTGACAGAACAAAGTAAAACGTCTGAGATGTTAGTTATCTGCATGGCGCCCACATCCACCGCTGATTGCACCAGGTGAGAGACTCTGGGCTATGGTCCCCAATAGCCACCACCTAGCGACTCCCCTGTGGGGGGGGGGGGGGCGGTTTAAAGGTTAGGAAAATGGTTAGGAGTCAATAGCAATAGACAGCAAAACACTGTTTAGTTAGAATGGGGGAACCGTGTGACTTGTCTCATTCAGCCTGCAGGGATAAACAAGAGAAATCTAAAAGTGTATGACTAGCTTTAAATCACCTTCTTAGTGACATTTACAGCATTTTTATGACACGGAACATTTGTTAGTCAATCACTCTTTATTCACTTATTACACAGGCTTTCTGTTAAAATACGTGAAGAAAACAAGTATGAATCATTTTCTCAAGATGGGTCAAGTTGCCCTATGTAATGCACTTCTAGCCGATGCAATGTTTTTGAAATAAAGTGACTCAGCTGCCATTTTTTTTACTTTTAAATAGAAGCAAAATAGGTGATCGTTAAAGAATGCTGATTTTCTGGCTGAAACAGGTATAATTTGTAACCTGTTGCTGCACAAAGCAAACGTGACAATCTATGTGTCCCAAAGTTATACAGGGACAAATATGTTTCCTTACTGTGCCAAAGATAAGGGGTAGCATAGTTGTGTACTGAGGAAGCCATAACATCCCATGTATGGACTATGAAGGAATGAAAACAGATGATTAATTTTAACATGCCCAAGTATATTTAAAAACTAAGAAAAAATATTTTAGTGAGTCTGTTGATATACAAATTAAAGTAAAAGTATTAAATTTTCTGACCCTGGGTATAGCAATGTTAAGGCTTAACTGATTCTGGAAAAGGGGCTACATCAATTTCAACCGACAATTCTAAAAGAGACAGTTTACTAATGGAGTAATTTTCTGCTTTGCCTGTCTCCATATGTCCCATCAAATGTAGGCAAAATAACCCTTTAAGTGAATTAACCGCTAAAATATTGGCTTCATACAATGCAGTTATTTTAATCAATGTGGTATTTAAATGTAATATACTGTATATGATCATGAGTTAAACTGAACCTGTTGCAGGGGAAATATTAAATTGGTTTTAAAACTTCCACTTCTAAGTTCCACGTAAGCCCCATTTAGATCTCTAGTCAGAGCTTACACTAAACTGTCTGTCTTCCCTCCCTTGTGTGACAGCACTTACCAAACTGCCTTGCACTAAAACTACACACAAGAGTCACATGCACCTGCATACCTCGAAGTACCATTTTTCTTTATCTTCCAATGGCTGAACAGAGCAACAGGGTGGCAGAGGAAAGGAAGTGCTGCTGGGCAATCAAGCTTTATAGGGCTCTAGCTGTAGAGCAAAGCACAGATTTGCTTAACCACTTGCCTACTGTGCACCTACACCCCCTTCCTGCCCAGACAAAATTTTAGCTTCCGGCACTGCGTCGCTTTAACTGACAATTGCGCGGTCGTGCGATGTAGTTCCCAAACAAAATTGGCGTCCTTTTTTTCCCACAAATAGAGCTTTCTATTGGTGCTATTTGAGTACCCCTGGAAGACGTCATCTGTGACGAAACGACGTAGGGAAGAGCGGCGTGCTGACGTCACCGCTTACCGACAATCCGGAAGGACGAGCGAAAATATTGAGCCGGCCGGCTTTTACCAAACACGCTTATTTTACAAGAATCATGTGAGTGATATTTTTTACTTTAATAAATGCGATTGCTTACAATACTACTCTATGAGTTTCCTTCTCTCCATACCCTCGGATGTGGCATTGATCGGTTTCTGGATCATCTGTATGAGGAGGTGGACGGCTGAGGACTATTAGGAGCAGCACAGTATAGAAACAAATGCAGTTTTTAAGTTGGAGCTGGTAAGCAGGCATTTTAAATAGAGGTGGAGGTGCCTTTGATTGACTTTACCCGAAGATTTTTCTTCTAACACTTTTCGGGTGTTTATAGGACCCATATGGACTCTTGCTTCACAGATTTGATTGTGATTTTGCTTGGACTTTTTGTTTCACCTCACCAGTGGTTCACTATAAGTTTTTATCACAAATGAAGGAACTTGTTGTCCATATATGTATATAGATTCACCTATTTATAATTTTTTTGCAGCGCAGCATACCTTTAGAGTTCTGCTATTTGATCGCCCGTGCGGTTTTTATTTTTTGCGCTATAAACAAAAAAAGAGCGACAATTTTGAAAAAAGACACAAAATGTTTTGCTTTTTGCTATAATAAATATCCCATTAAAAAAAAAAAAAAAATTGATCTCAGTTTAGGCCGATACGTATTCTTCTACATATTTTTGGTAAAAAAAAATTAAAAATAAAATCGCAATAACCGTATAGTGACTGGTTTGCGCAAAATTTATATTACCTACAAAATAGGGGACACAATTATGATTTTTTTTATTTTTTTACTAGGAATGGCGACGATCTGCGTTTTTTTTTTCGGGATTGCGACATTATAGCCGACACATCAGACACTTTTGACACATTTTTGGGACCATTCACATTTATACAGTGAACAATGCTATAAATATGCATTGATTACTGTATAAATGTGACTGGCAGGAAAGGGGTTAACCACTAGGGGGCGGGGAAGGGGTTAAACGTGTATCCTAGGTGTTTTCTTACTGTAGGGGGAGGGGGGGTGACTGAGGGAGGTGACCGATTGTGTCCCTATGTACAAGGGACACAATCGATCTCCTCTCTCCCTGACAGGGACGTGCAGCTCTGTGTTTACACACAGAGCTGCACGTCCCAGCTCAGTTACACGGAAATCGCGGGTGTCCGGCGGCCATCGCGGCCGCCGGGCACGCGCACGGTGTTGTTAGTAACCCAATGGGTGCGCCACCTAACGGCCTGAATTGACATCACGTCATATGACGTGATGTCAGGATAATTGAGTATCCCGCCCGCCGTCATTTCACTCATGGTGCGGGTATTAAGTGGTTAAAGCAGTTGTATACACCGCTTTCACATTTTTACCTACAGGTAAGCCTATAATAAGGCCTACTTGGAGGTAAAATTAATATGTCTTAAACCTGTATGGTTTAGAAGATATTCACCTTGCATACAGTCGCTGACTTCAGCAGCGCATGCGCTCTGAAAGTTCGGCGGATGCTGCCAGAAAATCACAGCGCCTTGCCGGGAAGAGATCTCCTGCGCACATGCGCTGAAATGGCGTTATTACGGCTCCAGCCAATCACAGCGTCAAAACCGAACCCCGGCAGGAACGTAGAGGTAACATGTCTGCTCCCTCAGTGGTGACCGGGAGGCGATGCCGGCTTTGGTATGCCTTTGCCTTACAGATTTTTTTTTTTGCCTGCATACAACTGCTTTAAAGGAACAAAGATTATTATTGCAACAAAGCCACATATATGGACAATGTAGCCTGATCTCAGAAATATATATGGACAATGTAGCCTTGATCTCAGAAATATATATGGACAATGTAGCCTTGATCTCAGAAATATATATGGACAATGTAGCCTTAATCTCAGAAATATATATGGACAATGTAGCCTTGACCTCAGAAATATATATGGACAATATAGCCTTGATCTCAGAAATATATATGGACAATATAGCTTGATCTCAGAAATATATATGGACAATGTAGCCTAGATCTCAGAAATATATATGGACAATGTAGCCTAGATCTCAGAAATATATATGGACAATGTAGCCTTGATCTCAGAAATATATATGGACAATGTAGCTTGATCTCAGAAATATATATGGACAATGTAGCCTAGATCTCAGAAATATATATGGACAATGTAGCCTAGATCTCAGAAATATATATGGACAATGTAGCCTTGATCTCAGAAATATATATGGACATTGTAGCCTTGATCTCAGAAATATATAATGGACAATGTAGCTTGATCTCAGAAATATATTTGGACAATGTAGCTTGATCTCAAAAATATATATGGACAATGTAGCCTAGATCTCAGAAATATATATGGACGATGTAGCCTTGATCTCAGAAATATATTTGGACAATGTAGCCTTGACCTCAGAAATATATATGGAAAATGTAGTCTTGATCTCAGAAATATATATGGACAATGTAGCCTTGATTTTAGAAATATATATGGACAACAGTCCCGGACTGGGACAAGAAATAGGCCCGGGCACAGCGGGGTTAATGACGGGATGTGGGGTGAGATAAAGATAGATAGATTGAAAGATTAAGATAGATAGAAAGGATGATGATAGATAGATAGATAGATAGATAGATAGATAGATAGATAGATAGATAGATAGATAGATAGATAGATAGATAGATAAAGAAAAAAGATAGATTCAGATAGAAAGAAGGGAAGGAAGGAAGGAAGGAAGATAAAGAAAGAAAGATAGATAAAGATAGAAAGAAAGAAGGGGAGGAAGGAAGATAGATAAATAAATAGATATAGATAGACAGAAAGGAAGGAAGATGAATAAAGAAAGAATGAATAATATAGAAAGAAAGAAGGGAAGGAAGATAGATAGATAGAGAAAGAAAGATAGATAAAGATAGAAAGCAAGAAGGGAAGACAGATAAAGAAAGATAGAAAGAAAGAAAGAAGGGAAGGAAGATCGATAAAGAAATAAAGATAGATAAATATAGAAAGAAGGGAAGGAAGATAGATAGATAGATAGATAGATAGATAGATAGATAGATAGATAGATAGATAAAGATAGAAGATAGTAAGGAAGATAGATAAAGATAGAAAAAAAGAAGAGAAGAAAAGTAGATAGGTAGATAGATCTAGATAGTTAGATAAAAATAGGTAGATAGATAGAAAGGAAGGAAGATAGATAAAGATAGAAAGAAAGAAAATATATAGATAGACAGTGGCAGTGCATCTATAGAGGGCGCCGGAGCGCCGCTCCCTCTGGCTCAGCCGCCACCTCTGGCTCAGCCGCGTCAATGGGCACAGTGGCATCAATGGGCACACTGGCATCAATGGGCACAGTGGTGACAATGGGCACAGTGGCAACAAATAAAGGGCACAGTGGCATCAATTGGCACAGTGGCGACAATTAAAGGGCACAGTGGCTGTGTTTGATGGCATGGCACAGTGGCTGCGTTTGATGGCATGGCACAGTGGTGACAATTGATGGCACAGTGGCTGCGTTTGATGGCATGGCACAATGGCTGCATTTGATGGCATGGCACAGTGGTGACAATTGATGGCACAGTGGCTGCGTTTGATTGCATGGCACAGTGGTGACAATTGATGGCACAGTGGCTGCGTTTGTTGGCATGGCACAGTTGTGACAATTGATGGCACTGTGGCTGTGTTTGATGGCATGGCACAGTGGTGACAATTGGTGGCACAGTGGCTGTGTTTGATGGCATGGCACAGTGGCTGCGTTTGATGGCATTAAACAGTGGTGACATTTGATGGCACAGTGGCTGCGTTTGATGGCATGGCACAGTGGTGACAATTGATGGCACAGTAACTGCGTTTGATGGCATGACACAGTGATGACAATTGGTGGGCCAGTAGCAGCATTTGATGGGCCCAGTGAGGCTCAATAGCCGCCGGGGGCCGTTCGTGGGCCGCGAGGGCCGTTCGCGGGCCGCAGCCGGCCCCCGGGCCGCGAGGGCCGTTCGCGGGCCACAACCGGTCCGCGGGCCGCCGGTCCGGGCCTGATGGACAATGTAGCCTTCATTTTAAAAATATATATGTACATTGTAGCCTTAACCTCAGAAATATATATGGACAATGTAGTCTGATCTCAGAAATATATATGGACAATATAGCCTTGATTTTTAGAAATGTATACGTACATTGTAGCCTTGAGCTCAAAAATATATATGGACAATGTAGTCTGATCTCAGAAATATATATGGACAATATAGCCTTGATTTTAGAAATGTATACGTACATTGTAGCCTTGAGCTCAGAAATATATAATGAGAATTTTAAACTAGGAACAACATAATGCAAGTATGATAATTACAGTCAGGGGAATTCAATAAAACAATAACGACACTTTTATGGCAGGAGCTTCTTTTAGATACTTTGTAATATAGGCAAGCATTTAGGCAAGTTTCGGTAACATTACAGACACATAGGTGAGATTCACATAGTTCTAACTGCCACCACTTTAAGAACCTGTTGCTATGTTAGTGGGCAAAAAAATTAAGGTAAAACAAATGGGCTAGGGATATTAGTGATATTATTACCTAAATGTGGCAATACTCATATTTGGTGAATGACTTAAGGCAATGGATGGGCATAGACAAAAAAAAGAGAAGAACGGGTCCTATTACTCACCACAATCGTGTGTTGTCAGCCAAACAAATGTAGCCAAACAAAAAAGGGACCCTGGTAAAGACTAATCGGGAAGAAAACGGCTACTAAGGCAACAAGTACTCTGGACCAATTATAGAAATACAAATTGTATTAATTTATTAAAAATGGCAGGTAAAAATATGCACAGTGTCAAGACAATGGTGTTACAACTTCACAAATACTAGGTCAAGAATTTAAAACACTGCAAGAGTGAAGAATGAAAATTGACAAAAGACACACAGAAATGTTCTGTGTATCTTCTATCTTTTGTAAATTTTCATTCTTCACTTTTGCAATGTTTTCATGGATGGGCAGAGAGACTAGTTCCCCATTAGGTCCACCTTACTTTTGATTGACAGCAGATGGTTGTGGGTGGATTTAAAAGCCTCTATTGGATTGAATAGCAGTTGTGGCTCTGCCCACTGCCATGCACACTCAACCAACAATAAAGCAGGCACGATGAGGAACTAGTCTCTCAGTCCCCCTTCAAACTCCCTCCATTGCACTACAAATTCTTCCTTGGCCATGGGCCTATCAATATGAGGGACGCAGTGGCCAGGGAGAGCTCACTAAAAAAGGAGTGCCAGATGCTGACAGATTTGTGTATCTGACAATTTAGGTCCAGAGAAATTTATTAAATCATAAATGTGCATGGACCTTCTCCAGGGAAGAATTCCCAGAAGATGTCCCATGACAAGGGTATTTGTACAGTGTAGAAAGCACATACATGATGGGTGTACTAATCCTGTGTGCCCCTGAGGCCTTGTACACACGAGGGAATAAATCCGCTGAAGATGGTCCGACGGACCATTTCAGCGGAAAAATCCCCTCGTGTGTAGGGGCAAACGGACGCTTTTTGCCGGATTCATCCGGCGGAAAAATTCCAAAGCATGCTTTGAAATATTTCCGCCGGATAGCTGGCTGGCAGATATGTCCGCTGGTTAGTACGGCAAACCAGCGGACATATCTTGCCGCACATGCGTCGTATCCTGTGAATGGATCCGACGCATGCGCGCGGAAGTGTTTACTTCCTGGTGCGGTGACGTGGCGGCGTCAACGTCACCGCCGCGTCACCGCGCTGTCCGCCGGTGGGGAATTTGATCCGATGGTGTGTACAGCCATCGGATCAAAACATCCCGGCGCAAATATACGCTGTAAATGGTCCGGGGACCGTTTACAGCGGATATTTCCCGTCGTGTGTACAAGGCCTGAGAGTAATTTTATAAAAAAAGAAAAAAAACTGCTATACCGAGCTCTTCTCAGCGATCACTTGATCGGCTGACTTTCTTCTCTCCCCGTCTGATAGATGCAGCGGGCGGGGCCGAGACTCCCCTGCTGACATAACTTGGGAGAGAAGAGAGAGAGCCAGCTGATCATGTGATCAATCATGTGCTGTGAAATGAGGTATAGCAGGCTTCTTCTTTTATAAATCACTCACAGGAGCACACAGGATTAGAACATAGAGGTTGAGAGGGCAGGCACTGTTACAAGCTGACAGGCAGAGAGGGGAGGGAGAGAGATCACAGAGGAGACAGATGGCAGACAGCGGATGATGAAGGCACGTATGGATGACTCTGGTGTCAGGGCTCATTAGCCCTGATATATTGGAGTCAGCGTACAGGGGGAGGGTATAGCCAGGCAGGATCAGCCAGTTATTTCAGGTGATACAGGGGACCAAATGACACAGCACAAGCGCCGTGCTTTATAAAATGCTTTAAAGGAATAAGATTATAATTTTTTGGGTATTTTTGATGTATTTTTCCAGTTATCCAATAAAGCTGACTGATGATCAGTCGTGCCTACACACCATCAGTTAAAAAAACGATCGTGTCAGAACGCGGTGACGTAAAACACAACGACACGCTGAAAAAAATGAAGTTCAATGCTTCCAAGCATGCGTTGACTTGATTCTGAGCATGCGTGGATTTTTAAGCGATAGACGTTCCCACAGACGATCGTTTTTTTTTCTATAGGTTTTTTATCCATCAGACAATTTTAAAACAAATTCCTATTTTTTTAACCTATGGATAAATAACCGATGGGGCCCACACACGATCGGTTTGGTCTGATGAAAACGGTCCATCAGACCGTTTTCATCAGACTAACCTATCGTGTGTATGCAGAATTTCACATCACTCTGTAAATTACCACAAGATGTAATGGAAAAGTCATGACAAAAAAAAGTGATCCATTGCTTAAAGCAGAGTTCTGCCCAAAATAACTTCCGCTCATCTGGTCCCCCCCCTCCGGGAGTACCGGCCGCCAGGCCTGTAGAAGAGAGGAGCGTGCCTCGCGCATGCGCAGTAGGGTTCCCGGCGTGAAGCCAAAAGGCTACAGTGCCTGGCACCCACACTAGCAGCACCTGACAGTTGATGGAAACATCAGCTATGGGTGCTGACATCGCTGGACTCCAGGACAGTTAAGTGTCCATTTATTAAAAGCCAGCAGCTATAGTATGTGTAGCTGGCGGTTTTTATTTTTTTATTTTTTTGGGAGGGACATCCCTTTAGCTCAGGCCTATTTTATATACCTTTATTTGAAATTGAGATTAATTTCTTAACCACTTAAGGACCGCCTACTGCACATATACGTCGGCAGAATGGCACGGCTGGGCACATCAACGTATATATACGTTGATTTTAGTACCCAGCAGTGGGTCACGGGCGCGCGCCCGCGGCGTGCTCCCGTGACCCGGTCCGAAGCTCCAGGACTGGGACCGCAGGACTCGCAAACCCGATCGCCGCTGCAGTGCGGCGATCCGCCCCTGGAGCTGAAGAACGAGGAGAGCCGTGTGTAAACACGGCTTCCCCGTGCTTCACTGTGGCCGCAGAATCGATCGCGTCATCCCTGTAATAGGGGGACGCGATCGATGACGTCACACCTACAGCCACACCCCCCTACAGTTGTAAACACACACACAGGGAACACTCAAAGTCACAGCGCCCCCTGTAGTTAACTCCCAAACTGCAACTGTCATTTTCACAGTAAACAATGCAATTTAGCCCTGGTTCACACTGTGCTGCGGGAGTGAAATCGCGCGATTTCAGCTGAACTCTCACGATTTCACTCCCTCTGGCAGTCCCGATTTCGGCACGATTTAGGAGACATTTGTGCAGGGTTCTGCACAGATGTCAATGTAAATCGCGTCCTGAAATCGCAAAAAGTAGTACAGGAACTACTTTTTGAAATCGGTGCAGCGCCGCAGATGCGGCGTCGCACCGATTAGGACGGTGTCATTGCCGGCAATTGCCGCCGATTTGAGATGCGATTTCACATGTGAAATCGCATCTCAAATCGAACTAAATCGTACCCAGTGTGAACCTGGGCTTAAATGCATTTTTTGCTGTGAAAATGACAATTGTCCCAAAAATGTGTCAAAATTGTCCGAAGTGTCCGCCATAATTCGCAGTCATGAAAAAAATCGCTGATCGCCGCTATTAGTAGTAAAAAAAAAAAAATTAATAAAAATGCAATAAAACTATGCCTTATTTTGTAAACGCTATAAATTTTGCGAAAACCAACCGATAAATGCTTATTGCGATATTTTTTTTACCAAAAATAGGTAGAATACATATCGGTCTAAACTGAGGAAAAAAAATGTTTTTTTATATATTTTTGGGGGATATTTATTATAGCAAAAAGTAAAAAATATTGCATTTTTTTAAAAATTGTCGCTCTATTTTTGTTTATAGCGCAAAAAATAAAAACCGCAGAGGTGATCAAATATCACCAAAAGAAAGCTCTATTTGTGGGGAAAAAAGGACACCAATTTTGTTTGGGAGCCACATCGCACGACCGCGCAATTGTCAGTTAAAACGACGCAGTGCCGAATCGCAAAAAGGGGCAAGGTCCTTTACCTGCATTTTGGTCCGGGTCTTAAGTGGTTAATCAATACCACATACAGTTGAGGAATACAGTAGTATCCGCTCTCCACCCCTAGTCTTATGACTGAGCAGTGGACAACCAGCAATAGATTAAATAGGTCATCACTCTTTGTTTAAGCTGGTCATATATTATACAATTTTCTCCAGAGTTACCTTGGCCTTGCCTGATTGCATACAAATTGAAAGTGTTTAGGTTTGACCTCAAAATATATGGTTCTGGTAGATCTAATGAAAAATTGTACAAGAAAATTGTATAATGTACTCTACTCTCTTCTATCAGCATGTTTATTGTCATTATAATTGCATGCAGCACATTAGTGTCCAGTCTACAGTGCTACTTTATTTTATTATGGAATTACAGGAGGATGACACCAAGTCCAATTCAGACACTAATTAAAAAAAAAATAAAAAAAAATCATGATATATATGTACGTCCACAGAATGGTACGTACAGGCAGATGGGCGTACATGTACGTCCCTGCCTTCTTGCGGGTCGGGGGTCCGATCGGGACCCCCTCGCTACATGCGGCGGGTGTCTTACCTCTGGGAGCGATCCGGGATGAGGGGGCGGCTGTTCGCTTTTGTCCGCCCCCTCGTGATCGCTCCCAGCGAATCCGCAGAGCCTCCGCCCTGCACTTCCTCTGCCTGTGTAATGTAAACACTGGCAGAGGAAGTGATGTCAGCTCTCCTCTCGGCGGTATTTTCAATCCGACGAGAGGAGAGAAGACATCACATAGTAAGTCGCACCAACACTACACTGACACCGCACACATTTAACCCCTTCTGATCACCCCCCCAGCCCCCTGTCACAGTGTCACTGATTGCAGTGATCATATATTTACTGATCAGTGCATTTAGTGTCAGTGACAGTTAGTGTGACAGGCAGTTAGTGTTAGGTTCAGGGTAGCCCTGTACCCCCCCTAATAAAGGTTTAACCCCTTGATCACCGCCCTAGTTAACCCTTTCACCCCCTATTGCCAGTGTCACTCAGCGATCGGTTTTCTGATCACTGTATTAGTGTCACTGTTGCCGCTAGGTAGCTTATTTATTTTTTTATATTTTTTGTTTATAGCGCAAATATAAAAAATCGCAGAGGCATTTAAATACCATCAAAAGAAAGCTCTATTTGTGGGAAGGAAAGGACGCAAATTTTGTTTGGGAGCCACGTCGCACGACCGCGCAATTGTCTGTTAAAGCGACGCAGTGCCGAATTGTAAAAACGCCTTTGGGCATTTAGCAGCATATTGGTCCGGGGCTTAAGTGGTTAAGAGATACATTCATTTGTGACTTTTATATCTGCCTGGAGTTTCGTTTTTGTGCTACATAGACAAGAGTACACACCTAAACGCCTTTTAATCCTTGTATTATCATGTACCTTTCACAGAAAAAGTGTATACACAGACAAAACATAAACCATAATCAATATGAATGTACATTGCATTACTTCACTAAACCAGTTTGTCTAGCTGTGGTAGTGAGGAACCTAGCCATGTAACTTTTCTCAAGATTGTGCATAGTAACACCTAAAAAACAATGGTAGGATAGTTGAAAAGCAGGTTTTGAACAATAGGTGCGTAACGCTAGAAATAAGAATATATCAGCTGTCTCGATTATCCGCTTGGCTTGCTTTATATATTTGGTTTCATAGAATGTGACGTTTTTTATCTGGGCATCACTTCACTGACTTTTGTAGTCTATGTTTAAGACCTGAATAAATAGAGAACTCTGCGCTATGGTAATATTAAATATATTAAAGAAGCTGCTCCCCTAAAGTTGTATGAAAACAACTTTAGCAATGTGGGGTGTGTATAATAATAAGGAGGTGCTAAGATTAAGTGATAAATAAATTCCAAATTCTAGCTTGAAACAATATATTAACTATAAGGTCAACAATATAATAGTGATTTAAAGTGCAAGAGCTTATATAATAACAACATCAAAAAATAGGTGCAAACAGGTCCAAAAAATGCAGCAATGGTCACTAAATGATAAGCATTGGTGAGTCTGTGCATCAAATGGTTGACTTGAGAGTAGACATCATCATCACGGAACAGATATCAAACTAGCGACACGGTGAGAGGTAGAGGTAAGTGCCTACTTAACACACCACCATGACCCTTTGTTTTTTTTAAAAGGGATTAGTGGAGCTTTAGCACAGTTGGTGCCCTAAGGTCTGTACTGGTACCTGGATGGGACTGGCCAGGAATGGACTACCACTCTTGTGGTAGGTGTAGCGTGCATTCCACCGCCCCTCTGTGCCAAATTCGGAAGTAGCTGAACGTGACCAGCTAATTTTTTATAGGTTTTGGTATCACTTAATTTGTCGTTTTTCAGAACCCGAAAAATGATGTGAAGCCCAAACACGATCATTTTAAATGACATTTTTTTTTTAATGCCGAAAAATGATCGTGTGTACGCGGCATCATAGTTAATATATTGTTTCAAGCTAGAATTTGGAATTTATTTATCACCTACTATGTTTAAGACCTCATGTACACTAGACGTTTTATCAGCTCCTCCTAGGGGTGTCTGGAGATTTTTTTTCCCTGCCTCTAAACACCCCTCCATGTTAGCTTTGTCCATGCACACATAGGCTTTTAACAGCATTTAAAAGTGCCAAAAAGCTAGTGCTTTATGCCCCATATACACGATCGTAAATTCCGACAGCAAAAGTCTGATGTGAGCTTTTGAACGGAAATTGCGACCGTGTGTATGCTCCATCTGAGTTTTGCTGTCGGAATTTCCACCAACAAAAGATTAAGCGTTGGTTCTCAAATTTTACGTTGAAAAAAAATCCAGAATTCAGAAATTCTGATCGTCTGTAGCAATTCTGACGCGCAAAATTCCGACACATTCTCGTAAACAATTTGACGCAAGCTCGCCGTAGTGTTGTACGTCACCTTGTTCTTGGCAGACGAAAGTTCAAAGAGCTTTTGAGTGACCGCGTGTATGCAAGCCAAGCTTGAGCGGAATTCCGTCGGAAAAAACATCCAAGATTTTTCCGTCGTAAAATCCGATCGTGTGTACTAGCATTATTCAATTTTAATGCCTAGAATAAATGGTTTGTTCTGGCCAATGAAATGAATTTACAGCCAAAAGTTTGACACCTGTAAAGCCGCGTACACACAATCAAATCTATCTGCTGGAAACGGTCTGCCAGACCGTCCCAGCAGACAGATTTGATCGTGTGTACGGGCGAGCAGACGGATTTGGCCAGCCGACAGATTTTAAAGCCTGCTTTAAAATCTGTCGGCTGGGAATCCGTCCGCCCGCCATGTCTGCTGGTTAGTACGCTAACCAGCAGACATATCTTCTCGCACATGCGCCGAATGGATTCGACGCATGCGCGGAAGTAATTTACTTCCTGGCGCGGTGACGTGGTGGCATCAACGTCACCGCCACGTCAATGCGCTGTCTGCTGGCGGGGATTTTGGTTTGATCGTGTGTACAGCGATCAAACCAAAACGGCCAGCAGACAGATTTGTTCAAATCGGTCTGTTCGACCGATTTGAACAAATCTATTTGCTCGTGTGTGTACGGGGCCTTAAAGTTCCTAAAAGTCTGTAAAAGCTTTAGACACTTTTACAAGTGACAGGCCTTTTTTTTTCTGCTTAAATGCTGGTGGCTTCTAGGAGAATTAAAAAAATGTACTGCATAAGGCCTAAAGGAAATCAATGAATTAAAAACGGTTTTGTATCAAAAAGTCATTCTACCTATATCAGATTTTTACTGTTGAGTCAAACTACCTCAAATGTTCTTATATCTCTTAGGGATCTCAGCTGACTGAGGTATATGTGCTTGGGTTCATGGGTTTGCACATCTGCTGTGGCCAAAAGGAGTCTCCACTCTCCCTGTTGGACTTCACCATCTATCTTTAAAACAGAGTTATGCCTCATACACACGGTCGGACCATGCAAAAGTCTGTCGGAAAGATTCTCTGTCTAAGGTCCGTCGGACTTCCGACCAAAAAAGTCAGATGGAGGCTACACACGGCCGGACTTTCTGAGAAAAAAAGCCTGTCTGACTTTTTTTCTCGGAAAGTACGACCATGTGTACGAGGCATAAGAACACAAAAAATATTATTGGGAACACCCAGAATTGACAGGGAAGATTTTGGAAATGTGGCAAGGAAACCTTGTTAATGGAGACTCCAAGACATACAGTATCTCACAAAAGTGAGTACACTCCCTCACATTTTTGTAATATCTTTTCATGTGACAACACTGATAAAATGACACTTTGCTACAATGTAAAGTAATGAGTGTACAGCTTGTATAACAGTGTCAATTTGCTGTCCCCTCAAAATAACTCAACACACAGCCATTAATGTCTAAACCGCTGGCATCAAAAGTGAGTACACCCCTAAGTGAATATGTCCAAATTGGGCCCAAAGTGTCAATATTTTGTGTGGCCACCATTATTTTCCAGCACTTCCTTAACCTTCTTGGGGATGGAGTTCACCAGAGCTTCACAGGTTGCCACTGGAGTCTTCTTCTACTTTATGATTACCTTTATGATGACATCACAGAGCTGGTGGATGTTAGAGAACTTGAACTCCTCCACCTTCCTTTTGAGGATGCCCCACAGATGCTTAATAGGGTTTAGGTCTGGAGATATGCTTGGCCAATCCACCACCTTTACCCTCAGCTTCTTTAGCAAGGCAGTGGTCATCTGATAGAATAAACATACAAAATTGTGAGGGCTGTACTCAATTTTGTGAGATACTGTATAAGAGTCCATGAGCTGACTTGGCCCATCTATACCAATTGCAGTATGTGGGAACATAACATAAAAAAAAAACCTGACACTGGTTTTTAAACTTTCTACTTTATCCAAAACTAGAGATACATTTAAATCAAAGCCACCAATCAGTTTAAAACATTGTAAAAGTTTGATTGCAAAGGTGGTTGTAAGCAATATAGCTTATTTTTATTGAAGACAGTCTTAAAATCAGGATTCGCTGAGAACATTCCATTATCAGCTGCAGGTAAATGCAGCTATAGACAAGCCAGAGCCAACCGTCTGAAGCCTCATACACACGACCAGTTTTTCCGGCAGGAAAACTGCCAGGAGAGCTTTTGGCCGGGGAAACCGGACATGTGTATGCCTCCTCACAGTTTTCCCATCAGGAAAACAGCTGGGAATGCTGGCTGAAAAATAGAGAACCTGCTCTCTATTTTCCTGTCCGAATTCCTGGTGTTTTTTTTCCGCCAGATCCACTACTTACCTGTGGGAAAACTGCAGGGCAGTGCCGATGGAGCATACACACGGCCGGGATTCCCGGCCAAAGCTCCATGGCAGTTTTCCTGCCGGGTTCTCGGCTTTCCCCTCAGTTTTCTCAGCTGACTTTTTACCGTGGAGAAAACTGAGTGTGTGTACAGAGCTTAACAATGTGCAGACAGACCTGTCACCAGGGAAAACCAGTAATGATTGGTAAGGTTTTCTAACCTGTTAATGCTGGGTCAGGTTGTGAATTGCCCAATAAACATAAATCTTTCCATACACATATTACATTTTGTCTAAATCCTGCAGAATTGGCCAAAATGTGTTAATTTGGTGGCCCTCTCGGCACCACCCTGCTCAACAAAAGTTTTTCAATTGACTTTTGCCAAAGAAGTCAGGTGGAAAATTCTGGATTGAACAGCAACTGCATCCAATCAGATTCAATCACAGTTCCGGTATTATGACAGCTGTGGGTGTGGACTGTCAGAATACAATAGCCGATACTCCAGATTCATTCATTTGCGCCTGTAAGCATGAACGGGCCATTTTAATCCCAACAGCTTTTGTAATAATGTTTCAGTGCAAAACGAAACTGACAAAAAGTATTCTAATATTCACAGCTTGGTAAAGCCCATTAGGTCTCAGGTGTGTAAAAAAAGAACACCAGTACACTAGACCTTCTCAACTGCAACTAGACCTCTGCAAACATGCCTAAGATTCACCCGGAGACTAAAGTGTTGATTATCAACAGGCTGAAGACCAGATCCACTGCTGATGTGGCAGACACCTTCAATGTGTCTCAGCGTCAAGTTCAGAGGATAAAAAAAAGATTTAAAGAGACTGGAGACGTTTTGGACAAGGCCAGGCTAGGCCAACCCCGCAAGACAACTGCTCGAGAGGACCGTTTGTTGGCTTGAAAATCCAAGGCCAGCCCATTTTCCACTGCAGCAGAGCTCCACGAGACCTGGTCACCTGAAGTCCCTGTGTCAACCAGAACAGTTTGTCGGATTCTGTCTCGAAATGGCCTCCATGGTCGAATCAGTGCCCATAAGCCAGCACTAAACAAAAAACAATTGAAAAACCGTGTGGCATTTGCCAAGGGCCACAGCCTGCTAAAAGAATGGACTCTGGAAAAGGGGCAGAAGATTTTTCAGATAAATCTTCTGTTGAATTACACCACAGTCGCAGCAAATATTGCAGGAGTAAGGTTTTTTTTCAGCCAAGGGAAACTGAAAATTAGAGGGGCTATTATGAATATATTGACTGCGTGGTTAATCCAAAAATAGATCCTTTATTAAATAAATTGACACATCATATGAGGAAAATGTGTTGTTACAGGGGAGCTAGATACAATTACTGTGAGACCTGGGCCACTTGATCTTAAGCCCCAGTGGCCCAGGTCTCACAGTAATTGTATCTAGCTCCCCTGTAACAACACATTTTCCTCATATCGTGTCAATTTATTTAATAAAGGATCTATTTTTGGATTAACCACGCAGTCAATATATTCATAATAGCCCCTCTAATTTTCAGTCTCCCTTGGCTGAAAAAAAAACCTTTTTATATATGCAAATAGGGACTGAACCATTGACTGAACACATGATTCCTCTATAGCCTCATTCTCTCAACTTTAACTAAATATTGCAGGAGACCTACTGGAACCCGCATGGAGCCAAGATTTACCCAGAAAACAGTGAAGTTTGGTGGAGGCAAAATCATGGTCTGGGGTAACCTCCAGTATGGGGGTGTGCGAAGGATCTGCAGGGTGGAAGACATCAATAGTCTAAAATACCAAGAAATCTTAGCTACCTCTTATATTCCCAACCATAAAAAAGGCTAAAATGTTGCAGCAGGATGGTGCTCCATCACATACTTTCATCTCCACATCAAAGTTCCTTAAGGCAAAGAAGATCAAGATGCTCCAGGATTGGCCAGCCCAGTCACCAGACATGAACATCATTGAGCATATGTGGTGTAAGATGAAAGAGGAAGCATGGAAGACGAAACTAAAGAATATTGATGAACTCTGGGAGGCATGTAAGACTGTTTTCTTTGCTATTCCTGATGACTTCATCAATAGATTGTATGAATCCTTGCCAAACCGCACGGATGCTGTCCTTCAAGCTTATGGAAGTCATACAAGATATAAAATTTGGATCTCACAGCACCACTACTTAATTTGCTGACATATTTTTGGATTTTCAGTAAAGTTGTTCAATTTCTGTATAGGCAAAAATTTGACCTGTCTTGATTAAATGATAAATCTTTTTTCAGTGAAACTAATTTATTTCAGTGCATTAAACATCATTTGGGAGGGCTTTAGCTTTTCATATGATCTATTTCTAACACCAATTAATTAATTAAAAGTCAGGTTAATAGCAGGAGTTTCCACAAAATAGAGAAGCGACAAGACTTTTGTCAGGGACTGTATATATATTGTAGCAGAGCGTCCCAGAGAGAGCCTGGGAAAGTCCAGTTCGGGGTTTATACCTCTCCCAGGCTCCTCTCTTACACGTTCAGGGATCTCTGATCCCTGATCCAGGTCAGGTGTTGGCCCTCTCCCCCAGGCCAATTTAAGCTCACCTGAGCTAACAGCCATTGCTCTGTCCTGGGAAACAGATAGTGTGGATCTGTAGGAGCAAGGAGGTTGTTAAAAGACTGGTGAGCAGTTTGTATTTTGAGCTAACAAGCGGTAGGCTTGTTTAGCTTAGTAGTTAGGGCCTACATATCGTGTAGTTAGAGCCGAGACACGGCTAGGTGTTTGTTTAAACTACTTTTGTTTGTTTTGTTTTCTGCACACTGTACAGCACCTGTAAATAGACTTTGTATAGCACCAATAAAAATCCCACTGTTGTTCACTTATCCTATGGACTTTGGTATCTGTGCCTGCTCATCCCAGGGAGCTTTTGTACCCGCTACCTATCCCCAGCTTACATATGGTGGAGGCTGCGATCAGCAGTAGTAAGTTACTATTTTAAAAGGCCAGTACCTAAAGTGACAACATGGAGGAAATCCTCAAACAAATGATGTTATCCAATGCTGCACAACAGCAAACTAACGCTGCATTGCAGCAAGCCAATGCTATCGCACAGGAGCAAACCAAGGCGCTGTACAAACAGATTGGTGCTGCACAGGAGCAATCGCAGAGGCAGATTAGTGCTGTACAGGAGCAATCGCAGAGGCTGTTTGAACAGCTTGCCACTGCTGCAGAAGTGGATAGGAAAACCCTGACTAAGGTTGCAGAGACGCTAGCACAGTGGGCACCTGCGGAAATTAAGGATATGGGAGACAAGCCTTCAGCCATCCATGTGGCTCGCTTTCTGTCTAAAATGACTACGGATGATGATCCAGAGGCCTTCCTGTTAACGTTTGAACGGACCGCTGAGAGGGAATGTTGGCCTAAAACCAAGTGGGCAGGACTGATTGCCCCCTTACTTTCTGGTGAATCGCAGAAGGCCTACTATGATCTGGAGTCAGCAGAAGCAGAAGACTACGAAAAGGTCAAGCAGGAAATTCTGGCGCGACTCGGCGTCACCTTGGCCGTTCGAGCCCAACGGGTCCACAGCTGGTTCTTCAAAATCGAGAGGCCCCCAAGATCGCAGATGTTCGACCTAATCCACCTGGTGCGAAAATGGCTACAGCCTGAGTCCCTGTCTGCGCCACAAATAGTGGAGCGTGTGGTCATGGACCAATTCCTGAGGTCCCTCCCCATTCCCCTGCAGAAGTGGGTGAGTCAAGGGTACCCCAAGTCGGCAGATAACCTGGTGGAACTCGTCGAAAGGTACTTTGCTGCAGAGAACCTGGTCACCACCCCAACAACCGCACGGACTTTCCACCCAAAGCCACGGTCTCCCCAGGCAACCGGTAAGACTGTTCCAGGGGAAGTGGGTGGTAAGCATGGCAAGGAAATAGGGGGGAGGATTTTTGGTGCCAGGACTGAAGTTTGGCGTCCCAAGCAAGGGAAACCACTGCCTGTCAGCAAACCAACTTGGGGAAACATCAGGTGTTTTCGTTGCCAAGAGCTGGGACATGTTGCAGCAAACTGTCCATTGACTGATGAACCAATGCAGTGTGATCTGTCTATTAGAAGGCAGTCCATGTTTGCTGCTGTTTCATGCGCTGCAGCGCCAAATGTGGGGAAACACATGTGTCACATGACTGTTAATGATAAGCCTATTACGGCCTTACTGGACTCTGGAAGTCTGGTTACTTTGGTTACAGCTGAGATGGTTGAAACTGTGAATTTTCATGCTAAAAAAGTTGCTGTGATCTGTGTACATGGGGATACACGGGAGTATCCTATAGCCACAGTTCAGTTTAAAACTGGCTTAGGTACGGTGTCCCATGCGGTCGGACTTGTGCCCCACTTGGTGCACGAGGCCATCATTGGTAGGGACTTCCCTAAGTTTTGGGAACTGTGGGATCGTCCCGACCCGGTCGCAGTACCTGACTCAGTCGCAGAGCCAGAGCTTCTGACTACTTCCGATATTGTGGGTTCAGGGGACTCATCTCAGGGCTCTCCGAGTTTTCCTTTCTCGGTTATGGCAGGAGAGCTGGAGGAGCCTGAGGAAGTCCCCACAACCAGTAGAGCCGGACAGCCGTCTGCCGACTCGGAGCCTATGTTGGAGTTTACTGACCTTAATGTGCACAAGGAAAATTTTGGTACTGAGCAGAGAAAAGACCCTACCCTTGCCAGGGCCTGGGAAAATGTAATGGTGATTAATGATGTACCTGTTGAACCAGGGGATAGGCCCTGTTTTCCTTATTTCAGCAGCAATGATGATTTACTGTATCGTGTATGTAAAAAGAATGATGAAGTTACTGAACAGTTGGTGGTCCCCAAGCCTTACAGAAGGGTGGTGTTGGAACTTGCCCATGGGCACTTGCTAGGAGGCCATTTAGGGGTTGAGAAAACCACTGAAAGAGTGTTGCGCAGGTTTTACTGGCCTGGGATACAGAAAAATATTGAGAATTATTGTCAATCCTGTCCTGTGTGTCAGATGTCAGCCCCCCAGCCCCACTTCCGAAGTCCTTTAGTGCCCTTGCCCATTATTGAAGTGCCCTTCGAGAGGATTGCCATGGACCTTGTGGGTCCCCTCCCCAAATCCGCCCGTGGTCATCAGCATATCCTAGTGATTATGGATTACGCTACCCGTTACCCTGAGGCCGTTCCCTTACGCGCCGCATCTGCTAAAAATATTGCCAAAGAGCTGTTTATGGTATTCAGTCGGGTGGGCATCCCTAAAGAAATCCTGACAGACCAGGGTACCCCATTTATGTCACGGATAACTAGGGAGCTGTGCAAGTTATTTAAGGTGACGCAGTTGCGAACCTCTGTGTATCATCCGCAAACGGATGGCTTGGTGGAACGTTTCAATAAGACGTTAAAGGGCATGTTAAAAAAGGTTGTTGACAAAGATGGGAAAGACTGGGACTTCCTGATACCGTACCTGATGTTTGCTATCAGGGAGGTTCCCCAGTCCTCTACAGGGTACTCTCCATTTGAGTTGCTTTATGGGAGACACCCTCGGGGACTCTTGGACATAGCCAAGGAAACTTGGGAGGGGGAACAGACACCCCACAAAAGTGTAATTGAGCATATCGCTCAAATGCAGGACAGGATTGCAGCCGTAATACCAGTGGTGAAAGAACATTTACTACAGGCTCAAGCAGCCCAACAGAGAATATACAACCGGGGGGCCCAACTCCGTGTTTTCTCACCGGGTGACAGGGTCCTCGTTTTAGTTCCCACTGTTGAGAGCAAGTTCCTGGCTAAGTGGCAGGGCCCCTTTGAAGTAATTGAAAGAGTTGGGGAAGTCAATTACAAGGTGTATCAACCAGGTAAAAGGAAGCCCGAACAGATTTACCACGTGAACCTGTTAAAGCCCTGGAAGGATAGACTGGCGTTAACTGCGAGGTCCCTATCGGTAAAGCCTAAGGGTACTGAATCCCTTCTGATCCCTGAGGTCACGATTCCAGACACCCTGTCATATTCCCAAAAACAGGAAGCTAGAGAGTTCCTAATAAGGAATAGAGAGAAATTTTCAGAGTTGCCTGGCACGACTTCAGCGGTTCAGCATGATATTGTTACTGAACCTGGGGTCCGTGTCAAGCTCAAACCATACCGAATTCCTGAAGCGAGGAGAAAGGACATCAGTGATGAAGTTAGAAGGATGTTGGAACTAGATGTCATTGAGGAATCCAATAGTGACTGGTCTAGCCCCATCGTGTTGGTCCCAAAACCGGATGGCACTTGGAGGTTTTGTAACGACTTCAGAAAGCTCAATGCAGTAACAAAGTTTGACACGTACCCGATGCCTAGGGTAGATGAACTTATAGACCGACTGGGCAAGGCCCGTTATCTGACCACTTTGGACTTGACCAAAGGATATTGGCAAATACCCCTGACTAATAGTGCCAAAGAAAAGACTGCGTTTGTGACCCCGGAGGGATCATTCCAGTATAAGAAAATGCCTTTTGGGTTGCAAAATGCCCCTGCAACCTTTCAGAGGGCCATGGACAGGACCCTAAGACCGCACCAGCAGTATGCTGCAGCTTATTTAGATGACATAGTGGTGCATAGCACTGATTGGGAGTCTCACTTGCCCCGTGTCCAAGCTGTCCTTGATTCCCTCTTCAAGGAAGGTTTTACGGCAAATCCCAAAAAATGTGCCATTGGTTTGGAGGAAGCCAAGTATTTGGGCTACACTATTGGCCGTGGAGTTATTAAACCCCAAGTGAATAAAGTAGAAGCCATCCAGGAGTGGCCACGTCCTGCAAACAAGAAGCAGGTCAGGGCCTTTCTTGGCATTGCGGGATATTATAGAAGGTTTATTCCAAATTTTGCCACTATAGCTGCCCCACTGACAGACCTGACGAAAGGGAAAGACTCCGTAATGATAAAATGGTCCCCAGTAGCAGAAGAATCTTTCCAAGTCCTGAAGAAGGCTCTTTGTGCACAGCCAGTGCTATACTCCCCCGATTTCTCCAAAGATTTTTTGGTTCAGACAGATGCCTCTGATGTAGGTATCGGGGCAGTACTATCACAGGTATACAATGGGGAAGAACACCCTGTGGTCTACCTAAGCAGAAAGCTCAATGATCATGAGAAAAAATATGCAGTCATTGAAAAGGAATGTTTAGCCATAAAGTGGGCCGTGGACGCGCTCAGGTACTACCTGTTAGGGCGCCAGTTTGAGTTAATAACTGACCATGCTCCCCTGAAATGGATGGCCCAAAAGAAGGAGACTAATAGGCGGGTGAACCGGTGGTTTTTGGCCCTCCAGGATTATTCCTTTACAGTAAAACACAGGCCAGGGGTTGAGATGGGTAATGTAGATGCCCTGTCCCGTGTTCACTCCTGTTGGGCTACAGGTGTTCCAACCCTGGGGTTGAAACAAGAGGGGAGGGTGTGTAGCAGAGCGTCCCAGAGAGAGCCTGGGAAAGTCCAGTTCGGGGTTTATACCTCTCCCAGGCTCCTCTCTTACACGTTCAGGGATCTCTGATCCCTGATCCAGGTCAGGTGTTGGCCCTCTCCCCCAGGCCAATTTAAGCTCACCTGAGCTAACAGCCATTGCTCTGTCCTGGGAAACAGATAGTGTGGATCTGTAGGAGCAAGGAGGTTGTTAAAAGACTGGTGAGCAGTTTGTATTTTGAGCTAACAAGCGGTAGGCTTGTTTAGCTTAGTAGTTAGGGCCTACATATCGTGTAGTTAGAGCCGAGACACGGCTAGGTGTTTGTTTAAACTACTTTTGTTTGTTTTGTTTTCTGCACACTGTACAGCACCTGTAAATAGACTTTGTATAGCACCAATAAAAATCCCACTGTTGTTCACTTATCCTATGGACTTTGGTATCTGTGCCTGCTCATCCCAGGGAGCTTTTGTACCCGCTACCTATCCCCAGCTTACAATATATATATGTAATATTATATAATAATATATATAATATAATAATTTATATCATTTAACTTGATAATATAATTATATAACGATTATATATCTGCCCTGCCTTCAAGTATCACAAGTGATTGCTGAAACGTCATCAGAACAGAGTTCACATTTCTAAAGAAACTTTGACCTTGCACATTCCGAGTGTACCCTTGCCCTTTGAGAAAGATTTACTGTACATGCATATGTCATCTTTCCATGAACCTATTATTTTTATTACTTCCGTCTGATCCTGATATTAAAGCGGAGGTTCACCCTAAAAAACAACTATGTACCATGCCATCCTGCATATTAGTGTCAGCTACAGTATGCCTATATTTTATTTTTTTGCGCTGTACTTACAGATTAATCTATTCGTTTGTTTCAGGCTACCGCGGGGTAATAGGCGTTCCTATCAAGAGGGGAACATGATTGACGGCCGGCTATGGCGCGTCACGCATTCCGAAAATAGCCGGAGTAGACTCGGCTCTTCACGGCGCCTGCGCACAGACTAGGAGCTGACTGCGCAGGTGCCCGTGTAGGACTCGGCTCTTCACGGCGCCTGCGCAGTCAGCTCCTAGTCTGTGCGCAGGAGCCATGAAGAGCCGAGTCCTACTCCGGCTATTTTCGGAACGCGTGACGCGCCATAGCCGGCCGTCAATCATGTTCCCCTCTTGATAGGAACGCCTATTACCCCGCGGTAGCCTGAAACAAATCATGTTCCCCTCTTGATAGGAACGCCTATTTCCTGCCCGGAGTCTGAAACGAAAAAAACAGATTAAACTGTAAGTACAGCACAGAAAAATAAATAAAGGCATACTGTAGCTCACGCTAGTATGCTGAATGTCAGTGGAGACAAAGATTTTTTATTTTTTTAGGGTGAACCCCCTCTTTAAGATTATGCTAAATCACTTTGAAAGTCATCCAAAAACATTCTAATGACAGGTCCCAGAACCCCTTCCCCACTCTTAAAAATAAATGTCTGCATTTCCTTAAGTGTTCCATTAGATAGATATCCTGTTCTAGGAAAGAAATAAAGGATGTTTGTAACTCTTTTTTTAATAAGCCAGCTGTGTGATCAAAAAAACCTCAAAACAAACAGATTCCCCCATCTACACATATGAATCGGATGCTGGAATCCTCCACTGTCAGAATACACTGATTGTTGCTGCAGCCGATTGGCTTAACCACTTCCCGCCAGGTCAATAGTCAATTGACGTCCGGGAAGTGGTTCTGTAATCCTGACTGGATGTCTATTGACGTCCTACAGGATTACATGCCGGCGCACGCCCGTGGGGGCGCGCATCGCGGCGATCGGTGATGCAGGGTGTCAATCAGACAACCTGCATCTCCGATCTCGGTAAAGAGCCACCGGCGGAGACTCTTTACCACATGATCAGCCGTGTCCAATCACAGCTGATCACGATGTAAACAGGAAGAGCCGTTGATCGGCTCTTCTTCACTCGCGTCTGACAGACGCGAGTAGAGGACAGCTGATCGACGGCTCTGACAGGGGGGGTTTGCGCTGATTGTTTATCAGCGCAGCCCCCTCTCTGATGCCGACACTGGACAATCAGGGAGTGCCCCCGGTGCTCAATAGAGCAAAAATAGGCAATAAAAAACAAAACACAAAAAATTGAACACAATCGATGCCAATCAGTGCCCACAAATGGGCACTGACTGGCAACATGGGCACTGACAGAAATGATGCTCAGCAATGTCATCAATGTCATCAGTGCCACCCAGTGTCCATCAGTGCCACCCAGTGTCCAGTGCCACCCATCAGTGCCGCCTATGAGTGCCCATCAGTGCCGCCTATGAGTGCCCATCAGTGCCGCCTATGAGTGCCCATCAGTGCAGCATACCAGTGCAGCATACCATCGGTGCCAATCAGTGCCGCCTCATCGGTGTCCATCAGTGCCACCTCATCGGTGCCCATATTGAAGAGGAAAACGTACTTATTTACAAAAATATTAACAGAAAAAAATAAAAATTGAATTTTTTTCTAAATTGTCTTTTTTAAGTTGTTGCGCAAAAAATAAAATCGCAGACGAACAAATACCACCAAAAGAAAGCTCTATTTGTGGGAACAAAATGATAAAAACTGGGTACAGTGTTGCATGACCGCGCAATTGTCATTCAAATTGCAACAGCGCTGAAAGCTGAAAATTGGCTTGGGTGGGAAGGTGCGTATGTGCACGGTATGGAAGTGGTTACATTTTATCAGCAGTCCAATTCAAGAAGAGTCCTGGTGACAGAAGGAGAGGGGGAAGAATGACACAGGCAAAGCTAATACAGACAGTGATAACAGTATAGAGAAGAACCTGTCAACTTTTTATTGCTATGTCCCAAATAGAAATATCAAGGGGACAGGGAGTGAGGGAAAATCCCAATGAGGTCTCAGACAATAATGACTAAAATGATGGGAGTACTAGCATTATCCAAATGTTGAACATTTAATAAAATTTGCTTTTGATGTTAATGTGGTATTAACCCCAAAACCAAAAATATAATATATTGCAGCTTACCAATCATCAGATGTGATAACTGCATTTTGTTTTTAATGTATATTTTAGGTTAATCCTAGTCCCTGTTACTTTTAGTGTTTTCTTTGACACATTTTACTGATATTCATCTTTTGGGTGAATATTATTGTTCTTTGCTTGTCAGTGCTTATCATAGTTGTTATTCCAATTTTTATATTTCTTGTAGCCCTGATGGAGGATAGACTTGGTCCCTGAAACACAGCTAACCCTTGCCTTTCTTATACTGGAATCTGCAAAAGGCCTTGGATGCCCAGGATTTTTTTGGCACCCTTATTAGCTTGATCACGCATTGAAGCGTTATGTGGCAGATCAAGGACTTCTCCTCTTCCAGTTGAAAATGGTAACAACTAGGGTTGTTCAGTAACTACAATACAACACCCTTTTCCTCTCTCATTAGGCTTACATATGGGAATTTGTCCTTTGGTTGGTTCACCTATGGTTTAACACAGTCTATCTCGCTAATTGGGATATTTCTATCCAGAGAGCTGTGCTTCCACGGTCGTCTCTTCCTGGTCTCCCGCCCTGTACACCCGAGGTATGAGCTGTCTCTTGGTCTACACTAATCGCTTTGTCTTTGCCCACCGATATATAAATGCAATAACTATACCATTTACCAAGATTTATGTTTATACTGTTATCATTATTCATATCTGATGTTTAATATGATGTCTTTACTACTTACATGTACTATATTTGTTATGTAATTTTGTTGATATGATGTCTCATTATGAACTTTCTACTTATATAGAATACCACCCACCGTGGGTTCCTAACGAAGCCCATATAGGGCGAAACTAGTTGAACCTCAACACGAGTGGAATAAAGAAGACTATTTGCAATTATTTGCATACACAGTACTTTTTCTACTCAACTATGATTGTTTTTAGCATGTGTTAAATATATTTATTCTAAATATGTATTAAGACATTTTTCTTATTTTTTCTAACTACTCACTGACTTCATGACTCAGATGTTTGGGGTTTGATCAAACTCTTATTTATACATCCATTATATCTATCCATCATGCATCATTAAAAATCCCATACCATATCCCATTTTGGGTAATATTTCTAATCATTTCATGTCCGAGGTTTACAACCACTTTAACATAATGTAATCAGGTTCTTGCTTGTGTTCACATACGTTTTTCCTTTTTGTTTCCTGCCTATACCAAAGACACAGAGGGGAATAATATTATAGGATG
Source organism: Rana kukunoris (assembly GCA_029574335.1). NCBI lineage: Eukaryota > Metazoa > Chordata > Amphibia > Anura > Ranidae > Rana > Rana kukunoris. The sequence goes on along the minus strand of CM056051.1, from coordinate 273,666,731 downwards.
TAAATATGCTTCCTTTTTTAGACAATACGGTTTTATAGGCATAGTACATTATTGTCCATGACTAGGTACTATAGTAAACCGACAAGGTTATGTGTATATATATTCTAAGTTCGAAATATTTGGATGTTGACCTGTTCTTGTGAGGCAAATATATACTGGTGCTGCAATTAATGGCCTATCCAATTGTAGGGAAAATGATAAAAAATAACATATTGGGTGCTGTTTCAAAGGATGTAGATTTAAAAAGCTGTGTGTGTGTGTGTGTGTTTGCAAACAAATGACTAAGCACCCCTATGTCTAGCCAGCTTGATTGTCTCCCATAATAATCTTAGAGGACTGACGTCTAAGTTAATAGCGCAAACTGCGTAGTTTTGTATGATTGTGATCTGCACATTTAGTCGGGCTAGAAAAACGTCAGCAAAGCTCTTTCAGATATTTAAGAGAGAACAGTTCTCTTTCGGCCAGATCTGACTAAGACTGCAAAATGCAATTACATTTTCATTTGCTCCTATCTATTCTGGTATCTCTGTGTTAAAACTAGAGTTTGATCTGTGAAAGCTTTGTTACTGCAAATTTGGTGATGTGGACACGTCACCCTCAATCATTGTAGTATCTTGATAATCTTTCCTTAATCAAACATTAATGCATTAGTACTGTATATTGCTTACCTGCTAAAAGCTATATACATGGTGGCCACCATACCTCTCTGCTTTCAAAGGCCTCTTCAATCAGATAACAAAACACGCACACCATAATAGGGTCACATTCATTTATCTATTACTGCAGGAACACAGACATTCGCACAGATGAACGGATTCCATCACATGACCATAGGCAGGGCTGGTGCTACCACTAGGCAAACTAGGCAGCCGCCTAGGGCGCACTGCCAGTGCACTTGGAAGTGCAGTCGCTGTAGATCTCAGGGGGACATGCAAGGAAACTAAAAAACTGATTAGAACATGATTAGATTATAAAATCAGCAGAGCTTCCCCTAATTTCATAGCTTCCCCTCAGATCTACAGCGATCTACAACGACTGCACTTTCAAGTGCACTTGCAGTGCAGAGTGGATTTGCCTTTAGTAAATCAACCCCAGTGTGTCAGAGGCGCAGCAGTGGCAGAGGACTGTGTCTGTGTCCTGACTCTTGAAGGAATGGAAGCAAGCAAACATTTATTGATGGGTACTGGTGAGGCTCCATTTGATGGGCGCTGGTGAGGCAGCATTGATGGGCGCTTGTAGGCTGCATTTGATGGGCATTGGTGAGGTTGCATTTGATGGGCGCTGGTGAGGCTCCATTTGATGGGCGCTGGTGGGCTGCATTTGATGGGCGCTTCATTAAACAGGTGGGGTATACATGGGCAAGGCAAAGGGGATGGATTTAGGGGTGGAGCCAGGGGGGGTGGCAAAATGAGGTTTCACCTAGGGTGTCAAAAATCCCTGACCATAGGACAAGTTTTCAGGAAGTAAACCCCTGATGGGGTTTACTTCCTCTTTGTTTCCCTGCAAAGGTAAAGCATAATGGGCTACTATGCATCACATAGTAGCCCATGATGTGTCACTTACCTGAAACCGAAGCCTGCAATGTCACCACTGTCCCCCTGTTCCACGAAGCGTCGATCTTTCACCTTCTTCATACTGGGTATCGCGGCAACGGCACTGTGATTGGCTGGAGCTGCGATAAAGTCAATCCTGCACATGTGCGCGGGAGCCACCAGTCACGGCACGATCTCATTTTGAAACGGCACGATCGCCATTTCTAAAGGTTTCTAAAGTGCGCTTGTGCCATTGTCTACAGCGAAAGGGCTGTAGACATCGGCACACGTCTCTTTTGTAAATATTTCCTAAACCATGTAGGTTTAGGAGATATTTTTTGCACCTACTGGTAAGCCTTAATCTAGGCTCACCTGTAGGTAAAACGTGGTTGTAAAGGGTTTACAACCTCTTTAAAGCTGCAGCAAAATACACAGTTACCCTACCCTGTTTTTTTTAGTGCATTTTGCAGGTGGCAGAAACGCACTACAGTCCATTTAACATGGTTTGCTATGGTGTGCCTTCACCTCTATGCCTTTTTCAGTGCATTTTTGTAAAGGGTCTTATATGCTTTTTCACATAAGTTTTGCATTGTGAGGTTTACATTTTTTTCTCTCCATAACACACTGTGTATAGCTGGTTGTTAAGGAGTGGGCTGGGGAACTGGCTGCCACGTCCTCAAAAAGTGATGAGTCATCAGCTGTCAGCGAGCTTCCCCGCTGACAGCTCAATGTAAAAACAATAAAAAAATTAAAAAATTGGCAAAAAATAGTGTGTGTTCGGGTCTGGTATGGAATTTAACTACTTGCCAACCAGCTGCTGCACTTATACTATGGCAGGTTGGCTTGGCCGCACAAATTGCCATCGGTGTACACCGTGCTCATACACGGCGATTTGTGGGACACCCATTGGCCAGCGGGGGAGCCAATCACAAGCCTATGATCATTCCACCCAGTGACAGAACAGTAAAGAGATACCATAGTAGACAGATCTCCATTCTGACAGGGGATGACATAACACATAGATCCTGTCTTTCTGCTATGCAAATCGCAGATCACCACCATTACTAGTAAAAAAAAGAAAAATCCATAAATCTATCCCTTATTTTGTAGACGTAGACACTATAACTTTTGCGCAAACCAATCAATATACACTTATTGGGAGTTTCTTAAGCAAAAATATGTAGCAGAATACAAATAGGCTTAAATTGAAGAAATCCATTTTTTTTAAAATTATTATTGGGTGTGTTTTATAGTAGAAAATAAAAAATATTATCCGAGCATGCAGCCTGGCAGGTCAAGAAAAGGAGGAGACGAGCAAGTGTCCCTCCCCGAACCATACCAGGCCACATGACCTTAACATGGGGGGTTCTTTAGGGCGATGGGGCCTTGACACCCCCCACCCCAAAGCATGTTGTCCCCATGTTGATGGGGGACAAGGACCTCTTCTCCACAACCCTGGCCCGTAGCTGTCGGGGTCTGCAGACGGGGGCTTATTGGAATCTGGAAGCCCCCTTCAACAACGGGGCACACTACACACGTTTTTGACAAGTCCTTTATTAAAAATAAAAAAACAATATCCTCCGGTGTAGATCCATCAGCCACAATGCCTGCTGCACCACCGGAACCAACAAAAAAAAAAGCCCCACTCGCTTGAAGGCTCCCACTGTCTGCCTGATCTGCCGTATGACAGTTCCTAAAAGCAAAGCCACCCTGCAATGTCACATGGTGGTACTGTCCACTGTGACGTTATCGATCAGTGCATGCTGGGCCGCAGCTGTAACAGGGACAGTTGCCACCAGGTGATGTGACGAGGAAGCCCGCTGGCAGCTGATGACTTATCGGTTGTTAAGGATGTGAACGCTGGCTTCCCGGTCGGCTCCTTAACAGCCAATTTGTTAAAAAAATAGCAAAACACATTAAAACACGACTGAAAACTGCATCAACCGAAACCACAAATACCAGTATATGAAGATAGTTTTAACTGCCAAAGGATTTGTATTTCTGTGAGCCAGTGTTATCTAGGCCCCCGTATCTGACAGCACAACTAGGTCCTGGTACTCAGTTGGAGCAGCAATAAAGCTAGAACAAACCAAAAACCTGCTGACTGGACATAAGGCACTTCTGTTTGGCACATTTGGAAAAAATAAAAAACAAAAACATCTCAACATCTTAAAGCCACTACTCTACTCTCACCGCAGACAGTTTTTCAGAGGACATTAGAAACTGCTGCCTGTGTGAACCTAGCCTTACGGCGGTAAAATATATCTCTTTCTACTAATATACATCAACATCATAAAATCTTTGCATAGAAAAACATATAAATCCTGCCCTGTGACTGCGGCGGATCGAATTACATTAGGATGGGCTGTTACTTACTAGCATGTCAGGTGTAGAATAGATGTCATGGCAAACAAAGTCGTACAACATGTAAAGTAACATCAATCAAAGTCTTAACTGACATGTCATACCAATACTTTGGCATGCAACCATTTACCCAGTATATATTGTGATGTGGCTATTTCCTTCAAGATTGTTACCTAGCAACAGAATATTTTTTCTGCTTTTTCCTGCAAACCACCTATTGTACACTGCAAACCTAACACACAATTGTTATAGTGAAAATAAGCTACAGTAGATAGTTGTATACTGTATGCTTTTAACATAGTGCATTTCCATGATGACCATACACTTCACATCCTATATATAATTGTGTGTGCGTGCATATATATAAAGGAATATCATATATTGCATATATTCAAAGGAAATTCAAAGCTCGTTTTGCTGGACTTCTCCTGCGGATCACAGAACTGCAGTTCGTTTTGCACTCCTGTGACCCGTTTTCAGCAGACAGCGGCTGAAGCCCACTGTCAGCTGACGTCACAGAGCCGATATAGGCTCGGGAAGGATTGCGACCATATGGTCGGGATCCACCCACATGCCTGGACCAGCAACCGACTCAGCCACTCAGCAAGCCACTAAGAGCCTGAGCCAGCCACTCCTGCCCCATCCACAGCCCAGTGCTTTAAAGGGTGTGGGTGGGCAAAGCAGAGAGCTGGTGACTGACTGACAGTCAACAGCTCTCTGCCCATGAAGCTGTGATAACTGAGCCATCAACGGTGTTTGATGGCTCAGTTCTCAGTGTTAGAGCCAGTGAGGGACAAATGTAGCATCGAACCGATGCTGCATCCATTTAGGTAAGTATGAGTCACAAAAAAAGTGAATCCCATACTAATCTTTTAAATAGACTTAAATGTGTACACTTTTAATTTTATACTATCTAAAGCAAACTTTTCTTAGTTCAGGATACAGAACTGAGCTATACAATTATTTTCTCATGTCTCTTTGGCCAACTATGCACCCAGGATTGCTTGATTATACTACAAATACATTAACTGGAACAGAAACGGCTGTGTACAAGGCTTAAACTGGGTGAGGAACAGTTATAACCTGCTACTAAGGTGAAGTTGTGGAAGCCAGTTTAATGTCATACACAATGGCATGACTGAGCACAGCAACAAGACACAAGGTAGTAAGGCCGCGTACACACGATCGGTCCATCCGATGAGAATGGTCTGATGGACCATTTTCACCGGTTCACCAATGAAGCTGACTGATGGTCTGATGTGCCTACACACCATCAGTTAAAAAAACAATCGTATTAGTACGCGGTGACATTTACGTGTTTTAACACAACGACGTGCTAAAAAAAACGAAGTTCAATGCTTTCAAGCATGCGCCGACTTGATTCTGAGCATGCGCGGTCTTTTAACCGATGCTTTTGCATACTAACGATTGGTTTTGACCTATCGGTTAGCCATCCAGCGGTTCAATTTTAAAGCAAGCCCTCTGTTTTTTGACCGAAGTATAACGGACCAATGGGGCCTACACATGATCGGTTTGGACCGATGTCCATTTTCAGCCTTATACTGCATCAGCAAGGTCTCTCGCTGGCAAAGCAGACTTAGGTTTCAAAATGCGCTGTATAAGCTATTTGGAAGAAGCACAAAGAAACGGGCAACGTTGAAGGCTGTAGATGCAGCGGTTGTCCAAGGAAACTTAATGCAGCAGATGAAAGACACATCATACTTACTTCCCTTTAACATTGGAAGATTTCCAGTTGCACTATCAGCACAGAACTGTCAGAAACTAGGGGTACCCAGGTACACCCATCTACTGTCCAGGAAAGTTTGGTTAGAAGCCTTTTTGGAAGAATTTTGTCCAAAAAGCCACACCTCTGACGTGGAAAAAAGGTTAAGCGAACTATGCACAAAAACATTGGGACTGGGAGGCAGAAAAATGTCAGCAGGTGTTCTAGACTGATGAGTCAAAAGTTTAGCTACATTTCTGCAAATGGAGTTGGAGATGTGGTCAGGATCGATAGTATTATCAATGCTAAGAAATACAGGCAGATACTTATCCAACATACCGTACCATCATGGAGGCATGCAATTGGCAAAAAATGTATTCTGCAGCAGGGCAACAACCCCAAACAAACAGCCAATCTTAGTAAGAGCTATCTTCAGCATCAAGAGCAAGAGCCCTTATCTCAACATCATCATGTCTGTTTGGAATTACATGAAGAAACAGAAGGATTTGAGGCAGCCTACATCCACAGAAGATCTGTGGTTAGTTCTCCAAGATGTTTGGAACAACCTACCTGCCAAATGGCAGGCAGGAGTGAAGTTGAGAATATAGAACAAAAAATAGAAACCGAACTGGTGTTAACACATGTAGAAATAAACAGATGCTGGCAACTAAATAGCAAGACAAAACTATGCATCATTATATAACAATATATAAGGCAAAATGCAATCTTACCAGATTGGTACAGAGTCCAATTCATCAGTTGTAAACACTTAGGAGGCAATCCAGTTTGCATCACTTGGTTGCAGTATATCGGACTGACTCACTCTCCAAGGTGTATGAACCCAGTAAGGACCATATATTGCAGACATCCACATGGAATCAAAGCGAAGGAAAACACATAGTGTAAATCCACTAAAAGCTTTAATATACATACGCGGTACAGGTCCTACTAACATGATAAAAATGAATATACACATAAAAACACAATTTCCAGGCTGTACAGCAAACATTCCAAGTATGGGGTGGCTTGACAGTGTCGCGTGTGTAGACTCAGCCCAACGCATTTAGTTCCCTAGGACATATTCTGGGGCATGACGATTGTCTCTGAAGTGGACTCTGTAGTGGAGTCATTCCAGTTTAATAAGATTGCATTTTGCCTATTGGTGACGGTTCATGTGGTGATTACAGCAATGGATTAGCATGACTATCGTTCAATTTCATCCGTGGTGTTTGTCGCCAAGGCACACACTTTGGACTCTTAAGTCTTCACAAATTCATATTTTCTTCACTTTCTATTGGGACTTTTTGTTAGTATTTATTATCACTGCTTTAGCACGGCAACATACATGTTATATGTAGCTGTAGTTGATTTAGTATTTATTATCACTGCTTTAACACAGCAACATACATGTTATATGTAGTTGAGAATATAGTATAGTATATACTATAATATATTATGGAATATAGTCAGAATCAGCACTAGTTGCTTGAAAGAATAGGTTGAGCAAGAAGCTGGGTCAGTAAGAGGGGCGACTCGTCAGGCGACTCAGCCACCTGACAAGTCGCGCTCCGCTCTGTTTAACCACTTTAGCCCCGGACCATATTGCTGTCCAAAGACAAGAGCACTTTTTGTGATTCGGCACTGCGTCGCTTTAACTGACAATTACGCGGTCGTGCGACGTGGCCCCCAAACAAAATTGGCGTCCTTGTTTTCCCACAAATAGAGCTTTCTTTTGGTGGTATTTGATCATCTCTGCGGTTTTTATTTTTTGCGCTATAAACAAATTCAATATTTTTTACATTTTGCTATAATAAATATCCCCAAAAAAGATATAAAAAAACATTTTTTTTCCTCAGTTTAGGCCGATACGTATTCTTCTACATATTTTTCGTAAAAAAAAAAAAATCGCAATTAGCGTTTATTGATTGGTTTGCGCAAAATTTATAGCGTTTACAAAAAAGGGGGTAGTTTTATGGCATTTTTATTAATATTTTTTTTTTACTAGTAATGGCGGCGATCAGCGTTTTTTTTCGGTACTGCGATGTCATGGCGGACACATCGGACACTTTTGACACATTTTTGGGACCATTGCCATTTTTATAGCGATCAATGCTATAAAAATGCATTGGATTACTATAAAAATGCCATTGGCAGTGAAGGGGTTAACACTAGGGGGCAGGGAAGGGGTTAAGTGTGTTCCTATTTGTGTTCTAACTGTATGGGGGGGTGGACTCACTAGGAGGAATCACTGATCTTCCGTTCATACATTGTATGAACGGAGGATCAGCGTTTCCCCCGCTGACAGGAACGAGAGGAATGTGTTTACACACATACCTCCCGTTCCCCGCTCTGTAACGAACGAGCGCGCGTGCCAAAATATGAGGAGCAACAGAAGACTTATTAGCACAGAAGCTATGCAGAGATTTGGCTTAAACAGCCTCTATTGATCCAGCCATGGGCATTGGCTTCCTGCAAGAAAATGCTGTAAAATGCTAGCACACCCTGCACCCTGCACCCATACACCTAGATATGTGTACAGAAAAAACCTTACCTAAGGGGCCTTTTTGCAGTCTGCCATGACAGGAACACATCACCCTGTGAAGTGGTACTTGAGGGACAAAGCACAGTATCTAATTATAAAACAGAAAGAAACATGCCATCACATTGGATACAATTCCAAAAGGCAAGGGGTTTATTTCTCATTTTAGGACAGTGGGGGAGGTAAATAAGGCATTTGCACTTTTCCAGTAGTATGGTCCCTTTAATATGTTCTGTACCACATTACTGAAAGCCTTGTGCCAGTTTTGACAACCGTTCCAACATGTGTGACGGATTCAGGTAGTTCTTTTTTGGATTCGGATGCTACATCAGATAACAAAACTGGAGAAAATTAGTACCAACTCAAAGCTGGAATGCAGACAGGCCAGAGTTAGGGGGTGGGGTGTATTTAACTTTATTTATGTGTCTGGTATTTACTCTTTTGGTTGCTAGTGCACAGGCTGCCAGCATCCTAGCAACCAATAATGTTAGGCTGAAAAGTATGGACACTTCAACCTCAGTGGTATCCTCTGACAGAGTTACAGTACGTACCTATAGACAATAGACATGTAGATAAAACATTTTTTTTTAATCCAGACTAAATTGTATTCTTCTTCATTTTGACCTCAATGGTATTTTCATACTCAAGTTAATAGAAAAATGATCTGTGTGGCACACTTCAAACACAGGCAAATGTTTTGATGTATTTTCTGTGTTATTATGGCAACTAAGTGCACTAAAAAGATTTTTATGGCGAGACTTTATCTTCACCGATAAAAATGTTTATTGCTAATTATATTTTATGTACACAAGAAAATTATAATTCACTCTTTTGATCAATCGTTGCCGGACAGTTATGGAAGAAAACACTGTGTACCAGAGATAAGATTGTGACGAAGGGGTCACATGTATTTTTTAATGGAAAAATCCTATCCTTCTGAAGGCAATTCTACAGGGACCCTGACAAGTTCCACCTGGATCAAGTAAATCTGTCTATAAGGCTTGATTTACTAAAGCAAAGTGACGTGCAGTAAAGTAAACCTTTATTTTAAGCATTTGGTCACGTTCAGGGGAATTTACAAAACGGGAACTTATGATTGAAAGCAAACACAAGTTCACTTTATTTCCCCCAGCCCACAGACATTGACCTACGACATAAATGGTTACACAAAATATTACAAAAGAGGAGTTTGTGAAATTACTTTCACAGAGATCTAGCAGCTTTCAAATCTGGAAGGTAGTAGTTTTTAATGAATTGGCAGGAAAATGATTGTACATGTTCTAATAAAGGACTGTTTAGAGATGTCAACAATATTGAGTTTCTATCCTTCTGCTGTGGAGGTAAAATTAAAATAATTCCATCAGTGACATGAGCACCCTATTGCCTCGTACACATGTACGAAAGCCGAGAACCTGCTCAGTCAGTCTTTCCCCCTACACACAGCCGGTTTTCCCGACAGGAAAAACTTTGTTTGAGAACCTCGGCCGTGTGTATGCTCCATCACAGTTTTTCTCATAGGAAAGCTGGCAAAAAAACACCAGGCAAAAGTCCGCTGGTTTTCCTGGTGGGAAAAAAGAGAACTGGTTCTCTTTTTTTGTCCGGCGGTTTTTGTGCAGTTTTCCTGTCTGAAAAACTGTGAGGAGCATACACACGGCAGAGGTTCCTGGCCAAAAGCTCTCCTCACAGTTTTCCTGTCGAGAAAACTAATCGTGTGTACGAGGCTTTAGTCATAGAGTCTGGGCTACTTTAGACAACATCGTTGGCTTTATCAGAATGGAATACTGTTGTATACTTATGTAGACCTAGTACATTTGTGGATAACTGAAGGATAGTCAAAAGAAATAACAAAATTACCTTGTCAACTTTTAGGATTCACAATGATGTTTGTACTCACTTAAAGGTATATAAGCAAAACTATTTTTAAACAAATGTAGTGTAAACACAGCCATGGTCCTTAGTACTATACTTACAAAGTATTCTCACCTCCTTTCTGTAATTAAATTAGGAAGCTTATACATTTGCGGCTGCTGTCTGTCCCATTGACACCACTGGTGACAACTATAGAAATTTAACACATCCTTTGTGCTTTGAAATCTAAACTCTTATGGTACATGAAACCTACAATTTTTACACTTGGAAATGACTTCTTTACCACAAGTGTTTTAACTAAAGTTAATTGTTGATTGCAAACATTTAATTATTGATTGCAAATGATCACCTTGTAAAACAGCCCTTGCAAAACAGCCCATTCAGTTTAAAATGTAATCAAAAGGCAAAACATTTGTGTATGTATATATATATAAAAAAAAAAAAAAACTTCCCAGTGAATGGTTGTGCAGTGGGAGCGGGGCATGTCATTATAAGTCTAATCATTGGAGGAGAGCACGATGAGTTCTCCTGCTTAGTGTGGTAATTTTTAATAGGAAAGCAGAGGAATTAGCAGGAACACCAGGGATTTTGGCTAAAGGCTAGTGGGTTTGGACATTGAAGGCAAGGATAAGTATGATAAGAAACTAGATACATTTATTTTATAGAGATGTCGTAAAAACAGTTACAAATATAAAATCAGAGAAATTAGATCACTGGTCCACACAGGTTATCACAATCATAATACAATTCTATCATAAAAATCTTGAAAGAGTATGATCAAGGGTTAGCTGTGCGATGTGTAACCAGGCGGTAGGTCCAGAGGAAAAGGAGGGCTCGCTCTACATGTTACGCGTTAAAAACAACGCTTCCTCAGGAGCATAGACATGTCGATATAGTTAACTGCGTTGAAGGTAGACAACAGTCGTCCTTTTTACCCTAGCATTAGCCGTAGTTTAAAAACCATTAGCCAGTTAGGGGAGATATTATCATGTAGACGAAATTATGATGACAATTAACAGGGCGATCATATGCTAGTAAGCAAAAAATTGATCATCAGGGGGCACAGGGCTGGTCAGGAGCAGTGACTATAATGTTGAGCCAGACAGCGATAAACAAGGGGGTAACTCTGAATAGCAAAAAGCTGGCTTGAGGCTTCCAGTCCACTTAAAAGTGGGTTCAGAAATAAAAAAGCCCTTAGGAGCCTGCTACAGGTGCACCGCCGAATAATGTCCCCAGATCATGTACAGTCATATTCTAATTGAATGTTATTAAAAATTACCTTTCCCTTTCAATCTGCAGCCGATGTAATTTTCTGAAAATGCATTGCAATATGGCTACCTGGAGGTGTTCTGTACACAGAGTGTGTACAGGACATCCCCCAGAAACATAGTTTCTTGCTTGTGTGATTGGGTCACTGATTTTACCAGAATATGGCACTATGATACAAGTCAGATTTCAGGCATCCCCTGAAACAAACATGTTATTGTTGGTGAGATACTTCCAATAGGAAATCAAATCTAAAGGGATACAGGCACAGTGGCTTTCCTCATTAAAGCCCTGCAGATGCTGCAGCTGATTGATTATTATGAAACCACTCCCATTAGACTAATTTTGGCACATGGACACAGACAAACACACAGGGATTTCTTCAGAATAACAAAGGTAGGAATCTGCAACAAAGTTTGTTAAAATCCTTGCAATGTACATAGATCACCTGGGGGGTGGGGAGAATGTTTTTTCCTCAACAAAAGTGGAGTTACACTTTGTGTCTCTTGTCAGGGGTAATAAAGGATTTACACTTTAACACTTGTGTTTCTTTTTCCCTTTACAAAGAGAAGTCTGGATGTCTACTTGCAAATAAATCTTCAAACTGCTTAGAGAATCTCAGTGTATGATACTATTTTAGAGTTTGGCGCATTGATTATTATCCAATAGATAAGCCCTACACAACCTGATTTTTCCCTAATGCTGATCTAATCAGGCTGCAATGGGACATGTATGGAAAACCTTAAAGCTAAAAGCTAGCCAAGCATGGATCGAAATTAAAAGGGGTCACTAAAGGAATTTTTTTTTTTTTAGCTAAATAGCTTCCTTTACCTTACTGCAGTCCTGGCTTCATGTCCTCATTGTTCGTTTTTGCTCTGATGTTGCTGTAATTCTGCTCTGTTCTGGACACTTCCGGGTTGTCTGTTTCCCGATGACCACAGTACTGGGAGATTCTAGTTTCGTTTTCCTAACCATTACTCTCTATGGCACTGTCCAGCACAGAGGCATTAAATTACATGCAAAAACTAAGCTAGATGCAAAAACGAAAGTGAAACTAGAGGCACATTATATAATTGATTTTTATCTGTTTTTAATTGTTTTTAAAATTAATCAGTTAACTATTATGTCTCTATACCCTGTCATTTCAGCAGAAAAAAAATGTTTCCTTTAGTGACCCTTTATGATCCATGTATTGCTGTTCCCATTTGTGAGAAGTGCATCTATTGATCAACTTTTCATAAATGGGCTTGTTGGAGAATTTCTGTTTAATCAGTACATGCAGTGGGGGACACAATACAATGACACAATGAGGAGGATTCCCCTATTCACCTCGAATGTGTGGTTGGGAAAATCAGCTCAGTTTATTTTTCATTTATCCGTCTGGCAAGTGATGACAGAAAACAGAAAAATCAGCACAAGGGACATACATTTAGTAGAATGTGTCACTTGCCCTGATGCCTCTTCTTTTTGATAAAAAAAACCTCCTCCCTGCATGCCACCCTAGCGCAAAAATAGCTAAAGTTCAGTCTGAACACATTGAGCTCATCCCTAGCCTCCAGCAAATAGAACAGTAAGCAGCACTGTAGTGACATCTCCAAACCTCACTCAGCATGTCCTGAGACTAGCAGTCAGAAGCAGCAGCGCCTTAGATCTCATGGCCCGTACACACAATCATACAAAAAAATACCACTTTTAGGCTGCATTCACATTATAGCGTGGCGTATTATACCACAATTTGCCGCGACAAATTGCGGCGTTTTGTCCCACGACTTGCCGCAACAAAACGCGTAATTTTTTAGCCTTGTTTTCGCTGGAGGGGTGATTTTAACATTGTCGGCTATGCCGAACGCCGAAGCCGCCTGAAAAAAAGGGTCCGGGACTTGTTTTGAGCTTTAGGTGTACGGTGTTTCGGCATTCGGCGTGGAGATGTGAAACATCTCCATAACCGACAATGTTAAATCACCCCTCCAGTGTATTTCAGGCTGCAATAGCGTCAGGCATCGGGCGTAAAAACGCCTAGATGTAAATGGAGCCTTAAAGCGATCGTATATACAGCTATGAGGCTTTAGCCACAGGAATGCCTAGGTACATTCACATACCAGGAAGTGCACTGCTATATTTTCAGAAAGAATTTAGGAAAAAAGTCGATATTTGGAGCACTACTTAGAAACATTTAACATTTCCACACAGATCAACTTTAAAGGAAACAAGGGAGTGGATTCAGGAAAACATTATTCATTTCATGTAATATATTTAGAGAGGGGTTTAGAAGGTGTGGTCATGATTACATCTGAAACATGTAAGTGGTTGTAGGGAAATTAGCAAAAAATAATTGTAAAAAGAACTCCTTAAAAACTAAACATTCATCTTACATAATAATCAGACAGTTCAAGTGCCAGTCTGCATTCCATATCCACGGCTAATAGTGTCTCGGGGTCAAATATCAGAAGGTGGAAACCGCTAATATAATAACATATTATGCATAGGAAATAAACACTTAGACAGGAAACCAATATGTTACAAATACTTATGGAACAATTAAAATAAAAATAAATGTAGAAGTGCATAGTGAGTTGTCTCTACATCTGCATTCCAGTGGGAAAAAAAACACACAAATATGAAAATGCTCAAATAAATTATGAAGGTGCATTTAGTGGGATAAACAAATGTTTTTAATAGCATAGGGTTTTATTTGTCAAACTGTCCTAAAGGGAATGTGTCAAAAAGCAAAAACACCAGTGTCACAAGCAGTAGCGGCTGGTGGTATATATTTTTGGGGGGCGGTAAACAATGCACACAGCCACCCCCCATCCGTCAGTCACCAACTTACCCAATCTAGGTTGCAGGCAGAGGCTTCCCCTGCGTCTCCTCCTCTTTGGCATCATGGCAGCTTCCGCCGTGTGTCTCCTCCCTCCTCCTCCTCCTAGGTGGCCAAAAGGATCGCTTCTCCTCTCGGCCAATCAGGTGACGGGTCTCAGAAAGACAATAGCAAATATTAATTTGCTATTGTCGCACAACTGGGTGGGCTTGGGGCGCAGAGCCCACCCTTTTTTTTAATTAGCGCCTCAGACTCTAATCATGTGCTACTAAAAAAACATTGGAATCCATGCATCCGGCGCCTTGCATGTAGATTAGGGGCCGGGCGCATGGATTAGCAGGGCAATGCCCCGTATAGATGGGCCGCCACTGGTCACAAGCTTCTAGCAGAAGCTGCCTTCCACCTGCAGGTCACTTACTAGTTTACCTTCATGGCTGGTTTAAGACTGCTCATTTATAGATGCACATTTGCCTCTTGATGATTTTTGTTATGCATTGTTGATGTTTTTAAACTTTTGGCATTCACACCAGCGATTAGACCCGGTGAGAATAGTTGTGGCAAGAATCAGAGATTCCTTCTGTAGCTCTTAGTGGTTAGGAGCAGTCGCCCTATTCACAATAATGACAGGTTGCAGGTGGCCACAGCTAATCGACAGGTCACAGGCAGGTGGGGTTATTGTTTGTGTCCAGCAGCGATCACCGCAAGTAATCATTGGCTGTGCAGAGAGCCACGAATAGCTGTGTAACGAGCGATCGTGGGTGACCAGAGGCAAGCAGGGGGCCCCTAGTGGCTGCAATGCAAAATCACGTTATATTACGTGAGGAATAGTACGGGGGGGGGGGGGAATAGTATGTATTGTTGTATGGATGGAGGAATCCATTGGCAGAACAAAGAAAAAAACAAATCATCTATGGCCAGCTATGGGCTGGGTCATCAAGGGTTAAAGTTTTAAAGTGACACTAAACTGTATCCTTATTTTCCAAAAATAATCCATCCACATTCACTACTTAATGACCCAGTGATCTATTTTTTATGAAATTGTTTCTTGCTGTGTTTTTCTACCTCCTTATACCATCCTTCGTGCGTTCCCGAATCTCTCCTTTTTTCCCTACATTTCTGTTTGTTTGGAATGAGCAGAGCATGTTGCCCTGCTCTATGCACACCACACATCCCATAGTTTATAATCCATAGTCCATCTCAGGAATGAGCAAGAGACGGCTGGCTACATTCCTATATACAGTGGGACCATTCGGTTCGAACGTAGCCAGCCTCCGACTCAACAGGAAGTTGGATCACAGCAGAAAAAAGAAAAGAATATGGAGGAGGCTGAAAGCAATAGAAGGTTATTTTTATCACACACTATACATATCCAAACACACACTGCATATCCAAACATGAAATTGACTTTATTGTTAATTTTTTTTAATTAAAAACACCAAAGATATCGAACAGGGAAGGCAAAAGGTTGGCGCGTTTCATACTACAAAAGTGCTTTATCAAAGACGGTCATTTTTGAGTTAAGAATACATACTTGAATAAATTTATTTTTTAAACCAGTGTTTAGCATAATTTGAAGGGGGAAGTTTGGGGGGGGGGGGGGGAATAGTATGTAGGTCCGGAGTTAGTTCATTTTCAGAGCTAGGTTAAGTGTTAAGTGGCTAATTTTAAAGCTTAGGCTAAGGGTTAAATGCTATAGGTTAGGTTAAGTATTAAGATTAATTTTGAGGGTTTGGATAAGGGTCAAGTTTCAGAGTTAAGGCTTCATTTTAGAGGGTCGGGTAAATGTTAAGAGAATGGAGAGGCTAAAGGTGAGGGTGATGGAAAAAGTGTTAGACATGGGTATACTTAAAGCGAAATTTAGCTCTGCTCTCTTTGTCTTGTGGGTTCGGAGCATCAAAAGGTAAGGTACCATGTTACACTTCTTGTCCCAGTAGGAAAAGGAGTTGAAGTAAATTAGAGGAACAGGGTAAGTGTAAAGGTGACAGTAAGGTTTAGGTATAGGTTGTTGAGGGTACAGATGCAGAGCTTTTTGGGCGTCTAAAAGTAAAGCAACAATATAATACTTTCAGTCTCCGTATGTCTTCTCTTTGAGCAGAGCTCTAAATTATGTTATCACTAATGTGTAGATGTACTAGTATAATATTCTAGTAGTAGATATACTAGTATAAAATTCCATTCAGTAGATTACCCAAAAACTTTGTTGTCCTCAATTTCCCTGAGAATCATCATAACCTTGTGTTATATGACGTAATGTTTATAATATGAATCGGCTCATGACTATTTATTTTTAACATATGTGGAGCCCACCCCGTGATAGATTTGGCCAGCGCTATTTTCATGAATCACAAAATGTTAATTCATGGTGATAGGCCTATGTTAACACACCATAAAGGCTGAGATCATCAGTGATATGTGAATCATTACTCTTGATGTTAGCCTTTAGCAAACAGAGCCATGTGTCCACATTCCAGCATTGTGAAGTACAGCGCATAAACATTTTAGTAGCGAAAAACTAAAGATATACAATACTGATACATAGTTTGTTTCCACTAAATCGCAAAAGTCGGTTCACACTGGGGCGACTTGGGATCCAACTTGAGGTCGCCTCAAGTCGTCCCAAGTCGCGGTGTAGAGAAAAACAATGTTAGTGAATGGGAGCGGTGTTAATACACACTACTCATGTCGCTCCGACTTCAGAAAAGGTTCCTGTACGACTTCAATCCGACTTGTCGCCTCAGAAGTCTGATCATTAGCTACTTTCCAGATAAGATAAGATACATTTCTTAGGCAAACCTCTCCCTCCCCCTCCCTCTCCCAGAGCTGATTGTTGTTTTATTGGCCACTGGAATGTCTCCTGTCCTGGAGATGACTTTAAGTCGTGTTGTAAATCTCCCCAGATCGCCCTGTGGTTCATGCTCAAGTCGTGTCTGAGTCGCCTCTGAAAGTCGCGATGGAAGTCGTGTCGCCCCAGTGTGAACCGACTCTTATGCCGCGTACACACGGTCGTTTTTTGCGATGAAAAAAACGACGTTTTCTGTGAAGTAAAAAACGACGTTTTTGAAACGTCACTTTTCAAAGACAATTTTGCATACACACCATCGTTTTTTCACAAAAAGCGAGGTTACGTTCACCACACTTTTCCATTGAAGCTCGCTTCATAACTAGCTTCTGGGCATGCGCGGGTTGAAAAACGTCGTTTTGAACGACGTTTTTGCTACACACGGTGACTTTTTGTGAAACAAAAAACGACGTTTTGAAAAACGACACAAAAAATTCAAACATGTTGGAATTTTTTTTTGGTCATTTTTTTGAAGACAAAAAACGACGTTTTGCCCACACACGATCAATTTAAATGACGTTTTAAAAAACGTCGTTTTTTTTTCATCGCAAAAAACGACCGTGTGTACGCGGCATAAGGCTGCGTACACACGATCAAATCTATCTGCTGGAAACGGTCGGCCCGACCGTCCCAGCAGACAGATTCGACCGTGTGTACGGGCGAGCCGACGGATTTGGCCACCCGACAGACTTCAAAGCATGCTTTGAAATCTGTCGGCTGGGAACCCGTCCGCCCGACATGTCTGCTGGTTAGTACGCTAACCAGCAGACATGTCTTCTCGCACACGCGCCGAATGGTTTCGACGCATGCGCGGAAGTGTTTTACTTCGTGGTGCGGTGACGTGGCGGCGTCAACGTCACCGCCACGTCACCGCGCCGTCTGGCGGCGGGGATTTTGATTTGATCGTGTGTACGCGGCCTTACAGAAAGCCCAAAGCTATTTGTTCATGACTTGAGCACTATAGTTTTAGGGCTTGTTCCCATCAGTTACACTGTAATATATTTTGCTGCATTTTCCAGCAAAGTCATTGTGTACGCTCTTAGTGGAAAGATACAGAATATTGGATGACTATCATATTGATCTCTATAGAACCTCAAAAAGCACCATGGGCAGGATTATCTCTGGGGGAATAATTTATTAGCTAATTAAATTTTTGTCGGGCCAATACAATGTTACCTTTCAACAAAAGTCTGGAGTCAGGGGTACCTGCTGAGAGTATAGACTGCATTATTACCACAGGGGGTGAAGAGGATGTAGTCTCTCCTAGGTCTGTGTTGTCCAGGAGCCAAAAAGCTTTTTTAATCCAAACCAAAAAAAAGTCTCTTCTTCACATCTAATTTGTCATCTACTGTTTGAACCTTCAACAGGTTTAGTTAATCCTAAAATATGCAAAACATATAAAATACTGGATAATTGGAAAGTTATGTCCTGATTTTGAGTATAGCCTAGGTTTCTAAACTCCTAGGACAGTGATGGCGAACATTGGCTCCCCAGGTGACTACATTTCCCATGATGCTCATGCACTCTGCATTGTAGTTGAGCATCATGGGAAATGTAGTTCCAAAACATCTGGGATGCCAAGGTTCGCCTTCACTGTTCTAGGAGGTGATAACAAGCACCCATTGCAGTCAGAGGCAGTCATTATCAAATAAAGAGATTTAATCCTTGCTGGAAAAAATCCCCTCTAGTGAGCTTGATCCTATACTATAGAAGCGTGAATGTTCAAAGTACCATGTGTTCCCACTTTCACTGCTTGGTGACCTATGCAGCAGGTTCCAATGTTTTTTTTACAGCTTATTTAGGTAAAAGTAGATATCTCCTGTTGTTCTGAGAAATATTTCTACCCTATCTATAGTTATTTAATTTCAATGTGCTATCCTAAAGAATACAAAATCATATAGAGGAAGTCCCACTCCTCCTGAAGCCAAAAAAAAACAAAAAATTACATGCCAAATGTGGCATGTAAGGGGGCAAGGAGTGGATTAAGCGGAAGTTCTATTTTTGGGTGGAACTCCGCTTTAAGCTGCAATACGCATTGGTCGGGGGGCTTACATGCTGCAGCCCGCTGAATACTACATTCAAGTCAATGGGGAAGCACAACAAATTCTCCGCAACCACATGCAATGCAAAAAGTTGCGGCACATTTGTCAGTGAAAATGTACCGTATATACTTGAGTATAAGGTGACCCGAATATAATCCGAGGCACCTAATATTCCCACAAAAAACTTGGAAAACGTATTGACTCAAGTATAAGCCTAGGGTGTCCATCTGAAAGCCTCACTGTGCCTCACTTTGCCTCGCTGTCCAGGCCTCACTGTGCCCATGCCTCACTGTGCCCATGCCTCACTGTGCCCATGCCTCACTGTGTCCATGCCTCACTGTGCCCATGCCTCACTGTGTCCATGCCTCACTGTGCCCATGCCTCACTATGCCCATGCCTCACTGTGTCCATGACTAGACTGACGTTTAACATGAGAGTCTATGGAAGGGGTGCCCGGCTGGTTTGAAAAATCGGTGCTCCCCAGCCAAAGGTCTCCGAGACAACAAACTTTGCACACTTGTAGAGGAGAAATTGGGCTACATATGTGCCAAGTTCCCGGGTCCAGGGGTCCTATGACCGGCCGGTACCAGATCCCCAAAATCACCAGAGAAATTACTGTTTAACATGGGAGTCTATGGAAGGGGTGCCCGGGTTTGAAAAATCAGTGCTCCTCGACCGTAGGTCCCCCAGACAACAAACTGTGTACACTTGTAGAGGAAGAGTGGTGCTACATGTGTGTCAAGTCCCCAAAGTCCGGGAGATCAGGCACAAGAAGGTGACTCGACAAAAAAAATTGCTGAAAAACTAGGCTTATACTCGAGTATATACGGTAGTTAAAACAAGCGATAAGGAGGTGTCGCATTGCTTCCCCACTGCCTGTCAGTAGCTTCTAGAGTGGGATCTGAATCTGGATCAGGCTTCAGAGGAAAAGGATATTTTGACACATATCTAAATCTACCCTAACAGCGTAATGGACAGCCTTAGTGGGCAAATCCAAAGCTGCTATTCTGTCCAATGGCTGTTCTTGAATCTGCCCACTGCCTTGCGCTGTCAATACAGGCAAGGTGGCCTTGATGGGAGAATTAGTCTCACATTTTTTAGAATAGTGGCTATGGAATCTGCCCACTGCCATCCACTGTTAATCACAGGCAAGGTGAACCAGTTTGGAAATTCGTTTCACCAGCTCCACCATCTCTCACACCCACCAGTTCAGTGTGACTTGCTTGGTTGGTTGTCAGGACATGGGCATACTTCATCCTAGCAATCACTGGCAGTTTATCTGTGAATTGTGTACGTTCTTTTTTAAACTACCTGAATCTAGTGCAGTGTTGGTGAATGTAACAAAACTGGCACAGGGCTTTTATAAATTAGGTGCAGGTCATGCCACCAGAAAAGTGACATTACATTTATTGAAATTTCCCTGATAATACTTAAAAATGAATTCATATCTGTAGAACACATCTGAACTTTTGAGCATTTTATACACAATGTGATTGAACCCTGGCTCATTTATTCATTACATTTTCAATTTTATTTGCAAATAATTTGGACAATTTTGCGTTTTGTTTCTCTTAAACATTTTGAGCTTCTCCTATATGTTGGGAGTGATGAGCGCCACATTATATAAGCAGAAAGAGCCGTTTCAAGACTATCTGCACCAGCTCCACCAGTTTCTGTTTCAAAGTGAAACAAAAACTAGTCTGAATCTTACTAACAGAGGGAATGCTGCAGATTTCTATATAGAAGATTTCTGCAGATACCCGCCAGGTGTGACCTGTTACATGGAATGTTAAAGGGGCTGTAAAGGTTATTTTTTTATTTTCCAAATAGGTTCCTTTAAGCTAGTGCATTGTTGGTTCACTTACCTTTTCCTTCTATTTCCCTTCTAAGGGCCAGATTCAGCAAGACTTGCGCTGGAGTATATCGATATGCGCCGCTTAACTGTCAAGATGCGCAGTAGTATCTATGCGGCCGTACCCACCAAACTAGATGCAACAGAAAACGGCTTTCTCCGATCGGCTTAACTTTCCCTCCCCAGAGTATCGTAAGCGCATATTTTCGCTTGTCGCATCCGTCACGCCTATTGATTTCCCATGCAAATATGCAAATGAGGGAGATTTCCCGATTCGCGAATGGATTAGCACCAGACGCTGGCTACATGCGCCGCGTGTATGTCGTCTGTCTGTCACAAATTTATGCCTACAAATACCCGCTTTATCTTTACTCCTGACGGCCACAGGTCAGCAGGAGAGCAGCTACAGCAGCAGCGTTACCGACGAAACTAGCAAGCTGAACAAACACACTTGCAAGGACAACACCTCTGTGTGCCAACATGCCAGGGGCAGCCGTGGTCCTAGCACTACTAATGGGTCCCCCAGTACAGAGGAGGCGGGCACGTGAGAGGATATACCGCACGCGCATGAGCCTCTTTGGCATGGGGGATGAGGAGGTGTATCGCCTCTTCAGATTCAGCCCAGATGCAATCCTTGAACTAACCACAACCCTGCAGAATGACATCACCAGCAAGACACACCGCTCACAAGCAGTGCAGCCACTGGTGAAGGTACTGGCAACACTTAATTTCCTTGCAAGTGGATCATTCCAGCGTACAAGTGGAGTGGTGGCTGGGATGTCCTCCATGAGCAGATGTGTGCACAAGGTTGTCCCCGCAATCCTCAGACGCATGTCCCACCACTTCATCAGACCAACCACTGAGGAGCTGCGGCTGAAGGCAATGACAGATTTCTACAGCATTGCCAGATTCCCACGCACTGTGGGGGCCATTGATTGCACACATGTGGCACTCCAGCCCCCCAGTGCCACAGAGCACATATACCGCAATCGGAAGCATTGGCATTCCATCAACGTACAGGTGATAGCCGATGCACAATGCCTCATATGGCACGTCCGTGCCAAACACCCCGGATCCAGCCATGACAGCTACATCTACAATCAGAGCCCCATCCCAATGGAATTCGAACAGAACATGTATGGGGACAGCTGGCTGGTTGGTGAGTGACATGGGTGGCAGGCATGACTGTCCCCCTCCACGATGCTGACATCACAAGGGGCACATGCATGACTAACATTCTCCTGTCTTTTCCCTTACAGGTGACTCTGCATATGCACTGGGACCCCATCTCATGACTCCTTTCCGGAACCCCCAAACCAGAGGAGAGAGAAGATACAATGCGGCACATATCAAAACTCGTGCAGTGGTGGAGCAAACATTTGGGCTCCTGAAGTCCCGTTTCCGCTGCCTGGATAAGTCTGGGGGGACCCTATTGTATTCCCCTACCTTCGTGTGTCAGATCATCGGTGCATGTTGCATTCTGCACAACTTTGCCATGAGAAAGGGCCTGCAGATTGACATACGTGATGACCTGACCCCCCAACCAGACAGCCCCCCCCCTGCCAGAGGAGACCCAATTAGCTGATGGAAGAGCAGTCAGGAGGGTCCTCGCCGTAGGCATCTTTGGACACTAAACCAAAACATTGATCACACGGACAATGCACGCATGCACACCACTGAGGGCCCTAGATTACACACACCACATCCACATCGCATTGGATTAGCCCAAGTCCAACATGCAGGACTTGGGAGCAGCAACGCCGGCGTCAAGGCCCCAATGATGTCGCTGTCCATTCATACACCATTCACACGTCATTCACACAGCCGTGGGGATAACTTCTCCCCAACGGCCGAGGATGACACCCCTTACTGGCAGGAGTGCCACCCCCTCACATTCACACACCATTCACACTGTCCCCTGCACTCCTGACCGTGTGCAGTTAAACTTAAAATAAAAAGCTCATAACCTGAGCAAAGTTCAAATAAAATAAAAAGCTCATAACCTGAGCAAAGTTCAAATAAAATAAAAAGCTCATAACCTGAGCAAAGTTCAAATAAAATAAAAAGCTCATAACCTGAGCAAAATTAAAAAAAATAATAAATACTCATAACCTGAGCCAAAAATATAAAAAATAAAAAGCCCTCATCTGGGCTGACGGGGGCTCTTTCTTGTGGGCCCTCTCTGGCTCCTCAGCTGCCTGGAGGGAGTGGGTGGGGGTGGGGGGGGCATCTGGAGGTGGCTGATCCCCGGGTGGGCCACTTCTGGCAGGTGTTGGCTGCATGCCCTCCAAGGCCACGGCAATCCGGCTGAGATAGTGGTTGGTCTGGGCCTGCATCCTCAGCTGGCGGGTCACATTATGCCGCTGGTCACGCTGCCTCTGCCTCCCCTGGTCCCGGATGGCAGCAGTGTTGGCCTGGACGGCTGCAGTGAGGTGCCGAACATCAGCCTGCACCTCCCCCAGGCTGGTCACCACTGCAGCGCAGTTGCAGCTGACATCCTGCACTGCATTGGTCAGCTGGGACACGGAGCCCAGGCTGTCAGCTACCCGGTCCAGATGCCCAGCAATCTCCCCCATCTCCTGGGTCTGCCTGGCCTGGTCCCGGGCCATTTGGTCATGGACCACATCAGACACCCCCCTGGTCTTCCGGGTCGCCTTCCTGGGGCCAGGAGATGGTTGTCCCCGGGGGGATGGAGTCGCCCTTGAGGGGCTTCCTAGGATGGGGGAGGGGATTACAGAGGGCCCTGCAGAAGGGGAGGACTCCTCCAAAAACAAAACAAAGTCCTGATCAGTAAAGCCAGGCTCCTCCTCAACCACCTCAGCAGGTGAGGTGTGGGCACTCTCCTCCATCTCATTGTGTTCACCACCCAGGAGGTCGGGCTCAGGATGCCGTTGGGTGGTTGGGGTGGACTGGCCGCCGGCAGATGGCCCAGCACCGTCATCTGTGGATGACACAAAGCAGACACATGTTGGTGGTCCCACACACTTGGCACATGTACCCTCCCACCCCCACATGCAACACACCAAATAGGGGATAAAAAACACTTACCTGTCCTGGAGCCTTCCTCCACGGAATCATATTCCGGTACCCCCTCCAACTGCTCCCTCTCCAGGCAGCGGGCGACCACCTCCTCCTCCGTGGTCAGGCTGACCGCACATGGGGGTCCACCACCCGTGCCCCTCTCATGCCTCCTGATGGTAGCCACCTTGCCACGGACTTTGCGCCTCAAATCGTTGATTTTTTTTACCGATATCGGCAGCAGTCCGGGTGGAGTAGCCCAAAGCATTGACCCTGCCAGCAATGCTCTCCAGGATGCCCTGCTTCCTATCCCGGCTGGTCTTCCGACTTTTCCTGCCGTGGAGGAAGTCGTTGTAGGTCTCCATAGCGGAGATCACTACAGACAGCTCCTGGGCATTAAAATTGATGTTTCTCCTCTCTTTGGGGGGAACGGGAGCAGACATCACACAGCAAAAGTTACTTCCCTGGGGTGGGGGGAACCGGATATACTTTTGCGCCGGAAAGGCGCATCTGCGGCCGCTTTTATACATGCAACGGAACACATTGCGCTGGTGTTTCCCATGAAGTGGTGCCGACGGAAGTTGTGAGCATGCGCACAGGGGAGCGAGTGGAGCCCTCCCTCACTGCGCATGCTCCGTGGATGATGCGATGAGCGTAAGTCACTGCACTGGGCTCCGCCCATCATTTACATATGATCACACCCACTTCCACTTGCGTCGGGGTTGCGCCAGCGCTTTTTTGTTACTCCGCCACAAAGTAACGAACATGCGCTTGGTGAATACTGGACTTGACTCACTAGTTCGCGTCAGCGTAACGTATATGCGCTGCGCTACGCCGGATAAAATATGCGCGCATCTACCTGAATCTGGCCCATTATGTTTATTTTCTTTGTCTGAATTTCTCACTTCCTGTTTCTCCTCAGTAAACTTCACACCATCATCCGAGCGGTGTTTAGTCAGCCAGAACAACTTACTGAACAGCTTACTGAGGAGGAACAGGAAGTGGGAAATTCCGACAAAGATAAACAAAGAAAAAAAAACATTTAGAAGGGAAATCGAAAGAAAAGGTAAGTGAACCAACAATGCACTAGCTTAACCACTTTCCCACCGCGCCATAGGCATTTTACTGCTACGGCGCGGTGGAGTTATCTTGGGACGACGTCCCTGGGACGTCGTCGTGCACTTCCGCGATTGCGCGTCCCCTGGGATGCGGTCGCTGAAGTGTCCGTGCTCGCCGGGTCTAGAAGACCCGGCGCATCACGGATCACGGTAAATTGCCGCTAATAGCGGCCGTTTACCACGGGATCATGCCGTCAAATGACGGCGCGATCACTTGTAAACAAACCGGCGTCATTTGATGAAGCCAGTTCCTCCCTCTCCTCTCTGTACCGTTCGGTACAGTGTGTGAGGAGAGAGGGGGGGAGCGGGGGCAGCAGCAGCGCTGTGGCTGGATCTGTGACAAATGCAGTCACAGATCCAGCCATCCATCCCAGCTCAGCCATCCCTGCCCCAGTACTTTGCAATACCCCAGTACTCTGCATTACCCCAGTACCCTGCGCAATACTCTGCAATACCCCAGTACTCTGCAATACCCCAGTACCCTGCAATACCCCAGTACCCTGCACAATACTCTGCAATACCCCAGTACTCTGCAATACCCCAGTACCCTGCACAATACTCTGCAATACCCCAGTACTCTGCAATACCCGAGTACCCTGCAAAATACTCTGCAATACCCCAGTACTCTGCAATACCCCAGTACCCTGCACAATACTCTGCAATACCCCAATACCCTGCGCAATACTCTGCAATACCCCAATACTCTGCAATACCCTGCGCAATACTCTGCAATACCCCAATACCCTGCGCAATACCCTAATACCCTGCGCAATACTCTGCAATACCCCAATACTCTGCAATACCCTGCGCAATACTCTGCAATACCCCAATACCCTGCGCAATCCTCTGCAATACCCCAATACCCTGCGCAATACTCTGCAATACCCCAATACCCTGCGCAATACTCTGCAATACCCCAATACTCTGCAATACCCTGCGCAATACTCTGCAATACCCCAATACCCTGCGCAATACTCTGCAATACCCCAATACCCTGCGCAATACTCTGCAATACCCCAATACTCTGCAATACCCTGCGCAATACTCTGCAATACCCCAATACTCTGCAATACCACAATACCCTGCGCGATACTCTGCAATACCCCAATACCCTGCGCGATACTCTGCAATACCCCAATACTCTGCAATACCCATTTTTTAAAGCACCCCTGTCCCCGTGTGCTCGCATGCAGAAGCGAACGCATACGTAAGTCCCGCCCACATATGAAAACGGTGTTCAAGCTACACATGTGAGGTATCTCTACGAATGTTAGAGCGAGAGCAATCATTTTGGCCCAAGACCTCCTCCGTAACTAAAAACATGTAACCAATAAAAGTAATTAAAAGTAATTAAAGCGTCGCCTATGGGGATTTTTAAGAAGCGAAGTTTGGCGCCATTCCATGAGTGTGCGCAGTTTTGAAGTGTGACATGTTGGGTATCTATTTACTCGGCGTAACATCATCTTTCACATTATGAAAAAAAATTGGGCTAACTTTAGTGTTTTTTTTTTTTTAAGCACAAAACTGTTTTTTTTTTTAAAACACGCGTTCAAAAAATGTCTGCGAAAATAGCATGCAAGATAAAAAGTTGTAACGCCATTGTATTCTCTAGGGTCTTTGCTAAAAAAGCATATATAATGTTTTGGGGTTCTATGTAATTTTCTAGCAAATAAATTATGATTTTTCCATGTAGGAGAGAAATGTCAGAATTGGTCTGGGTGCTCCAGAACGCCTGATGGTGCTCCCTGCATGTTGGGTAATTGTCATTCAAATTGTGAGAGCACCGAAAGCTGAAAATTAGTCTGGTCAGGAAGGGGGTTTAAGTGCCCAGTGGTCAAGTGGTTAAAGTAACCTATTTAGAAAATAAAAAACAAACCTTTACAACCCCTTTAACTCTCAGCAGATAGCTCATATTCCTCTCTAGAAATGGTCTGCACCTAATTAACAGAGGCAAGGTGGTAGTGTTCCATACCTGCTGCAGATCTCCGCCAGCTAAGAGCAGGCATACGTTATATGAGCTGTCAGGGATGGGTGGATGGACATATCAGAGCATGAAGCTCCAGCTCTCCTGTTCTCTGTTCTGTATCTATCACAGCCATAGTAAAAAAAGAGAACTGATTACTCCTAATTTACCTAGAGATTTGCACCTCTTTTGTTAATTAGGAGCAGCATCTGCTCCATATTTTGTATTTAGAGCTTCATGCTTGCTCCACTCTTCATTAATTCCCCCCATTTCGGTCATTAAAGCGGAGCTCCACCCTGATATATATATTTTTTTTAAAAATCTGAAAAAAATAAATAAAAATGAAATGGAAAAAAAAAAAAAAAGAAATACTCACCCTAAATAGGCTGTTGCTATGCGGAAGTCACGAATCTGCCCTCACGATCCGCGGTGCTGTTTTCTTCCTCCTCCTCTTCTTGGTGTCTTCTTGTGAATGGGCCGCGCTGCATTCTGGGAACTGTGTGTATCCCAGAAAGCAGCCGGACCATTCACAAAGCGCCGCGTCGCTCGCACATGCGCAGTAGGAAACGGGCAGTGAAGCCGCACGGCTTCACTGCCTGTTTCCCTGACTGTGGATGGCGGTGCCGGGATCGAGGATCGGCATCGACGGGGGCCGTCAACGCGGGCGCCTAGGACAGGTAAGTGTCCTTATTCAAAGTCAGCAGCTACACTGTTAGTAGCTGCCGACTTTGAAAAAAAAAAACACGGGTGGGTGGAGCTCCGCTTTAACCTTTTTATTTTATGTAACATTAAAAGAAATTAGAAAAAAAAAAGGCCTTTTTTTATCAGGACCCCTTTTGTTAATTATGAGCAGCATCTGCTCCATGTTTTATGTTTAGATCTTAATGCTTGCTCCACTTGATGATTATTTTTCATTTTTTTTTTTTTTTTTATAAAACATTAAAATAAATTAGCAAAATTGAAAAAAGGCACCTTTATATCATTTGTAAAAATTTTACATTCTTTGTACTAGAAACATATTTTAGTTTAATTATTAATGAGCAAACTTATAGAATACAATGTATAAATGTATCACTGCCGATTTTGAAGCCAACACGCAGCAGAAGCAGCACTCAGCACAAGCATATTTTTTTTGTTTTGTCATCTTTTTTTTTACTATAGAAATAGACAAGATATTTTTTGCAGGACAATATTGCCAAAGAAAAATAATATGTATGTATAAGGGATCATCGACAGGTGTAAAAGCTGATTTTAAAGCGGAAGTCATGCAGCCATTCGTTTTTTTTTTTTATGTCATTAATTTGTTTATGCCATTTTAAAATAGTACTCACTATTCCACTGTTTCAAATCATCTTCTGTTCAGTTCCGTCTGAAATTGTAACTTATATTATAAGTGTAACAATGTTTCTATTTTGCTCGTGGGCACTGTAAAGCCCACAAGCACTCATTTCCTTGTTGCGAGCAGGGACATCAACTTCCGGGTTTCCATCAAAACGGGCGGCGTCTCGTTACATTCGGCTCTCCTAACACAGATTGCTCCGGGAGTGACATCCCGACACCAGCTTCTTGCTACACCGCTTGCCCCCTTCTCACTCTATCATTACTGTGCAGGAGTGTGGAGAGTAGCAAGATGGCGGAATGTCACTTCCGGAGCAATCTGTGATGGGGAGCCTGATGTGACGAGACAGCGGCGTCGCGCTTTAGGAAATCCTGCGATAACTCAGAGGAAGCCTCCGCAATAAATCCTGGGAGCAATGAGAAAAGCGGGTACAGGACATAACGCACTACTACCCGCACATCACACAGACAGGAAGCTGAGTGACAAACTCTGCACAATAGTATTAAGCTAATGTTTTGAAATAGGGTGGAGCTCCGCTTTAATAAATATTTATTAATGAATACAGAGCTGCATTCATTTGTGATTTTTATATCTGCCCGGATTTCAGCTTTAAGATCTAGACACCAAACTCAACTGAAAAATCACATTTGATTATTTTTGGTCACCTTTAATATCTGGTTCATTTTTGGTTGGTTGTCCTTAAATAGTAAAGTCTCATGATTTTCCCCCTGACATTTACAGTGACTTGTCCCTCAGGCCAGTGTTATTCTAGCTGGATATACTTATATAATAACATAGAAGTCAATGTGAAAACAACTCTCGTCATCCGTTATGGACTCATTTGGTCACTGAAGGTACTTCACCAACATTGTTTTTGTGGAAAAAATTAGCAACTTTTAGATGATCTCACCAAGCCATTTGCTGCTTTAAATAGATGATGGAGTAAAAATACTATCTAAAATAACCAATTTTTTTTTGTAACGTTAGTAAGCCTTGGCACTGCTAATTTCATTGGAATATGCTTTTCCACGAACATAAAGCATTTTTTTTTAAGAATCAATATAAACACATGCTAAAGTCTGAAGTACAGTGTATATTATTACAGACTACACAATGTTGGGCACATACCAAAAGCCCATCACTCAGCCCAAGTTGCAGTATTCTTTTATCTTTATGAGATTCGGTGCATAAAAATTACCTAGCAGCTCATGTTCCTGTTACAGAGCTCCAGGGGATTTCATGGGTGCCAAGACTCAGACAAAGCACATTGTGTTACGTTGTTCACTGGGCTGCGCCCTCCTGGCACTCCTGCGCTGAGTGGAAAAGCATTAGATATGTAAGACTATCCACACCACATTGATCTTCAGGTGGTGACAGAGGTGTAGCCCTTCATGATCTCTATTCCCACCTCTGAAAGATGGACAGGCAGACTTAAAGCGGAACTCTAACCAAAATAGATTTGGACAAACCAGGGAATGTTTCGAACCTCAAGTTTTCTTGCTGTCTGTGTCTCTAGCTAAGACAGAAAGCAGCAGGAAACATGGAGTAATATGCAGCTGCAAAAACACTGCATTTTAGCACAGCAGGGAAGGGTGAGAGTTTCTGACAGGTTGCATTGCTTTCTGCATTCCCTTAGGGCAGGGGTGTCAAACTGGCGGCCCTCCAGCTGTTGCAAAACTACAAGTCCCATGAGGCATTGCAAGGCTAACAGTTACAAGCATGACTCCCACAGGCAAAGGCATGATGGGACTTGTAGTTTCGGAACAGCTGGAGGGCCGCCAGTTTGACACCCCTGCCTTAGGGGATATTTATCCTTTTAATGATATGTGTATGCCCTCGCGCTAAGTGGAGCAGACAAAGTGCAAATATAATAATAAGTATAAATATAAACCAGTTGCTGCAAGACCTAAAAGTGTTTACATGACACACATGACAATCAAGTGATAATAAATGATCTTGCGCTACTAAAAAGACAATGATAATAATAAAACACGTGCCTTAAATAAATGAATAGAAGATATATAGATATATATATATAGATAAAAATATATATAAAAATATATAAATTAAAGTCCACAGGTGCATAATAGTGAATAGGTGTTAGTCAACGACAGTCTGTGTCTCATCCAGTGTTCACAGTACTCGTGCAGGTGCCACTCCGTGGGAACAAACAACCTCACAGGCCTCTCACCTCACTGACACAAAATATTTGCATCAAATAACCTCAGGTATCTCCAAATCTTTCCTGTTAAGTATGTTGGGTCAAACAGTAATACGGGACCTCACAGAACCAAAAGTATCTATACCAACTCAGGAAACAGAAGGGAAGAAACAGAGGCTCCCATGGTGTAGTATCATCAAACAACGATAATTTAATAAAAGTAATCTCCTTACATCAAAGTAATAAAAAACAGCTTAAAAACAAATGGCATTAGCCGGATCCTCACGTCACTCCAGGTGTCCGTTAATCCCTACGCGTTACGGCTACTGCCTTCATCTGCCTTCATCCTTTTTCCATGTCTCAGAGGTAGTAGTGACTAAGACAGAAAGTGAGAGGATAGCTTCCTAATAGGGTTCTCACCTTTGTAGGAATTTTCCCTTTTACTTTGGCTATAAAGGAAGGGAAAAGTATTATATATATTTAGCATTCATTGTAGTTATTGCTTGGATGTCAAGCTGCAGCCCTCACATTTTCCACAAGCCTACTCACATTTTCTGAGTGGAAAATTAGGGCTCCTAAACCTGGGCTGGTAGTGGAGGGTGGGCGAGCACCGCTGGTAGGTAGGGTTGAAGGGGAGCTCTTCTCACAGTGATGGCCCAGAGGAAGAGAGAATAAAGTGCAGAACATCGCCGTGTTTTTCCCCGCACCCGTTGTCAAATACAGCCCCACCTCCTGGGCCGGATACTTTGATAGACAGAACACCCATCCAATCCCGGGACGTGTGACGTATTTCAAAGTCAGGAGGAGGGGCTGTATGTGATGGCGAGCGGCGGAACACACGGCAATTGATATGAAATCTGTTACAGTGATGTTCCTCTGCGTTCTGATGATCTGACCGTAAATCCTCTTTCTCTCCTCTCTTCCCCTGCATGGGTAGGCTGCATTGATGGACACAGATAGGCTGCATTGTTGGGCACAGTGGAGGCAGCATTGGTGGTGTGTGTGTTATTGCTGTCGCACCCCATCTACACAGCCCTCAAGGACAGAAGTTAAGTTAAAATCCCTAGAAAACTAGGTAAAGTCATCTATACTATGATTCCTCAAATTCATTAGTGATGCCAGATTCTTTATGTTCCCCAACACTGCAAATATCTGGTTAAAAATTCATACACACTGATACATACTACATCTTTAAAAGCTGACCTCTTCTTTCACAAGTGTTTTACTGAATTGTTTTGCAAAAAGGTGTACAAAAAGAGTCAGAGAAAAAAATACACAAATTTTCATCAGTACAATGTACAATTGTTTCCAGGTGGTCAGTGTTTCTCAACCTTTTCTCAGTCAGGGCACCCTTTAAAATGATGGACAGTCTCGGGGCACCCCTTTTTAAAGTATAAAAACTATTCGAATAGTTTTACATAATGCAGCATTAGCCACACATGTAGGACACCCAACGTTGGTGGCAATTTTTCCCTTTCCAAAGCAAAACAGGATTTTTATAACACTTTACCTGAAAAATCCTTTTCTTGGAGTACACCACGGGTCACAGAGCCAGTCATTACAATAGTGGGTTAAGGGTCACCAGCGGTGACTGGACACTGGCACAACCAATTGAAGACAGTTCCCCTCCATATAACCCCTCCCATCAGTTTTGTAGCAGAGCAGTAAGGTTCCCATAAGAAGGGGGGACCTCTGTGTCCCTTGATGTACTCCAAGAAAGGGATTTTACAGGTAAGCTGTTATAAAAATTCTGTTTGTTTTATTGTACACCACGGGACACAGAGCCAGTCATTACATAATGGGACGTCCCAAAGCAATGCTCAATGAAGGGTGAGAGACACAGTTCAAGCAGTCCGCTTATGGACAAGAAGCCCTATACTGCTCCCTGCAGAACACTACGCCCAAAAGCGGTACCCTCATGTCCTTTCACGTCTACTTGATAGAATTTGGAAACTGTATGGATTGATGTTTTCATACCATAGAGGAAGTGATGTAATCTTCTGTGACCTTTTAAACATACCCCCTACTGTCAAAAGTCGGGTCGCGCCAACTCGGATCATGCGCAGTTATGTTTCTTGGGAAAAATCGTCCAACTCTACCATTAACGATACGATTTTTGGACGTTTTTCAGAAAAAAAACCAACATGTTGGTTTTTGAAATTTCGCCTGTCGTACGAAAATCGCGTGTCGAACAAGCACACTAATGATACGAAAATCGTCCGATTTCACGCTCGTATGCGATTTTCGATCGAAATTCGAATCGTGTATGGCCTGCTTAAGGCTCTTTACAAGAAAGAGCTGCTAATTCTCATACTCTCCTAGCAGAAGAGATAGCAATCAAAAAGGTCAATTTCCTGTTCAAAATAATCAAAGGAATATGGCGAATAGGTTCAACAGGTTGCTTTTGCAACACTGACAATACCAAATTCAAATCCCATGGGCACAAGGGAGACTTGACTGGCGGATTGATCCTCAGTACCCCCTGAATGAAAGCCTGAACTAGGGAATGAGATACCAACGGTCTTTGAAAAAAGACTGATAGAGCTGATATTTGACCCTTGATGGTACTAAGGGCTAATTTCATATCCACTCCTAACTGGCAAAAGGTGAGAATCCTACTTATGTCATACTTCTGAGGATTCCATTTTTTGGTTTCACACCAGGATACATATGCCTTCCAGACTCTATAGTAGATAAGCCTGGATGCTGGCTTTCTAGCATTAATTAGAGTAGAAAGAACTGGACCCGAGAACCCTCGTTTCTTCAAAATGTGGGTCTCAGTAGCCAGACAGTCAAATATAGCTTTTGTAAGGAAGGATGGAACACTGGACCCTGCGACAGCAGGTTGTGACGAAGCAGAAGCTTCCAAGGTCTTCCTACCACCGTCTTTATGATCTTGGCATACCAGGGCCTTCTGGGCCAATTTGGGGCCACTATGATTACTGGAAGTCTCTCCTTCTTGATCCTGCAAAGTAGCCTTTGTAAGAGAGCGATCGGAGGAAATGCATAGATCAGAGAACTGATTTCTGGGAATCATTAGAGCATTCGATCTGTAGGGGAGAGGATGTCTCGTCCTGGATACAAAGTTGTCCAACTTCCTGTTAATACCTGGAAGCTAGCAGGTCTACATCTGGTGTCCCCCATTTCTGACATATGGCCTGAAAAACATCCGTGTGGAGAAACAACTCTCCTAGTGATAGCTGCTTGCGTCTAAGATAGTCCGCTTGCCAGTTTTCTACCCCTGGAATGAAGATTGCAGAGAGACAAGTAACATGATCTTCTGCCCATGCCAAGATCCGATTCACCTCCTTCTGAGCACCCTGACTGCGGATGCCTCCTTGGTAATAGATGTAAGCTACTGCAGTAGCATTGAATACAAACAGGGTGGCCTTGTAATCTGTGTTTCCAGGTTCTGAGGGCTAGATATACTGCCCAAATCTCCAGTATGTTGATGGGCAGGCTCTCTTCGGTCTTGGACCAGGTTCCCTGGGCTGAAGCTTCTTCTAACACTGCTCCCCAGCTCAATAGGCTGGCATCCGTAGACGCCACCTTCCAGATACAGTAACTGGGAGAAAGGGAGAAAAGAGATCACCGCTCCAGGTGGGTCTACTAAGCAATCAGGGATGAAGTCAGGATACCAAGGGCAATGCACTAGGCAGGTAACAGGAATTTCAAAGAATGGACAGCCGCACTCCAAAAAAACTGTAGAGTTGTCTTTATTGGTAAAAACAACAAATTGATGCACCACCAAATTCACAGCAAGGCAAACAACAGGAACAGCCAACGTGTTTCACACCGATTCAGTGCTTATTCATGGCTGACTGGGAGAGAGGATTTTCTTTTCCACAAGTTCTTGGTTTTTAACCACCAACTGAAGTTTTGGCGCACCTGTGAAGACTTGCGCATGGATAAATCCAGAGCTTAGATCTTCCTGTTCCAGGCGGCTAAGATACTGCCTTGAAGTAGTCTCGGATGAAATTAGGCATAAGGGACAGCCTCGAAGGGGCCACCGTATTCCCTAGTAGCCTCATGCAAAGGCAAATAGATGGCTCTTTCTTTGCCTTGACCTTGTGGATCTTTTGTCTTTTTGTGAGGACTTTGCGATTAACGTAGCGATTCTCCCTTCTAATGGCCCGTACACACAAACCGAATATCGGACGAAAACGATCGTACGATGATGGATCGTACGATTTTCGGATCGTGTGCACACTACTTTCGAGAGCCGATCACGATCGTTCATCCGTTTTTTTTCGATCAGACAAGCGCGAAAATGTTTCTCGTACGATGTCAGATCGTACGATTTTCGTTTAGTCAGTACAGCCGTCGTCCGACAATACAATACAAATACATTACAACACATGACATTACTTCCGATCTTTAATAACCTATTTTATTTTACTGGCGATTATTAAGCGAAAAAAGTCGTACGATCCATCGGCCGATATTCGGATCGTGTGTATGGCCATAAGTTGCTTAGGGCAGCTGTCAAAGTGTCCTCAGTGACATATGCAGTCCCAGGCACCACAGGAGAGGCTGCTATTCCTGATAGCGCCAATGGCTCATCCTGTACAGGTGCGTCCGATAATATCGGAGAGGAAGGTACCGAGCAGACACGGCTAGAGCCTTCTGTCTCAGGCGGCCATGCTTTTTTGTCTTTTTTCTCTGAATTTCTTCCCTGGGATGGCATACTACTGTGCTAGTTTAGCAATCTACATAAAGTATGCAACTTAACACACAGTTTCATGCATAGAGTATAGGTGTCTCTTTTGGGAGTGCTCAGCCAACCACATAGAGTCTTACGTGCCCCCGTAATGCTGCTGTGTACTGTCAAGTAAAGAGCTTGCCAGCATGTGAGTCCTTTTAACGGCTTTCTGGATCAGTGCCGTTTTTCACAGATGTGCCTGTGCCCGCGCACGTGCATGCCCGCGACCCAGTTCCTCCTCCTTTGCTGCCGATAAAGCATGCCCCCAGCGGCAGCGCTGGGATGGGGGAAGCATCTCTCATATCCAGACCTGCTTAACAGCTCCTGTCTCTGGGATCCAACTGAGGCCCCGTACACACCATTAAATAAGTTTGTTCAAATCGGTCTGACAGACCGATTTGATCAGATTTGTCTACTGGGCTGTTTTAGTTTGATCGCTGTACACACGATCAAACCAAAATCCCCGCCGGCAGACAGCGCGGTGACGCGGCGATGACGTTGACGCCGCCACGTCACCGCACCAAGAAGTAAAACACTTACGCGCATGCGTCGAATCCATTCGACGCATGTGCGGGCAGATATGTCTGCTGGTTAGCGTACTAACCAGCAGACATATCGGACGGACGGATTCCCAGCAGACAGATTTTAAAGCATGCTTTAAAATCTGTCTGCTGGAAAAATCTGTCTGTCCGCCCGTACACACGATCGAATGTGTCTGCTGAAACGGTCTGTCAGACCGTTTCCAGCAGATAGATTTGATCGTGTGTACGCGGCCTGAAAGGAGGGAGAGGTGGCCATCTATCAGGCAGAGGACTTTTAGCATAGTATAGCGAAAGTGCTGGACCCTAGAACCCAGTCTTCCGAAGAGAGACATTACAGGAGACACCTCATGCATGAGGCCCAGATCCAATCCAGTTTTGGCATAAAAACTTAGCGTTGGATGGATCCAAAAGCATAGCTCTTTTAACCCCAGAGGGTCTCTTTGGTAGAGCTTTCCTTTAGCATATTCTAATGCATCCAACCAGGGGTGTATTTAGGTTTTGTGCTGCCCTAGGCCTGACGAAACTCGCACACCCCCTACTTTATATATGACGCACCCCTTCCTGTCAAGACTACACCCCTTCCTTTTTAAGACCCGCCCTGTCATTTTCATGGGATAAGGACAGGGGGACCTCGTGGGAGGGGGACAGCGTGGGAGAGGGAGGCGGTGGGAGGGGGACAGCGTGGGAGGAGGACAGCATGGGAGGAGGACAGCGTGGGAGGAGGACAGCGTGGGAGGAGGACAGGCGGACAGCGTGGGAGGAGGACAGGCGGACAGCGTGGGATGAGGACAGTCGGACAGCGTGGGATGAGGACAGGCGGACAGCGTGGGATGAGGACAGGCGGACAGCGTGGGATGAGGACAGGCGGACAGCGTGGGATGAGGATAGGCGGACAGCGTGGGATGAGGACAGGTGGACAGGCTTTTTTGCCACCCCCCGCAAAGTGCCCCCCTAGGCCTGGGCCTTGTGGGCCTAGGCCATAATACAGCACTGCATCCAACACCTTAGACACTGGCAAAAAAAACTGAGGTACTTCTCTGATGGGAGGGGTTATATGGAGGGGAACTGTCTTCAATTGGTTGTGCCAGTGTCCAATCACTGCTGGTGACCCTTAACCCATTATGTAATGACAGGCTCTGTGTCCCGTGGTGTACGATAAAAAAATGCACCTTTGCATTCTAGTAAAAAAAAGTACTGTATTGCAATGTTTTTTTTTTCCATCAATTTCTCTCCGTCAGTCAGCTAATGTCACCCCAGTGCTGAGGGAGAGGAGGAGAGGGTCAAACGAGGATGCTGTGGAGGCAACCGATATCCACCTTAATAACTGATGACATCATTGGTTGTTAAGATGCCAGAGTCTAGAAAGTCGTAATGGTACATAATGAAAACCTGTGGCTTTGTGTAGCTAAAAGGCAGGTTTCACCCACCTGCTGACTTTTTTAGTAGGGCTGTTACTGATTAAATTTTTTGTGTTCGATTAATCGCTTTTTTTTTAATCGATTAATCTACTAATTTCGATTCGTTATAACGCACATACATTTTTCGGATCACCACCATATATAGTCCCCACTGTAATATCCACAGACATCCCCCCACTGTAATATCCACAGACATCTCCCCACTGTTATATTCACAGACATCTCCCCACTGTTATATTCACAGACATCTCCCCCACTGTAATATCCACAATCACCCCAACTGTAATATCCACAATCACCCCCACTGTAATATCCACAGACATCTCCCCCACTGTAATATCCACAATCACCCCAACTGTAATATCCACATACATCTCCCCACTGTAATCCACAGACATATCCCCACTGTAATATGATCCACATCTGGTGTGCCGATTAAATCTTTAATTTCCACAGCCCTAATTTTTAGGCATTTTGCCAAAGCACCTCTGAAGAAGCTGCAAGGCACCCTGGTTGAAAAAGGCTGGAATAGGTGGACAAGTCAATTATTGTCATGTTGCAGTATAAGCTGCACCAGCAACTTATGAAGTGTACTAGTATCACAGCTTGTGGTGTCTAAGTGCCACCTCTATGAAAAATGACCATATGTGTAATCCACCTATACTGCCAGCAACCAGCTAGTACACGGCCTTTAAAGACATCCTCCAGAATCATGTATAGAAGCCCATACAAACTGTTATACTATGTTATACTATGCTCCCTGTTCTTTCCACCATTGGTAACCAAAAAAAAGAATGTTCTAACTGCACATATGTCCTAGGTCCCACAGATTCCCACCAGTGGTACCCACCTTGTAGTTTGGTAAACACTGATCTAAAGTAATAGTTTAATAGTGTTTTTGTTATCACTAGTACACGCAGGGCCGGCCTTTGCGGTGTGCGAGCCGTGCGGCTGCACAGAGCGCCATGGGCAACAAGGGGGCGCCGTGTGGCACACACAGCTCACAGAATGTGAGTGACATTAGGCCGATCCTAGATGGGATGCAGTTCACCCAGGCGCCACAGAGGTGGTGGCGCTCAAGCACCATAGTGCTCCCCTCCCTCCTCCTCCCCTTGCTGGTGTCTCTCTTGCAGCTCACAGCCTCTGCGCTGTTTTCCAGA
The DNA here is from genome assembly GCA_029574335.1 of Rana kukunoris. NCBI lineage: Eukaryota > Metazoa > Chordata > Amphibia > Anura > Ranidae > Rana > Rana kukunoris. The sequence continues at coordinate 273,628,466 of CM056051.1, read as the reverse complement.
TCCGTTCTGGTCGTGCGGGGGGTGGGGGGGAGCTGCCTGCCTGTAACACTCCCCCATCTAATGCTGTCCCTCAGGGATCTCCAACCAATGTCTCCGGAGGCAGCATGAGTTTGTGGGTGTATCTCCTCCCACAGTCTCCTTTACTCTGGCTGATCCCACAGCTGAAGATGAAAGAAACGAGGACACAGCAGCATCTCCAGGCATGCTGTAAGTTAGTTACTGCACTGCTGCACATGTCAGAGTCCTGAAGTGGCACCATACCACCCCAGCCTGCCCTATGCCACTCCAGCCTGCCCTATAGGACCCCAGCCTGCCCTATAGCACCACAAACTGCCCTCTATCACCCCAGTCTTTCCTCTATCACCCCAGCCTGCCCTATACCACCCCAACCTATCCTATGCCACCTCAACCTGCCCTATGCCACTCCAGCCTGTCCTATACCACCCCAGCCTGGCCTATGCCACCTCAGCCTGCCCTATGCCACTGCAACTTGCCCTATGCCACTCCAGCCTGCCCTATAGCACAAACTGCTCTCTACCACCCCAGCCTGCTCTCTACCACCCCAGCCTGCCCTCTACCATCCCAGCCTGCCCTCTACCACCCCAGCCTGCCCTATACCACCTCAACCTGCCCTATGCCACTCCAGCCTTCCCTATATCACCTCAGCCTGCCCTATATCACCTCAGCCTGCCCTATAGCACCCCAGCCTGCCCTATAGCACCACAAACTGCCCTCTACCACCTCAGCCTGCTCTCTACCACCTCAGCCTGCCCTATACCACCGCAACCTACCTTATGCCACCCCAACCTGCCCTATACCACCACAACCTGCCCTATGCTACATCAGTCTGCCCTATACCACCGCAACCTGCCCTATATCACCCTAGCCTGCCCTACGCCACACCAACCTGCCCTATACCACCCCAACCTACCCTATGCCACCGCAACCTGCTCTATACCACCCCAACCTGCCCTATACCACCCCAGCCTGCCCTATACCACCCCAACCTGCCCTATGCCACCCCAGCTTGCCCTATACCACCACAAGCTGCCCTATACCAACTCAGCCTGCCCTATACCAACTCAGCCTGCCCTATACCAACTCAGCCTGCCCTATACCAACTCAGCCTGCCCTATACCACCCCAACCTGCCCTATACCACCCCAACCTGCCCTATACCACCCCAGCCTGCCCTATACCACCACAACCTGCCCTATACCACCCAGCCTGCCCTATACCACCCCAACCTGCCCTATGCCACTGAAACCTGCCCTATACCACCCCAACATGCCCTATGCCACCGCAACCTGCTCTATACCACCCCAACCTGCCCTATGCCATCGCAACCTGCCCTATGCCATCGCAACCTGCCCTATGCCATCTCAACCTGCCCTATACCACCCCAACCTGCCCTATACCACCCCAACCTGCCCTATGCCACCGCAACCTGCTCTATACCACCACACTGTGCTCTATACCACCCCATCCTGAGCTATGCCACCCCAGCCTGACCTATATCACCCCAACCTGCCTTATTCTACCCCAACCTACCCTATATCGCCCCAACCGTCCCAATACCACCCTATAATTTAATTTACAGGGGCCATTTGGGGGGGGCGCCACAGGATTATCTCGCACAGGGCGCCTGAACACCTAAGGCCGGCCCTGAGTACACGTAAGCATTGAAGCTGTTGCTATATGTTTATTATTGAGAAATTTCAAATGTTGCATTATGTCCTGAAATACATTGCAACAGGTCCACACAATACGATGGTAGTGTATGACATATTCAATATTTGTCTCCCTCTGCCCCTCCTTGCTTACTCAGATATGTAATATGACACACACATAAACACACACACATAATACACCTTCTCAAGTCACTGTGACATGTTCGTGAATCTCCCAGCCTCTCCTTAAAACGTCACAATCACATGACCATTGTCTTAGCTGAAATCTTCCCGTATGATCCTCACTAAGTGTGTACATCAGGGCTCGGGAAAAGAATGACACATAAGGCCACCTGCTGTTGAGAAAGGTTTAGAGAGATATTAAGCTGCTCAACTTTGAATAAACCATCTGTGAACTGATATTTTCTCTAGGTCTACCAAGAATTGTGTTTTCTCAATGTTATTTAGGGTGAGGGTTGAATATATAGAAAAAGAAAAACAAAGAACTAGAAAGGATGATTTTTGAATAGGTGTGTTTTAGTTTGTATGCATACACTTAAATACAAAAGATGACAAATAAAAGGATAGACAGATAGATGGATATACAGTTAGGGATTAGATAGATAGATAGATAGATAGACAGACAGTTATGCCCTGTACACATGATCGGTTCCTCCGATTAAAACGGTCTGATGGATTTTTTCATCAATTATCTGATGAAGCTGACTTTCATCAGTCGTACCTACACACCATCAGTTAAAAAAAAAACGATTGTGTCCTACGCGGTAACGTAAAACACAAAGACGTGCTGAGAAAAATGAAGTTCAATGCTTCCGAGCATGCGTCGAAACTTGATTCTGAGCATGCTGGATTTTTAACCGATGGACGTGCCCACAGGCGATCGTTTTTTTTAACCATCAGATAATTTTAAAACAAGTTCCTAGTTTTTTCACTGATGGATAACAAACCGATCGTGTGTACGCGACTTTAGGGATAGATAGATAGATAGACATACAGTTAGGGATAGATAGATAGATAGATAGATAGATAGATAGATAGATAGATAGATAGATAGATAGATAGATAGATAGATAGATAGATAGATAGATAGATAGATAGATAGATAGATATACAAATATAATTAAACCACTATAATATAATATAGCACAATAGATAACACAAATAGTAAATGCCCCCTTAATCTAACTGTTGTTTATCAGAATTAGAATACTTTATTATTCCAAGGGGAAATTTATATATTATGTATGTAGTAATTATTTACAGCATATCTAAACCGAAACATATGTATATATTGCAGCCCACCAGTCTCTAGATGTGATACCTGCCTTAGTTTTCTTCTTTATTGCTTCCCCCCCCCCCCCCTTATATTCACTTGTTCATCCTGCCAGTCACATGTTTTCTGCCCTAGGGTAAGGTGACCAGATTTTTAAAATGAAATCCGGGGACATATTTTTTCTTTACTAGTAATGGCAACAATCAGCGACTCTGTGCCCATTGCCGCCCACCTCACAGCCTCTCAAGTCTTACTTTTCGGGCCCCCGGCTACTACTGGATGGGAAGCGGAGGAAGATCACTCCGCCAGGGAAGGCAAGGAGGCTGGCCAGGATTTGAGCCAAGGCAGAAGAACATGCGAGCGAAGCTGAATGGGCATGCGCCCGAAACTGAAGAAATATTCCCTGCGCTCTGACCAGCACATGATAAGGGGCACAGATAATGGGAAAAATACAACCCCCCTATGCTAGTAGGCACGGCAGAGGGGGGTGTGCAATTCTATTTTATTTTATTTTAATTCTGCACTGACTGTCTTTGAAATTGCCCCTGCCCCCTATTAAATCCAATCTGGGGACAAAACCAGGGACAGACTTAGTCCGGGGACAGTGTCCTCAATCAGGGGACTGTCCCCTGAAACTGGGGATGTCTGGTCACCCTACCCTAGGGTGACACTGTACTGCATCTATGCAGGGGGGCAGTGTTGGCACCCTAGAATGGTATCTAGATTTGGACTACAAATATCATCCCCTCTGCTCATCTCTTTTACATAGGGAGTGGTTGTGCAATTCACAATGATAGCTTGGACAGCTGATAACATGGTTTCTGTTAATTGTACAGAAAGTTCCAAGGACATTTGATTTTTATGAATGACAGGTGTTTATCTGTATTTGCAGAAAATGAATTTAGCCTGAAAAAAATTAAAACGGATCCAGGTACCACATCTGAGGATTAGTAAACTACAATATAATTTTTTGGGTTTAGATACATTTTAAACATGTTACATCAGTCTATACCAAACATACAGGGCCAGATTCTCAAAAGAGATCCGACGGTGTATCTCAAGATACACCGTCGTATCTCTGTTTTTTGGCCCGGGTATCTATGCGTGTAATTCCTAGAATCTCTTACGCATAGATACGGCGTAGATCGGACAGGTGTAAGACACTTACACCGTCGGATCTTAGATGTAATTCTTCTCTGGCCGCTAGGTGGCGTTTACGTTGTTTTCTCATTTGACTATGCAAATGAGCCTGATACGCCGATTCCCGAACGTTTTTGCGCCGCCTCGTCGTCGTTTACATTGTTTCCATAAGCGTAAACCTACCCCTGCTATATGAGGGGTAAGTTTACGAAGGTCCGTCGTATGCCATGTTTAGTATGGCGTCGGGACAGCGTCGTCTTTTTACGTCATTTATGTCGTTTTACTAAGTCGTTCGCAAATAGGGCTTTACGTCAATGACGCTCACGTCGGCTTCATTGACGTTTTCCGTTGTGAGCTGGAGCATGCGCACTGGGCTATTTGTACAGCCGGCGCATTCGCAGTTCGATCGGCGCGGGGGCGCGCTTAATTTAAATACAAGCCGCCCCCTTTGAATTACGTGGCCATACGCCGGGCCATTTACACTACTCTGCTGCAAATTACGGAGCAAGTGCTTGGAGAATACGGCATTTGCTCCAGTAAATAGCTTACGCGACGCCGCCGCAGGATCTTAGAGAATCTGGCCCACAGTATTTATGTCCCTTACTGAAGGATCTGATAATGCATCTATCACCATTTTGATTTCTTTCTACTCTTTTTGCTCCCTGTTCTGCCCCTGTTCTTTTCTGGGCTCCTAAAATTCCTTAACAAGCTGATGAATGATCACACCCACCACCAAAAATGACAATGGAGTTGATTTACTGAAACTGGATTGTGCAAAATCTGGTGCAGGTTCTAGGTCACATGTTTTTTGTTTGTTTTTTGTGGATAAATTTGGTGCAAGGCTTCCAACCACTTCTACATTGCCAGAAATGTGTAGCAAATACCTCTATGCCACATACACACGATCGGGGTATCCGATGGTCTAAAACCCGCATCGGAATTCCATTCAAGCTGTCTTGCATACACACTGTTAGACTAAATTCCGACCGTCCAAAACGTGGTGACGTAAAACACTACGACGAGCCGAGAAAAATGAAGTTCAATGGTTCCGAGCATGCGTCGACCTGATTCTGAGCATGCATGGATTTTTCTCCGACGGAATTCCACATAGACGATCGGAATTTCCCATCGTATTTTTTTTCCATCAGAAGAATTTAAAACATGTCCAAAGGGACCCACACACGATCAGAATTTCCAATGAAACAAGTCCATCTGACTTTTTTCATCGAAAAATCTGATCGTGTGTACGCGGCACTAGTGTTGCTTTTTATTTTAACCATGTTACATAGATAGTCAGGTTGGAAAAGACACAAGCCCATCTAGTTCAACAAAAAAAAAAAATCCCTATACATAATCCTATACCCACAGATGATCCAGAGGAAGGCAAACAAAAAACAAAAAACAGCAAAGCATGATCCAATTTGCTACAGCAGGGGTAACAATTCCTTCCTGATCCCCCGAGAGGCAATTGGATATTCACTGGATCAACTTTACCTATAAATGTTAGTACCCAGTTATATTATGTACATTTAGGAAAGAATCCAGGCCTTTTTAAAAGCAATCTACTGATTTGGACAGAGCCAGGGAGGGAGTCTATTCCACATTTTTACAGCTCTTACTGTGAAGAAAACTTTCAGTGTTCGGGATGAAATCTATTTTCTTCCAGATGTAAAGAGTGCCCCCTCTGTGATGACCATAAAGCGGAGCTCCACCCTCAATTTAACTTACTGTCAATATTATTAACGGTACAAATCAATGCTACATCCGATATTATTAGATAAAAAAATGTTACTGTACCATCCTAACTGTTATGTCTTCCGGTCTGCTTCCCGTCGGGTTTGCGTCGGGTTTTTCCTGGTTTCCTGTCGCCGTGCTGTGTCTTCTGTGAGCTTTTCTCGTAGCTCCCTAATTATCATTTGGCCCTGTGAAACGAAACATCGCGCGACTTCGTGTAGCAGGAAGTGACGCGGATGTAAACAAAGGAAGGAGGGCTGGCGTTTTGAACAATCTCCATTACACAGATACAGATCGAGCGGTGGATGCTGGGACATCAGCATCCACCGGAAAAGGAAGTGCAGGGCTGTGGGCTTATGCCCACAGTTAAAATGGTGCCTAAACCGGATGGGGGAATATAAGTTCTTATTTCACACTATAAAGCAGCGGAGCGGCCGGCGGAGACAGGACACGTCAGTTGCCGAAATTACGGTAATTTAAGTTTCAGATAGACATTAATAAAAAAACGTATCTGGCGTGGGACATCCACTTTAAAGTGAATAACTCAAAGCCAAGTTCACTACATGGACCCCTTATGTCCCCTTATGTATTTGTACATGTTGATGAAATTCCCACTTAATCCCCTGTTCTCGAGATGGCTGACATTATCCCCAGAGCTACTTCTGGGTTTGCGGGCTCTGACGCTGTGTTTGGCTGGAGAAATTGTCACTCCCGCGCATGCGCATGGGAGCCGCTAGTCATGGTTCAGGGTCCTGATGAAATGGCAAGGATTACTTTAGAGCACATGCGCCGATGACGTCGGTGTTGGCGTATATATAGTAAACAAGAAGACTTTACTTCCTCTTTAAGGAGCAAAGAATACCATTTTAATTCATTGGTTGTCTGAGTCACTCTGAGATAAGCTACTTCCCCATCTGGTGTGAAATATATGTGCAGTATTAGCACCTCGATCTGCGCACTAATCAGGGATGGATTTGAAATAATGTATTCTAGGCCTACCCTAATGCAAAATCGATTAACGTGACTCACTGATTTCAGACAGGACTCTAGGCTAAATCTCTTGTAAGCCACACGGATGATGCTGGGATTTTCTCAAGCAGGTAGCAGACGGGAGGGTCAGCAACAACCGAACAAGTCTGCTGTTAAGATACACAGCACCAGAAGGTTGTAGCTACTCACCTCAAAGTTGTGCGGGGCCCTGGCTCTTATTATGGCTGTAGCTAAGGGTTGAAGTGTTGAATTAGTAAATTATTCCTAACCCAAAAATTTTATATATTGCAGCTTACCCATACTTTGATATTGTGACTGCATTCCTTTTCATTTTTTCAGGCTAAGAACATTTTCTGCAAGTACAGAAAATGGTCTTGACAGAATTGCAGTGTACTTTTAACTGCTAATAAATTAAATTATCTTTTTTAACTACAAATCCACCAGGCCCCCCATGTAGGCGGTGCTCACTACCCTCACATGGGGACCCAGAGAGAGCTCTCGGTAGTGCCCCTAGAGGTGGGCTGAGCATGCCATTTAAAGCAAGGCTGGCATTAAGACAGCACTCTAACTTAAAAGTGACACTTGTTAACTACTTGAAATCCATGGCACAATTATTTAACTCATTACACTCTGTACACTATGGATAGCAGTTTCTCATTACATAACTCTTCTCTCTCTTTGGTTGTGCAGCATTTCTTACCTGGAGCCGCGGAGCTTGCACTCCACTGACCCAGTTACCCCTCACCACAAATCCAGTGACATAAATTCGTATGTTACACTTGAATACTAGTAAGCTGAACTTTTATACAACATCTGTGCTTATTTTCCCCTGAGGCCTCACTCTATCTTACGTGACTTTCAGGCTGGGTCACTAGAACGCACTGTGCCACAATATCTGTACAGGGGTTTCCGATCACTAGGGAAGGAGCCTAAGCATGCATGCTCCTTCATTTACAGGGCCTTCCATCACTACAGCCAAAAACCACCACTTCCTGAAGGGCTGGCTGCTTATACACCCAACACTAGTACTGTAGCCATTGGCAATATTAATATAGTTTCCTCCAAATAGATTCACTGCATATTAGACATATGTACCGCATCTTCTCTACCCCGTCTCATCTCCTGATGTGAACCCTCTTCTGTGATATGCCATACATGCATGCACCCCTTTTTAGAATGTCCTCAAGTAACTTCAGACCAGGTAAAGTTATATAACCACAAAGTTCTTTTACTTTAAAGCAGAACGCTACCCAAAAGGGAAAGCTTTGCTTGTCTGCCTCCCCCCCCCCTCTGCTGCCACATTTGGAACCTTTTGGGGGAGGGTTTTGACAGGTACCTGCCTCCATTTCCACCTGAGTTCACTGCGCTGAAGCGAGCCAGAAGTTCGGCCCCCTCCTCTTTTTCTCCACAGCCGGCCCATTCACAGTGCGCATGCGCAGGGGAAAATTGGCTATGAAGCTGCAAGGCTTCTCTGCCGGCTTCACTGCCAGCTTCCCTTGGCAGGGATAGCGGCACCAGCACCCCTGTGAGCTGATTCAAGTATCGGCTCGGGTGAGGACACTGCTGGATGCCTGGACAGGTAAGTACCATAATAATTTTTGAAGGGGGACCAAACTCTGCTTTAGGAGTTGTAGTACAGATAACAAATAAAGCTCAGGTTACCTACCCTTGAGGAAGTCATACCTTAATAGGCGAAAAAAGTCCTTTTTGTCTATTAGTCCAGTCCATATCCCTGGAACCCCAAATGGGTTCCTGTCATGGGGTGGTTAGGCAACAGGTTGTAATTACAACTCCAATGTCCTCCTTGTTCCTTACCTGGAAAAACCTGGAACCGTAACTCTGGTCGTCTTACTAACTGGTCACCCAAGGGCAGGAAACATGTTGCTATAGGGATCAGCAGGTAACAAAAAAAAAAAAAAAAAGAAATGCAGTCAACCCATCTAAAGACTGGTAAGCTGCAACCAAAGACTGGATCAATATTCCACCAAAGTGCATTGTTTATCTAATTTAGAACATAATAACTTAAGCAGGACCCTTTTTCCTTTTGTTCCAAACTGACTAGTGGATGTAGCATTTGCACTATAAGACAAGTAACTGTTAATTCCCACCAATTCAAGCATGGGAGAGTGGTTTCAGTAGGGAATATTCAGAAGATCAATGGCAGAGAGATTTGGCTACAACATACGCCTCCACCAAGAGTGCTAATCTATTGGAACTCTTCCAAAAGATCTTGCTATGCTGGCACATTACCCCACATCACATATCCAAATTTTCTGCAGGAGTATCTCCCTTGTGCTGGAGGAATTGTGGGAGGCCCCGGAACCTTAATAGGCCTTGTGTTGCCCTAGTATAACCCAATATTGGTCCCTTGTATTTAAACTCATAATACAGGTCGTATGGCTCTAAATACCGCCAACACCAGGTATGACACTGTTATCCTTAGACATGGATTACATTCCCCCCTCTCTGAGGACATTGATATCCCACATCCTTCTAGCAGCCTGACTTAACCTGGTGTGGCATTGGAAAGACCACACGGCCCCTGCCTGATATGAAGGAAACTATCACGGCGATTAACACTCACGGTACCTTTAAGATACTCTTTGCATCCAGTATGGGTAGACACCCAATTACTGATCAAATCTGGCAACCTTGGATGGAGTGGTACACAGGGTTCGCTAGCTCTTGACCTCATCTAATACCCTAATAATTTACCAGGTAATCTCAAATATGGTATCTGACTGCAAATTCTATTGTTAGTGTTTGTTTTGTTTAACTGTCTCTTCTGTAATTTTGGGAGTTCATTGACTGTAGTGCGGAAAAAAATTCATACATTGCCCTTTCATGGTCTGTATTAGGGGTCTCCAAACTATGGTCCTCCAGTTGTTCAGGAATGTGTAGTTCTGCAACAACTGGAGGGCCGTAGTTTGGAGATCCCTGGTCTATATGATATTATTATTAATACTATCTGCCCCCGGCAAAAACTGTTTCTGGAATATTTACTGTATTAAGTGCCTTCAGTTCCAACCAGAGGCGGCTCTAGGTTTTATAAGGCCTTAGGCAAATCTGAGATATGAGGCCCCATTCACATTCACAATGGAAAAAATTATTTAAGAGATAAAAATTAACTGTATAAATTGCATATATTAATGCCGCGTACACACGATCATTTTTTGCGATGAAAAAAAACGTTGTTTTTTAAAACGTCATTTAAATTGTTTGTGTGTGGGCAAAACGTCGTTCCAACATGCTTGAATTTTTTGTGTCGTTTTTCAAAACGTTGTTTTTTGTGTCATAAAAAGTGATGGTGTGTGGGCAAAACGATGTTGAAAACGAAGTTTTTAAACCTGCGCATGCTCAGAAGCAAGTTATGAGACGGAGCTTCAATGGAAAAGAGTGCCGTCGAACGTGGTGTACGTCATCTCGCTTTGCTAGAGCTTTGTAGAAAAACAATGGTGTGTACGCAACGTCGTTTTGGAAAATGAAGTTTGAAAAACTTTGGTTTTTTTTCATGATTGAAAACGTCGTTTTTTTTCATCGCAAAAAATGATCGTGTGTACGCGGCATAAGAGTTTTAAATTCTATGAACTATGAATTCACCATTTATAGAATTTTCTCTAACCAACTCTTTAGGCAAATTAGGCAGCCGTGAGGCCCCTGTGGGGGCGAAGCCTAAGGCGACCGCCTAATTTGCCTAATTAGAGAGCCGCCTCTTGATCCATTTTATAGATAATGAGACAATGGGCATCAAATGCGAAGCGCAAAATCTGGAGGATATTGCACTCCCTGTCCCTTGGGGTATCCTCCTATGAACCTGTTTTTAAGATCATAAATCAGCATTTCTCAACCTTTTTAACATGAAGGAACCCTTGAAATAACTTTTCAAGGAACCCCTGCTAATTATTGTATTTACAGTTGACTGTACATTAGTATGAAGGTCAGTGTGAAGAATCCAGATACCTAAAATGATAATTTGTGAATATATTTAAGAGGAAAAAATTGCCCCTTGCTCAAGGAACCCCTTGCAAACCCTAGCTGAGAAGGACTGCCATATGGGGTTATAGTTACATACAGTAGCCAGAATGAAAAAAGACACTGTACTTTAGGTTATAAGTGAGAACTCCTGTCTGTAGTGACGTTGTAGCTGAATTCAGAAGTAATATACTTTGTTATACAGTGTTAACATAATAAGGAAGTATAGTACTTCCTCACTGGGTCTGTGATGTCAGAAAAAAGTACATGTATGTGTGCTGTTTAGAAATGCTCAATACTCACGTCACCTTCAGGGAACAACAGTAAACAGACTTTTGGCAGTGCAGGCTTCATTTGTAGACTGGTATAACCGGTGCTGAACATTCATGCCTGTAAAGAAAGTATTGATTTTAGTGGTTCAGATGACAGTTATAGTATCAGAGTTAAATAGGTTAAGGTTAAAAGTGCACGATCTAGTTAAAAATCTTTTCACTCAAAATTCACACAGCTTTTGTTGGATTTAACTGGAAAAATTTGTAAATCCTGGGTAAAAGTTGTGCAAATAAACCCCTAAGGGCCTTTTCACACGTACAAACAGTGGCCCGGATTCACAAAGCACTTACGCCGACGTATCTCGAGATGCGCCGCGTAAGTGTAAAGATGCGCCCTCGTATCTATGCGCCGTACCCACAGAACAAGATACGCCTGAAAATAGGCTTCTTCCGACCGACATAACTTTCCTACGCCAGCGTATCGTGGGCGCATATTTACGCTGGACAAATCTGGCGCGCCCATTGATTTTCTATTCAAATATGCAAATGAGGGAGATACACCAATTCACGAACGTACATGCGCCAGCTACACGTGGTGCAAGTAAGTTGTACGTCCGGCCTAAGTTACCTCTCATAAAGCAGGTGTAAGTCAGCAACAGATGTGCACAAGTCAGCTGGAGAGCAGCTACAGCAGCACCGTTACGGACGAGCTGAGCAACCACACTTGCAGGAAAACACATCTGTATGCCAACATGCCAGGGGCAGCCATGGTCATAGCACTACTGCGTCTACAGGCACGGAGGAGGAGGGCACAGGAGAGAATATACCGAACACGCATGAACATCTTTGGCATGGGGGAATTGGAGGTGTATCGCATCCAAGGGCATTGACCTGTGTGTTGATCTCCTCCAGGATCTTCTCCTTCCTGGCCTTACTAGTTGTGGCACTCTCTGCCCCATGGAGGTACACATCATGCCTTGACATGGCCAAGATGATAATCTCCCTCTCCTGTGTGGAGAAATTTTTCTTCCTCCTCTCCTTCCCAGACGCTGGAGCAGACATGCCTCAACACAAAAGTACTTACACCACAACCAAACAGACGGGTGTACTTTTGCGCTCGACGGGCACATGTCTGAGCTTATTTATCTCAGGGGTTATGCCTGGCGTAGTTGTGAGCATGCGCAGAGGGGTGCGGGACATACGTCCACGTCACGGCGCTTGCGCCGTGAGTTCGGCCCTTCATTTGCATTGGGTCACGCTTCATTTAAATGGATCATGCCCACTTCCTTACTACTTTGAATTACGCCGGCTTACGCCTACGAATTTATGTTACGCCAGCGCATCATTGGAAGCATTTGATTTCTAAATGCCATGCTTGCCTCTCTGGGTTGCGCCGGCGTAGCGTAAATCATTTGTCTACTGGGCACTTCCCCCCTTCCTGCCTAGACTAATTTTCAGCTTTCAGCATTGTCACACTTTGAATGACAATTGCACGGTCATACAACACTGTACCCATATGAATTATTATTTTTTTCACACAAATAGAGCTTTCTTTTGGTGGTATTTAACCAGTTAAGGACCCCCGCACGCACATATACGTCCACAACATGGCTCGTACAGGCACAAGGGCGTAAATTTACGTCCTCGCCTTAGTGCGGTTCGGGGGTCCCATCGGGACCCCCTCCGCGGCGTGCGGCGGTCCCCCTGGCTCTGGGAGCGATCGCCGACGAGCAGGCGGATGTCCGTGTTTTCCGCCCCCCCGCGATCGCTCCCAGCCAATGGGAGCGCGCTCCCAGCCTGTCACTTCCTCCTCCTGTGTTTACACAGGAAGGAGGAAATGATGTAATCTCTCATCGCAGCGCTGTTTCCCAGCGCTGCTGATGAGAGAAGACATCCACAGTAAGTGTGCACCAACACAACACTGACACACACTCACATAGGCATATTAACCCCTTGTGATCGCCCCCCCCCCACCCCCCTGTCACAGTGTCACTGAATGCAGTGATCTAATCACTGCATTTAGTGTCAGTGTGACAGGCAGTGTAAAAACAGTTACTGTTAGGTTCAGGATAGCCCCCCCCCCTAATAAAGTTTTAACCCCCTGATCACCGCCCTAGTTAACCCTTTCACTCCCTATTGCCAGCGTCACTAAGCGATCATTTTTCTGATCGCTGTATTAGTGTCGCTGTTCCCGCTAGGTAGCTATTTTTTTTATTACGATTTTTTTTTTTTTACTAAAGACATGTGGCTAAATAAATTTTGGCCTAAATGTTTTACTAAAATTTAGTTTATTTGATTTTTTTTATAACAAATAGTAAAAAAATAGTGATTTTTTTCAAAATTGTCGCTCTATTTTAGTTTATAGCGCAAAAAATAAAAATCGCAGAGGCGATCAAATACCACCGAAAGAAAGCTCTATTTGTGGGAAGAAAAGGACGCAAATTTTGTTTGGGAGCCACGTCGCACGACCGCGCAATTGTCTGTTAAAGCGACGCAGCGCCGAATTGTAAAAACACCTTGGGTCATTTAGCAGCGTAAGTGTCCGGGTCTTAAGTGGTTAATCACCACTTGGTTTCTTATTTTTTGATAAACAAGCAAAAAAACGAACATTTAAAAAAATTAAATATATTTTTTTTCATATTTTGTTATAACATTTTGAAAACAGGTAATTTTTCTCCTTCACTGATGGGCACTGATGGGCTCCACTGATGGGCACTGATGAGGCTGCACTGATGAAGGGCACTGATAGGCAGCACAGAGAGATGGCACTGATAGGTGGCACTGATGGGCACTGGTAGGTGGCACTGATAAGCAGCACTAATAAGTGACACTCATGATGATGCAGTGATTGGCACTGATTGGCATCCCTGATAGGTGGCACTGGTGGGCACTGATTAGCAGTACTGGAGGGCACTTATTAGCAGCACTGGTGGGCACTAACGGAAGCTGGTTAACGGCTTTCTTCTTTTCTTCACGCTGACAACATGAAGCAAAAAAAGCCGACAACAGGCTTCTGTTTACTTCCGGGATCAGCGGTCATTGGCTGACCGCTGATCACAGGGTAAAAGGCCCACTGTAATTGGCCCTTTATCTCGATCAGTGATCAACCAAGTCCAAGTGCGAAAATGGGAGGAGGTCCATGTACACCCTCCCGGCATTTTAAGCCTGCACTTTAATGGTTAAGAGATCAAAACCAAGTCTTAGGTGGGAGGGTTAGGTTTTGGGGTTATATTAAAGTATATTTAAAGACAAAATGTTTTTGTTTCAAAACCCCTATTATAGTTCTATTTTGGGATTTTTTTTCCTGTAGACACATCAAGAAAGTAGGAAAAAGCTCTCCAAACTGAGAGAAATCCCCTCTTAGTTGTCACTGTACCCAGGGGTAACCATTGGAAGATTTCCCCTCTATTCCTGTTCTCACTTCCACTACATGTGACATGGAACACTCTTCTCCCTGCTTACACCAATGATGTCATTTTTTTTTACTCCCACTGACCCTCAAGCCTATGGCATCGTTTACGCCCACTGATGCCAGGGTATTTTCTATTCCCACTGGCCATGGTCTGGTCCCCCTAAAGTTTGAAGGGCAGTAAACTGACCCTTTGTTTCTAGAGTTTAGAGACCCCTGATGTAGTGCAAAGGCCTATCTGATTGGATACAAATGGATTGGGTAAATTAGGTAGGTGCTTATATTACATAGTTTTGGTAAATTTAAAGTTGATTATACAAAGATTGTATGGTCAGATTTTAACATGTAAAGGGGAGGTGGCCTAATGTGCTGGGGTGATGGTAAATTTTATGGGCATGTAATAGTTTTAATCAACCTAAGATGAAGGAAGAAAAGTAGGATTGAAAATTGTCAGCCCAAATGTCTGGTGTGGGTTTATGAATCCTAAACTTGTAGTACCCTGGGATACAACAAGCAGGGGAACTTGCTAAAATATAAAATGTATCATAGTTATCCTAAACATTCACAAAAACATTAAAATTAAAAAAAGGATCTGACGTAAATATGAATGTTAAATCATTTCCATGCACCCCAATAATATAGTCCATAGTTCCTAGTCAATCTCAAGGGCGAGTAAAAGTTTTGCTATGTAGAGTAGCCCACCTCTAAGGCCCCATACACACGATCAGACATATCCGATGAAAACGGTCCGCGGACCATTTCCATCGGATATGTCCGATCGGGAGTTTGATCCGATGGCGTGTACACACCATCGGATCAAATTCCCCGCCGCCGGACGGCGCGGTGACGTGGCGGTGACGCGGCGGTGACGTTGACGCCGCCGCGTCACCGCCACGTCACCGCACCAGGAAGTAAAACACTTCCGCACATGCGCCGAATCCATTCGGCAGCGGCGCGGCGGCGGTGGGGGCCGACATGTCTGCTGGTAAGTGTACTAACCAGCAGACATGTCGGGCGGACAGATTCCCACCGGATAGATTTCAAAGCTTGCTTTGAAATCTGTCGGGTGGAGAAATCTGTCCGCTAGCCCATACACACGAGCGGAGATGTCTGCTGAAACGGTCCATCGGACCGTTTTCAGCGGACATATCCCCTCGTGTGTACGCAGCCTAAGGCCTCGTACACACGATCAAATCTGTCTGCTGGAAACGGTCTGCTAGACCATTTCAGCAGACAGATTCGATCGTGTGTACGGGCAAACAGACGGATTTGGCCACCCGACAGATTGGAAAGCATGCTTACCAATCTGTCGGCTGGGAACCCGTCCGCCCGACATGTCTGCTGGTTAGTACGCTAACCAGCAGACATGTCTTCTCGCACACATGCCGAATGGTTTTGACGCATGCGCGGAATGTTTTACTTCCTGGTGCGGTGACGTGGCAGCGTCAACGTCACCGCCACGTCACCGCGCCGTCTGGCGGCGGGGATTTTGGTTTGATCGTATGTACACGATCAAACCAATATGTCCCCAGCAGACAGATTTGTTCAAATCAGTCGGCCCGACCGATTTGAACAAATCTGTCTGCTCGTGTGTATGGGGCCTAACAGGTCAAATCACAGCCGCAAAATAAAGGAGTTTGGAGATTTGGTGGAGTCTGATGCCGCGTACACATGATCGGATTTCCGAAGGAATAAAATCAGATGGAATTTTCAGTCAATTCCGATGAAGCTGACTTCATTAGTCTTGCATACACACTATCAGACTAAATTCCGACTGTCCAAAATGCGGTGACGTAAAACACTACGACGAGCCGAGAAAAATTAAGTTCAATGCTTTTGAGCATGCGTCGAGAGCAACAGAAGTTACTTTTTGAGTTATGAATACTTAAATAGAATGTTTTTACACCAGAACTTAGTGTCACTTTAATGAATAAGCCCTGTACACACATGGTAGAAAGTCCACCGGAAAAACCGAGGGTGTATGCTCCATCGGCACTGCCTCACAGTGTTTCCCATAGGTAAGGAGTAGATCTGGCGGGAAAAAAAAATGCTGGGAATCCCGATGGGAAAATAGAGAGCAGGTTCTCTATTTTCCCGCCAGGATTCCCGGCTGTTTTTCTGACAGGAAAACTGTGAAGAAGCATACACACATCCGGTTTTCCCGGCCAAAAGCTCTCCTGGCAGTTTTCCTGCCCATAAAACCGGTTGTGTGTACGAGGCTTAAGAATTTACTATACAAAAGGCTGTATGGGTTCAAACCAGTTTATTGGGAACCACTGCATAGTGGTTAAAGTAGTGGTAGTTAAATTTTTAAGTGTAATTAAAAATGTTCCAATAAATGATCCATTCTTAATTCTAAAACCTAAATTCTAACTCTTAATAAAAAAATATAATTCTAGATTGCCTACATGTGTCCTAACACGTAAGGATATTATCTTTTTAGGTATTTATCTCATGGTCAGTCCACTAAAGCCATATTTAACCAGACAATATTATTAGTACACAGTGCACTGGTAACAGAGGATTGCTCTACACAGAAGGTCTGAGTTGCTGACATAATTTCCTGTGACACTCGTGATTCTGAGCTGTGATACACCACATCGGAAACTCTCAAGAACGTGTTTCTGGGCTAAAATATGTGCGCTGAACTGTGTAAACCACATCCCAGTAATAGTGAAATTTTTCATACTCTATTAATACCCCAAAAGATCAGTGAATGTTCAGACCTAGATTGCTAGGACAAAGATCAGAAATGGTTACACCTGTATGTGTGACACATTTTACAGCCCTTTGGCAGCCCTTGTTGACTGTGTGCAAAAGTGACCTGTGGACATATGAGTCACAGAAAAGCACTGTCACTCTTCTAACTGCATCATGTGACCACAGGTCTTGCTGCCTTATTATGTGGATCTTTGTTTTGGAGGAAGGTGACAGTGAAGAAAGTATGGAATAATTTCAAGTATAAATTGCAAAACATAAGCTTGTGATATACATAAAGATTTCTCTTGTTTAGCCAAGACCATTAATTTCCCCATCCATACTAAACAGCCTGAGTGAATGAATCTCCACTGCCGGCTATTGTATTCTGACAGCCACAACATCCATGGGTGTCAGAATACTTGACCAGTGCCTGCAGCCGATTGGCTCCAGTCAGTGTTCAGCCATTTTTTTCCACCTGACTTCCCAATCAAAGATGGTTGAGCAGGGTTGTGCTTCGCTTGAATTTTGATTGAATCACAGTAAATTGGCCTCAAATTCGAGCCGTGTTCCCTTATCTGTTCATTTATCAAGCCATGTTTAAGCCATGGTACAGATGTTAAAAATGTTATTTTTAACATTTTGCTATAATAAATATCCCCCAAAAACATATATGAAATTTATTTTTTTCCTCAGTTTAGGCCGATACGTATTCTTCTACCTATTTTTGGTAAAAAAAAATCGCAATAAGCGTTTATCGATTGGTTTGCGCAAAATTTATAGCGTTTACAAAATAGGGGATAGTTTTATTGCATTTTTATTATTTATTTATTTTTTACTACTAATGGCGCCGATCAGCGATTTTTTTCATGACTGTGACATTATGGCGGACACTTCGGACAATTTTGACACATTTTTGGGACCATTGTCATTTTCACAGCAAAAAATGCATTTAAATTGCATTGTTTATTGTCAAAATGACAGTTGCAGTTTGGGAGTTAACCACAGGGGGCGCTGTAGGATTTGTGTGTTCCCTAACGTGTGTTTACAACTGTAGGGGGGTGTGGCTGTAGGTCTGACGTCATCGATCGAGTCTTCCTATAAAAGGGATCACTCGATCGATGCAGCCGCCACAGTGAAGCACGGGGAAGCCGTGTTTACATACGGCTCTCCCCGTTCTTCAGCTCCGGGGAGCGATCGCGAGCAGGCGGCTAGAAACGAATAGCCGCGCCCTCGTCCCAGATCGCTCCCGCGGGTTTCCGACCGCCGCATGTAGCGGGGGGGTCCCGATCGGACCCCCGACCCGCGCAAAGGCAGAGACGTATATATACGTTAACCTGCCTTAACGTTCCATTCTGTCGACGTATATCTACATGCGGCGGTCGGGAAGTGGTTAATATGATCTACAAAACTACAAAATGTTTGCAGACATAACACTATAACCCTCCAGACAAGAGTTTTGATAATGGTAATACATATCTTACACACTTTTTATTCTCTTCAATACTTGTATTAAAAGTTTTATTCATATGTAGCGCCCCCTTGCGTTTAGCACGGAAATTACGCTTTAAAAAGAATAGTAGATTGGGAGAGTTACTTTGCTCTCAATCGCAATTGTTGAGTTACTGGCTTATTCTTGGAAGGTCCTCTGGCTCGGACTGCATTCTGGGGATGTAAGTTCATCCTTGGCCGACAGTGGGGGCTATAGGGATCCCGGCGGATTGAGTCTTCCCCAGCAGCCAATTGGAGAGTTTTCCTCTCGCTGGGCATGCTGGGGAGGGGTATATCTGGAAGAGAGGTCAGGTGTTCTGGGTTCGTTTGGCGTTCCCCTATGGGGGGTCCCGGAGTCAGGGTGCGGCATCCACCTTTAGGGTGTGCGCACCCAGGGACCCACGTCAGTGTGGCCCATCCGGTCAGTGTCCGGGCCCTGCTGAGTCTCGGTCGGAGACGAATATGAGGGGGACCCCAGTAGATGGCAGGGTTCCTGAATGTCGCTGGGAGGATCCGGTACTAAAGCCATAGACAGGTACTTTTTGCTGTTGCATGGTGCCGGACGCACAGAAAAATAGCTGAGAGGATTTGCTCTGTTCGGGTGCTAACAAATTATTCAGATTAAATTGGCCTGTCTGTGACTGAGTTGCGCTGTGTGCTTATCCAGGCCTGACATCAAGAATCTCTATCTCTTATTCATCAACCTATCCTTCTTCATCGAGTTGATGTTTGGCTATGTTGGCCTGGAATTAAAGCATGAGAAAATCTTTATTGCCTGTCTGGACATTCAAGTTATTGCAAAGTGTTCTGGTGCATCCCTAGACCAAGCAAGGGTAACTTCAACATGCCGGTCCCATCATCAATCCAGCGGCCCTTTCGGGGGTGACGCTACACATACAATCTGTGTTCTAACTTTGAGGGGATGGGACTGACTAGAGGAGGAGACATATCGTTGTTCCTACTTAGTAGGAACACACAATCTGTTTCTCCTCCCCTGACAGGACAGGGATTTGTGTGTTTACACACACAAATCCCAATTCCTGCTTTCGTGCTCGCAATCGCAGGTGGCCCGCGGGGATCGCACCCACCAGCCACGCGACTCGGGTCCCCCGCCGTGCAATGGGCACACGTGCGTGCCTGTTATGGCTCTTAAAGGAGCCGCAGTATATATACAGCGATACGCGCAGCAGAGCCGTTCTGCCGATGTATATATACAGGAGCCGGTCAGGAACCGGTTCAATACCCTAACAGATCTGGCCAAACATTCTGCTTTATCCAAGCAGTGAACTGCATAGCTTAACTCTCCTATATAAATGACACTTTTCATTTATTAAGGTAAACCTCTACTGAGAAAGATTATATATATATATATATATATATATATATATATATATATATATATATATATATATATATATATACACAGACACAGTGCCAGTAAAATAAAAGAGAAGTATGGTAGCACTTCATTAATGACAGAACTGGTCAGAACAAGATATTTCCCATCTTCCCGTCAGCACACAGAGCGATAATGCTAATGAGCATGAGGTGATTAGGGTGTTCCCAGGCACATCCGGTACACCCCATGCACACACCTATAGCTCTAGCACTTTCTGGGTCACTGCTCTGGAACACATATGCAGTTCTGAATTTCTTGATCTGCTTGCTCTTTTAAGATCAATGTATCAAAAAAGTAGTGAAGCCAGAGATAGCCAGTCAGCAGTAGCCTTTGTATTTTTCTCAGTACTGATTTAAAGCGGAGGTCCGGCTTAAAAATAATAATAATTAAAAGTCAGCAGCTACAAACACTGTAGCTGCTGACTTTTAATAAGGACACTTACCTGTCCAGGGTGCCCACGATGTCGCCAGACGAACCCGAGCAATCGCTCGGGTCTCGGCTGCCCCGCCGCCATACTCGGTGAGCGAATCAGGAAGTGAAGTGTTGCGGCTTCACTGCCCGATTCCCTACTGAGTATGCGCGAGATGTGAATGGGCGGATGTCTCCTGGGACACACACAAGGTCCCAGAAGACACCACTCCCCATTTCCCAGGAGGCAGCACGAGGAGGAGAAGAAATAAGACCACCGCCGACAAGAAAGTGACAGATTAGGAGATCTGCCTAGTAACAGACACTTCTGGTAGGTATAAAAAATATATATATTTTTTTAATTTTTTTGTAGCCTTTTTGGCTATTTTTTAATAAATTTTTTCAGGGTGGACCTCCGCTTTAACTAACCTGGGCGTTTATTGAATGTATTCCCTGGTCTGTTGTTTGGCTTTAATTTATTAGCATCAATACCTGTCTGTTAAAAAGTGACATTTAGTGAATGCGCAATGCGTATTTCTCAATACGGACAAAGAGAAGGCCTTTGACAGGGTGAGGTAGAGTTACATGAGGGCAGTCCTAAAATACGGCGGCTTTGGGAACAAAATAATACAGTGGATATTCTCCATGTATTCAGGCTTAACAGCCCAGGTACAGGCCAACGGAATTCTGTCTGAGCCCCTCACGATCTCAAATGGGACAAGACAGGGCTGCCCTCTGTCTCCACTTCTATTTGCCCTGTCACTAGAGCCTTTTCTGTGCATGCTACGTGTAAATTCTAATATTTCAGGCATACAAATAGGAAAGAACCACTGTAAAATTACAGCTTATGCAGACGATATGTTGTTCACTCTTACAAATCCGTTGATTCCAGAATTAATGAAGGAATTTGAGAGATACGGATCTTAATCGAACCTACGTATCAATTTTAATAAATCGGAAGCGATGGGGGTAAACGTCCCCCATACAGCGATAAATTATCTAAAACAAAAATTCAAGTTTAAATGGACTGATAATGCTCTGACATACCTTGGTATACAACTAGCAGGGAAGGTGGAGAAGATCTTTGAGCTGAACTTCCCACCCCTCTTACAGAAAATAAAGATCTTATTGGATAAGTGGAACCAGGGTTTTCATAGCTGGCTAGGACGCTGCAATATTATCAAGATGAACATACTCCCGAAAATTTTGTATTTATTACAAACATTACCAATACATATTCCATCAAAGTATTTTAAACAGTGTCAGAGAATGATCTTTAAGTTCATATGGGCACATAAGAACCCCCGGATACATAGGAAACAACTAATGAGCATTAAGCAGCAGGGAGGACTAGGAGTCCCAGATATAAGGAAATATTACTACGCAACACATCTGAACAGGCTAATAGACTGAAATAGTCATTCAGACATGAAGCTATGGGTACAAATCGAACAGGCACAATTTAAAACACCTCTAGAAAGAGCACCATGGTGGTTTGCCTCACTCCCTAAAGAAATTAATACAAATCCAATAGTGGGTAACACGGTGAGGATCTGTGCAGCAGCACTACCTATGATGGACATCGAGCTCAGGACCTCCCCACTATACCCAGTGATAGGTAACCCCCCCTCTTCCCATCAGGATACGAAGACGGAGCATTCTGGCAGTTGAGGAAAAGAGAGTGTACACAAGTAGCAAGGTATATCCACATGGGAAGATGGATAACCATAGCGGAACTGATGGAAATAGGAAATGTATTCCGTTTGAAATTCTGGAATGCACTTCAGATAGTTCACTTCCTGAACACTTTGCCAAATCCAGAGAGCTTTGAAAGACCACTCATGAAATTCGAGAAAATATGTAATGAACAAGGAACATTACTACATAGTCTTTCAATAAGCTATGAGTTATTAGTGCAATCGGGAGGTTGCCCTCTAAGGTGCGTTCAAGAATGGGAAAGGGAATTGGAGAAGTCCTTCAGTCCGGAACAGCGACAATGCATATACAGGCGAACACACGAAACATCAATATGTGTGAGAATACAAGAGACAAACTATAATGCCGCGTACACACGATCGTTTTTTGCGATGAAAAAAAAACAACGTTTTCTGTGAAGTAAAAAACGACGTTTTTGAAACGTCACTTTTCAAGGACAATTTTGCATACACACCATCGTTTTTTCACAAAAAGCAAGGTTACGTTCACCACTCTTTTCCATTGAAGCTCGCTTCATAACTAGCTTCTGGGCATGCGCGGGTTGAAAAACGTCGTTTTGAACGACGTTTTTGCTACACACGGTGACTTTTTGTGAAACAAAAAATGACGTTTTGAAAAACGACACAAAAAATTCAAACATGTTGGAATTTTTTTTTGGTCGTTTTTTTGAAGACAAAAAACGACGTTTTGCCCACACACGATCAATTTAAATGACGTTTTAAAAAACGTCGTTTTTTTTTCATCGCAAAAACCGACCGTGTGTACGCGGCATTAGATCTTCACGAGATGGTATAAGACACCAGAAAGGCTAAGCAAAATTTTTGCAGAGGTATCAGATAAATGCTGGAGGTGCCAGGGAAGCAAAGGAACGATGCTACACATATTCTGGGAGTGCCCAATGTTAAGGAGTTTTTGGGCAGAGATTAAAAGAGCTCTACAGTTTTGCTCAGATTATGAGATTCCGGAAGATCCGGAATTCTATCTTCTGCATTTAATCCAAATACCAGAAAAAGCCTATAGGGAAATGATTATATGCCATTTATTAGATGCTGCTAAGGCCTGTATAACGAAGAGGTGGAAGTCACCAGTTCCACCAACAGTGGACATGTGGATATGTAAAGTTAAGGAAATAAGCAAATTAGAAGAGTTAGTTCTGACAACACAATATAAAAGGGGAGAATATTTAAGAACTTGGACTCCCTGGAAGTCTTATATGGAATACAGGGGTGAAGGCTAAGGAGGATAAGTATAGTGAACAGTATAGAAGGAGCCGGGAACTTAGATTGGGTATATGTGGGATTTAATGAGAAACCACAGGAATATGGAGAAGGGTCGGAGAAGAGGGAAGTAGGGTGGGTTGTGTTTTTTTTTTCCCCCTTTCTTCTTCTTCCTCTCTCAGTGATGTTTGGAAAGGGGAGAGATACGTAAGAAGGAGATATATGTTTGATTTTGACAATAAGGTAAAAGGGGATGTATAATAATAAGATGGACCGTGACTGTTGTGTTGTTTTGTAATAATGTTCTGTTCTGTATTATTATTATTTTTTTTTATATATATATATATATATATATATATATGTGTGTATATATATATATATATATATATATGTGTTGTTCTGATTTGTTTTAAAATAAAAAAGAATTATAATCGAAAAAAAAAAAAGTGACATTTCACAGGGCAGGTCTTAAAATGTTTCTAGAAAGAAGTAGTTCTTCCTTCTCGCCCTGTTAATAGTTAACCTGTATTTTCTGTATTGCTACTTTCCCATTGAGGCCTCAATTTAACTGTTTTCCTTCTCTGCCTCTTCCTTTCTGAATGCACTTCTTATTAGCCTATTAACCCAGAAAGGGTGAGCTGCCCCCCCCACCCTATTGTTCTAGACATAATGCATTTGACCATCTTTGCCCCAGATCCCTATCCCTTTTCACAAGTCACCGTGGCCTGATTACAAGGGTTGTGGGAAAGTGACGACAATCAATGGGCTACGCGAGTCTTTGTGTGCATAGAAGTGTACAGGGCAAAGTGTTTCTTTATCAGAAATTGTCACCCAGTGCCAGATTTATAAGGGGGCAAAAGGGGCAATTGGCCAGGCTCCTTGCCAGAAAAAGCCTGCCTTACTATAAAAAAAAATATATAATCATTTAAAAATGTGTTTCTTTTATTAGAGTTTATCTTGGAAAGTATAATTTTGCCTGCTGTCAACTATGGAAGATTTACTCTGGTATATTGTATCAATTTTAGATTAACTTAAATGGCTCAAGGGAACAACACCCCCACACCGTAAGGCTAGGTTCATGCCTATGCAGGTTGGGGTTGATGCGTTTTGCAGGAACCAGCAAAATCGCATCAAAAACGCATTCCTCGCATTTTTGATGCATTTGCAGTGAAGTCTATGAAACTAAAAATGCAACCTGCTACAGGCAAAAAAAAAAGTCCCTGACCCTTTTCAAAAAACGCATTGGTTGAAAACGCACAGATGTGAACTTGACCCATAGGAAATCATGTTAAATGGATCAAATAAATATATACGTAATTTGCATTCCCGGCCCGGGAACCTGCTGATCGGCTGAGCGAATGACAGAAGAGAGTGTTGTGCTGGTAAACAACACAGGGCTCTCTACAGACAGCAGTGATTTGTAGTTTTCCCGTTCTCCCTGCAAGGCAGTGAGTAAAAACCGTTGCATTGCTTAGTGAGAACAGCACACAGTCCACACATTAACACTTGTTAGGCACACAGTTAACCCTTTGATCGGCCTAGATGTTAAAGTAGAGGTCCACCCAAAAAAAATAAAAAAAATACATAAAAATGATCCGAAAAAATAAAAAAATAGAAAAAAAATAATGTTTTTACCTACCAGATATTGTGGTTGCTAGACAGATCTTCCTAATCTACCTCTTCCTAGTCCACGGCTGGTCTTCATTCTTGTCCTCCTCGCATTGTCTGCTAGGGAATGTGGTGCGCTGTCTTCTGGAAACTGTGTGTATCCCAGAGAACAGCCGCCCATTCAGAAAACGCCACACGACTCGTGCATGCGCAGTAGGAAAGGCTCCAACTGCCTGTTTCCTTTACTGAGGATGGTGGCGCTGGGAACTTCCACGTTCGAGGGATCGGCCTCGGGGGGCCGACATCACGGGTGCCTAGGATAGGTAAGTGTTCCTATTAACCACTTAAGGACCGCCTCCTGCACATATACGTCAGCAGAATGGCACGGTTGCGCAGATCCACGTACGGAATGCTCCCGTGACCCGGTCCGAAGCTCCGAAGTACGGCGATCGCTCCCCGGAGCTGAAGAACAGGGAGAGCCGTGTGTAAAGAGGGCTTTCCCATGCTTCACTGTGGCAGCAGATCGATCGCTTTTATAGGGGGGACACGATCGATGACGTCACACCTATAGCCACACCCCCCCTACAGTTGTAAACACACACAGGGAACACATAACCCCTACAGCGCCCCCTTGTGGTTAACTCCCAAACTGCAACTGTAATTTCCACAATAAACAATGCAATTTAAATGCATTTTTTGTCCGCCATAATGTCGCAGTCACGAAAAAAATCGCTGATCGCCGCCGTTAGTTGTAAAAAAATAAATAAATAATAAAAAATGCAATAAAACTATCCCCTATTTTGTAAACGCTATAAATTGTGCGCAAACCAACCGATAAACGCTTATTGCGTTTTTTTTTACCAAAAATAGGTAGAAGGATACGTATCGGCCTAAACTGAGGAAAACTATTTTTTTATTTATGTTTTTGGGGGGATATTTATTATAGCAACAAGTAAAAAACATTTTTTTCAAAATTGTCGCTCTATTTTTGTTTATAGTGAAAAAAATAAAAACCGCAGATCAAATATCACCAAAAGAAAGTTCTATTTGTGGGAAAAAAAGAACAGCAATTTTGTTTGGGAGCCAAGTTGCACAACCGCACAATCAGGGGCGTTTCTAGGTGGCAAAAAGACCAGGGGCTTCAGCCCGAAGCCGGCCGGGGGGGGGGGGGGGGGCGTTTTGCGGTGGAGTGGTGCTGGGTTTTTTGGCTGGGCAGTGGGGTTGTGTGACCAACATGTCAGTGTGTGTGTGTGTCAGTACGTACACATACCAACATGTCTTTAGTTCTATGGTACAGGCCAGTCTAAGTTTCCATGGTTGGCCTTCCAACCATCCCGTGGCCAAAGCTCCCTTTCCCTCCTAACCCGCACACTGACCACTGACCCACTACACTGACCACTGACCCACTACACTGACCACTGACCCATTACACTGACCACTGACCCACTACACTGACCACTACACTGACCCACTACACTGACCACTGACCCATTACACTGACCACTGACCCACTACACTGACCACTACACTGACCCACACACTGACCACTGACCCACACACTGACCACTGACCCACACCACTGACCACTACACTGACCACTGACCACTACACTGACCACTGACCACTGACCCACACACTGACCACTGACCCACACACTGACCACTGACCCACACACTGACCACTGACCCACACACTGACCACCACACTGACCACTGACCCACACACTGACCACTGACCACCACACTGACCACTGACCCACACACTGACCACTGACCCACACACTGACCACTGACCCACACACTGACCACTGACCCACACACTGACCACTGACCCACACACTGACCACTGACCCACACACTGACCACTGACCCACACACTGACCACTAACCACCAGGGCTGGTGCGAGGATTGTTGATGCCCTGGCTGCGCTCTGAACCACTTTACCCTGCAACACATGTGACATTAGAAGAAAAAGAAGCCCTAAGGCAAACGCTGCGCTGATTTAAGAAGATAATTACGTTCACTACAAAAAAATAAAAAAAGTTAGGATAGATAGCAAAACATGGAAAGAGGGCAGCACTAAGTGGTTAAAACCATGTGACAAATGTTATACCTTGAAGTGTAAACAAATGATGTGAAAAATGTATTAAAAGAAAAACTAATGCAGAGTCCAAAAAGAACATAACAGTCTGTGAAGGGTTAATTCCAAAAGCAAATCTGTGAAGGGTTAACTCCCCAAAAAAGACACATTGCTTGGCAAGAAAGTGAAGATAAAGTTTGGTGAATAATAAGTCCCAAAATTCTCTGGCAATACCCTGGTTTATTTTGGGACTTATTATTCCCCAAACTTTATCTTCACTTTCTTGCCAAGCAATGTGTCTTTTTTGGGGAGTTAACCCTTCACAGATTTGCTTTTGGAATTAACCCTTCACAGACTATGTTATGTTCTTTTTGGACTCTGCATTAGTTTTTCTTTGACCCCTGACCCCTCACCCCTGGCTGACACCTACACTGACCCCCCCCCCCACACCTAGGTGCAAATCCGTCCTCCTTACCTGTGTCTCTGTCCCGACTTCCCGCCAGCGCCATCCACCTGCAGCCCGCTGCACCTCCATGATGATGATCCTTCTCTGCCGAGTGCCGAGTCAGTGAGTCACCCTGCCCCCCTAGACAAGCCGCCGCTGCTGAGGGACACAGAGCAGAGGGGAAGACGATCGCAGGCAGCCTCGGCATCTCCCGCCATCACATTCAATATTTCCCCGCCGCACTGTGATTGGGCCATGCGGGTCATGTGCGGAGGCGGGACTTCAGGACGAGCACAGACAGGCCAGCCCCACGCCGCACATGACCCGCATACTCCCAATCACAGGACGCCGGAGTCAAGTGACTGTGAGTAAAAAAAAAAAAAACATGGCGGGCGAGATCTGCTCGGCGGTGACTCGGGGCTAATAATTGGAAACTCAATGCCCGAGACTCGGGGCTTTTCGGCGGCATATTCGGGGCTCCAGCCACCCTAGCCAGGGGCTAACGACGCCTGCGCACAATTGTCAGTTAAAGCGACGTAGTGCCAATTTGCAAAAAGGGTCCTAGTCCTTTAGCTGCATTTTGGTCCGGGGCTTAAGTGGTTAAAACACATCTAGATTGGCTGAAACACCAGGCGCCTATCAGTCATCCAATCATAGCAGAGGATGGGAAGAGAGGACAAGAGAAGACATTAAGGATTGTATAAGACACCGCTGCCCCACCAAGACAAGGTAAGTGCTGGACGGGGGATGCACACTGGCAGCAATTGATGGGCACAGTGGTGGCAATTGATGGGCACACTGGCAGCAATTGATGGGCACAGTAGGGGCAATTGGTGGGCACACTGGAAGCAATTGATGGGCACAGTAGCAACAATTGATGAGCACACTGGCAGCAATTGATGGGCACAGTGTCAGCAATTGATGGGTACAGTAGCTGCGTTTGATGGCACAGTGGCTGCATTTGATGACACAGTGGCTGCATTTGATGGCACAGTGGCTGCGTTTCATGGGCACAGTGGCTGCAATTGATGTTTTTTTTTCAGTTTGTTTGCCCCCCCCGCCGTACAAATTTAGAGCACCAGCCGCCACTGCTTGGTAATGATGCCTTTAATGTAACTCCTGTCCTAGGGTGACAACTGGTGGAACGGTGGCCATCCATTTATCAGGCCGGGTTCACACTGATACGACGGTCCTACTTCGGTCCTACTTCCATTCGATTTGAATGAACAAGATAAGATTTTGCTCCGACTGAGATAATACAACTTGTCCTTTGCTCAACAAAACAATCCCAGAGTAACATACATTCTTTTTACTGCTGCTGTAATCACCATCCCAGATGTCACAAGTCAGATGGTTAGGACAAGGATCCTACTTTGATCCGACTTCAATGATATTCAATGGGATGAAGTAGGACCAAAGTCGGACCAAAGCAGTGCAAAGCATTTTCAAAGTTGGACTGACTTGTGTCGGACCAGTTAAGATGGCTCTCATAGGGAAATAATTGATTTGCACAAGTCATGACTTGTGTCGTATAAGTGTGAACCTAGCCTAAACCAGCTCTTTTGACAATATTGAATTGGTTGTTCAACTGACTTTTGTCATAGGTGGTGGGTGGAGAATTGTTTGCTGCACAGCACCTGCATCCAATCAGACACCATTACTGTTCAGGTTATATGAGAGCCACAGGCGCCAGCTGTCAGCATGGATAAAATAATCTATTAGAAATATATACAGTATCTCACAAAAGTGAGTACACCCCTCATATTTTTCTAAATATTTTATTATATCTTTTCATATGACAACACTGATGAAATTACACTTTGCTACAATGTAAAGTAGTGAGTGTACAGCTTGTATAACAGTGTAAATTTGATGTTCCCTCAAAATAACTCAAACACACAGCCATTAATATCTAAACCCCTAAGTGAAAATGTCCATATTGGGCCCAAAGTGTGAATATTTTGTGTGGTCACCATTATTTTCCAGCACTGCCTCAATCCGTTTGGGCATGGAGTTCACCAGAGCTTGCCAGGTTGCCACTGGAGTCTACTTCAACTTCTCCATGACGAAATCACAGAGTTGGTGGATGTTAGAAACCTTGCACTCCTCCACACAGGGATGGACTGGCCATTGGGACTACAGGGAGTTTCCCGGTGGGCCGATGGCTCAGTGGGCCAGCTTCAGTGACAGCGGACCACCACCCCCCCTCTGCTCCTTTTGTCTCTCCCTCCCCGCAGCCCTCACCTGGGGGGAGCAAAGAAGCAGAGGGAGGACAAGAGAAGCAAAGAGGACGACAGAGGAGCATGGTGGAGGGGACAGACAGCTGACTCAACAGCTATGGCCTGGGAGTTTCTCACTTCTGCCTAATCTTGTCCCATTAGGGGGGGCACCAAACTGATTCTTTGCCCCGGGTGAAATAATGTCTAGCTTCCCCACTGGTACTGCCTATAAGAGTACAGGTACCCGCCTTTTTTCCCCTAATAAAGTAGAATGGCTAGTGAAGAGGAAGAGAGGGCTTGGGTGGCCGGGGGGGGGGGGGGTGCGGGAGTTGTCCGGCTGTCATGGGAGAGACCTGTCAAAGTGGGCCAGTCTGGATAAAGTCCAGGGCCAAACTTTTGTCCCAGTCCAGCCCTGCCTCCACCTTCCCTTTGAGGATGCCCCACAGATACTCAATAGGATTTGGGTCTGGAGACATGCTTGGCCAGTCTATCACTTTTATCCTCAGCTTCTTTAGCAAGGCAGTGGTCATCATGGAGTTTGGGCTCGTTATCATATTGGAATACTGCCCTGCAGTCCAGTTTCCGAAGGGAGGGGATCATGCTGTGCTTCATGCTGTATACGATGCCCTGTCACAGTGTAAGAAGAGTTTTAGGTCACCCAGGATTCTCAACTAGGCGGGTTGAAGGTCTCTAGGATGCTGATTTCATATGGAGGTGACTGGGTTTGTAGTTCCCTTAGTGGTTGGTAAAACTTAGTTTGGGACCTGGAGATTGGATATTTCATAGATTTGGGATCTGGGTTAACTTCGTCAACGAAAATATTTTCAAATTAATACAAATTAATACAATTTTAGTTGACAAAAATAGGACTAAAACTAAAACAATTCAGATGACTAAAATGTGACTTATGCCCCGTACACACGATCGGAATTTCCATCGGGATAAACTCAGACGTTTTTTTCTGACGGAAATCCGTTCAAGCTGTCTTGCATACACACTGTCACACCAAATTCTGACCATTCAAAACGCGGTGACGTATAACACTACGACGAGCCGAGAAAAATTAAGTTCATGGCTTCCGAGCATGCGTCGACTTGATTCTGCGTCGGAGTTCCATACAGATGAATGGAATTTTCAATTTTTTCATTGAAAAAAAAGAGAACATGTTCTCTTTCTAAGCCCGTTGAAATTTCCGATGGAAAAACTCAGATGAGGCACACACAGGGTTGAAATATCCAATGAAATAATTCCGTCTGACTTTTTCCATTGGAAATTCTGATTGTGTGTACAAGGCATTAGTCAATGGAATTTTAGTCAAAAGACTATGACTAATCCGAAATCGAAATTTGACATCACAATCAGCACTGCACTACCACATAAGAATAAGTAGGGGGCATCTACTAAGCTGCTGAAAGAAAATAAATCTTATCGGCGATCTTACCTGGAAGTGGGAACCGGTATCTGGTTTTGACACCCCCAAAAAAAGTGCCAAATGTGACAGCGGAATGTGCCAACAAGTGAAGCTTCCACTTTTGGGTGGAGCTCCACTATAAACACGAGAATACGTGTATAAATGTAGCAGGGGAGTATGTCGAAAAATAAATGCAGTTTCCACTCCTTGAAATTCGTTCTTTTATTATATAAACTCAAAAGACCCAGTTTGAATGCGCCTCATGTATAAACATAACTTATGATGTCTTGTGGCATTTTTTATGGTATGGTTTTACAGGATACGATGGAATGAAACAAAGTAAACTATGTATTTTAAACACTCGTGAGGTGATTTCTCTGGAAAGTGTTGGTATGTGAATTAATCCATATATTATACAATCTATATTAAACATTTGTGAAGTGATTTCTATGGAAAGTGTCGGTATATGATGGAATAAATACAGCCAGTGGAGGTAACCAATTTATTATACATACAGGATATAAATAACCGCTTCTGTCTTCTGTGGTGTTTCCTATGGAAATGTTAGTATATGATGGGATGAATAGAAGTATATATATATTATATAGAATGTGTGTGTATACTGTTTATATACACTTAAGTACGCCTTGCTAGTTCCAGGTTTAACCCACGTTTGCCTTCAGAACTGCCTTAATTCTTCATGGCATGGATTTAACCACTTGCCTACTGTGCACCTACACCCCCTTCCTGCCCAGACGAAATTTAAGCTTCCGGCACTGCGTCTCTTTAACTGACAATTGCGCGGTCGTGCGACGTGGCTCTCAAACAAAATTGGCGTCCTTTTTTTCCCACAAATAGAGCTTTCTTTTGGTGGTATTTGATCACCTCTGCGGTTTTTATTTTTTGCGCTATAAACAAAAATAGAGCGTCAATTTTGAAAAAAATTCAATATTTTTTACTTTTTGCTATAATAAATAACCCCAAAAATATATAAAAAAAATATTTTTTTCCTCAGTTTAGGCCGATACGTATTCTTCTACATATTTTTGGTAAAAAAAAATAAAAATAATTAGCGTTTATCGATTGGTTTGCGCAAAATTTATAGTGTTTACAAAATAGGGGATAGTTTATGGCATTTTTTTTTTTTTTACTATTAAAAATCGGCGATCTGCGATTTTTTTTATTGGGACTGCGACGTTATGGCGGACACTTCGGACACTTTTCTGACATTTTTGGGACCATTTACATTTATACAGTGAACAATGCTATAAATATGCATTGATTACTGTATAAATGTGACTGGAAGTGAAGGGGTTAACCACTAGGGGGCGGGGAAGGGGTTAAATGTGTGTCCTATGCGTGTTCTAACTGTAGGGGGAGGGGGGGTGACTGGGGGAGGTGACCGATTGTGTCCCTATGTACAAGGGACACAACCGCTCTTCTCTCTCCCTGACAGGGACGTGCAGCTCTGTGTTTACATACAGAGCTCCACGTCCCCGCTCAGTTACTGAGCAATCGCGTGTGCCCGGCGGCGATCGTTGCCGCCGGGCACTCGCACGGGAACCCCCGCAGAGCGGCGGGTGCGCGCGCGCCCGCCCGCGGCTTTAAAAAGACATCACGTCATATGACGTGATGTCAGAACAATGGAGTCCTCCGCCCGCCGTCATTTGACGGTGGGCAGAGGACAAGTGGTTAACAAGGTGTTGGACACATTCTTCAGAGATTTTGGTCCATAGTGACAAGATAGCATCACGCAGTTGCTACCGATTTGTCGGCTGCACATCCCAAAGCTGCTCTACTGGATTGAGATCTGGTGACCTGGATCTGGAGGCCATTGGTGTACACTGTACAGTGGAATCATTGTCATGTTCAAGAAACCAGTGGTGAGATGATTTGAGCTTTGTGACATGGTGCGTTATCCTGCTGGAATGAGCCATCAGAAGATGAGTACCTGTAGTCATAAAGGGATGGACATAGTCAGAAACAATACCCAGGTAGATCATGGCGCTTAAACTATGCTCAGTTTTACTAAGGGGCCCAGAGTTGGCAAGAAATATCCCCCACACCATTACACCACTACCAGTCTGATCTGTTGATATAAGGCAGGATGGATTCATGCTTTCATGTTTACGCCAAATTCTGACCCTATCATATGAATGTTGCAGCTAAAATCGAGACTCATCAGACCAGGCAACGTATATCCATTCTTCTATTGTCCAATTTTGGTGAGCCTGTGATTCGATGCGTTGTGTATTCAGAGATGGTATTCTGCATACATTGGTTGTAATGAGTGGTTATTTGAGTTACTGTTGCCTTTATATCGAACCGCTCTGCCCATTCTCCTCTGAGCTCTGACATCAACAAGGCATTTTTTCCATACAACCCTCGCTCACTGGATATTTTCTCTTTTTCAGGCCATTCTCTGTAAGCATTAGAGATGGTTGTGCGTGAAAATCCCAGTAGATGAGCGGTTTCTCAGATACTCAGACCAGCCTGTCCGGCACCAACAACCACGCCACATTCAAAGTCACTAAGGCCCCTTTCACACTGGGGTGTTATTCGAGCGTTATTCGAGCGAAGCCTCATCTGCAATACCAATTTGCTGGTAAAGCACCACTAAGACCCTAACGTTTAAGGCCTTGTACACACGATCGGACATATCCGGTGAAAACGGTCCGCAGACCGTTTCCATCGGATATGTCCGATCTGGAGTTTGGTCCGATGGCGTGTACACACCATCGGATCAAATTCCCCGCCGGCGGACGGAGCGGTGACGTGGCGGTGACGTTGACGCCGCCACGTCACCGCACCAGGAAGTAAAACACTTCCGCGCATGCGCCGAATCCATTCGGCGGCGGCGCGGCAGCGGTGCGGGACGACATGTCTGCTGGTAAGTGTACTAACCAGCAGACATGTCGGGCGGACAGATTCCCACCCGATAGATTTCAAAGCATGCTTTGAAATCTGTCGGGTGGACAAATCTGTCCGCTAGCCCATACACACGATCAGAGATGTCTGCTGAAACGGTCCATCGGACCGTTTTCAGCGGACATATCCCCTCGTGTGTACGAGGCCTTAGGGTGTTTTTGCAGTGCCTCAGTGTGAAAGAGTAAGGTGTTTTTACATCGCTTTCAATACATTTCAATGGAGAGGGGCATTTTTGGAGCGTTTTTTTTCAGCGCCAAAAAGCTGCTCCAAAGATGCTGCTTGCAGTACTTTTCTCAACGCCCCGCCAGTGCAACGCCTCAGTGTGAAACGGTAAGGCTTTTTTACAGGGCTTTCATTTCATTTCAATGGAGAGGGGCGTTTTTGGAGCGTTTTTTTCAGCGCCTAAAAGATGCTCCAAAGATGCTGCTTGCAGGACTCAGTGTGAAAGGGTCCATTGAGATGCATGGAGAGCGTTTTATGAGCATTTTAATAGCGCTATTTTTAATGCCAAAACGCTGTAAAAATGCTTCAGTGTGAAAGGGGTCTTAAATCCCCTTTCTTCCCCATTCTGATGCTTGGTTTGAACTTCAACAAGCCATCTTCACCATGTCTAGATGCCTAAATGCATTGAGTTGCTGCCATGTGATTGGCTGATTAGCAATTTGTGTCACCAAGCAATTAAACAGGTGTACCTAATAAAGTGGCCGGTGAGTGTGCATATATTAGAAGTACTCCATATGGTGGAAGAATAGATGTACTCTGTATATTATATATATTATACACTTGTCAAGTATTTTCTGTGGTGTTAGCGTATGGTGGAAGAATAGAAGTACTCTGTATATTATATATATTATACACTTGTCAGGTATTTTCTGTGGTGTTGGCATATGATGGAAGAATAGAAGTACTCTGTATATTATATATATATTATGAACTTGTCAGGTACTTTCTGTGGTGTTAGCATATGGTGGAAGAATAGAAGTACTATGTATATTATAAATTATACACTTGTCAGGTATTTTCTGTGGGGTTAGTGTATGGTGGAAGAATAGAAGTACTCTGTATATTATATATATATTATAAACTTGTCAGGTATTTTCTGCGGTATTAGCGTATGGTGGAAGAATAGACGT
This sequence comes from Rana kukunoris, assembly GCA_029574335.1. NCBI lineage: Eukaryota > Metazoa > Chordata > Amphibia > Anura > Ranidae > Rana > Rana kukunoris. Next base: position 273,593,234 of record CM056051.1, on the reverse strand, counting down.
ACCCTGTATATTATATAAATTATACACTCGTCAGGTATTTTCTGGGGGGTTAGTGTATGGTGGAAGAATATAAGTACTCTGTATATTATAAACTCGTCAGGTATTTTCTGGGGGGTTAGTGTATGGTGGAAGAATAAATATATATATATATATATGTGTGTGTTCCTGTCTTTTGAGGGCTGGTTTCCCAGCACAGCCAAGTGTGAATAGATTTGGGAATTTCTGGATAAACTATGTTAGAAATTCCATCGTGTGAAGAAAGAAGTAGATGACAAGAAGTATACAGCAGTCAGCTCTGTATCCTGACAAGAGCTGAGTGTGCTGTGAAGGTTTTAGGCGGGCTGTTCCAGATTCCAGGCTGGGGGGGGGGGCGACACATGAGCTCACGTTGCTCCCATTCACATTCCAGCTTTCTGAGTGAAAATGTTCTGAAAAGCTTCCAAAATGCCTCCATTGAATCATTTGTGTATGTGTGTGCGCTCTGAGGAGAACATTGCGTGCCTCGTGTATCGGCTCGGATCTCCCCAGAGCAAAGCTGCGGCTGGCTCAGGGTTACAGCAGTTTATTTCCTGCCTGGGCCGGGCCCGCTCTGTGTATATTGCTCTGTTTGACTTTGCAGCTTCGGCCGACGTCATTGCTCTTGGCTGAACACAAGGGGGGCGCGGCTACAGCTGGAATGATGTCACCGCGAAGCCACGTGGTACAAACCATTCACAAAAAAGCCAGCCTCCTCCCGCTCTGTATAAATAGGGAGCTCGCAAAGCTCGGGGCAGCATTGAGCTCAAGCCAGCCGGCCAGGAACAGGGAACTACCGCTAAAGTAAAACAAGAAAGACAAACACGCGGCTGGCTTTTGCGTGAAGGCTTCATTTGTTTTTGTTTTTATTAAGTTCATTTCTTTTTAGACAAAGTAGCCTGGAAAGGGCAACTGCACCAGCAAAGGGGAGGACGTGATTTTGTTACAAGCCGAGCAGTGTTACCCCGAAGCAGCACGGATTCCTACTTGCTGTCTACCCTTCTAAGCAGTGTGTGTCGCCTAGCTATGGTCAATATGGAGATAAGTGGCATGGATTGCAGCACGATGAAAGCCCTGCTGGCAGACAGAGCACACAAACTGCTCATCCTGGACTGTAGATCGTTCTTCTCCTTCAGTTCTGCCCACATCCTGGGCTCCAGCAATGTCAGGTTCAGCACTATAGTCAAGAGGAGGGCTAAAGGCAGCATGGGCTTGGAGCACATCATCCCCAACGAGGAGCACAGGGCCAGGCTGATCGCTGGATTGTATGAGGCTGTGATACTTCTGGATGACAGGACCTACGAACTAGACACCATCAGAAAGGACAGCACCATGATGCTGGCTGTCAGTGCCCTGTGCAGAGACCCCCGAGGCAGCAGGATCTTCTTCCTAAAAGGTATAATCATCAGTTCCTACTAAACTTTCCTTATGTGTCTCCCCCCCTTTCCATCTTCTAGATCTATCACTTAAACCCCTCATCTAGACATGTAACAATAAAAGTACATGATCCTTTGTTAGCTTTCCCCTCTTTTCCAATACAATTATTCCTTAAATATCTTGGATCCAAATAAAGCCCATATTGGAAAAAGTAGGAAGATGATTCGTTCCTAAAACCTAACTTTCCACCCTTAAAAAAACAACAACAACAACCTTGCATTTATTAGGTTTACTTAAACCGCAGCTTATTCTTTTTTCATTACTTCAAGCCCCATTTGAGAAAGGTCAACCATAAAAGTAGGAAAATGATTCCCTTCTAAAACCTCCTTTTTATAATCCCTTGCATCCACTGAGTTCACTCAAAGCCCGCATTAAGAAATGTCAACCTAAAACATGTGATAGCACCCCCCCCCCCCCTTAATACAATAATCCCTTAAGTCCCCCCCATTGAGAAATGTCATCACAAATGCATGCTTCCCTCCCAAACTTGTCTTTGTTAGCCCTTCCTCCTTTTCCTATACAGTAATCAATAGCTTGTTATCAATGTCAACCACAAAGGTACATTGATGCCTCCCTGCTAAAACTTAATAGCTCTTTTCCTTGTTTTATACCACAATCTCTTCTATCTCTAAGCCCACATTGAGAAATGTCAGCCAATAAAAGTACATTGATGTCTCCCACCTAAAACTTAATAGCTATTCCACTTTTTCCTACAACAGCCCCTAAATCTCTAAGCCCACATTGAGAAATGTCAGCCAATAATGGTATAGAGATGCCTCCATCCTAAAAGTTAATAGCTCTCCCCCTTCTTCATACAACAGTCCCTTAAATCTCTAAGCCCACATTGAGAAATGTCAGCCAATAAACATACATTGATGCTTCCCTCCTAAACTTTCCTTTGTTAACTCTTCCCTCTTTTCTTACACATTAATCTCTTATAACTATAGGGTCCATTTAAAGCCCCCCTACTGATAAATGTCAATGAGCTCCACAAAGGATACCATTTAACGACTGTCATTTTGTTCTTCTCTTTCAGGTGGATATGAATCATTTTCCTCGGAATATCCTGAATTCTGCAGCAAATGTTCTCCCCCGACAGGACTAAGCCTGCCCCTCAGTGCCAACAGTGTACCAGGCAGCGCCGATTCCAACTGCACTCCCTGCGGCACCCCATTATACGATCAGGTCAGTATTCCCTTGTGTTGTAAGAGTTAAAATCCCCTGCCAAGCAAGCTGTCCCTCCCTTGCCACTCCCAGCCAGCCAAGCACTAAAACAATAGTGAGCTGTATAGCACCAGGCCAATTGTACTTCCCCCAAACACAAGCCCTGACAATAAGCTGTGTTTTCACTTTATGCCTACATGGCTGAATACAAGATGTACACATAACACAACTGATCATATTTCAAGCCTTCCCTTTTGTGCTTATGAATGAATTATGTATAAATGTATTTCCAGTTGATTAAACTTTTCTGTTGTAATTGTTTTTACAGGGAGGACCAGTGGAAATTCTGCCTTTTCTCTACCTGGGAAGTGCATATCATGCATCCAGAAAAGATATGCTGGACACCCTTGGCATTACCGCCCTGATCAACGTGTCTGCCAACTGCCCTAATCACTTTGAGGGACACTACCAGTACAAGAGTATCCCAGTGGAGGACAGCCACAAAGCAGACATCAGCTCCTGGTTTAATGAAGCCATTGACTTCATAGGTAAATATCTCTATATTTTTACAGAACATTAAACCTAGTATGAGGAATACATATGATTAATAATGATTACAAGCATCAGGTACTACTTTAGAGCCTTGATTTAACAGTAGGCCTCTCTCAAGGGTTAGCATTTTGCGTCTCAAATTCATTTTACACTTTTTTTTTTTAATTGGAGCTCTGCTAATTTATTTGCACCAAATTGATCCTCTACTGCTGTAAAATAATGACAAAATGTTTGAGGAGTAAGGAAAGTGCTCAGATTCTTGTATGAAAGCAGCACTTCCTCTAATTGACAGGCAGAATAAAATCTAAGCACCTAGAAAGTGTTAGTCAGTTGCTGCCCCCTAGTGGCCATCAACATACATTGCCAGCTTTTGCTGTATGTTTTTTTTTTTTTTTTTTTTTGTTAGATAAATATTTTAGATTCCAGTTTTTCTTAAACTGAAGATGTTTCAGTATAATTTTTACAATAACCTGTTTATTTTATCTTTCAGATTCTGTGAAGAAAAATGGTGGCAGAGTGTTTGTGCACTGTCAAGCTGGTATTTCACGTTCTGCTACTATCTGCCTTGCTTATTTGATGAGGACTAACCGTGTAAAGCTGGACGAAGCTTTTGAGTTTGTCAAGCAGCGACGAAGCATAATTTCCCCAAACTTCAGCTTTATGGGACAGCTCCTTCAGTTTGAATCTCAAGTTCTAGCACCTTCATGTTCAGCAGAGGCCGGCAGTCCCACAATATCAGTTTTGGACAGAGGAACATCCACTACTACGGTCTTTAACTTCCCAGTTTCTATCCCTGTTCACCCTGCAGCAAGCTCGCTGAGCTACCTACAGAGTCCTATCACTACATCACCAAGTTGCTGAGGTGGTACAAGCTAAAGCACACGGGACTGTGTTATACAAAGTGCAATAATTTTTAAGAACTTTTAATGAGTAATTTTTTTTATTTATTTTTTGTCACTTTTAAGCCATCATCGTCATCCAGGCGTGACGTGTTTGCAAGCATATGAACTGGTGAAACCACAAGTAGCTTAAAACTGACTTGACATTTTAAAACTTTGAGTGTCTGTCCCAACCACTAAGGATTTCAAGAAAGACAGGTCACCATTGCCTTTTTACGTCTAATTTTTGTTTGTTTATAACCTCCGTTTAAGGGAGGTTCGACAGTATTTCCATTCCTGAATTTTTTTTTTTTTTTGTACTGGTGAAAGTGAAAGAGAGACTGCTGCCTATAAACTGTAAACAAAATGTACGTCCTATTTATTTTACAAGCTTCGTCCTGCCTTCAGAAGTCTAAGATTTCAGCTTTTTTTTTTTTTTTTAAATGAAGCAAAGGAGAAATTACCTCAGTATTTTTTTTTTTTTTTTGGTACTGTAATTCCTGTTTGTAATTCAAGACCAGCTTCAGTTTCCAAAGCACTGATGAAAAAAAAGCACTAGGCCGAAGCCTTCTGAGTTTGACGACTGTATATATGCTATGATTTTATTTATGATGCAAAATAATATATTTCTTCTCCTGGGAGAAGACTTTTTAATACAAAACTATGACCTTTTTTATACAGAATAGAATAAATTATGACTTTGTACTTAATGTTGTCTCTATGTCTTGCATTACTTAAAAAACAAAAAACTCACACTCAGCTTTTCCAAACACAGCCCAAAATTATATGTGGAAGTATCATCGTTGCCATATAACCCCTGATCTGAGAATCTAGTGCAGAATAAATATTGAAAATGGAATTGAATGAGTCACTAAGCCATGAATTTTGGCACAGTAGGTTCAAGTGTGATTACACTTTGGACCTGATTTAGAGAAATATAGCAATTAAAGTTTAACCACCTTGCCTTCTACACACATTTTAAGGCTGGTTTCTCACTAAAAAGGGATGTGGCTGACAGCATGGGTCCAGTGCGTCTCTGTTCTCCGTTTTCAGGCCCGAATTTTTTCCCAAATTCAGACCTAAAACGGAGCCAAAGAGACACAGAATCCCTGTGCAATTCGCTCCGCAGTCCCCCCGGAGATGTGTGAACAGACTCCATTGAGAGCCTGTCGCAATCTCCTGTCATGTGAATTGAATATGGGGAAAGCCACATCCAATTCGCACTAGTATGACTATGAACCCAGCCTAAATATAAAAATGTATTACAGACCTCATCTGCAGACCTATATTTTCTTTTGCTGCCAAGCAGTGTTTTAGACCATGCTATGTTCCCAGCATTTTTAATAGAGACACCCTAGTGCTGGGCCTGGCCATACTTAATATGGCCATCCTGAGGCCTATATTGAGCTGCTGACATACAGCTATTATTATCCACGCATGCCCTGCCTATTTACAATTTATAGAGCATACCAAGAATGCCACAAGATGCAATGAAAACATTTGTTTTCATCCAAAATCTGTAATTATATGGATACATTGGATGAAGAAGGCAAGACGGATTGGATATATTTTGGTTTGCTTAGGAATAGACAGATTAATATGAACATGTTAGTTATTTTACTGTCTTGTGGGACTAATATAATATGGTTTATTTTTTACATAAATAATAAGCATACATTCATATTTCTCTATACTGATAACAAGTCTACACTCACTCTGCCCCCTTTGTTCCCACAAATCTATAAAACATGCAATTACATGACCCAGCTCTAGTCTGTTTTAACATAATTCCTTTGTTTTAACACTATCCTGCATTTGCTAAAGTGTCATTCATTTCCCCAGCCCTATATGCCACATTTTATTGACACATATGCAAGTCTGCTCTGTGGAAACACTGTATACATTTCACACCGATGACAGGCAGATAGGTGATTGTGTTAGCACTTCTCAGAAATACATAGCAGTAAATGTTATGCAAATGAACTGTAGGCTTTTTCATTTGGTGTAAACAAGATTACCACATAACAAATGGGGAAGTGTGATATAAAACGAGAAGTAAAGGCTGTCAGATAAAGTGATTTAAAATTACATAAATGCCAAATGGTCTATTGGCTATCTGAACTAATTTACCACATTTATGATAAACGTCATGCCATCTACAGTGACAGTGAGCTTGCTTGTAAACATCAAAACAAAGTCATGTGATCCAGATTACATGTGAATTTAGTTATGGGAAGCAGCAGTATGTTTCCTTTGGGCCAGTACTGGGTTTTTATAAATGTACTTATTACAGGAACATAATTGTCAATTTTACACTGCGCTTTGTATATATATTATACATTCTCATCAGTCCCTGCCCTCAAGGAGCTTACAATCTGAGGTCCCCAAATCACATTCATACATACACATACTAGGTCCAATTTAGACAGGAGCCAGTTAACCTGCATTAAATAAGTCATTAACATTACAATTTTTTAAAATTTAAATAGCCTATATGAAGTTGTAGATTGAGGTGCGAAGTGTAGATACACTAAGGCCTTGTACACACGGCTGAATATATCCGCTGTGAACGGTCCCCGGACCGTTTACAGCGTATATTTACGCCGGGGTGTTTTGATCCGATGGCTGTACACACCATCGGATCAAATTCCCCGCCGACGGACAGCGCGGTGACGCGGCGGTGACGTTGACGCCGCCACGTCACCGCACCAGGAAGTAAACACTTCCGCGCGCATGCGTCGGATCCATTCACAGGATACGACGCATGTGCGGCAAGATATGTCCGCTGGTTTGCCGTACTAACCAGCGGACATATCTGACGGCCAGCTATCCGGCGGAATTATTTCAAAGCATGCTTTGAAATTTTTCCGCCGGATGAATCCGGCAAAAAGCGTCCGTTTACCCCTACAGACGAGGGGATTTTTCGGCTGAAATGGTCCGTCGGACCATGTTCATCGGAAATATCCCCTCGTGTGTACAAGGCCTTACAGGACATAATGCCACCTAAACTAAGTCACAGTGAGACCTTCCAAAAAATACCATGCATGGGATGCAAAAAAACATTTTTGGTTGCACATTATTGGATGATAACATCAGCAGAGCTTCCCCTCATTTCAGATCTTCCCCTCAGATCTATAGCGACTGCACTTACAAGTGCACTTTGAAGTGCAAAGTGGATTTTCCTTTAGTAAATGACCCCCCTTGTGTGTGTATGAGAGTTTATACTTGATGAGACAGAAGGCAAACACGAGCATACATCTTTTATACCTCTGTGCCACCAGCAAGAATCATACATCTCTTGGCACATTAGAAACAGTTGTGTGCAAGAGCCTATCTGCAGCACTTCACAAAGAAAGGACATGCAGGAGCTTCAACAATAAAATACATTTTTTTATTTATTTTTATTTATTACAGGTACATATATAGTGCCATCAGTTTACGTAGTGCTTTACATATATATTGTACATTCACATCAGTCCCTGCCCTTGAGGAGCTTACAATCTAAGGTTCATACATACACATACTACGGTCTATTTAGACAGGAGCCAATTAACCTACCAGCATGTCTTTGGATAGTAGAAGGAAACCGCAGTGCCCATGTGAACATGTAGGAATTAAAACATTATTACAAAAAAATAGATTATTCCAAATGATTTATAAACTATTAGTTGATAATATAACACTATCATAGTCTGTGTGAGATGTGAATAAGGTTTATGGGAAAAAAAATCATGTATAGCAGAGTTGAGATTTTGGAGATTATAAGTATATATATCCTGCTGGCTCTAAAGTGAGAGCTGAATGTTTTAGATATATTTGCTATTACTTCATCTAGAATTTTATTTTTCTCCTTGTCTTTTCAGGTCTGAGCTCCATGCACGTCTACCATCTGAAAAGTCCAACAACTCTCTCCAAATTGGCTACCTGTGCTCGCTGGACACTTCAGCTGTGTGGTTGAAACCAACACACGTGAGCATGCCCCCATAGCAAGAATAGCGGGGACAGGAGTATGTCCATATATATATTTTTTCTATTAGTATCACTTACCTTCTCTTTGTAGATTGCACACAGTGCCCAGTATCATTGATTAGACATTTCATACACTCTTAACTTAAAGCAGATCTGCTTCCTCCTAATAAAGACTTGGACTACATGCTATGCTGATGCATCCACATCATTTACAAATACTGCAGTGACCAAATGTGTTTCAATATAATATACACAAAAATATCAAAGTTTTGCTTTCTAGCTGCTCTGCAGCGTTTGCAGAGCTACAACCCCCAGCATGCTTGTTGTCCAGATGTGCTGAAGGTTTTAGTTATAATTTTTCATTTAAAGATGCATGAGACACATAATTATGAATATTGACCACATAATAACTAACATGGCAAACTATTGCCAATTAATAAATACTGTATATACTCAAGTATAAGCCAAGTTTTTCAGCCCTTTTTTAAGGGCTGAAAATAGCCCTCTCGGCTTATACTCGAGTCAGTGTACCTGTCGGGTGGCTGGCATCCATTTTTCAAAACTTGCGGCTTCCTCCTGGTCCGTGATAGGTGTTTGACATGTATTGTATTCCTCTCATCCTCCGGCTTTCCCAGCAGACACTGTGTTCAGTGTTCCACCTATCATGGACGTCCTCTTGTCCGAGGATGAGAGGACCTCCATGATAGGTGGTAGCGGAACACAGTGTCAAATGCCTATCACGGACCAGGAGGAAGCCGCGAGTTTTGAAAAATGGACGCCCGCGACCCGACAGGTACACTGACTATCACAGAAGGAACGGGCACAGTGAGCATGGGCACAGTAAGGCTGCAATGGGCACAGTAAGGCTACATTGGGCACAGTTAGGCTGCAATGGGCACAGTACAGCTGCAATGGGCACAGTAAGGCTGCAATGGGCAAAGTGAGAATGGGCACAGTAAGGCTACAATGGGCACAGTCAGAATGGGCACAGTAAGGTTGCAAATGGGCACAGTAAAACTGCAATGGGCAAAGTGAGAATGGGCACAGTAAGGCTACAATGGGCACAGTCAGAATGGGCACAGTAAGGTTGCAAATGGGCACAGTGAAGCTGCAAATGGGCATTGTTGTCCCTCTTTTCCGCTTACAGTAACTGCTACATTCTCACCCTAGGCTTATACTCAAGTCAATACGTTTTCCTTTTTTTTTGTGGTAAAATTAGGGCCTCTGCTTATACTCAAGTATAAGGAGGATTGTCTCTTAGTATCTTATATCAAGTTCACAAACTAATTGTAGAAGAAAAATGGGGCATAGAACTAACGTTTCGCACTATCAATCAGTGCTTACTCATGAGTAAGCACTGATTGATAGTGCGAAACGTCAGCTGTATGCCCCTATTTTTGCTGTGATGTGCGGTGTTTGATTACTTTTACCAAATAAAGGCAACCGGGAAGGTTTTTCCAGAGTGCGGCTGTCCAAACATTTTTCTTCTACAATTGCTTTGTGCATTGCCGGCACCTGGGTTTCTCTTAGAGGACACAGATCCATCCCCATACCTTATTGGAGAGGTGACTATCATCTCCCTAAGTTCACAAACTAGAAAGGTATTCAGTCATAAACACTATGGTGTTGATTTACTAAAACTGGAGCGTGCAAAATCTGGTGCAGTTGTGCATAGTAGCCAATCAGCTTCTGACTTTAGCTTGTTCAATTAAGCTTTGACAGAAAAAAAAATTAGGAGGTTGATTGATTTCTATACAGAGCTGCACCAGATTTTGCACTCTCTAGTTTTAGTAAATCAACCCCTTTTTATCTGTAAATTATGTAGTGTAAAAAGTAGTGCAAAGTACCAAGAATTCATGTTTTTTTTAATTTTTTATAAAGACAGTTAACAGTAATCTGATTAGATGCTGTGGTTTCGTGCACTTTCTATGTAGTCACTGCACTTTGCACTACCTTATCAAATAAGCCCAGCTGTTTACAAAGAAGGCTAAGCAAGCCTCATAGCCATGTGATATGTTTGTGCTCCGTAGCTTTATGGGCCCTGTCACATATACACATTGTGTAATCATTACGTAAGCCTCATACACATAATAAGAATATCGGATGAAAGATTGTCCTTTTTTTTTTTTTTTGCAAGCCAGTCTCATCGAAAACCAATAGGTTACTAAAATTACGAAAATTCTCGTATGAAAGAATACAACTTCGGAAGCAATATATTGTATTGTAATGTATTCTTTTATTTCCAAGCATGTGTGATCTTGGTCACACAATTTTGTTAATACAAATACAAAACTAATTACAGGAAAATTGTTTGTTCTGTTATCGTACAAGAAACTTTTTTGTGCTCATCCCTTTGGATATTTTCAACATGAACTGTCGTGATCAGCTCTTGGAAAGCTGTGCACGAATGATCAGATTATTGGACGATCACTCCGAAGGTGGTATTTTTCCTCCAATTTTCTCATCAGGTGTACTAGGCATTAAAACTTGTCATGCTGATTACATACAGTATATTCTCCATAACATTATAAGATGTACTGCGTCTAACTACATCAGTACAATTTATTTCAGGTATTTTATCAGTCTCTCCTGCCACCTCTCTCTCACCAATAGATAGATTTATGCACTGCATTAATCTATCTATGGCCGCTGCTGCCACCCCCTATTCATGTGCCCGGCCCCTTTTCGGGCGCCAGGCACCTAAATTACAGTGGCAGTTTTTTTTTTATGTTTATGGAAGCACCTGATTGAATCGCTTTTCTAACACTGAACCGCCTCTCAGCCAATCAGATACTCGGGCCTTTTACCTGTCACCTGATTGGCTTAAAACGACAAGCGCTGTGATTGGACGCCACCTATCAGGTGTCCAATCATAGCATCATTGATGGGCACACTGGAAGCAATTTGTGGGCACAGTAGCGGCAATTCATGGGAACACTGGCAGCAGTTCATGGGCACACTGGCAGCAGTTGATGGACACAGTAGCGACAGTTGATGGGCACAGTAGCGACAATTTATGGGCACAGTGTCAGCAATTGATGGGCACAGTGTCAGCAGTTGATGGGTACAATAGCTGCATTTAATGGTACAGTGGCGTCAATTAATCGGTACAGTGGCTGCGTTTGATGGGCACAGTGGCGGCAATTGATGGGCACAGTGGCTGCGCTTGATGGGCACAGTGGCTGCGTTTAATGGGCACAAGGGCTGCATTTGATGGCACAGTGGTGGCAATTGATGCGCACAGTAGCTGCATTTGAATGGCACAGTGGCTGCAATTGATGTGTTTTTTTTTTCAGTTTGTTTGCGCCCCCACCAAAAAGTTTGGAGTACCAGCCGCCACTGTATCTTATACATAGTTGCACTTCTCGGTAGAAGTGGATAAAGCATCCACTGTTTAAACTATTAGGCACCTTTTATTATATATATAATCGGTGCTAATCGTAGGTTACAAAAGCACTCATTGTACACAGTAAAATTTTCCTTTGCCTCCATATTCTTTCAGTACAGGTTTCCTTAACCTTTTGCCAAAAATATTAATGTTTTGTAATGCTCAGTGTAATCTATCTACATTTGGCCGCTTCCTTCAAGGTCAGCGAAACCTTGATTGTATCTTGTACTGTCCATTTCAGGGAAAATCATTTCTATTTATATACAGAGAAAACTTCCCTTATGTAATATAGAACAGCCTGTTCCATAGTTAATATGCTAAATAAAAGCCAAGCCTGATAAACTCTCGCAGCAGAGCATTTACAGTGATATTTCTTTAGTGTTACTTTTTTACTGAATTCATAAATTGTGTTGTACAAATTTGCACAATTACGTATTCATGACATATGAAGCCTGCAGAGCAAAGTTTGTCCAGTGTGGCTTATGTAGCTGATACGTAATATGTGGCGTTGTAGACACAACCTGGGAGTTAACAGCTCGTGAAATCAAGTACATATTTATTGCTTTGCCCTGGATGCAGGATGTACCTTTTGCGTAGTAGCTCAGGGACATAGGGTGTAATAAAGACAACTGACGTCAAAATGGCAAAAGGCAGCAAAGCACAAAAATACGTTTTTGATGTTTTTCTTGTGTGACGCCATTGAAGTGCTTGAGAGGCAGGTTTTACTTACAAATTAGCAATTTTTTTTTTAGTGTTTATATACAGTAGTTTTTTAGTTGGAGAGGCTGGAAAATGTGTACCTGTGGTCTGAAATTACTATGAAAGCCTAGCAATAGGAGGCTAGTACAGGCATGTACCAGTACTTATAGGCACATTTTGCTTTTTTTAAGAGTGCCGAACTACCCCAGAAGTTCCAATGCTTCATTACACTAGCAGTGATGATCTATTCTTGGGTGCCATGTAGTCTACCCTGTCCTGATGAGGGACCCCATTGTTCAATAGTAGGCTGAGGAGAGTCATAAAGGCCAGGCCACAGGAAACCCAGGGTAAGATTTGGCATCTGTGTGCCTAAATGGATACCAAAATGATCATGATATTATGAAACAATGACTCGAAAAAGGCCCACACCAGCCTTTCACTGTAAGGCCTCGTACACACGACCAGTTTTCTCGGCAAGAACCAGCAAGAAAACTGATGGCAGAGCTTTCTTGCAGAGAAAACCATTCGTGTGTACGAGGCTTTCAGGTTTCTCGTCGGGAAATCTGGCCAGAATCTCGACGAGAAAAATAGAGAACCTGCGCTCTATTTTCTCGTTGAGATTTTTGTCGGCCTGTTTCTCGACGGGAAACCCGAGAGTGTGTATACTTACCTGTCACCGTGGAAACCCGCGCATGCTCGAAATGACTTTGACACATGCGCGGTAGCTTCCACGGCATAGGTAGGGTGAAGCAAGATGGTGGCGACAGCAATGAATGTGACAAGCGCATGCTTGTCGTACGCAATGACGTCACCGCGTTCTTGCCTTTCAAGAGAACCGCGGTTCTTTTGAAAAAGTCAGTGTGTACACTCGGCGGCAAGAGATTCTTGCAAAGAATCTCATCGGGAAAAACAACGTTTTTTTTTCCTGACGAGATTCTTGCCCGTGTGTAAGGGGCCTCAGAGTTGGTAGTGATTCCAGTCCACAATTTCAGGAAGTATAACTAGTGTATAGTGTGTGCTTAAATGGATCACCAAAATGATCATGGCATTATAATACAATGTATGGAAAGGGCCCACACCAGCCTTTTGCTGTCAGGTTTGAGAGTGATTCTACTAGTATACAAGTTCAGAAAGTTCAATTTGTACTGCTTCTCAAAGGACCCTCAGTGTACTAAGCCTTTATTAGCCGCATATAATATCGCTGGTTATTACTTGGTGCCTGATGTTTGCAAGTAATGTAACCAATATGATCATCATTAGCAGCAGCTGGGTAGTGTGAGGGTTAGCTTGTAAGAAAAAAGTGAGCAATGCTAATGTTGGAAGTGTTTAACATTTTTTAGAAAATGCTGTTCATTTTCTTCATCGAAATGGCAGTAAATCTTGTGGTGTATCATCCATACTGTAGAAACACCCTGGTTTACAAGAAAAGCTACAGTTAATTCTGAGAGTGATAGTTCCAAATGATGGTGAGCAGATATTTCACCACTCATCTGTATTAATGAGAGATCTGTCTGTCTACAGGCATATAAAATATAGCCATACCCTATGTTAGGGGTCTTGTAACTTTCTAAACAAAGGGCCAGTTTACTGTGTTTCAGATTTTAGGGGGGCCAGATTGTGGACAGCGAAAGTAGAAAATGCCCCGATGTCAGTGAGAGTAAACAATGTCCCATCTTTGGTACGGAAATGATAAGTGCCCCATCAAGTCATTGATGTCAGTGGAAGGAATAGTGCCCCATCATTAGTGTCAGTGGGAGGAATTGTGCCCCATCATTAGTGTCAGTTGGAGGAATAGTGCCCCATCATTGGTGTCAATGGAAGGAATAGGGGCCCACCATTGGTATAAGTGGGAGGAATAGTGTCCTATAATTGGTGTCAGTGGAAGGAATACTTCCCCATCATTAGTGTTAATGAAAGGAATAGTGGCCCATCATTGGTATAAGTGGGAGGAATAGTGTCCTATCATTGGTGTCAGTGGAAGGAATAGTGCCACATCATTGGTGCCAGTGGGAGGAATAGTGCCCCATCATTGGTGTCCGTAAGAGGAAAAGTGCCACATTGTTGGTGCCAGTGGGAGGAATAGTGCCCCATCCTTGGTGTCAGTGGGAGGAATAGTGCCACATCCTTGGTGTCAGTGGGAGGAATAGCACCCCATCCTTGGTGTCAGTAGGAGGAATAGTGCCCCATTATTGGTGTCAATGGGAGGAATAGTGTCCTATCATTGGTGTCAGTAAGAGGAATAGTGGCACATTGTAGGCACCAGTGGGGGGGAATAGTGCACCATCATTGGTGTCAGTGGGCGAAATAATGCACCATCATTGGTGTCAGTGGGTGGAATAGTGTCCCAAGGGCCTGATAAAGGTATGCAGAGGGCCGCAATGTGGAGACCACTGCTCTGTGTGATAGTTGTACGTTTTGCCACCAGTTGTAGCATTACTCTGAACAATTACTTAATAAATGCTGAAATCAGAGAAAAGTTATAATTCTTTATTTGAATACAAAAGAAGATAAAACAAACAAACAAAAAAAAGTAAATAGCAAGAAGGAAAAAGAAAACTGGAGAATAAAGAAAAGTAAACAAAGGCAAAAAATAGGGAGAAAGAACAAAAAAAGAAGAAGGAAGGCAGAAAGTAATAAAGAAAAAAGCAAAGTAGAAAGGAGGGAGCAAAGCAAAGGAAGGTAAAGAAAACATACTTCAAATGTAACATTTGTTCACCAAACATTACACCATCTTAAATTAATGACACACAACATTCCTAAAATAAAACAGAAAAAGTCAGGAAAAAACGATTGTGTGGATGTTTACATATTTTGTGTGAAAAGGCTTGGTTCTTAGAACGGTCTCCCCAAGAATATGGGGCTGGGTGACCATGAGACAAGGGCTGTCTGATAAGCTGCTCTTCTTTTGACAAGGGGAACCTGCTACATCCACTATGAGCCAGACTCATCCAGATCACAACACAGACAAATCCTGCAGACTAATGAAAAAAAAAAGAACCTGCGTAGCAGTTTTCCAAAGCCTGCATGTTATCCCAAAGTGACTCATAGTGACAAGCAAACTCACACAGTGACAAGCAAACACACAATTACGACTACTGCATTTGAAATGTTTGGCATGCTGAGAAAGAGTTTGACATGTTTACAGTAGGTGCATTTTCCAGCCAAGATGAGGGGGCGTAATATCATGTGCTACAAACACCAACAAAACTACACGATGCAAATGTGGTTATAATGATAAACAAACAGCAAACAAACAAACAAACCTCACTAAGCAATACAAAGTAAATAAATTGATATTTACAGTATATAAAGTATAAAAGGAACACGGCTGTTATACATACAAAATGGAGATAAATGGTAAAACTCTCTTATTATCCAGCTCTGTGACTACAGGTGATGCTGAAAGGGCAGTCACTTTTGTGCCATCCAGACTGGATGAGATGTATATAAACCCAAGAACAAAAAGGTAATACTGTAGCTTACTATAATGAAACAAGAAAAGCTGCTCAAGGTGAGTGAGTCTCTGGTTAATCCCCACACACTAGTCAGGTTCTAGCCCAGCTCGCATGTTGTGTATTGAATAAATTAAATAGTGCTGCGCTGTATGGGATAGGGAAATTAACTAAATCTCATAGGTAAAGTGCTAGATAAAACGTGCATCTCAATAGTACTTCAGTTGGTACAAAGGTGCACAACATTAAATCAAACGTGAAAACAATATATACTAGGTGAATATGACAGCTAACCACAAGGCTAGAACAGAAATACACAAAAATGGTGACTGCAATATTATGTAAAAAAAGGTGTTCATGCAGAAGTAGCGAACAAATCGCTATTAAAACGCATATAATAAAGTGCTGGTGCCAGGTGTTCAAAACATCTAGTGCTTGTAGAAAAGGGTCCCAAATTCCTTAAGGTAGTACAGATGTCCCCTTACCTTACTGCTGTAAGTTAACAGCATAAAACAATTCAATATGGATGGGTACAGCAGCGAACTTCAAGCCGTTAGGAGCGGCAATGACCCTCGCACAGGGAGATAAGGGAGAGCACCAATAGTGTAATAACGTAAGGGCAATTTATTGTTATACAAAAACAGCTTATACACAAGGTAATCACAAAAGTGGATTAAAATAGGCATATAACATCCGGTACCTCTTTGGCTAGATCGCTCCTCCTTATGAAGGGCCAGGTTCACACTGGTACGACACGACTGTCGCACGACTGTGGATTCGACTTTGCCCTGCGACTTGAAGTTCGACATCCGTCCGACTTCAATGAACAAGGATCTGACTTTGATCTCGACAATGCAGGCACTTTGTGTCTGGTATGAATTTTTGGGGGGAACTCCATGCCAAAAAAAAGGCATGGGTTCACCCTCCAAGAGCATACCAGGCCCTTCGGTCAGGCATGGATTTTAAGGGGTACCCCCCTCTTCTCTGCTGATGTCTTCTAGCCCTCTCCAGTTCTTCTTCCTCTGTCTGCTGTCTTCTGCCTCTGCTGGGTCTTCTCGCTCTTTTGTCAGGTCTTCTCCCTGCTGTCTTCTCCTTCTGTTATCCTTCCGATGTTGACTCAACACTCTCTCTCACACTCTAATTCTGGGTGCGCAGCAGTGGCGGTTCGTCCATAGAGGGCGCTGGAGCGCCGCCCCCTCTGGCTCTCACCGCCACTGAGTCTAATAACATAGATTCATGCATTGCACAAATCTATGTTATTATTGCCGCTGCCGCTGTTCTATTCAGATGGTCGGCGCTCATCTCCGGCCATCTGAATAACGGCAGCTGGTTGGCTGTACGGAAGTGTCTTTCAGAGCCAGCGGCTCTGATAGGCTTTCCCAGTACAGCCCTCGGGTCCCGGAAGCTTATCCTCGGAACGCACAGGCTGTGCGCTCCTTGGATAAGACTGACAGGCGTCTCAGCCAATCAGGTTGGCCGGTTCTGGCTACCGGTAACCTGATTGGCTGAGATGCCTGTTAGTCATCGAGGGCTGGAGAAGACACCGTAGGACGTGGATTCCTGACTCCAGTAAAGGTAAGTGCCGGGCGGGGGGGGGGGGAGGAGCACTTTACAGGGCACAGCAGGAACACCAATGGACACAGTGGTGACAATAGTGGGGACAATTTCCACAGCGGGATGAATATGCACAGTGGCAACAATTAAAGGACACAGTGACGACAATAGGCACAGTGGGGACAATAGGCACAGTGGGGACAATAGGCACATTGGGGACAATTGGCACAGTGGGGACAATTGGCACAGCGCGACCATTAAAGGGCACAGTGGTGACAATTGATTGCACAGTGGCTGTTTTTTATGGCATGGCACAGTGGCTGCGTTTGATGGCATGGCACAGTGGTGACAATTGATGGCACAGTGGCTGCGTTTGTTTAATGGCATGGCACAGTGGCACAGTGGCTGCTGTGTTTAATGGCATGGCACAGTGGTGTGAAGTGGATGCACAGTTTAATGGCATGGCACAGTGGTGGAATGATGGGATGGCACAGTGACTGCATTTGATGGCATGGCACAGTGACTGCATTTGAGTGCTGCGGTTGGACGGCAGTGGCACAGTGGTGACAATTGATGGCACAGTGGCTGCATTTGATGGCATAGCACAGTGGTGACAATTGATGGCACAGTGGCTGCATTTGATGGCATAGCACAGTGACTGCATTTAATGGCTTGGCACAGTGGTGCGAATTGATGGCACAGTGGCTTCATTTGATGGCATGGCACAGTGGCTGCATTTGATGGCATGGCACAGTGGTGAAAATTGATGGCACAGTGGCTGCATTTGATGGCATGGCACAGTGACTGCGTTTAATGGCTTGGCACAGTGGTGACAATTGATGCCACAGTGGCTGCATTTGATGGCATGGCACAGTGGCTGCATTTGATGGCATGGCACAGTGGTGCAAATTGATGGCACAGTGGCTGCGTTTGATGGCATGGCACAGTGGCTGCATTTGATGGGCACAGTGAGTGGCTGCAATTTTTTTTCGTTTGCGATGGCTAATGGCACAGTGGCTGCATTTGATGGGCACAGTGAGGCTGCAATTTTTTTTCGTTTGCGCCCCCTAAACGAGTGTGCCACTACTTACGTATATTGCCATGGGGTGGGGTCACCGTGTGATGTCACGTGGAGGTCCAACCCCTTATGATGTCATGGCGAGGGCATGATGGGAAGACAGCGGACAAAAGAGAAGAGTCGGCAGAGGCAGAAGACAACGGACAGCGGAAGAAGAACTGGAGAGGGCTATAAGACATAGGTAGAGAAGAGCCGGACAGAGGAGAAAAACCAGCAGAGGCTGCCTTAATAAATTACTTTAAAAACCTGTGTAACAATGTAACTGATACTCATTCACATAGGGTGGGGGACTGGGATCTTTCAGATTCCGATGAGCCCCCCTGCCCACAGACCCTGACAACCAACAGCCAAAGTTGTCAGAAAGAGGTCCCTTGTCCTCATCAACATGGTGACAAGGTGCTTTGGGGTGGGGGGCACAAGGCCCCCCTGACCCAATGTACCCACCCCCCCATGTTCAGGGCTGAAGTCAAAGTCGGATCAAAGTAGAGCAGGGAGCATTTTCAAAGTTGGACCGACTTGTGTCGGACCAGTTAAGACGGCTTTCATAGGGAAACATTGATTTTCACCCGTCATGCGACGTGAGCTCCCAATGTCGGAGCGTTTGTCATACCAATGTGAACCCTGCCTAATAAAGATGAGGATAGGGGAATGTGTTTGTAGTCTAAATCAGGACAATTCTGGTTCTCTAGAGATACAGTACAGTGAGTGAATGTTGTCACTCCAGGACAGGAAGTGTTGTTCAGCCCCACTTTTCTGTCTATTTTTTCAAACGTTTTTATAGAATTTTTTAAACAAACATGTATAACAATATATGGAAATGAAAGCACACCCAAATGCTTTCCAGTAGTTATAAACATTCTGCATAAATGACTACAGGACCTGAGTACAAGATATAATCATTAACAATTATAAGATCTATGCAGACATCATCCTGCATGATCACTCTAGCTGTTAGGGTTATAATATGAACAACTAGCAAAAATGGGGTACTCAACTTCTATTATCCAAGCTGTTTTCTGTTAATATGAACACCTAAGTTGAAGGGGGAAGGGGGACAAGGGGTTCGGCCCCTCTTTCATGTAATTTATCTGTTTTGTATTGAACTGCATTAGGTTGTTATTGTTTTGTAGTATACTGACATCTAGTGGTGGTTTTAGGCCCCTACAGCTTGTTTACTACTGTGATTATGGTATCTTCCTCTGTCTTCCCTTCCTGTTTTGTGCTAGTTCGTTTAGTCCTAGATCAGGGGTGCCCAACCTTTTGAAGCACGAGGGCCACTTAAGCGACTTGGTAACTGATCTCAGGCCACAATGAGCGGAGTGGGAGGATAGCAGGTCTGTGTCCAAGTCCAATTTGGTCGAAATGCCTGTGTGAAAGGGGCCCAAGGCTGCTTTTACACTGATGTGCTGCGGTTTACCCGCACAGCAGGTGCCACGCAGTGTACCTTTTTACTTTCCTGCACTTTACAATAGACTTCTATTATATTCTGCAGGTTTGGTGCACTTTCAGAAAGCTCACCAAACTCGCAGGTAATAACAGAAGTCTATGGCTCAGTGCAGGTAACCCGCAGGTGCGCTGCTCTGTATCTGTGGGTCAGTTTGAAAGCAGCCCAGTAACCACTGCAGACCACATATGCCCATATATACACTGTGATTTTAGTAATAAACTGACCTTTAATAACAGTATTCTATTCTATCCCAGAGCAGGAGGTCGTGGGCCACATCAGAAGGCTCCGTGGGCCACATGTGGCCCCTGGGCCACTGGTTTGGCACCCCTGTCCTAGATAGACCTCTCCTAGAGTACTAGGAGTAGAGTAGAACCTCTTCTTCCATGTTCCCTCAATCAGTGTTAGTTATTCTCAGAGACAGGGCTCAGGAAAATTATTGTCTTCATAAACTTCAGAAGACTGTAAAACATCCATTGTGTTGGATTTAACTACTGTGCCTTATTGAAGCGTTAAGACCAAACTTCACCCAAAAAGAGAAGTTCCACATTAAGTCAGAAGGTGAACACACTGTCCAAACACACTTGTTCTACAGACGTATGCCAATGCATAAAGTGGCATTTGATACAGAACAAGTGTTTTGTTTTTGTTTTTTGCCAGATTACCAGATATGTTTTAAATTATCATCCACCCACTGTGCTCCAATAAGAATTTGGAGGTGTCAATTCTTTGGAGAGCTTCTAATGACCCATCCAATTGTATGAGTCTAATGCCGCGTACACACGGTCGTTTTTTGCGATGAAAAAAAAAAATTTTTGTGTCGTTTTTCAAAACGTCGTTTTTTGTTTCACAAAAAGTCACCGTGTGTAGCAAAAACGTCGTTCAAAACGACGTTTTTCAACCCGCGCATGCCCAGAAGCTAGTTATGAAGCGAGCTTCAATGGAAAAGAGTGGTGAACGTAACCTTGCTTTTTGTGAAAAAACGATGGTGTGTATGCAAAATTGTCTTTAAAAAGTGACGTTTTAAAAACTTCGTTTTTTACTTCACAGAAAACGTTGTTTTTTTTCATCGCAAAAAACGACCGTGTGTACGCGGCATAAGAATAAATATAGATGGATCAAAATTCAGCATTTTCAGCATTAGGTTGACTTCTGCCAAGTGAACAAGTTGGAAAACTCTTGCCAATTGGTAGCTGCAGCCGCTTATCAGCATGTTCTAAATGTGCGGATTCCCTGTCCACAGGATGAAAGAAAGAAAAACGAACCATCTATAACCAGCTTTAAAAAGCCTCTTTGTGTCAAAAAGATAGTTTTGCAGATGCAGAGTGATCAAGTAATCATGCCTTAAAATTACCTCATCTTTCAACTGGGTCCCACATATGGAAGGTATGTTACACCAACCAGTTTGTGAATTATGCATTGTACTCCATGACAGAAAAATGCTCTGTAATCTGTAACTGTAGAAACATCCCTGCAAGTATCCTTGGTAAAATCAGTGGCTTACCCCTATTCTATATTGTCATATGATATACTTACAGTAGCACAACTCTATTTAGAGCCAGCACAACATGGGGGCATGATGTCATGAATTCCACCTGGTAGCACATAGTAATTTGCTGTCAAACAGACAAGCAGCGTTGATCTCTTGAATCTGTCAATCGGTGTCTAGATCTGTTGTCTTTAGTACAACATTCCATGCCTGCAGGGAGCCATCACATAAATATTCCTGTGATCTTTGGAAATGAATACAGGCCTCTTCCTAACTCCCTTCCGGTATTTGACCCTGTCCTGGTGAGATGCCTATTACTGCAAATGTGTGCCGTAGGGACAAGACTTCACTTTGTTTTATGCAATAGGATGTACTATACTTTTACTACTTTCTTTATATTTTCATGTCATTTACTATTATATTCACTCCTTTAGCACAGACCATTTGACCAATGACTAGTCATAGTTAATGTGACCCACCACCAGATCTGGAGCCAAGAGTGGTGCTATATTTAGGGTGGATAAGAACAACATTTACAACATAGGACTGCAGGAGAGCATGTAAATAAAACATGTTAGAAATCTTTGAACATATTTGGTACGATTACATTATATCATCCACTGGAACTAGATTTAAAAGGCATTTTCTTTATCGTACATCACGGGACACAGAGCGCATAGCCATTACACTTGGGTTATATGGGTACCTTCAGGTGTGGACACTGGTGTAATCAATTTCACAGGAAGTTTCCTCCCTATATAACCCCCTCCCACTGGGAGTGCTTCAGTTTTTTCGCCAGTGTCTTAGGTGTTGGTCACGTCTAGCTGTCCCTCGGAGGTCTCGGGACCCAGGATAGCTAGCCGGATCCATCCGAAGTGCTTCAAAGCCAAGGTGTACGGTACCCGGGCCCTGCTGGAGTGGGGTTTTTGCCTATAATGCCTCTCCTTGGAGGGCTGGATTCTGGGCTCCAGTGCCTTAGTCTCTTCCAAGAACTAAACGCTACTGATGCCAGGATGCTATATAGGTCCAGGGGTGTGGGTTCCTTAACACAGGACCCCGGTCCCTGAAGGTCCAAGACACTACCCACGGAGATGGGGGAAGGCTGGGCCTCTTGCATTTTGCAATACCCTGCGGCGTGGAGCAGGTAAGAGGGAACCTGCGGGACTTGGTTCGACAGTAGGTATCCCCCTGGGGGTTCTGGGTTGGCTAATGGTATGCTTGTGCATCAGCCACTATCTCCACTATGTCTTTTGAGGCAGGATGGGATGTACTAATGTTTACCCAGATAACATGTAGATATATATATATGCTTTTAAAGATATGTATTTTGCTACTCCCCCCAGATTTGCCTGTTAGCATGATACTGCAGCCCCACGTGTATAGAGAGGAAGTGCTGACAAAACTCCTGTTTCCTAGGAAGCCTAGGGGGACAGCTTCCTCTATGTGTGCACTACAAAGATTAGTGGCTTACCGGGTGTCTGTGTTACTAGCGCTGGTCCAGGCTTCTCCTCTGCTCTCTGCTTCCTCCATGTTGGTTTCAGCGTGGGGGGGGCGGGGGCGCGCGCGCGTGCGCGCCGCCTTTTACAGCGTCAGCGGGCGTGGGGGGGGGGGGGGGGGCCAGCAGCGTCAGGTCTCAGATAAAGCAAAAAAGCATTTCCTGGCTGGTCATTCCCTCCTGAGAGCAGTGGAGAGTGAGGACATAGAGCGCGCAGCTGAGCCGGTTCTGGCTAACAGTGACACCCAGTGGTGGTTTGTGGATCTTCAGGTCTGGACTTAAAAGTCCACACTGACCAGAAAAAAAAATTTTTTCTTAAAGGGACTCAGCCTTAGATCTGGCAGTATCTGAGTCGGTGCAACCTTGGACTCCAGCTAACGGGCATTGGTGTGGCAATACTCACAGGACTTTCCTTGGTATTGCCGCCTTCTCAGGCGTATGAAAATTTAGATTTTTTTTTACCATAGCCTGTCCTTATTAATGTTTCACTTCTAGCTACAACAGTTGGGTGTTGGCTGTAGGGGTGTCTCAAGGTTGTGCAATGGTTCCCAAGGGATCAGGACCAGCTAAGGCTGCAAAAGGTGCCAAAAAAGTAAAGGGGTCTCCAACGGGGTCAGAGGATTTGGGCCAGGCTCCAGTGGTCCCACCCTCACCAGATAGACCACCGAACAGCATCATGCAGGAGCCATTGATGGTGCTAGGGGCAGAGGCGGCCCCCAATCAACCCATTCCCGTTTATGTTACGGAAGAAATGCTAGAATCCACCCTGGGTGGGCTAGAGAAAAGGTTAACTGCTTTAATTGCCCGCTCTTTGCCGGGTGGCAAACGGGCTAGATCCCCGTCACCTAAAACGGTGTGTTCGGATGCAGAGGTCCTCTCTTCGGAGGAATTGGACCCACAGGGGGATCAAGCGGACCTGAGTCCTGACGGGTCAGACATTGAAGATTCCACTATAGATGACATTTTTTCGGCTTCTCAAGCAGAGAGTCTGTGGATCCAGTCTCTGACGGATATGGTTCGCACTGCTTTTAAACTTCCAGTGTCAGAACAATTAGCCCCCGCGGTATCCTCTTTAGGTTCCTTGAAGGCACCATTGAGTGGTGCGTCTTTCCCGGTTCACCCCCTTCTGGAGAGCGTGATTTTTCAGGATTGGGCTCAACCTGATAGGATTTTTATCCCTCCTAAAAGGTTCACCATTCTCTATCCTATGGAAGAAGAATTTGCAAAGAAATGGGCACTCCCTACCGTGGACGCAGCCATTTCCTGCGTAAATAAATCCCTGACCTGTCCGGTGGAAAATGTCCAGGTGTTTAAAGATCCAGTCGACAAAAAATTGGAGACCCTACTGAAGGCTTCTTTTACCACAGTAAGTGCCGTGGTTCAGCCAGCAGTGGCAGCCATTGGCGTTTGTCAGGCTTTAAAGGATCAGACTAAACAGATATTAACCACTTAAGGACCCCCGCACGCACATATACGGCCACAGAATGGCTCGTACAGGCACAAGGGCGTAAATTTACGTCCCCGCCTAAGTGCGGTTCGGGGGTCCCATCGGGACCCCCTCCGCGGCGTGCGGGGGTCCCCCTGGCTCCGGGAGCGATCCGGGATCAGCGGGCGGATGTCGGCGCTTACCCGCCCCCCCGCGATCGCTCCCAGCCAATGGGAGCGCGCTCCCATCCTGTCAGTTCCTCCTCCTGTGTTTACACAGGAAGGAGGAAATGATGTCACCTCTCATCGCAGCGCTGTTTCCCAGCGCTGCTGATGAGAGAAGACATCACAAGTAAGTGTGCACCAACACAACACTGACACACACTCACATAGGCATATTAACCCCTTGTGATGGCCCCCCCCACCCCCCTGTCACAGTGTCACTGAATGCAGTGATTTAATCACTGCATTTAGTGTCAGTGTGACAGGCAGTGTAAAAAACAGTTAGTGTTAGGTTCAGGATAGCCCCCCCACCCCCCCTAATAAAGTTTTAACCCCCTGATCACCGCCCTAGTTAACCCTTTCACTCCCTATTGCCAGCTGTTCCCGCTAGGTAGCTATTTTTTTTTATTGCGATTTTTTTTTTTACTAAAGACATGTGGCTAAATAAATTTTGGCCTAAATGTTTGACTAAAATTTAGTTTGATTTTTTTTTAACAAAAAGTAAAAAATAGTGTTTTTTTTTCAAAAATGTCGCTCTATTTTTGTATATAGCGCAAAAAATAAAAATCGCAGAGGTGATCAAATACCACCAAAAGAAAGCTCTATTTGTGGGAAGAAAAGGACGCAAATTTTGTTTGGGAGCCACGTCGCACGACCGCGCAATTGTCTGTTAAAGCGACGCAGTGCCGAATCGCAAAAACACCTTGGGGCATTTACCAGCGTATTGGTCCGGGTCTTAACTGGTTAAGGGACATACCGGCTCAGCAAGCTCGTGAATTGGCTGACCTCCCAAGAGCTCTCTGCTTTGCAGTAGATGCTATTAAGGACTCCGTTCAACAGGTGTCCCGTTTATCTCTGCTGTTGGTTCATATGCGTCGCCTTTTGTGGCTAAAAAACTGGTCAGCAGAGGCACCCTGCAAAAAGCTTTTAGCAGGATTTCCCTTTCATGGTGGGAGACTATTCGGTGAAGACCTAGATAAATATATCCAGACCATATCAAGTGGTAAAAGTTCTTTCTTGCCTGTCAAGAAAAGATCGCGTGGGCCCGCATTTAAGCGACAGGCCTTCGCAGGCTCGGCCCCTTCAACTTCCCGTCAGTATCGACGGCCTCCCGGGCGTTCAGCATTTAATAGCCGCCCACAAGGACAAGCCACGACAGGCAAGAGGCCATGGTCTCGCAAGCCGGTTAAACCAGTCCTCAAGTCAGATTCATGAAGGGGCGCCCCCACTCTCTTGGGTGGGGGGAAGGCTTCGGTTTTTCTCCGAAGTGTGGAAGGCCAGAATTCCCGACTCTTGGGTAAGATCCGTGGTAACCGCGGGCTACAAGCTAGAGTTTCGGGAAGTCCCCCCTCCTCATTTTCAGGGGTCAAGTCTTCCAAGCGACCCATTAAAGAGGGCCTCTCTTGTAAAAGCATTGGATCGTCTCTTGCTCCAAGGGGTAATTGTAGAAGTACCAACCCAGGAATGGGGTCTGGGATTCTACTCCAACCTTTTCATAATACCAAAGCCCAATGGCGACGTCAGGCCTATTTTGGACCTCAAACGCCTAAATCGCTTTCTAAACATTCAGACCTTTCGTATGGAGTCCATACGTTCGGTGGCAGCCAGCCTACATCAAGACGACTTGCTAGCATCTATAGACATAAAAGATGCGTATCTGCACGTGCCGATCTACCCGGCACATCACAGGTTTCTTTGTTTTATGATAGATCACCGCCATTACCAGTTCGTAGCCCTCCCTTTCGGGTTGGCAACAGCTCCGCGGGTATTCACAAAGGTGTTAGCCCCGGTGCTAGCCGTCCTAAGGACAGAAGGCATTTTAGTCTTGGCATACTTGGACGATCTTCTGGTTATCGACAGCTCAGCTTCCAACCTCAATCAGGCAATAGGTCGCACAGTTCAGCATCTAGAGGAATTCGGGTGGATTGTAAACCTAGAAAAATCGATATTGAAACCCACAAAGCAGTTGGAATATCTAGGCCTTCGGCTAGATACAGACTGCCAGAGGATAATTTTACCTCAAGCAAAGATCAGATCAATAGCTCAAGCAGTTCAAGTGATCTTAGGCAAGAAGAGGCCGACTATTCGCCTATGTATGCGACTGCTGGGGAAGATGGTGGCCGCCTTCGAGGCTGTGCCCTACGCCCAGATCCATACCAGATATCTTCAGGCAGCCATTCTCTCTGCTTGGAACAAGTCCATTCAGGCGTTAGATCGTCCGTTAGTGCTCTCCCCGAAGGTCCGGCGCAGCCTGTCTTGGTGGCTGGTCTGTCAAAATTTATCAAAAGGGAAATCCTTTTGCCCCATCACGTGGAAGATAGTATCCACGGATTCCAGCCTGTCAGGTTGGGGGGCAGTTCTAGAAGAACAGACCCAGCAAGGGCAGTGGTCGGAGGCAGAAAAACTGCTTCCCATCAATATCTTGGAGATCAGAGCTGCTCGGCTGGCCCTGATCGCCTGGACTCTCCCCCTTCAGGGTCTGCCAGTAAGGATACAGTCCGACAACGCCACTGCGGTGGCATACATAAACCACCAGGGGGGCACGAAGAGCCCAGCAGCCCAAAGAGAAGTTAACCTGATTTTCTCATGGGCCGAAGCCCATGTACCCTGCATCTCGGCGGTGTTCATCCCAGGGATAGACAATTCTCAAGCAGATTTTTTGAGTCGTCAACAGTTGCTCCCGGGGGAATGGTCTCTTCACCCCCAGGTATTCCAAGAGATTTGCCAAAGATTCGGAGTCCCAGAGGTGGACATTATGGCAACGGGATCCAACAAAAAGTTGGACAAATTCATATCCCGAGCCAGGGATCCCTCGGCCTACGGGACCGATGCCTTGGTTTGTCCTTGGCACCAGTTTTCTCTTCTGTATGCGTTCCCTCCACTGCAGATGATTCCCCGCCTTCTACGGAGGATCCGGGTGGAGCGCAGGCCTGTGATCCTGGTGGCCCCAGCCTGGCCCAGCTTGGCGGCTGAATCCCTAATTCTTAAGGGTAGAGGCCTCTCAGATCAGGTCATATCTACGTTGATTCAGGCTAGGAAACCGGTCTCCAGAAATATTTATTACAGAGTCTGGAGAACCTATGTGGAGTGGTGCGAGTCTCAAAAATGGCATCCTCGAAAGTTTTTTATTGACAGGATCTTGCGATTCCTCCAGGTTGGCGTTGACAAAGGGTTGGCTCTTAGTACTCTAAAGGGGCAGGTGTCGGCTTTATCAATATGGTTTCAAAGACCCTTGGCCACCCATTCGCTTATGAAAACCTTCTTGCAGGGTGTCTTGCATGTGAATCCCCCTATTAGAGCTCCCCTCTGCCCCTGGAATTTAAATCTGGTCTTGTCAGCTTTACAAAGGCAGCCGTTTGAACCTCTGACAGAAATCCCTCTGGTGCTACTAACCCGAAAGTTGGTTTTCTTGGTGGCTATGGCTTCAGCCAGAAGGGTTTCCGAGCTGGCAGCCTTGTCATGCAGGGAGCCATACCTTATTCTGCATAAGGACAGAGTGGTTCTGCGGCCTCAACCTTCTTTCCTTCCTAAGGTCATATCCAGTTTTCACTTGAATCAGGACCTAGTCCTACCATCCTTCTTTCCTACTCACCGGTCCAGAGAGGAAAGACGGCTTCATACTTTGGACGTGGTTCGAGCCATGAGGGTCTATCTTAAGGCTACAGAGAAGATTCAGAAAACAGATGTGCTTTTTGTTCTTCCGGATGGCCCCAAGAAGGGTCAGCCGGCTGCCAAGTCTTCCTTGGCTAGGTGGATTAAGCAGCTGATTTTTCAGGCCTATGGTCTGAAGCGCGTTCCACCTCCCTTATCAGTTAAAGCCCATTCTACGAGGGCCATGAGTGCCTCCGGGGCGGCACACCATCAGATCTCTATGGCACAGGTTTGCAAGGCGGCAACCTGGTCTTCCGTACATACGTTTACAAAATTTTATAAGTTGGACGTTGCAAAGGGTACGGACGCAGCTTTTGGGCAGGCGGTCCTACGGGCAGCAGTATAGAATCCTCTGGCCCGGTTCACGCCCCCTTGTTTTTCTGTTGGTGGAGCTATTTTTTCTCCTGACAATGTTTTTATTTGGCTATTCTTGGCCTTACGGTCTCCCTCCCTTCATAGAGCATTGCTTTAGGACATCCCAAGTGTAATGGCTATGCGCTCTGTGTCCCGTGATGTACGATAAAGAAAAAAGGATTTTTAATAAACAGCTTACCTGTAAAATCCTTTTCTTGAAGTACATCACGGGACACAGAGCTCCCACCCCTCTTTTGGGGAACATTGTGTAACCTCGGGAGAATTGCTTGCTACAAAACTGAAGCACTCCCAGTGGGAGGGGGTTATATAGGGAGGAAACTTCCTGTGAAATTGATTACACCAGTGTCCACACCTGAAGGTACCCATATAACCCAAGTGTAATGGCTATGCGCTCTGTGTCCCGTGATGTACTTCAAGAAAAGGATTTTACAGGTAAGCTGTTTATTAAAAATCCTTTTTTTTGGGGCTTCTGGGTGGGATTGCAACCTGTTGTTATGATTTCTTCTCTGCCAATTAGAGAGATTTTTGCTCTGAACCAGGTAACATTCATTCCGATTTTTTTTTAAAACCCTCAAATTCGGCAAAATTTGGATACTGGTAGATTTATAAATATGTGGGACCCCCATAGCAAACCCATTATAGATCCCCTATCCCCCTAATCCCCATTTTAAACGTAATTTCTTTAGGATACATTTGCACTAGTTACATGTTAAACTCTCTGTTTTAAGGCGTGGACCCATGTCTGATGTGCCCTGTAGGCATTGAGGGCGGTGTAATGCACGATTATTTTTTTTCTACTTTATTAAAGTTTGGCAAATTTACACTTCATCCATAGCCTCTGCTGAGCAGCACATTGCAATGTGGTGACCTGTTGGGCCCACATGTCTGAAACCCCACACCAGTGTTTTCTATGTGCCCTTGTGGTGACTGGTACTGATCAGGTGCAGAAAAGCAACAGTCATAATGTGAACGGACCACTAATTTTCCAAAATAGTGATTTCTTTCTCTGCAATTGTACAGATGTTCCCAAACTACATATACCTTTATTTATTGCAAAATGCATTTATCAAATGCTATGGCTTCCTGTGTTATGCCGCGTACACACGATCAGGCTATTTCCCAGCCAAATCACATCGGAATTCCGACGGAATTCCATCGGAAAAATATAGAACATGTTCTATATCTAAACCGCAATGGAATTCATCGGAATTTCCAATTAAAAAACTCAGATGGGGCTACACACGATCGGAAAATACGATGGAAAAAGTCCATCTGAATTTTTCCATCGAAAATTCCGATCTTGTGAAAATTCCGATCGGGACATAAGAGAATTAATTTGCGGTCATTGGTAATTTTATTGCTGTTATTTTGTTTTGTTTCTGTTTGTTATTGTGGTTTTGTGTTGTCTTCGTTGAATGTAACTGTATCTTAAAGTTACATTCAACGAAGACAACACAAAAAACTTCACTCTCTCAATCACTATTGACTAATTTATACTGCTAGCATTGGTAAATAGATAGGACGGTGCATTATATTTACTTGTTTTAAATGTCTTTTTTTACATTTAATTTGTTACTTCCTGGTTTCTGGCCTAGACAAATGATGTCATACATTCCAGGAGTCTTCAGGAGGTGAGGAGGGGTTTTCTCAGCTTATCACACCCTCCTGCCCGCCTGGCTGAGCTAAGAGCAGATGGATTCCAGGAAGTATATGCTACATAAATCATCTGCCCTTACTCAAGATGGCCACAACCAGAAATGCTGCAGGGTATTCTTCAAAGTGATTTCTCAGAAAAATAAGGCTTGGAGACCTGGATGGATGGGTGAGTTTGCTTTGAATATTAAAAAAAATGTTATTGACTTTTTGGGGTTTTGGTGCTCAGATGTCTTGTAGTGTAGTTTAATCCCTTTGGGATTAATAAAGTATTCTGAATCTCGATCTGAATCTAATCACTTGGTAGCTTCTAGGCCCCATAGTGGTCACATGGTTTGCTATGGCCTTAGTTACGGACCTAGATAATGGCAAGTACAGGAAATTTGTGAGTGAAGTAGCCAGCTACATAAGATAAATACTTTGATAATGCAAAATAAATATTTCCTAGAAAAATGTCCATGGTTGAATGCAGTGTTCAGCAATCAAATAGCCTAACCTATACAGCTTTGCAGGGATCATAGCCATTTCCTTAGGTGGTAATCTAAAATAATAATAAAGACATGACGCAAGACAATTCTAAAGTGTTTTTCTTTATCCCTCCATACATATGACTACCTGGTTTTAATTTCCTGGCATTTTTGAGTAGCCTAAGTTTGCTGGGGTCATATCCAAGCTTATCTGTTGGGCCACTGACAGCAAGATTCTCTCCATTGGATTTGTCTGCTTATTGAACATTAGGAACCGTGGATGCTGCTTTGATTTATCTGCTTATTGTGCATCCCTTATGCACTGTCCATAAGGGTTATATATATTGGGTGTGGTGACGGATCCCTATCCTTTTCGTTTCACTGGATCTCTTCATATGTGGATTCTGCTATGAACATTTTTGGCATTGTTTATTAAATTTGTTTACATGAACTTTTGTTTATTATTACCAACTATCAGTGCTACACCTTTACCCCATACACACACACACTTACCTGAGTCCTCCCATGTACTCCCATCTGGGGGGGTACAGGTATTACATCTGTAAGGGGCCCGATGGTCCCCAGGGCCCCTTACAGGCCGTGCTGGCCCCCTCTCGTTTTTTTTGTCATTAAACCTGTAAGGGGCCAGATGGTCCCCAGGGCCCCTTACAGGCGTGGTTGGCCCCCCTCCCATTTTTTTCTATTTATTTATTTATTTATTGCATTACACCTGTAAGTGCTGGCCCCCCTCCCGTGTTTTTATTGCATTACACGCTTATTATCTTGCGTCAGGAGAGAAGACATTACATTTTTGTCAGCATGGTTCTCTGCTCCAGGGGGGCCCTGCCTAAAGCTGGGTAAGGGGCCCCAAACTTTGTTATGGCTGCCCTGGCTATGCCCATTTGTAGTGGCCCTGTCCTTGCTTCCCACTCTCACAGGCTTTGAAGAGGCAGTGGGACCCATTGGCTCCCACTGCCGTCAGTCAAGTCTTGTGATGAGGTAGCTGGGGCATGCGGTGTAGCTTGGGATTGAGCCCCGTACGAGTGCCCGCATAGCAAATGGCTTGCTATGGGGGCACTCGCAAAGGAGGAGCCAGAAGAGCTGGCAGGGTACCCAAGAAGAGCAGACTCGAGGCCGCTCCGTGTAATTCCATTGAACAGAGAAGGTAAGTATAACATATTTGTTATTAAAAAAAGAAGACTTTACAATCACCTTAATGCACTCTTGGCCTTTTTAAAAAAAATAAAAATAAACAGTAAAAAGGTCAACAGAGATATGCAAAGGTGGTAGCCCAAGTAACCAAATTAAGTCCAGCTCACTGGATATAGGAAATTATTTCTGGTTTCTATGAATTACTGCATTTTGGGCTCCAGCCTTAAATTTTTTTTTTTTAATTGTCCTCTTGTGGTACACTCTGTGTACACTCTTGGGTAGATTCACATTAGATTCTTGGGTAGATTCACATCTTTTTTACGATCCGCCTGCGCCAGTTTTTGAGGCAAGTGCTGTATGCAGAAAGCACTTGCCTCGTAAGTTGCCCTGGCGGATCGTAAATCCCCTGGCGGAATGCAAATTCCGCGGCTAGGGGGAGTTTACTATTTAAATCACGCGCGTCCCCGCGCCGATCGTACTGCGCATGCGCCGCCAGCTAAATTTCCCAGCGTGCATTGCCTCAAATGACGTCGCAAGGACGTCATTGTTTTCGACGTTAACGCTATTAATGTATGGCCGTATTCCCGAACGACTTACGTAAACGACGTAAAAAATTCAAAACTCGACGCGGGAACGACGGCCATACTTAACATAGGATCCGCCGCACTTACCCCGCATATAGCAGGGGTAACTATCCGCCGGAAAAAGCCGAACGCAAACGACGTAAAAAAAAAGCGACGGCCGGGCGTTCGTTTCTGAATCGGCGGTTCTCCTCATTTGCATATTCGTCGCGTAGAATAACAGAAGCGCCACCTAGCGGACGGCGGGAGATTGCAGCCTAAGATCCGACAGTGTAACTCACTTACACCAGTCGACTCTAAGGGAGATCTATGCGGAACCTGATTCGAGGAATCAGCCGCATAGATCCCAGCGTCGGATCTCACAGATACGACGGTGTATCAGTAGATACACCGTCGTATCTCTATGTGAATCTACCCCTCTGTGTTTACAATCATATACAAAAATATAAATTAAAAAAGAAATGTCATAACATTTCCATAAAAGAACGTATTTTTTATATCAGCCGTGTCGCTTGTGTATTATTTCTGTTTTTCTTTTTCCTTCTACGCCTCCCCCTCCCCCTCCAACCCTCCACCATCACCTTATTTATTTCCTCTTGTGGATATCTTTCATATTTCTTCTACCCACAGGCTTCTCTGGGGTCTAGTGCGTGTGCTTTTCCCTTCTCTTTTTTCCCTTTCTCTAATTTCCGCCTTCCCCCCTCTTTGCCCCTCTAGGCTCTCTATCTCCGGAGTCTATCTATTACCAATTGGGGTAATGTGAGACTGGCATCCTCTAACTATGGTTGCCATATTAGCTCGAATGTGCTCGCTTCCCCCCTGCGGCTATATGACAATCTTTCACTTAGGAGTAGGGAATTTACATATTGGATCCACTGCCTCCCTCTGGGTACCCCCTGTGACATCCAATGTTGTGCAATAAGTTTTCTCGCCAGATACACCAATCTAGTTATCATAAGATATTTTCCTTTTGAAAATAGCTCGGCATCTATGGTGCCAAGTAGGTAAACCAGGGGGTCTAAAGGGACTGGTACCTGCGCCATTCTATTTATGCACTGGGAAATTTCTTCCCAGTACCGATGTAATATTAAATGTATAAAATCCCCCTGGTGTACTTTACACTTTGGGCATTGGGGGGAGTCTCTTCCTCCCCACCTATACATTTGTAATGGTGTTCTATATGCCCTATGCAGAATAAATAGTTGTGATAATCTTTGTGACGCAGATACCGATACTACCGGGATGGATTCTAAAACTCTGTCCCACCGATTCTGGTCTATATCCCCTATATCTTCTACCCATTTACTACGGCATCTCAGGGATGTATGATCCTGCACCGGCACTAGCAGTTTCATATAGATTTTTGATATTAATCCTCTCCGGTCATCTGTTCCTAGGACTTCCTTCATCAGGGGTGATGACACTATTGCTAATGATTGTGTTTTTTGTAGTGCCTGCAAAGCGTGTCTAATTTGGAGGTATTGATAAAACCCCCTTGAACTTAACTGAAATTCCTGACACAGCTGTTCATATGTCTTTAATACCCCCCCTCATATAGTTGTACAAAAAAGTAAATCTCCTTCTCTTTCCATAGGGTGACTTCCCTTAGTTCCTGTAGCTCTGGGTATCTTGGATTGTGCCATATCGGCGTGAAAGGCATCACACCTATTATCCCCAGAGCTTTCAGGATCTCCCCCCATACCCATTTAAGCAGCGTACGGATTAGAGCAGAGTATGGTAAACTAGGCAGCTCCATTTGCAAGTGTGCTGCTGCCTCTAATGTAGGAACAGATATAGTCACCAGCTTACTTATTGGGTCCTCACTCATTACCCGCCCCCATCCTGCCAACTGCTGGAACTGAGAAGCCAGAAAGTACATTTTAGGGTTGGGGACTGCCAGACCCCCTCTATCTTTTCTATACTGAAGGGTAGCTAAGCTTATCCTGGCTACCTTCTTCTTTCATATTAAATCCCTCATTAATGTATCAATTTGTTTAAACCATTTATTTGTAATCCATATGGGTGAGTTATGAAAGGCGTATAGAAGCTGTGGAGCCCATACCATTTTTATTAGGTTTGCCCGTCCTACCACTGACAATGGGAGTTTGCACCAACTATTACATTTCTCCCTCTGTCTGTTCAGCAAAGGGCCCAAGTTCAACCGAAGGTACTCCATCGGATCTGGGGATACCACCACCCCCAAATACTATCTAAACTACTAAATAAGCTATCGGCTATCTTAACCTGTCCTGCTCCAACTGGTAAGGGCTCCCTTAGCTTGTCTATAGGCATCAGAATTGATTTAGACCAATTGATGCCAAAGCCCAAGAAACTTCCGAAGTCCCCTATTATCCCCATCACTGCCCGCAATGAAGCGGTCAAGTCACCTAGATAGATAGTAAGCGCATCATCTGCATACAACAATATTTGATCTTCCCTCTGTCCCCTACGGAACCCCACCACTTCAGTGGCAGTGCGGATGAAAATAGCCAGCGGCTCGACCGCTAATGCGAACAACAAGGGGGACAAGGGGCACACCTGCCTAGTCCCTCTGTTTAAATCAAATACAGACAAGAGTTTATTATTAATACGCAGTTTGGCTCTGGGTTTAGAATAAAGCATCTTTACTAATTCTATGAACATACTCCCCAGTGCAAATCTTGCCAGTATCTCTAGGAGGTAGGGCCACTCCACACTATCGAATGCCTTTGCGGCGTCCAGTGACAGAATGGCCCTAAATTAGTTGATCAAGCAATGGACACATATTTGCAACTAGTTAGGGCTAATTAAAAAATATAAAGTTTACTAGCTTATGCGTGCATTATATTTATGCAAGACTTGGTACTTTGAACCTATGTAAAATGATTTTCAGTTTATAATAACTATAAATATCTTATTAATACAAACACAAAAAAACTTATCTCAGAAAATTCTGGAAATAGCTATAACACACTGGTTCTCTGGAAATATACTGGCAGAGCAACAAACATTTTCGCAATATAGTTCATATCTGCTCCTCCCCACAAGCACCAATGTTGCTATGTTGTAACCTCAGCACTTCTATAAACAGCTCAAGAATTCACCTTGCTAACCCACAGCAGCTGTGCTGGGGAAAAATACAACTTGGCAGACTATCCATGGAGAAATAAAAAGCACACACACAATATGATGAAAATGATGTGAGGTGCAGAGCTCAGGCATGTGCCTGACATTCCCTATAAGGCTATGAAAAAGAAACTTTTCACAAAACTGACTTTTTAGTGGGACGTGAAGAGAAATCAATGTGTGCACCATTCTAGAATGTGAGTGATCACATTTGAAAAGAAACAGAATTGATGTGGCAGTGGAAGTGCTTATTCCATGGATGGAATGGTTGCAGCTACTAAGGGATTCCCTGCCTTTTATAGAACCGGCATGTTACGCATGTAATAATACCATTCTCTACTTCTGGTATTTATTGTTTGGGCTAATAAATCCCTGTGGATGAACTGGCTTAGTTTACAGTGACATTTACTATGTGAACTAATTGTATCTTCAGGAAAGTTAGTAGTGGCCAGTGGGATCTAATCATTAAAGAGAACCAGTTGTCATTGGCCTTAGGCATAATCAGTTGTTAAAGTGGTATTAAAGCTTCGTTTTTTGTTATATAACAAACATGTTGTACTTACCTGCTCTGTGCAGTGGTTTTGCACAGAGCAGCAGCTCTGACCCTCTTCTTTTTGGCTCCCAAACCCGCGCTCCTGGCTTCTCCCCCTTGAACAGTGCCCCCAGAGAAAGCCATTTGCCTTGGGGGCACCGCTGCGTGCATGCTCCTGAGCCGACTCTAAGCATCCATAAGAAACAAAGAGCCACGGCTTGGCCCGCTCTCCTTATTGGCTCCCTGGCTGTGATTGACAGCAGTGGGCTCAGCCAATAAGGAAGAATCCCAGGACAGCCGAGGCTATTTTAAACCTTGCTGGATCGAAGGGAGGTCAGTTAAGCATTGGGGGGGGGGGGGGGCTGCTGCACACAGAAGGTTTTTTACCTTCATGCATAGAATACATAAAGGTAAAAAACCTACAGCCTTTAGAACCACTTTAATTATTATAATTCAGCAGATTTATTTACATTTTCCTTTCCAATCCCAACCATGGCACTACCTGCCTGGAGTTTTCTTGTTCTTCCTGTGCCTGCATGGGTTTTCCTACGGGTACTTCGGTTTCCTCCCACTCTCCCAAGACATGCTGGTAGGTTAACTGGCTCCTGACTCAACTGGCCCTAGTTTGTATGAATGGAAGTTAGGGATTTTAGATCGCAAGAACCGTTGTTATATAAGCACCTGTAATAATAATATTAATAATAATAATAATAATAATAATAATAAAAATAATAATAAATATCCCCTTACTAAAATTTTTTTTTTTTTGGTATGGGATTGACTCTTTAGCTTGAGGGTCAGGAATCAGTGGGTATTATGTACAGCTGCACCAGATTCTAATGTGCACCAGTTTTAGCAAATCTCCCCCACAGAGTCCAGAACATGGTTCAATGAGCCTTGTATTGTAGAGTTGTAGGTGTAACAGAATAACTGTAATCCGCAATCAGGAGCATGAGTACAATGGCTATTGCAAATGTGGCCCATACATACAATCAGACTTTTTGACAACAACAGTCCGACGGATGTGTTTTATCAGATAATCCGACCGTCTGTATGCTCCATTTGGACAATTGTCAGTTTTTCAACAGACAAATGTTTGCTGTGCATGCTCTCAAACTTTCCGACAACAAATGTGTTACGTCGACTTATCCAATCGTGTGTACACAAGTCCATTGTACTAAAATCCAAAGTACAAAGACGCATGCTCAGAACCAATGCTAAACATCAGGCAACAATAGCAGAAGTTGCCCAAAGGGTGGCGGTAAAGAGCTCAAAAACCACGTGATTTGGTAAATGTTAGCTGAAAATGTTCTGCTGTGCGTATGCCAAAATCCACGGAAATATCAGATGGAAGTCTGATCGCGTGTATGAGACTTTAAGGTAACAGTTCTAAACGGTATGGTATCCACAAGCAGTGACACCGACAAAATGGTTGAGAAGCTAGTAGTAATGCTCTCAGAGATGTTGGTGATACATTGACAATGTCCACCAGCATGAAAGTCACTCAGGTATAGTGTACGTTTTCAGGAGGGCATCTGCATAAG
This sequence comes from Rana kukunoris, assembly GCA_029574335.1. NCBI lineage: Eukaryota > Metazoa > Chordata > Amphibia > Anura > Ranidae > Rana > Rana kukunoris. Next base: position 273,555,913 of record CM056051.1, on the reverse strand, counting down.
GGTGGATGACAGGCAAGGTAGCATTGTAAGTCCTAATACACAGCACTGAAAATCAGAGGATATTAAGCAGGCAGTGGTCCCTAATATATTCCTTCTCAAGCAGGAACCTGACCCTAGGGCTATCTCTTTGTTCCTCACCTGCGTGGTTCCTTTCCCTTCTCTAGCCACTCACAAAATGCTTGTCAACCACAGCAGCGCATTTATTAACACTGCCTATTTCATCATGAAACCATGAAATTATATTCAAGCGATAGGAAACATCATCAGACAGCAGACCATTGTGAGTGGTAGGGTCTGCGTTGTTGGATGACATGATTGATGGTGGATATACATTAGCGGGTATTGTTTATTTATTTAGATATTTTCACAGTGTGAGTGTCTTAATTTACTTTGTTTGGAAAAGAGTAACAAGACAAACAAATGTGTCCTGTGCTTTTCCTTTGGGGAGGGGGGGGGGGGTGTATTGGGGTGTAAGTCAGTCTATTCTAGGGGCTTCCAGATTCTGATAAATTCCCTCCCCCTACATCAAAAGGGATTGGATATGGGGCATAAGTCCCTTGTTTAAGGGGTAGGGTACAAGGCGCCTTGCATTAGGTAGGATTTATCACTCCCACAAGGTACTTTCCTAAAGTTGAAAGCACGTGGCCTAGTATTGATCGACATCTTGTTCCCAAGAGGATTTTGTGGTTTGCAGGGAGGCCTATTGGATTATGGAAACCTTTAGATGTTGTTCATCCCTATCTAAAAGCAGTAACAGATCATCTATTCATTTAGGTTAATTCTTAAATGTTGTACAGCTCTGGCCAAATGTTTTGAGAATGACACAAATATTAATTTTCACAAAGTCTGCTGCTTCAGTGTTTTTAGATATTTTTTGTCAAATGTTACTATGGTACACTGAAGTATAATTACAAGTGTTTCACAAGTGTCAAAGGCTTTTTTGACAATTACATTAAGTTTATGCAGAGTCAATATCTGCAGTGTTGACCCTTATTTTTCCAGACCTATCCAATTCACCGTAGCATGCTGTTAATCAACGTCTGGGCTACATCCTGACTGATGGCAGCCAATTCTTGCATAATCAATGCTTGGAGTTTGTCAGAATTTTTTTGTTCACCCGCCTCTTAAGAATTGACCACAAGCTATAAATGGAATTTAGGTCTGGGGAGTTTCCTGACCATGGACTTGGAAATGTTTATGTTTTGTTCCCAAAGCCACTTAGTTATCACTTTTGCGTTAGTTTTTGCATCATTATTTATTCATGGCTTTGTTCTTAGGCAAAATTGTGAGTGAGCCCACTCCCTTAGCAGATAAGCAACCCCACACATGAATGGTCTCAGGGTGCTTTACTGTTGGCATGACACAGGACTGATGGTAGTGCTCACCCTTTCTTCTCCAGGCAAGGTTTTTTCTGGATGCCCCAAACAATCGGAAAGGGGATTCATCAGAGAAAATAACTTACCCCAGTCCTCAACAGTCCAATCCCTGTACCTATTGCAGAATATCAGTCTTTACCTGATGTTTTTTCTGATAGAGAAGTGGCTCCTTTGCTGCTCTTCTTGACACCAGGCCATCCTCCAAAAGTCTTTTCCTTACTGTGTGTGCAGATGCACTCACACCTGCCTGCTGCCATTCCTGATCAAGCTCTGCACTGGTGATGCCCTGACCCCGCAGCTGAATCAACGGTAGGAGACGGTCGTGGTGTTGCTGGACTTTCTTAGGTGCCCCGAAGTCTTCTTCACAACAGTTGAACCTCCCTCCTTTTGAAGTTCTTGACGATCCAATAAATGGTTGATTTAGGTGCAATCTTAGTAGCAACAGTATTCTTACCTTGTTGTGTAAAGCCATAATGACTGCACTTTTTTTCTTGCAGGTAACCATGGTCCACCAATTATTTTTTTTTTTTTTAAAGCCAGCAGCTACAAATACTGCAGCTGCTGACTTTTAATAAATGGACACCCACCTGTCTAACGCGCCCGTGATATCGCCAGCCGAGCCCGAGCAATAGCCCGTGTCTCAGCTGCCCCTGCCGCCACCCTAGGTAACGGAATCAGGAAGAGAAGCTTTGTGGCTTCACTGCCTGGTTCTCTACTGCGCATGCGCGAGCGGCGCATGCGCGAGTGGCGCGGCCCGTCCTCACTGGTCCCCGCTGTCTCCAGGGACCAGTGCCTCTTTATGGTTTAAGCCTACTCTCCCTCAATTTTATGGAAATGATCTACCTTTTCCACACTACATTACATCAATCTTTAACTTACCTAGTTCTTATCTATTTAGATATTTCCAGCTTCTCCATATTTTTCATGCACAGTTTCCACAGGATAGTTTAAGGATTATACAATCCTCTTTAGAATCGGTACTCAGGATTGAGTGCCTGGATAAGCTCACCTCGAGACTGTACTCTCATCTTACTTTAATTTCTACTTTGCCATTAGAAGGTCTCATGCCGCGTACTCACGATCACTTTTCGCCATGAAAAAAACCCGACGTTTTTCATCATGAAAAAAAACGAAGTTTTTCCAACTTCATCATTAAACTCGCTGGTTTCTGCCGAGAACCTCGGCCGTGTGTACGCCGCCTGAGATCTCCCTCTGCGATCTCTGGTAGATTTGAGAGACCGCTTTATTCAATTCAAATTGGTACATATGGCATATATTACGCCGTATAGACTTTAAAAGATAAATCCTGCGTGCTCTTTCAAGTGTTGGGGGTGTGGAGCATCTCAGGGGGATTTCACACACATTTTTTGGGATTGCCCGTATATAGCTATTTTCTGGAAGTGGTGGATTTATTGAATACTATTACCTCTGTTCCTTTTACCGGTCTCGATATCGGTTTGCCTGCTGGGTCTGGTAGAGGCTATTGTTTCTACAGTGTCTGAGCGAGTGTTCACTAATACAACATTATTCTACGTAAGAAAAGCCATTGCTATGCATTGGAAGAAACCTTGATCTCCCACACTTTTATACTGGAAACAACTGATAAATAATAATCTCCAATATTAATAGGGGTTACCCTAGTAAGTATGATAAAGTCTGGGCAAAGTGGCTGGACAAGCCGTACACGGCATCTAACGAAGATGGGGTTCATTAATCAAAATATGGGCGTCTCTGTATAAGAGATGCTTGGGACCATTGGTGATAGAAGGGATTAATATTTTCCTCTCCCTTACTTATTTTTGTTAATTATTATATTCCTTGTTATTTTGTTATTCTGATTTTTTATTTTGAACTGATAGTTGCTATGCAGGGTGATTGTCTTGTCTGTTTGTCTGTTGAAGAAATAAAATAAAAAGTAAAGTACATTTTTATGGCAAAGTGTAACAGCACTGGTGAATGGAGTGAACCACAACTGCGGTTAGCAAGGATTTCAATGCGATTCTCTATGCGACAACTCAGTACTAGGCCCCCGGCCTCACTCATTGCAACAGGAGTTTGGGGGATCTATACATCATCTCTGTGTCACATAAAGAAAGGCATTGAGCTACTAAGCATGGACGCATTATAACATGCAACCAAGACTTAGCGTTTAAAATTATAGTTCAAGGACAATATCCTAATACACCACTACATGCAGTTGATTATCAGTAAGGGACCCTAGGCGTCACTCCTAGCAACAGGAGTTTGGGGGTTCTCTACATCATATCAACCTCAACATGAAGAGATGTATTTAGGCCACTAGGAGAGATGCCATGAAATAGCATCAACCCCTAGCATAGAAAAGTTAGAGCGAACATGTTCAACAATTAGGACAAGGCCTATAAGTATTTTATACTTCTGTCAAGCACGTAATAAATTGTATTTGTAGTAACAAATATTAATTACATATGAGAGGCAATATAGCTCAGATACTTTGAGAGTACATATAGTATTTGTAGTAAGAAGTATTAATTGCATATAAGAGGCAATATAGCTCAGGTACTTTGAGAGTACATATAGTAACTAAGAGCTGTAGTATAACTATAGTTATATATGAGAGGAAAATATAGCTCAGGGTATTTGAGTACAGATGTGCCTTTAACATATTCCTTAGCACACAGTCCTATACACAACAGTATCCTAGACGTTGAGCAGTAGAATATATGATAGGGAACAGCAATGGTATAGCTGGTATATATGTAGCAGGTATTGCTATAGCGCTACAAGTAACAGAAATGTAACTTATCCGTTTTGCAGACTTCAGAATAGGTACTAGGGATCCTGTGGTGAATGTTGTTCAATAGGCAGTCTGTGAAGTTGTCCCCAGCAATGGCTCCAAGTTGCAGCATCTGTAGATGGTATTCAAAGTAGTAGTTGAGGCTGGAGCGTTGTTCCGGCATGGGGAGTAAAGGCATCCATGTCTGTAGCGTAGGCCGAGCTACGGCTGACAATAATAGAACACCGGTTATAGGCATATAACAGCTGCAGTGCTTCACACTAATTCAAACAAAGCGCTGTGTGCGGTGCACTTCTGTGTTCCACGAAGGAACGCATTACGGCGCCGGGCGATGACGTCACCACACGAGCGCCATATGCGTTTCAGCATGGAACGCACTACGGCGATGAAGCGTCTACAAGTCGTATTTTGAACGACTTGTAGATGAGCGATTTGGTACTTTGGGAGTCCGATGTAAAGGGCGTTTGCATAGTCGAGTCTGGAGTTGATTATTGTTCCCACCACGACTGCAGTGTCTACTTTCAGGATAAAGGGGAGGAGTCTACGTAGCAGGCATAGCGGATGGTGGGATCTGCTGACTACTGAACTTATTTGTGCATCCATTGTCATGTTGGAGTCAAAAGTGACTCCAAGACTTTGACTTTGGTGCTAGGGACGATGGTTTGTCCCAGAATGGGCGGGGGTGTCCATGTTGTTGCGGGAAGTCTCTTTCAGTTGGCGTGGAACAGAAGAAGTTCTGTTTTTGAGGAATTGAGTTTAAGGTAACTCTCCGTCATCCAGTTTTCTTATCAAAGTAAGGCATTTCTCTAGTCCGAGATAATGTTCCCTTTTGTTGCTGTTGCGAAAGTAGAGTTGGGTGTCATCCGCGTAGGAGTGGTAGAGTAACTTCTGGTTACTGAAAGTGTAATGATGAGCGCAAACTTAAACTAAACTATATAAACAATCCAAACAAACAAGTGAGTAAATGGATAATCCAAAATAAGTGCAATACAGTGCAGCGGCAAATGTCCCAAATAAGTGATTAAATTAATAATCCAAATATGTGCAATACAGTGCAGCAACGAATGTTCCAAATAAATGGCATCCAGTGGGGGGACTAACGTAAATTAATCAGTGACAAGGCTTCTATCCATGTAACAACGATACATCCAGATGAGACTTCACAGATGAACGTGCTCACAGAGCGCTTACCTTCCACAAGGAAGAAAGAGGCATCAAACACATGCAATGATGATCCTGTAGGCAGCCGTCTCCAATGCAGTCCTTAAACCAGTCTCAGCCACATTCGACATCTGGTCGAAATTGTAACGGATGTTCCAAAGGAAAAAATGAAGCTCACATAGTGAAGTACGTAAACTTAAAAATGGTTTAATAAAGTAAACACACTTACAAAAAGAAAATCGAATAAAAACACCAAAACAATGGCACTTCCGGTCGGACGGTCAGGGTGTCACGTCACTTCCGGTTGACCTTACGCGTTGCGTCACGTCACGTGACTTCATCTTTTTGTAAGTGTGTTTACTTTATTAAACCATTTTTAAGTTTACGTACTTTACTATGTGAGCTTCATTTTTTCCTTTGGAACATCCGTTACATTTTCGACCGGACGTCGAATGTGGCTGAGACTGGTTTAAGGACTGCATTGGAGACGGCTGCCTACAGGATCATCATTGCATGTGTTTGATGCCTCTTTCTTCCTTGTGGAAGGTAAGCGCCTAGTGAGCACGTTCATCTGTGAAGTCTCATCTGGATGTATCGTTGTTACATGGATAGAAGCCTTGTCACTGATTAATTTACGTTAGTCCCCCCACTGGATGCCATTTATTTGGGACATTCGTTGCTGCACTGTATTGCACATATTTGGATTATTAATTTAATCACTTATTTGGGACATTTGCCGCTGCACTGTATTGCACTTATTTTGGATTATCCATTTACTCACTTGTTTGTTTGGATTGTTTATATAGTTTAGTTTAAGTTTGCGCTCATCATTACACTTTCATATCCTATTCTTTGTTGTTACACATACTAGATTTGAGCCGCATGTAATTAGTTTAATTATTTCTCACATTGGGTCTATTCACTGTTGGCTAGCGCTTTAGTTTTTCCTTTTTAAACTTCTGGTTACTGATGATTTCGAAAAGAGGGCGGAGATAGATATTGAATTGTACGGCCAACAAGGGGGCTTCCTGAGGGACTCCGCATGACACTGTGCGTTTTTCAGAAGTGGACCTAGTTCCCTTGGAAGTGCAGTCACTGTAGATCTGAGGGGAAGGTCTGAAATGAGGGGAAGCTCTGCTGATGTTATCATGCAATCATGTGCAAGCTAAAAATGCTGTTTTTTATTTTCCTTGCATATCCCCCTCAGATCTACAGTGACTGCACTTCCAAGTACACTTGCAGTGCAAAGTTGATTTGCCTTTAGTAAATAACCCCCAGAGCCTCTTTAATTAAAGCTCTCCTATTATGCAATGCTCAAGTGTTGGGGGTGATATTATCAACCCCAAGTAGATATACAGTAGAACAATGGAGTGGCAGGGAAATTTGCCCATTGCAGCTTGCCACTTAAAACCTCACTCTCCAATTTGTGTATAGGAGGCTCATGTGGATTCATGGGTAGTACGGTGCTTAGAAATAAAGAACTCAAGGGCTTTATTTGTAAAGTCTTATATTCAAGTTGCTTCAGAAAAGAAAGCAGCTGCTAGTTGATGGTTAAATAATTATTGCACGTGACACTAGCTGTTATCACTGTAAAAACTGACGTCAAGCTATGAATCAGTCCTTGGTTTAACATGCTCCAGTTTCATATCACCATAGTTCATACATCCAGTCACTATAATTTAACTATTCAATCAGTGTTTCAAATAACTGACACCAGACATCATTTGCCAGTAGAATGAATGTGCATGGAAGAATGGGAGCTGCAAACCGTAGGAATCAGTCCAAATATAATTTTTTATAATAAAACAGTCTATCAATAGTTGACAACCAATGGGGTTGATTTATTAAAACGGAGTTCCGATTAAAAGAATAAAATTAAAAGTCAGCAGCTACAAGTTGCTGACTTTTAATAATCGGACACTTACCTGTCCCAGGGTCCATCGATGCGGGGGAACGAAGCCCCGCTCCTCTCCGACGTGCCAGCATTGTCACTGTGGGCGACCGACTGTGGCTTCACAGCCGGGCAAGCACTGCGCATGTGCGAGCCGCGCTGCGCACTGTGACTGGCCGAGCAATCATCTGAGACATGATTGCCGAGAGGGAGGGGGAAAGGTGAACTTCCTTCCGGCGCCTCGGTGCTCCTGGAGGAAGTGGGAGCTGGAACCCTCTAAAAATAGGGTTTTTTGTACTCACCGTAAAATCCTTTTCTCTGACGTCCATGGACGGACACAGCTCCTTAAATCTTGACAAGTGGGTTATGTTCCTGTTTACAGGAGAGGACTATCCTCTCCTGTGAACAGGAACATAACCCACTTGTGAAGATTTAAGGAGCTGTGTCCGTCCATGGACGATAAGAGAAAAGAGGGTCCCCCCCCAACAAAATGTAATGGCAATGTGGCATGTCAGGGGGTCACCTTCCCTTAAAGCGGAAGTTCCATTTTTGGATGGAGCTCTGCTTTAAGGCAAATATATTGTGCACAATGCAAGAGTAGTTGCTCCAGAGCTTAGTAAATGAACAGAAGCTCCCTTGACTTCCATCTTCCAATCATGTGTTAGAAAAATGCTGTTTATTTATTTTCCTTGCATGTGATGGGTATTCTTTGCAAAGTAAAACTGTACCTCATTTACTAAGCTCTGGATCAACTGCACTTGCAGAGTGCAACTACACTTTGGAAAGTGCACAGTCTATTTGCCTTTAGTAATTCAACCCCAATGGGCTAGATTCAGGTAGCCCGTCTTATCTTTGTGCAGGTGTAACATATGTCATTTACGTTACGCCGCCACAACTATTTCAGGCAAGTGCTTTATTCACAAAGCACTTGCCTGTAAAGTTTAGGCGGCGTAGCGTAAATGACTCGGCGGAATTCAAATTCCGCGGGTAGGGGGCATGTAGTATTTAAATCAAGCGCGTCCCCGCGCCGAACGAACTGTGCATGTGCCAGCCGTGCCTGAATCCCAGTGCGCATGCTCCAAAACACGTCGCAAATTGTCAATGAAAGCGACGTGAACGTAACTCTATTGTGAATGGACTTATGCAAACGACGTAAACTACGTCCAATACGACGAGGTCCCGATGTCCATACTTAACATTGGCTGCGCCTCACTATAGCAGTGGTAACTTTACGCCAGGCTTAAGTCTTACGTAAACGGCGTAAACAGATACGCAGGCCGGGCGCACGTTCGGGAATCGGTGTACTTGTCCATTTGAATATTTTACGATGGGAACGCCACCTAGCGGCCAGCGTAAATATGCAACTAAGCTACGACGGTGTAAGTGCCTTACGCCGCTCGTATTTTAGCAACATTTAAGCGCATCTCATTATGAGCACACGCCTAAATTTGCACGGGCTCAGATTAGGACTTATGACGGTGTATCTACTGATACGCCCATCTTAAGTCTTTGTGAATCTGGCCCAATGTGTTTTGGACATTATACACAAGTCCCCCTTCATCAGGTCTTAGTTTATTATGTATGGGGAGTTTTGGACCAATGGCTAATCCTTGGGTTTAAATAATAGTAAACTGCATCTAAAAGTTTGCTCAGTCAGGCTGCCAAACAATCTGGGAGCAATGTCCTGGTAAGGCTGTGTACTTTGAAGTACAATAAAGCTAATACATGTTGGAACATGGAGTGCAGCTATGTTCTTTGCAATGTTTGCCAGACAACCTAACTTAAAGAGCTTTTGCCTACAGTTTATCTAAAGTGGTTGTAAACCTCTAAAATGAAATATAAACAAAGCATATAATGAATGAATGAATGAATGAATGAATGAAAAACGTATATAGCGTGGCACATGCGAACCAAATTGCCTCTGGGCGCTTGTTGTATCAGTCTCTCTTGACATCAAAAGAGCAGAGTTTTAATCTGTCTTCTGAAGGTCAGGTGGTTTTCCTCCAACCGAATGCTGGTTGGTAAAGCGTTCCAAAGTCTGGGACCTTGGACCGCAAACCTTCTTTCTCCTTTGGACTTGAATCTGGCTTTGGGTACTTTGACCAAATTTTGGTCACTGGATCGCAGAATGCGATTGGGATTGAGGGGTTCTATTTTATCGCAAAGATATTGCGGGGCTTTTCCATGGATGCATTTATGAGTCAGACAGAGAGCTTTAAAAGCAATTCTGTCTTTTACTGGCAACCAGTGAAGGGATCTCAGCGACGGTGAGATTGATTCCCAGGGTTTTTTCCCAGTCACCAGTCTGGCGGCCGTATTTTGTACGACTTGCAGACGAGCGATTTGGTACTTTGGGAGTCCGAGGTAGAGGGCATTTGCATTGTCCAGTCTGGAGTTCACAATTGTTCCCACCACGACTGGGAATGAATGGAATAAGTCTGCGGAGTAGGCGCAGCAGATGGTGAGATCCGCTGACTACTGACCCTATTTGTGCGTCCATTGTCATGTGGGTGTCAAAAATGATCCAGAGACTTTTGACTTTGGCGCTAGGGGAGATGATCTGGCCCAGAATGGGTGGAGGTGTCCAGGTTGTTGCCAGTTGACTCTTGCGACTGGCCTGAAACAGAAGAAGTTCTGTTTTAGAATTGTTGAGTTTGAGATAACTCCTAGTCATCCACTTTTCTATTGAAGAGAGACAATTCTCTAAGCTGAGATGATGATCCTTTCTATTGCAGATGCGAAAATACAGTTGCGTGTCGTCTGCATATGAGTGATAAAGTAGTTGTTGACTACTGATGACTTCAAAGAGAGGTCGAAGATAGATGTTGAAGAGCACCGGTGACAGAGGTGAGCCTTGGGGGACTCCACATGACACAGTGCGTTTTCCAGAAGAGAACGGTCCCAACTTCACCGTTTGAGAACGGTTTCCCAAAAAGGAGGAAAACCATGGTAAATCGCCCTCTGTGACTCCGGCTACCTCAGCCAGCCGAGTCAGTAGCAGTTTGTGATCTACAGTGTCAAAGGCTGCGCTTAGGTCCAGCAGAACCAGGAGACAAGATTCTCCTTCGTCTGCGGCCTTCAGAACGTCGTCCCATATTTTGAGCAGTGCTGTTTCCGTCCCGTGTCCGGGACGGAATCCCGATTGCAGTGGATCGAGTAGGTTGTGGGTATCTAGATGCTGTTGCAGCTGTTGTACCACCACTTTCTCCATTACCTTGGAGAAAACGTTTAGCATTGTTATGGGACGGCGGTGATTTGGGTCCTTGGGATCCAGGGTAGGTTTCCAGGGTAGGTTTCTTCAAGATGGGCTGGATTGTGCCCTCTTTCAGCAGGGAGGGCACTATGCCTTCCTTAAATGACTGGTTTATAAGCTGCGTAATGGGAGGTGCCAGGATATCGGCACATTTCTTTAGCAGCTTAGTAGGGATGATATCATTAGGCGAAGTGCTGTTACGCAAGGCGCCGATGATATTTTCTGTGGCATCGATGGAGATGGGTTCCAGAGTGAACCTTGTTGGTTGTAGCATGTTCCTCCGGGTGCTGTGTGGTAGCTCAGGGGTATTGTTTTGCGGAATGCTTTCCCGGATTCCCTCAATTTTATTGATGAAGAAATCCGACAATTCATTGCAAAATTCTTGGGTGTCTGCGTTGGGGGCTTCAAGACAGTCTGGATTCATGGTCTGCGAGACCAGCTTGAAGAGATCCCGGGGGCGGTTTAAGGTGCTGTTGATAGCCATGGAAAAATCGTTTTTCTTGGCTTTGAAGATTTCTATGTGGTATCTTCTTGTTGCTACTTTGTAGAAGGCCAGGTTCGCCTCGGAAGCGTTTCTTTTCCAGGCGGCTTCTGCCCTTCTACGCTCTTGCTTCAGTAGCGATAGCTGGTTGTTGAACCAGCCTGCCTTGTTTTTCCGGGTAAGGACTTTGCGTTCTGGTGCTACTAAGTCGGCTGACTGTAGTAGGGCTGCATTTATGGCGTCCAGTATGTCTGCGGCCGTTTGACCTGGTTGAATTGTTTTAATTTTATTTTCCAAGGTAGATTTTAAGAGTTCCGAATGGAGCTTCTTCTGAGATCTAGACCAGTGTGTTGTCACTGGCTTGGGTGTTTTTATCAATAGGGCAGTATTGGAAATTATGAATTTAATTGCATGGTGATCTGTAGTGTTGAGCGGAATACGCCATATTCGATTTCGCGATATTGTGCGAATATATAGAAGAATATTCGCGAATATTCGCTAATATCGAATATTCGTGATATTTAATCCAAAACATTTTTTGCTAAATTTCGCTAATGCGAAATTTCGCTAATGCGAAAATGATTGCGAAATTCTCATAAACGGAGATCATTTCCTGTATTACTAAACTAATATGCACTAAACACTAACTCTACACTAACTCTACTTAAAAGAAAGGCGAATAAGGGGGCAAAAGAAGGGCGGAGAAGATAATCGCGCAACATTCCTATTGCGCGATTATCTTCTCCGCCCTTCTTTTGCATCAGAGCCAATCAGAATAACTCGAATATTCGGCAAAAGGAATATCGCGCAATATTCCTTTTGCCGAATATTCAAGTTATTCTGATTGGCTCTGATGCAAAAGAAGGGCGGAGAAGATAATCGCGCAATATTCCTTTTGCCGAATATTCGAGTTATTCTGATTGGCTCTGATGCAAAAGAAGGGCGCATCAGAGCCAATCAGAAAAACTCGAATATTCGGCAAAAGGAATATTGCGCGATTATCTTCTCCGCCCTTCTTTTGCATCAGAGCCAATCAGAATAACTCGAATATTCGGCAAAAGGAATATCGCGCAATATTCCTTTTGCCGAATATTCGAGTTATTCTGATTGGCACTGATGCAAAAGAAGGGCGGAGAAGATAATCGCGCAATATTCTGTTTGTCGAATATTCGAGTTATTCTGATTGGCTCTGATGCAAAAGAAGGGCCGAGTAGCTGATGCGATTCTTTTATGTTGCCGGAAATTCGCAAACTGCGATTTAGGCCCCGGTGGCCTATAGCAGAGCAGAATACGGACGGTCTCCTCGGGGTTTGTTTGCAGTTGCAGAGTAAGGGTTTCCATAAATGGAAGCGAGTGCTGAAGGGCTGGTTTAGAGATCACAAGATGCGTTTTATGGATCACCGCCAGTCCTCCTCCTCTTTGCCCTATTCTGTTTTCAGTGATAATCCGGTAGTGTTCTGGCACCAGTTCTCCAAGAATGGTGTTACAGTCGGCTGTGAGCCAGCTTTCTGTAATAAAGAGACAGTCTAAGTTGTTCTGTAGAATGAAATCATGGATTTCTAATCGGTGTCTTACTGCCGATCTTGTATTGATCAAAGCACATGATATGTGCTTTGCTTGGGGTGGGTAGCTAAATTTTTTAACTGATGATCGTCGATCGATCCTCAAAAGTTGCTCAAATCTCAGGGCCTTTTTGGTGACGGCTGGTAGCTTTGTGGCAAATTGCCTCAGGCCCCAGATGATTTGGTGGCCAGGTGGCGGTGGGTAGTAGATTCCTTGAATCCTCTCTCCTATTTTTTATTTGGTCCAGAGGAAGGCAAAAAAAACCTGGTTCAGCTAAGCCAATCTGCTGGGCAGGGAAAAAAATTCAGAGGCGATCGGTTGAGACCCTGGATCAAATCTTATGATATTGTGAGGGGATGGTGTGAAGGGAGTAGTTCCTGCTGGGGGGGTGTACCAAGCTGGCCGATGGCCTGACACAGGGCCCAAGCCGGGCCACCAACTTGCTGAAATAACCCCAGAGAGGGGGTGGTTGGCTGCCAGGGAGGTGGATGGGGACATCTGTGGGTAGGGGGGGGGGGGTGTTGGGCGAAAGCATCGGGGCGATGCAGAGTGCTGTAGCCGTGCGCCGCTAGGCCGCAGTTGAAGCCGCTGACTTTCCTAAGCCGCGGCTCCCGCGGACCTAGCGTGGCTGGCGCGGACCGGCGAAAACAGCAAGGGAACATCGGCGGGGATGTGGGGACGGGCTGGGGGTACCTCGATTGCGGTCTGGGGCGAAAGCACCGGGGCGATGCAGAGTGCTGTAGCCGCGCGCCGCTAGGCTGCAGTTGAAGCCGCGGACTTTCCTAAGCCGCGGCTCCCGCGGACCTAGCGTGGCTGGCGCGGACCGGCGTAAACAGCAAGGGAACAACGGCGGGGATGTGGGGACGGGCTGGGGGTACCTCCATTGCGGTCTGGGTGAGGGGAGCTGAATTCCCAGGGCTGGTTTGGCGCGGCTATCCTGGGAGGGACAGGCTGGATTACCTGTGTGATGGCTCAGATGCTCAAAGGAGGGGGGGAAGGAGTGCTGGAGATGGCTGGAGGTGGAGGTGATCCGGGATCCGGGTAAGATGCGGCTGTGCTGGAGCTTGGCTGGGCAGGGGAACCCTGACTGCCTGCTAGCCTACACCTGCCTGGAGCTATAGCTCGCACGCTCCTACTCCTAGGAGACGTGTGCCGTTGTGAGCTCCTGTAGCTAATGTGTACTTTTCTCAATCCAAAGCACCCAGTGTCATTTCTCTCTGCTGTCTAGCTCCTCTGTTACCTGCACGAGTGCTGATTTCAGCGTTGTCCACTGGTATTTCCTGATTGTCCCAGGCAAAGGGAGCTTGGCCCTGGCTCTGAGCAGAGTTTAGCAGCCGTCTGTAGGCGATCTCAGGCTCCTATTTCTGAATGGCCAGAAACTCAAAATCTTCCAGTGCACAGTGCACTTCCGCGACGTTCAGTAGCCCTTCTCTGAAATCCATAATTTCTTCCAACCGCCACTCCAAATCACTGCCAAAGTTAGAATCCCCTGTCAGCTTCACATACAACAGTCCCAGGCCGCCTTAGCTTAAGGCTTCTGTTGAGCTGTCATCCGCTATCCAGGGATATGCTTGGGATACATGCCACCGGAGGGCTCTGTAGCTCTCATCCATTCGCATCGCTGCCCAGACCAGTCTGCTTAATTCAGCTGTCTGTTCCTTGTGTGGTTTTTCTCCCAACAACAGCACTTGCAATCCATACTGCCACCAATACCTTTCCCAGTTGGAGGGTAGAACTTTTCCCTGGTGTCGCTGCTCACGGGCTAGCGCTTCCTTCCAGCGTTCGCAGCATACAGAATACGACCATGCCAGCAGGACCTGCTCTGATACTGGTCCTCTATGCTGTATCTGCTTCTCTCGTAACCTCCTTCCGAATTCCTCTTTCATGGCGGCTGGTATCTGTACCTCTCCTCTCTTGCTGTCCGAACCTTGGATCCAGGTGGAGGTTGGATGTCCCCGACTGCAGGAAGCGTCCCGCTGCTACCCACCACTGTAACGGAACGTCACACACCCCAACCGCGTGCCTCCGTCATACACCGCTTCCCATCAGTCTGGACATAGATATCAGATAATCCAGCTGCCCTCAACACACAACGAGACAAGACTTGTTTGTGTGCTAAAACATGGAATGTTTAATAGAACCAAGAATGCAGCCTTATATACCGTTTAAAGAAGTAACCAGAACATAAATTAACATGAGCTAATTAACTAATCATTTACCCAGGCGAGGTGACTCCGAGATATGACCTGTCAGAGGAAACATCCCGGCTCCTCTCACCTGCTATACACTACACATTATCCTAAGTGTAAACACATGGCATCTTCACACAATAGCCGGGTCAATTAGCACAAAGAATAGAGAGATGGCTGGAGGTAATGCCATTAGCATCTAGCAGTATGAAAGAGACACTCTTACAATTAACCTGTTGAGTTCAGAATCAACAACTAGTAAATAGATCTACAGAAATCCTGGAATATTGTGGATAATAAATACATAATAATCCTATCTCAGGTAGTACAAGATATAATTTCTAAGTCATCCTATGCCCCTATTGGACATAGGATGATTTTAGACATAAGATGGTTTGGGGATGTCCCAGGTCAGTCTGTCACAGACAGTTTTTCCCCAACTCCCAAGAGATAAAAAGGTGACAGGGGAGGGAGATCCAACACACAGCCTGAGATTGACAGTCTTAGCTCAGTATCATTCCTGTGTGCTATGTGGAGGGGGGTGTCTATTCTCTTCAATCAACTTTCAGGACTCTTCTCACTAGGATGTACAGTATGTAAGTGGAGATTTTTGCCCCCCCCCCCTTTGATCTGTGTGTTTTTCGAACGTTCTACAGAAGAAATGGCTGCAGATATACAGGTACAACTTATGTATCCCTTGAGGCCTGTCAGATAATGCTACAACCACTTTAACCCCTTGCTGACCATATACAGTATATATACGATGCAAAGGCCAGGCTAGGGAGCACGCCCTGGCTGTGCTGTGATTAGCTCTGAAGATTACCAAAGAGAGATATGTGTAGGTAATACCACAAAAGAAAGCTCTATTTGTGGGGAAAAAGGGACGTCAATTTTATTTGGGTACAGTGTCACACGACTGCGTAATTGTCAGTTAAAGTAACGTAGTGCAATATCGCAAAAAATGGCCTGGTCATGAAGGGGGGTAAACCTTCCAGAGGTCAAGTGGTTAAACCCAAAGACCACTGCACCAGATATCACCTGCACACCAAACCTATGCTTTGATGAAAGGAGACTTATGTATAACCTCTGTAAACGCTGTAAATGAACGCATTGTCTATCATTTTTTTGACAGACTTATATCATTTTTTTGACAGACTTATATCTAGACTGATCTCTATGGCTTGGCACTCTCATCCTTTCACTTCACCAGCATTAGAAAGTTGGCATGTGTTACCAATCGTCTGATTTGTTCAGAACCTTCATCATGCTTGGAGTCCAGTGCTCTACCACCCTTATTTATTTATTTATTTTCAAAACATGATTTACTCAAATAACATATTAACCATTAAGGATAAAAACAATGAGAACTTCATATTAACCAACCCAGGAGCATGAATTAGTACAATTCTCGACCTGTAGATCCAAGCAACTGTATTAATTTTATAGAACCACAACAGTCTATGGGCCAGATTCAGATAGAAGTTACGCGGCTTATCTGTAGATAAGCCGCGTAACTTCTAACCTACGCCGTCGTATCCGTTTTCTGTATTCAGAAAACAAGATACGCCGGGATTGAGTTCAGATACGAGCGGCGTAATTGTATTTCGCCGTCGTTTCGGAGCTGCAATTTTAAAATGCCCGCTAGGGGCGTTCCCGCTGATTTACGCCGAGAATATGTAAATCAGCGAGATACGCCAATTCACGATCGTACGCCGGCCCGATGCAGTGACTTTACGACGTTTCCGTAAGAGATATTCGGCGTAAAGAAAAACATGCCCCCTAGGTGGCGCATCCTATGTTAAGTATGGCCGTCGTTCCCGCATCGAATTGAAAAAGTTTCACGTCGTTTGCGTAACTCGTCCGTGAATGGGGATTGACGTCATTGACGTTCACGTAGAAAACACCGTCCTAATGTGGAGCATGCGCACTGGGATACATTGACGGCCGGCGCATGCGCAGTGCGTTCGCCGATGGATCGCGCCTAGTTTAAATACTACACGCCCCCTACCCGCCCAATTTGAATTCCGCCGGGCCATTTTCGCTACGCCGCCGCAACTTTAGGAGCAAGTGCTTTCTGAATACAGTACTTTCTCCTAAAGTTTCGGCGGAGTAACGTAAATGAGCAACGTTTCGCCAGAATAAAGATTCGCCCATCTACCTGAATCTGGCCCTATATGTTTTTCTTTTCACTGACCTTTGTGGTTGACACTTCTCTAGCCAAATTGGTACCACAATTTTTTTTTTACAACTCCAGGTGCAGAATATAGCGGGCAAGTATGATGCCGCGTACACACAACCGTTTTTCATGACAAGAAATATAAAAAAAATGTAATTGATCATTAAAAACAATTGTGTGTAGGCTCCAGAGCATTTTTTCTCGATGTTAAAAATGGGCAATAAAAATTTAGAACATGCTCTAATCAGTCGGATGTTGGCTCCAACGACGGGAAAAAAACATACATGCTCAGAAGCAAGTTATGAGACGGGAGCGCTCGTTCTGGTAAACTAGCATTTGTAATGGAGATAGCACGAAGAATGAAAAGCGCGAATCGTCACTCACCAAAAACGTTTACTAACACGAAATCAGCAAAAGCAGTCCCAAGGGTGGCGCCACCCGAATGGAACTTCCCCTTTATAGTGCCGTCGTACATATTTATAAGAACTTCTACCAGATATTTAAAGTTGTCTTTGTCCCCATTGTAGAACTTCACCAGCATTTTCTGCCCCAGTGACACAACTGAAAGTAAAGAAATCTCCACAACTGGCCATAGTAACCTGACAGAGGTTCCAACTAGAATTGCACCCTGGCTGCTATTTTAATGGCCAGGCCTTTCCTTGAAAATAAAAGCAACATTAGTTCTAACCCATCCCAACTATATTAAAAAGATGTAAATCCCTATACCAGGCATGTCCAAAGTCCGGCCCGTGGGCCAATTGCGCCCCCCCCCGTGGTTATTTAATACGGCCCTCCAGGGGATTTGGATATATATATTGTTTGTGGCCACAAAAGTAATATACCGTATTTATCGGCGCTGCCTCAAATGGAACAGGGAGGGGGCGGGACGAGAGCCATTAGATTACATAAGGAGAATCTCCTGTTTACTCAGCGGCATCTGTAATAGGAAGTCCAGTCTCCTGGGATGCCATTGGATGACTGTTATGTCTATCATAGAAGGTGGGACTTTGTATTAGGTAACCAAGCAAACAAGAGATTCTCCTGTTTGTTGTCTGTCTGCACTCACCCGTCCCCCCCGTCCCCTCTGAGGCTGTAGATGGGCATTAATCAGGCTGCACTGATGGCAATGGTAAGGCTGCATTCCATGTGTGTTATACGCCGAGAAATAGGGTATATTCAAATAACACACCCAAGCTCATACTTAGCCCTGAGCAGCGGTCAGGGATTCGTTGGGGCCACAAAAGAAATATATACAGTATATCCAAATAACACGCCCAAGCTCATCTCTTCACCACACACAGCCACAAAGGCAAAATAATTCTTGTTGGGCCATGTATTAGTGCTCGGACAAACACACTTAGACCGAATTTTAATGGTTCAAAGAATGTCAGGCAAAATGGTTGGCCCTCACGCATGTTCACTTCATCAAATCTGGCCCTCTTTGAAAAAAGTTTGGACACCCCTGCCCTACACTATACCAACTGTATTTCAGGAACAATAAAATGATCTATGATATCAGCATAATAAACAAATTGAGGTCCAGTGACTCAGACAGGATATGTGCTGTCGTGAGCAAGTGGCAGACAATGGCTTGGATGGAATTTTGTGTCAGCATACGACAGACAACAAAGACCTCTCATCTCCTCTACTTGTCATTTTCTGAGCATCCAATGAGTCAAGAGGAACCTATAGGTTTAGCTGTCATAGGCTGACTTTCTACCTTTATTATCTTTATTCTTAAAAACCAACACAGAAAACAGGCTCGGCTAAGAGCTGTGACTAATTATAGGGTTATTGAAAATGCTTATGTTGTCACTCTAATTAATGCTGGTAAAGAGTGTCAGCAAACAAGTATTGCAGAAAACATTACAAACAGACCACGTTATTACACTTCATTTGTATACCCTGTAATCCTTTCTTAGCTCTTATGAACCTTCCTGATTGTTCTGTAAATGTAAAACTTTGACACTGATTAGCCTTGCAAACCACAAGGAGTTTCCCATATTTGAGGAAGGCAGTGATGTCACTTCCTGAAGCTGACAAACCAGTGCGTTATTTACAATTACTGGCTCCAGTGGTTGTCTGTTGTCTTACTTACAAAATACAAGAGACAAACATCAGATTGCTTTAAAAGAAAGAGAATGAGAGGGTGTAGATGGAAGGAAACATTGGGTGCCCACCTTTAATCTGCTATCTCCATTCAATTCATCCATGACATATTTTACTACAGCATAAAAATAAATGTTGCCACTAAACTACTGTGATAACATTATTTTTGTGTTTTTGGTAGTGTTAAAAATATATATATATATATTTAAATAAAATTAGTACTAGTAGAGTGTTTCTGTGCACCCAGTAGCTTTTTTTTAGGGATTCAATAAATGAACAGCTCTTACAAGCAAATATTTAGAATCTAATTTATTAATGGAGGGAATGGCATTGTTAGGTCAGCCATGCTCTCTGAATGATTGAGGTCCAGCACTAGAAACTCCTTGACAACGTGCATTATCACGAAACGCGTCGGGATGACTCTACTGCCGCCATCTGTAATTATATGCGCTGTGTACTGCTTCATATGTAAGTGCATCTGCCCATTAAAATTTAAGTTTGTTTACAGTATTACACTATGTTGCTCTTTCTTCTTCCTTTTCTGTATTTGTGACCACGAGTAGTGTTGAGAATCAGCTGTATGCCTTCAAGTTGTCCATGGTACATGTGATGGTCTGGATATCAGTGGCTGCCTTCTTCTTTATTCCTGGAGAGATTCTAACGACACCCGTCTTTACTATAAGCCTTTCTGACTCATGAAACATATGTTTGCCTGAGTCTGATAATTCTGGTAAGCCTACATCATTATCGGTGGAGGGTTTTCACTCTGGAGTTTTTAACAACTTTTGACCCAAGATTATCAACATTTTCTATTGGAACTATACTTTTATCCAGTATTCCATTGGACTTGTATTTTTTCACTCACTGTGTGGACTTTTACACTTGGTGCACTAATTAGTATATAATTTTCACTCCTGTATTGCTTATTTTGTGTTGCATTTTATGTCAATATATGCAGCTTCTATGCAGGGCCGGTGCAAGAATTTCTGCCTACACAAGCGAAGCTCCATTTTGGCGCCCCCCCCCCCCCAACGGCCACCCACCTCCCTTGCAAAAATGTTTCTTTCATTACATGCCATACGGTGCCCCATTACATGACCAGACCTGCCCCATTACATGACCAGACTGTGCCCCATTACATGACCAGACTGTGCCCCATTACATGACCAGACTGTGCCCCATTACATGACCAGACTGTGCCCCATTACATGCCAGACCTGCCCCATTACATGACCAGACTGTGCCCCATTACATGACCAGACTGTGCCCCATTACATGCCAGACCGTGCCCCATTACATGACCAGACCGTGCCCCATTACATGACCAGACCGTGCCCCATTACATGCCAGACCATGCCCCATTACATGCCCGACCTGCCCCATTACATGCCAGACCTGCCCCATTACATGACCAGACATGCCCCATTACATGACCAGACTGTGCCCCATTACATGACCAGACTGTGCCCCATTACATGACCAGACTGTGCCCCATTACATGACCAGACTGTGCCCCATTACATAACCAGACTGTGACCCCATAACATGCCAGACCGTGCCCCATTACATGCCAGACCGTGCCCCATTACATGACCAGACCGTGCCCCATTACATGACCAGACCGTGCCCCATTACATAACCAGACGTGCCCCATTACATGACCAGACCTGCCCCATTACATGCCAGACTGTGCCCCATTACATGCCAGACTGTGCCCCATTACATGCCAGACTGTGCCCCATTACATGCCAGACCTGCCCCATTACATGTCAGACTGTGCCCCATTACATGCCAGACCTGCCCCCATTACATGCCAGACCTGCCCCACCAGACCGTCCGTGCCCTTACCTTATTCCATGCGAATCGCGGCTGTACGATTTTTCAAAAGCCGCGCCTCCGACGTCTTCTGTTCCGTGATAGGCGGAACATTCAGCTTCCCATGAGGCACTGTGTTCAGTGTTCGCCTATAACGGAGGCTCTCTCATCCGAGGACGAGAGGGCCTCCGTGATAGGCGGACACCAAACCAGGACGAGAGAGCGCCTCCGTGATAGGCGGACACTGAACACAGTGCCTCCTGGGAAGCTGATTGTTTCCGCCTATCACGGAACAGAAGACGTCGGAGGCGCGGCTTTTGAAAAATCGTACGGCAGCGATTCTGGTCATTTTTTCGCCCCATCCCAGGCTGCGGACCTGCCCGCCCCCAAGCGGCCGCTTGGTCCGCCTGGTGGTTGCGCCGGCCCTGCTTCTATGTTTGTTTAGCGCGACACTTTATATACACTAGTTCCATTTTTTGCTTTATTTCACAGCCGTGTCAGCTGCTTTAAAATACTTTGATTAGCAGTGCGGTGTTATGCACCATACCAGGTCCAGCACTAGAGAAGAACCAGAGGAAGACTTTACATCACATGACCAGCATGAAGCCTTCTGTAAATGGTAAATATCAAAATCAAATGCTGTGGGGGGGGGGGGGGATATTCAAGGGAATACTCGGTGGTGGGAGGTAGGAAAGTGGAATTAGGCTTTCAAATATAAAATGTGGCTTAATAAAGTAAACTTGTATAGTTGTACCTGTATTCTTGGCTGAGTCTAGCCTTAATGCTTTCAGAATCACTGACCTGGAACAAGAAAGCTGAAATGAAAGCCAGAATAAAATTAGAACTACTGACCTGAAAATACTGATGTTAGAGCGACAAAATGAAAGCTTGGAAATCTGCATTCTCAGCCAAAGGTCAGAAATGGAAGCCCGCATATTGTTTCAATGGACAAGGTTTCCTTTAAAAAGCCTCACCCAAGTGCTAATAACACTTCAAACTCATGTGTGTCTTTGTGTCTACTATGCATTGACTATGGAGGCTTATCAACATTTTCAACACTATTAGAGACATTCTTTACATGAACCTCATTATGTAAATTAATTGTCATTATGTGTCAAACACCTAGGTGACCCTTTCATCCAGCATATAAGGAATACATGTATTGATACAGTGGTAAAATAAATATCCTAATCCTACAGTACACAATACAGGCTGGATATTTATAGAGTCTGGGTTAGAGGCTGGTAGTTTCCAGTGATTGGACACTGGCAAAGCTTTGCTGGACATGCCTCCTGGGTATACCCCTATAACCCTACCCCACTGCATGAGATCTAGTTTTTTTGAGTAGGTCTCCTTATGCCAACAAGCCAACTCTTTAGTCAACCTTTTTACTGCCTTCCACTACAGAAATAAAAGCAGTTTACCTGGATCATTGCAACCTCAGTAACACTTTGTGAGCCTTACCTGGTCCCCATGCTGTGGGGATAGCCTCTATCGATTGCTTGAAGCATTGGATTCTGTTTGGGCACTCACCTTGGCACTTAATACAAAGTGTGTAGTTAGCCACAGGGTGCAGCTATACAGGTCCAGTAACAGACTAGAATATTCCTTTGGAACCCAGACTCTGAAACGTTTAATACTTGGCAGCAAAAATTCCACCATTCAGATCATAGTTTCAGGTGGTTGACCAGGTGTTGCATCTCACCACGTCACATATTACCACCACTTCCGACCTAGAGCCCTTTATAAGGTACCCAGACTTCCTACTTCACTTTTGTCGTCAGGACTTTGTTACAGGATACTCAACACCTGGGTTGCTTTGTACTCCTTCACAGACATGCTTACCCCATTCCTGAACTATACTCCATGAATGTGCCACATAATACCCTCGTTGATAGCAATGCGGTAAACCAGGTGCAAAAGAACCGTGGCAAAAGTTCAGGCAAACATTTGCTCTGGTAAAGGCCTAAAAAACACTCACTGCTCAGTGTGACACCACTTCTCTTGCACCAGAGCAGGACTCATTAATTAAATATAGCCATCACTATTAATAGCACAAAAGTGACAAACTCCTTGCCCACTCCCACCATCTCTGCCTGAAAAGCCTTCCCTAGAGAACACACACATTAAGGGGATTTTAGAGGACCCAGAGTGTTAAAGAGGCTGAAGAACATTTCTCAACCCCAGCCTCTCATACACCTGTTATGGCTTTACCCAATATACTTGCCAATGTTGATATGCCCACTTCAGCTGTGTGCAGAAGCCTTGGCATTTTTGCATGCAATTCTCCTCTGTCTTTTTATACCCCCTTGGATACTAAAGCTGGCCATAAATGGTTTGAATCTCAGCAGGTTCAACAGGGACAATCAGGACCCGAATACCCTTAAGGGACAATTTTTGGCCTTGTCCATTTTGTTCCAAAAATGTCTGGCTTCATTTTTTCACCAAAGTCATCTTTGTACCAAGAATCAGCCTTGCAGCATTTATGTAATTGTACTAATCATTAATTAATAAAATTATGAAAAAAATCTAGCAGATTCCCACAGATAGTCAAACGACTCAGGTAGTGGTTGCACCTTAGTGTTGTTCAGCCAAAAATGTTTTATCTGGCCAAAATTTGAATGATGTATTGACTTGTATTCATATTGTGAAGGAAATGGGTGGGGGAATCCGTGCTTAGGAAGTGGAATATGACTGCTGCCTCCCCAAGGGTCTCCTAGGAAATATTGTGAAGGAAGGTTAGTGCTTTATGAAGTCTCTAAGGTTCAGAACATTAGAGACAACATTCCTAGGCCGGAGACTGTGCAATAGGACATCGGCCACACAGTGATGGCCCCTGGATTGCCGGGTTTCCTGTCCATTAGATGTATGTCCTGCCAGGCTGGTTAAAAAATCTGCTGCCCTTTTGGCCCCCTTTTTTGGGGAGATAATCAACTGCTGCTTCAGGACAGGTATCGTCCCAGGCACTCTGAAGCGGGTCATGGTCTTGGCCCTGCTGAAGAAACCGTCCCTAAACCCAGACATATTGGGCAACTATAGGCCGATTTCCATCATGCCTTTTGTGGCAAAGGTGATGGAGCGCCTGGCGGTTATCCAGCTACAGGCTTACCTTGAGTCTTTCTATCCTTTGGACGAATTCCAGTCCGGATTTTGACCTGGACCCAGATATTCCACCCTGGCCTCCCTCATTTGGTCCTGGCCCCCCAGGTCTGTGATCTGGGATTCATCCTTGATTCAGGTTTAACCCTGGCTCCTCAGATAAAAAAGGTTGTCAGTGCATGTCACTGGCAGCTATAACTCCTGAGGGGGCTGTTTAAATATCTGGATATCTCGGACAGAAAAACTGTTATCTGTGTCACGATAGGTAGGTGCCTAGACTACTGCAACTCTATTTATCTGGGATTGTCACAGATGTTAGTGCAGAAGCTTCAACTTATTCAAAATGCTGCAGCAAGGTTACTCATGGATGTCCCGCTGCGGAATCATATCACCCATGTCCTCTGCACCTTGCATTGGCTGCTGGTCCACTATCGCACCCTATTCAAGGCAGGATGTATCATGTTTAAGATTATGAGAGGCCTGGCCCCTATCTCTGCTCTCATTTCCATAAACAAGCTCTTGTCAGATCACTCAGATCTACCGGCAGAGATCTTCTCTACATCTCGGTGCCCAAGAAGATCTGGCGTGGTGGTCTGGACTTCTCCTACCAGGGTGCCGTATTATGGAATAGCCTCCCTGTCCAGCTCCAGGAGGCCCCTACTATCCCGGTCTTCCGCGGATTACTGAAGACTTGGCTTTTCACGCAAACCTTTCCTACGTAGCCTCTTTCTTCCACCCTTTCTGCCACTCTGTGCTGCTTTTGGTTCCTGGGTCCTCTTTTCCCAGGAACTCTGCTATGCATGTCGGGACTCTTTGGGGTAAGACCGCGGTATATTAAGATATCTCTCAACTCAACTCAACTCAGATAAATAATCTTAGGACAGTAGCTTACTGTGTGCAAATCACTGACACTTAAAGCAGAGCTCTATGCACAGATACTTTTGAACGTTTTGATGCGTAAACTATCTCTGTGTCTGGTGTTGGGCTTTAAACCGCTTGTTGAGATTGCTCGGTTTACAAGGAAGTCTGAATCAGAGCAGTGATTAGTAAACTGTCCCATCTTAGGCATGGCAGAGGAGTGCAATACACTCTGATTAGTCACTCTAATCTGTAGATCTGAGTTATGCAGTTTATGGTAAAGTGATTACTTGTACAATAATGCTACTATACGTTTCCGTTTTTGTATTTATTGTAATTCTACCACTGTGAAAAATATGAAACATGGTTTCTCAATATTTCCCCCCACAGTTTACAAGATACCTAATATGCAGATTTAAATCAAACCTTCCAAACAAAATTGGCGTCCTTTTTTCCCCACAAATAGAGCTTTCTTTTGGTGGTATTTGATCACCTCTGCGGTTTTTATTTTTTGCGCTATAAACAAAAATAGAGCGACAATTTTTAAAAAAATTCAATATTTTTTACTTTTTGCTATAATAAATATCCCCCAAAAATATATAAAAAAAAAGTTTAGGCCGATACGTATTCTTCTACCTATTTTTGGTAAAAAAAAATCACAATAAGCGTTTATCGGTTGGTTTTCGCAAAATTTATAGCGTTTTGGGACAATTGTCATTTTCACAGCAAAAAATGCATTTAAATTGCATTGTTTACTGTGGAAATGACAGTTGCAGTTTGGGAGTTAACCACAGGGGGCGCTGTGACTTTGAGTGTTCCCTGTGTGTGTTTACAACTGTAGGGGGTGTGGCTGTAGGTGTGACGTCATCGATCGCGTCCCCCTATAACAGGGATGACGCGATCGATGCTGCGGCCACAGTGAAGCACGGGGAAGCCGTGTTTACACACAGCTCTCCCCCTTCTTCAGCTCCAGGGACGGATCGCCGCACTGCAGCGGCGATCGGGTCCGCGAGTCCCGCGGTCCCGGTCCTGGAGCTTCGGACCGGGTCACGGGAGCGCGCCGCAGGCGCGCACCCGTGACCCACGGCTGGGTACTAAAACCAACGTATATATACGTTGATGTGCCCAGCCGTGCCATTCTGCCGACGTATATGTGCAGTAGGCGGTCCTTAAGTGGTTAAAAGTCGCGGTCTCCTCCTGGTCCCTTCCGTGATAGGCGTTTCTCAGCTATCACGAACGTTCTCTCGTCCTTGGACTCAGTTTCCCAGCAGACACTGTGCTCAGTGTTCCACCAATCACAGACATCTTTTCATCCTCGGACAAGATGACGTCCGTGATTGGCAGAACACTGAACACAGTGTCTGCTGGGAAACTGAGTACGAGGAACGTTCCTGATAGGCGTAATTGTGTCTGCTGAGAAACGCCTATCACGAAAGGGACCAGGAGGAGACCGTGACTTTTAAAGAATGGACACCCGTAGCCTGTCAATAAATTCAGGTACACTGACTGGGGCACAGTGAGGCTGCAATGGGCACAGTGAGGATGGGCACAGTGAGGTCTGCACAGTGAGGTTGCAATGGGCACAGTGAGGATGGGCACAGTGAGGTTGACACAGTGAGGATGAGCAAAGTGAGGTTAACACGGTGAGGTTGCAATGGGCACAGTAAGGATGGGCTTAGTGAGGTTGGCACAGTGAGGTTGCAATGGGCACAGTGAGGTTGGGAACAGTGAGGTTGGGCACAGTGAGGTTGCAATGGGCACAGTGAGGTTGCCACAGTGAGGTTGCAATGAGCACAGTGAGGTGTATAAATGGGCATTGTTGACCCTCTTTTCTGCTTACAGTAGCTGCTGCATTCTCACCCTAGGCTTATACTCGAGTCAGTACGTTTTCCCATTTTTTTGTGGTAACATTAGGTACCTTGGCTTATACTCGGGTCCAGCCCCTAACAAATTGTGTTTTTTTTTATTTGTGCCCTTACATGCTATATTAAAAATAAACAGCTTTTGATGGAATTGAGCTTTAAAATAACCTGCAAATAAATTCAAGCTTGATACTGAAACATAGGCAAATAAAATTCAAATAGTAATAGACAATTTACCACTTTCTTCCATGAATCTTGAATCTAATACCATGGTGGTGGTGTCATACAGTATCATGGCACTAGGCTGTTTTTAGAAGTTTATGCAAGGTTCCAAATGACAGCGAAGGGTAAAAGAATGTATCTTTTTACACAATCCTCTTACAGAGAACTGATACAACACAGGAATTTTTTGATGATGAGTGGTTTAGCCATGAACAGTTACACATTCTGAAAGCAGAAATGCAAAAGGGGGTCATTTTGACAGAAATCAGGGAGCTGTCAAGTAAATAAAGATGACCATAGTGGTTGGTAGAAGGGCCATAGCCCATTGTTCTGAATAAGCCACCTGCATATTCTAAACTCATATCTTTTGGGGTACACTTTTAGAATGGGTAACTAAAAGGTCCTTGTAAATATAAATTCAAAATTAGAAATCTAATGCTTGAGAGGGACTTTTCAGCTTTACCAGTATCTATACTTTAATATCAAGTACTATTTCTGTATTCTTTCAAATTCTTTGAATGGACAACATAAAATCGGTCAATAACTATGTTTAAATTCAATTGTCATGTAAAAGGTAGAATATTCTCTGTCACCAGTGTTTAAGACACTAAATAAAAGGGCTCTTTATTTAAGCTTGCCCCTTTGCAAGAATGGTTGAACTTGGCTTTGTGCCACCTCCATGTCGCAGATAGGAAACCAAGCAAAATTCCCATTCATGATGAAAGGCGAAATCCAAACTACAGACCATGGTACAGGCACAGTCAGATATAGCATTTGCAGCAGCATCAAAGCAGCTCGGGTAGCAAGAAAATGATAATCAGAAACACCAAACCAATTCATTTTTACCAGGATCCTTATTAGATACCAGAAGACAATTTATTAACAGGTTAGTAAAACAGATAATAAATTATAGGTTGTTAACAGCATTGCAGGTCAGGATACTTGCTTCCGCCCCGGAGGATTTGGCTGCCAAATGACTGGGACACTTTTTGCAATTCGGCCCTGTGTCGTTTTAACTGATAATTGCGCGGTCGTGCGACGTGTATCCCAAACAAATTTGATGTCCTTTTCCCCCCACAAATAGAGCTTTTTTTGTTAGTATTTGATCACCTCTGCGGTTTTAATTTTTTGCACTATAAACAAAAAAAGAGCGACAATTTTGAAAAAAAGCTATATTATATACTTTTTGCTATAATAAATATCCCCCAAAAATATATGAATTTTTTTTTTCCTCAGTTTAGGTCGATATGTATTCTACATATTATTGGTAAAAAAATCAATGAGCATATATAGATTGTTTTGCGCAAAAGTTATGGCGTCTACAAAAAAGGGGATGGTTTTATGGCATTTTTTTTTTTTTTACTAGTAATGGCGGCGATCTGCGATTTTTATTATGATGGCGATATTGCAGCGGACACACAGGGCCGGCCTTAGGCCTTTAGGCGCCCTGTGCGAGAAAGCGTTACAGTGCCCCCTAGTAACCACGCCCCCTAGTAACCACGCCCCTCAGTAACCAGGCCCCTCGGTAACCACGCCCATCAGTAACCACACCCATCATTAACCACACCCATCAGTAACCACACCCATTTCTCCAATACCGGCTCCATTTAAAGTCTTCCATTCCGTTAAGTTCCCCAAAAAAAAGATTACAAGCTATGATAAAAATACAACTTTTATACACATGGTATAATAACGCCACCTATACTGCAAATCACACTCTAAAATAACGCCACATATACTCCAACATCAAATATCAAACATAATTACAATAAAGTATTTTTTTTTAACTTTTGTATTTACTGTTCCTTTAAGAAACACCTTATTTAAATAATAAAATACAAAACAGACATTAAGCAGTACACTGCATTTATAAAAAAAGAATTTACTTACAGAAAAAAGTTTTTACATCTGCTGCCTGCTTCTGTGGATTCTTGTCCTTCTTTGTCTTCTCAGTGCGCATGGCATATGAGCTCCTCCTAGCAAGGCAAGGACAGTCACCCACGCCGACTTTCCGGCAGAATCCGCCTGTGGCCTGCCAGGTGTACCTAGAGCATTTGGCACCCGGGGTGGATCCTATATCTGCCCCCCCCTGTAAAATGTAAAAACACCCCACTGTGCCCCCTGCATCCTTCAATATCTCTGTCACTACTGTGTACCCCTCTCCACAACTGCACCTCTGGACTCCTTTACATTACACAGCACCCCACAGCTCTGGACCCCTTTACATTACACAACACCCTGCACCACTGGCCCCCTTTACATAACACAGCACCCTGCACCTCTGGACCCCTTTACATTACACAGGCCCCTGCACCTCTGGACCCCTTTAAATTACACAGCACCTCTGGACCCCTTTACATTACACAGCATCCTGCACCTCTGGGCTCCTTTACATTACACAGCACCCTGCACCTCTGGGCCCCCTTACATTACACAGCACCTTGCACCTCTGGACCCCATTACACTACACGGCACCCTGCACCTCTTGGCCCCTTTACATTACACACCACCCTGCACCTCTGGACCCCATTACACTACACAGCACCCTGCACCTCTGGACCCCATTACATTACAAAGCCCCATGCACTTCTGGACCCCTTTACATTACACCTCACCTCTGGATGGACTCTTTTACATTACACAGCACCTTGCACCACTGGGCCCCTTACATTACACAGCACTCTGCATCTCTGGACCCCTTTACATTACACAGCACCCTGCACCACTGGGCCCCTTTACATTACACAGCACCCTGCATCACTGGCCCCCTTTACATTACACAGCACCTCTGGACCCCTTTACATTACACAGCACCTCTGGGCCCCTTTACATTACACAGCACCCTGCACCTCTTGGCCCCTTTACATTACACACCACCCTGCACCTCTGGACCCCATTACACTACACAGCACCCTGCACCTCTGGACCCCATTACATTACAAAGCCCCATGCACTTCTGGACCCCTTTACATTACACCTCACCTCTGGATGGACTCTTTTACATTACACAGCACCTTGCACCACTGGGCCCCTTACATTACACAGCACTCTGCATCTCTGGACCCCTTTACATTACACAGCACCCTGCACCACTGAGCCCCTTTACATTACACAGCACCCTGCATCACTGGCCCCCTTTACATTACACAGCACCTCTGGACCCCTTTACATTACACAGCACCTCTGGGCCCCTTTACATTACACAGCACCCTGCACCTCTGGCCCCTTTACATTACACAGCACCTTGCATCTCTGGACCCCATTACACTACACGGCACCCTGCACCTCTGGGCCCCTTTATATTACACAGCACCCTGCACCTCTGGGCCCCTTTACATTACACAGCACCCTGCACCTCTGGACCCCTTTACACTACACAGCACCTTGCACCACTGGGCCCCTTACATTACACAGCACCCCACAGCTCTGGACCCCTTTACATTACACAGCATCCTGCATCTCTGGACCCCTTTACATTACACAGCACCCTGCACCACTGGACCCCTTTACATTACACAGCCCCGGACACCTGTATGTTACACAGACACCCCCCTAACAGTTCTGGACCCCCTGCATGTTACGCAAACCCCCGTACAGTGCATACCCCTCCCCCTACAATACGGATCTCTCCTTACAATACAGAACCCCCTCTACTATACAGATTCACCCCTACAATACAGAACCCCCCCTACAATAGACCACCCCTACAGTGCAGACCCCCTACAATAAAGAACCCCCCTACAATAAAGAACCCCCCCCTACAATACAGATCACCCCTACAGTGCAGACCCCCCTACAGTGCAGACCCCCCCAATACAATAAAGAAAACCCCCCACTACAATACAGAAAACACCCCCCTACAGTGCAGATAAACCCCTACAATAAAGAACCCCCCACCCCACAATAAAGAACCCCCCACCCCACAATACAGATAGAACACCCCCCTCCCCCTTCAGACCTGTAAAGCAAGCAGGCTCAGATAACCTGCTTGCCGCGTGCTGCACACACAGCACAGTACAGGCAAGGAGGAGGGGGAGGCGGCTTCACTGCTCGGCTGCGTGACTGAGACAGTCACAGGCAGCCGAGACTCAGACCCGCGGAGCTGCCTAAGGAGAAGGGAGATCACTGTGGCCAGGTCCCGGGCTGGGATGCGGCTTGCACGGCACCCCCCCTGCAAAGCCCGGCACCACGCCATGCCACCCAGCAAGGTCCTCTTCAGATCGCGGGGGGCGCCGGCCTGACACCCCCAGTGTGCGGCACGCCCCCCCGCCCACTACTTAATACGCGGGCGAATTAAAGAATCTGTGCGGTCGCCAGGCACCCATGTTACTATGGCGCCCTGTGCGATCACACTGGCCGCACACCCCAAAGGCCGGCCCTGCGGACACATATCGTACACTTATTTTTACGCTATTTTGAAACCATTGTCATTTATACAGCGATCAGTGCTATAAAAATGCACTGATTACTGTGTAAATGACACAGGCAGGGAAGGGGTTAACCACCAGGGGGCGAAGAAGGGGTAAAGTGTGTCCTAGGGAGTGATTCTAACTGTGTGGGGGCTGGGCTACATGTGACACGACACTGATTGCTGCTCCCAATGACAGCAGATGATCAGTGTCTTGTCACTAGGCAGAACAGGGAGATGCATTCCCCTGTTCTGCCACTCTGTGACATGATCGCGGGACACTGGCGGACATCGAGTCCGCTGGTCCCGTGGGCACAGTCATGGAGCTTGAGGCAGGCGTGTGCACGCTAGGCGGCAGATTCAAAGCAATGTACCTGTACCTGCCCATGCTGTTCTGCCGACGTATATCTACGTTAGGCAGCCAGCAAATGGTTAAAGTATAACTAAAGGCATTTTTTTTGTTTTGGATATAATGAAAAGGGATTAGAACTCCTGACAGTTTTTTTTGCTGTCTGTGGCCCATTAGTGAGACCTTTCTATTTGTCCTGGTGAAGGTTATCACCAGGAGTGAAAATGAAATAAAATCCAAAATTTTGGGTTGTCACCAGAACAGGAATCGAAGGAAAATCTTCCAATGGTGACATTAGTTGTAGTCAGTAGTCGCTATGGAGGGATTTCCTCTCACTCCCTGTTTTGACTATGAGACAGGAAGTAAATTTAGGGTTCTTTCACGCGGGCGGATCGTTCAGGTCCGCCTGACAGTTTTTTAGGCGGACCTGAACGGGCGCTCCGTGCGTCATCCGATCCCCCCATAGAGGAGAGCGGAGAAAAGACAGGGCGGTCCCTGCACAGTGTGGGGGGACCGCCCTGTCATCCGCCGGCTCAGCAGGGATCAACCGAGCGATCCCCGCTGAGCAAGCAGAGGTTCACGGGGCAGATCATTACTGATCTGCCCCGTGTGAAAGGGGCCTTAAATGTGTGCTAATGATTTATAGATTAGGATTTGCTGCCGTATACCCCAATCAAACCAAGTGCAGAAAAACTCCTCTAATGGGACATTTGAGGGCAGAAACTCCTTAGTAATCAGACATTATTGAAAAAGTTGTTGAAAAGTTAAAAACCATAAAGGTAAAACATGGTAATAAAGTCAAAATGGATGCATATACAAGCGACCACTGGACTCTGTCAAATGTGTGGACAAGACAGGAGGTTTCCAACGCTTTTCAAGTTTTATGACAATAATCTTCTTCTTCAGGGACTAGTGGTTCTATAATGAACATTAGTTGTCTATAATTAACAGATAGCGAAAGACAGTAAGAATTCATTATTATATACACTGTACAATTAAAAATCATAGGATTGCATCCTATTGAAATCACAAGAAAGGCTTGCTGACATAGACCCCTCTGGGATGCAATACTCAATACTGAGTATATAATAATGAATGCTTACTGTCTTTCACTTCCTGTTAATTATAGACAACTATTTATTTCTGATTACTAAGGAGTTTCTGCCCTCAAAAGTCCCATTAGAGGAATGTTTCTGCACTCAGGAAGTAAAGGGAATCTCCCCAATAGGAAACAGATGGCGAAAAAAAACAATCTGACAGGGGTTATAACTGTAGCCAGGTGCTGGGAGAAGACATTGAGGGTTATTTACAAAAGGTAAATCCACTTTGCACTACAAGTGCAAACTACGGGCCAGATTCAGAGAAGGGGGGCGCAATTTTGTGCGGGCGTAGCGTATGCTCTTTACACTACGCCTCCGCAACTGTTATGGGCAAGTGCCTTATTCAGAAAGCACTTATAAGTTCCGGCGGCGTAGCGTAAAGTGACCGGCGTAAGGGCGCCTAATTCAAATTAGTAATGTGGGGGCGTGATTCATGTAAATGAATCATGACCCCACATAATTTACTTTTTTCTGAACGGCGCATGCGCCGTCCATGGATGTATCCCAGTGCGCATGCGTGAAATCACGTCGCAAGTTGTCAATGTAAACGTCATGAACGTAAATTACGATTTACGCAAACGACGTAAACGACATACAATTCGACGCTGTCCCGACGTCCATACTTAACATTGGCTGCGCCTCATATAGCAGGGGTAATGCTTGTGCAAACAACGTAAACTATGACGCTCGGCCTCAAGCTCATTTGCATATTGTACGCGTAAAACGACAGAAGCGCCACCTAGCGGCCAGCGTAAATATGCAACTAAGATACGACGGTGTAAGTGACTTTCGCCGCTCGTATCTTAGCAGAAATCCAGCGTATCTTGTTTTATGAATACAGAAAACAGATACACCGGCGCTGCTTAGAAGTTACGCTGCGTATCTATAGATACGCTGACGTAACTGGTTACTGAATCTGGCCCTACATGCACTTAAATTGCACTTGGAAGTGCAGTCACTGTAGATCTGAGGGGGACATGCAAGGAAAATAAAAAACAGCATTTTAGCTTGCACATGATTGGATAATAAAATCAGCAGAGCTTCCCCTCATTTCAGATCTACCCCTCAGATTTACAGCGACTGCACTTGTAGTGCAAAATGGATTTGCCTTTCGTAAACAACCCCCATTGACTTTTATTCTTCTCTCCTGCTGCTGAGATACTGCTGTTATGCAGCACCATTCACCTCTGGCCAACAGGGGGGAGCTAAAGTCAAGCAAGCCCTAAGACTTTAATGCAGAGAGAATCCTGGAGTTGTAGTTTGTCTCAGCAGCCATATAATGGGCCAAATAGATTTCTTACAATACAAATCCCACTGTGCAGTAGGAGGAGTGGAGAAATGATTTTAATTTAACTGCCCAGGAAAGCTCTTTCTCTTGGTACCAAGGGAGTTGAAGAAAGAACACCTGTCAGGATCGCCTGCCTGTGGGAAACTATACCACTGAAGATCCAAACCTGAGACTGGGATTGAGGACAACTGGATGCAGCGCAGTACTACCCACAACACAGCACCTGCTTCACTGCCTGGAGCATCCACTCATCCTCTGCTTCCCACCGCTGATCACTGAGGGCTTTCGGGAAAGAGATTAAGGGAGCCATCCTTCTACAGCGAGAGGTTGCTGCAGCATCCCACGGAGCGGTGAGAGGGGTATCTGCTTATTACTGATACCACTATCAGGGACTGAGCCACCGAGAGCAGGATACCTAGTGTACCCAATCCATACCACACCAATACTGCACTCATCCTAAACCACCTAAACCAAGACTGCACCTATACCAACCCTACACCTTATTATACCGAACCTTTACTACATCTGAACCACATCTACCTTTCACCTGTGCTGAGACTATACCATACCTATACT
Organism: Rana kukunoris; assembly: GCA_029574335.1. Lineage (NCBI taxonomy): Eukaryota > Metazoa > Chordata > Amphibia > Anura > Ranidae > Rana > Rana kukunoris. The sequence continues at coordinate 273,521,361 of CM056051.1, read as the reverse complement.
GTACTGCATGAAGGTTAACTGAGACTGTCTTCAAGTGCAAAGATGCTCTTAAAGGGCTCCAACGATAACCATCAGAAGAACATCTCAAAGGACTATTCCCCCCGTAATAATTATTTTACAAGCCCTTCTTTGTTTCCCTGCCTTTTCTACCATCCTCCTTTTCTTCTCAACTGTGCATACCCAGTCGATTTAGAACTAGCACTGCCACCATAAATGCACTCTGGCAGTATAGTTCCAGTACTTGATGGAACAAACTTCACTACTGCACTGGAGGTGGCCTTGCTATTGTTTATGCTGATGCTGCAGCAAGTCAGTGAGGCAGGGGATTAGCCACAGGAGCTCCACACGGCGCACGTCTCCTAGAGTAGGAGCGTGTGTGCTATAGCTCCAGGCAGGCTTAGGAGGCAGACAGGCAGAGTCCCTCCCAGCCCTGCAAGCTTAGTCCTCCCTCCAGTTCCTAACCTGGAAATCCTGGGCCCCTGATCTCTCTTCTCCTCCAGCACAGCTCCCTGGCTCTCTGCAGGTAAGAGCCCTCTACCAGTGCTGCTGACGGCCGTCCTTTTCAGGATAAAGCCGCAGCAGCAATACAGATCTCCTTTTCTCCTTTTTTTTGTGTCCCCCTGCACTCCCACACCTTCATCATCCTCAAGAGCCCCCCTCTCTATCCTCTCTAACCTCCGCCCGAAAATTTGCGCCGTTCCGGGGCTCTTTTTGAGAGCACCGCGCCAGGCCGCTCTGAATCGCGGGGCCGCGGTCTAGGAAAGACCGCGGCTTCACTTGCGGCCTAACGGCGCGCCGCTCCCCACGCCTCTGTGGTCCTCACCCAGCCTCCAGGGATCCCCCCTTACCCCAGAAAGACAGAAGGACAGTTACCCTGCCCTGCCTTACACCCACTCAGTTAAAGCAGCACCCTGTCAGTCCTCATCCCACCGCCTGTGCAGACAGCCATCCCAGCAACAGGGTCACCCTCTTAGCCCCAGCCCCCCTCCCCCCCTGTCCTTCAACATACAGAAGCTTGATCCAGGGGTCACCCGATCGCCTCTTACAGGGGTCAGGAAGGAATTTTTTCCCTACCGGAGCATATTGGCCGAGCTCCGCCAGGGTTTTTTGCCTTCCTCTGGACCAAGCCGGGAGAGAGGAGTTTAGCCAATACCTCTCCCCACTGCCCTAAAATCCACCCCCCCCCCTGGTGTATTGGCGATTATGGCATGTAGGCAATATTCTGCCGAAACCATTTGGAGTTTGAGGCAATGCGCCGCAATACTGCCAGCCATCACCAAAAAAGCCCTAAGAAATGAGCGACTATTGAGAATCGATCATAGATCGACGGTCAGACATTTCAGTCATTTACCCCAGCTCAAGCACATATCATGTGCTCTGATCAATACTAGATCGGCAGTAAAACACCGACTAGAAATCCGCGACTTCATTCAACAAAGGGATCTAGATTGTCTTTTTATTACAGAGAGCTGGCTCACAGCCGACTGTAACACCATTCTAGGAGAACTGGTGCCAGAAAACTATTGTATTATTACAGAAAACAGAATAGGGCAAAGAGGAGGCGGCCTGGCGGTGATCTATAAGACTCATCTTACGATCACCAAACCAGTCCGCCAAAACCCTCTTCCATTCATGGAAACCCTTACTCTACAACTTCAAGCAAATTCAAAGGAGACCGTCCACATTCTGCTCTGCTATAGGCCGCCCGGCCCAAAATCGCAGCTGCTATCATCTTGGACGGATTTCTTCTCCACTTATACCCTCAACAGCAAACAACTTTTGCTGCTAGGGGATTTCAATCTCTGGGCAAACTCCTCACAAGACCCCATTGCCGACGCCTGTATTGACCACCTGGAAGGATTAGGATTGCAGCAACTAGTATGTGGGCCCACACATGCTTCAGGTCACACACTTGATCTTATTTTCAGACAAGCTCTGGAAATAAAGATTTGGGAAAATGAAAAATTGCCATGGACAGACCACCATGCAATTATATTCAGTATTACCACCATCCCCCCTACAACAAAAACATCAAGTCCAGTGACAACACACTGGACTAGATGTCAGAAGAAGCTCCACTCGGAACTCTTCAAAACGACTTTAAGGAAAAAGATAGAAACAACTCAGCCGCATCAAACGGCCGTTGAAACATTGGAAGCCATAAACTCGGCTATGCTACAGTCAGCCGACTTGGTAGCGCCAAAACGAAGAACCCGCATCCGGAAAAACAACCGCAGCTGGTTTAATAACCAGCTGTCGTTACTGAAGCAAGAACGCAGAAGGGCAGAATCTGCCTGGAAAAGATGTTCTTCAGAGCTAAACCTATCCATCTACAAGGCGACTACAAGAAAATACCACAAAGGAATTTTCCAAGCCAAGAAAAATTATTTTTCGGAGGCTATCAACGGTGCCCTAAACCGCCCCCGCGAACTCTTCAAGATGGTCACCCAGACCATGAAGCCAGGATGCATTGAAGCCCCCAGTTCAGACACACAAGAATTTTGCAATGAACTATCGGATTACTTCATTAATAAAATCGAGGTAATCCGCGAAAGCATTCAGCAAAACAATTCTCCCCCCAGCCCCCCCCGCAGCCTCTCACACAGCACCCATAGAAATTCTCCGATATCAGGTAAGTTCACCCTGGAACCCATCTCCATCGAGACCACCAAGAATGTCATTTGTACTCTGCGCAATGGCACAGCGCCAAATGACATTATCCCCACAAAACTGCTGAAGGAATGCGCCTACATCCTGGCTCCTCCCATCACGCAGCTTATCAACCAGTCTTTCTTGGAGGGCATAGTGCCCTCACAGTTGAAAGAGGGTATAATCCAACCCATCCTGAAGAAACCCTCCCTGGACCCCAAGGACCCACTCCACCGCCGTCCCATAACAAGCCTCAACGTACTCTCTAAGATAATGGAGAAAGTAGTGGTACAACAGCTGCAACTGCATCTAGATACCTACAAGCTACTTGACCCATTGCAATCAGGCTTCCGTCCCGGACATGGGACGGAAACAGCATTGCTGAAAGTATGGGACGATGTTCTCAAGGCCGCAGACGAAGGAGAATCTTGTCTCCTGGTTCTGTTGGACCTAAGTGCAGCTTTCGACACTGTAGACCACAAACTGTTACTGACTCGGCTTGCTGAAGTAGCCAGAGTCGCAGAAAGCGATTTATCTTGGTTCTCCTCTTTTTTGGAAAACCGATCGCAAACAGTGAAGTTAGGACCTTTTACGTCGGAAAAACGCACAGTAACATGCGGAGTCCCTCAAGGATCGCCTCTGTCACCAGTGCTGTTTAACATATATCTTCGTCCTCTTTTTGAGATTATCAGCAGCCAAAAACTGCTCTACCACCCATATGCAGATGATACGCAACTGTATTTCCGTATCTGCAACAGACAGGATCACCACCTCAATCTAGAGACATGTCTCTCTTTGATAGAGGACTGGATGACAAAGAGTTACCTTAAACTCAATGGAGCAAAAACAGAACTTCTTCTGTTTCACGCCAAGCGCAGGAATCAACTTTCAACAGCGTGGACCCCCCCGCCTATTTTGGGCAGAATCATCACCCCTAGCGCCAAAGTCAAAAGCCTAGGGGTCATTTTTGACTCCTTTATGACAATGGACGCTCAAATAGGGTCAGTAGTCAGCGGATCTCACCATCTACTGCGCCTACTACGCAGACTCACTCCGTTCATCCCTAAAGAAGATTTAGCGGTCGTGGTGGGAGCAATTGTAAACTCCAGGCTGGATTATGCAAATGCCCTTTACCTCGGCCTCCCCAAGTACCAAATCGCTCGTCTGCAAGTCGTTCAGAATACGGCCGCCAGACTTGTGACTGGGAAAAAACCGTGGGAATCCATCTCACCTTCTCTGAGAGCCCTTCATTGGCTGCCAGTTAAAGACAGAATTGCTTTTAAAGCTCTCTGTCTTACGCATAGATGTGTCTATGGGAATGCCCCCCTTTATTTATGCGAAATAATAAAAGCGCATAATCCCAATCGCGTTTTGCGATCCACGAATCAGAACCTGCTCCAGGTTCCGAAAGCCAACTTCAAGTCCAAAGGAGAAAGAAGATTCGCGATCCAAGGTCCCAGACTATGGAACGCTTTACCAACCACCATTCGGTTGGAGGAGAACCACCTAGCATTTAGGAAAAAGGTCAAGACTTTTCTCTTTTGATATCAAAGGAGACAGGAACAACAAGCGCCCAGAGGCGATTCAGTTCGCATGTGCCGCGCTATACAAGTTTTCATTCATTCATTCATTCATTCATCTGGGTGTCATCTTATGTCTAGTCTTTACTCTTAATCACGTTGTTTGCTAAATTGTGTTATTACCATCGCTAATCCATTTCATGCTTACCTAGTTACCAACCATTTTGGTTAACCAGGGTTGATCCTACCCGGGGTGCACGGGGTGTAGTTCACTCAAGCGCCACAGAGGTGGGGGCACTGAAGCACCAGAGTGCTCCCCTCAATTCTTCTCCTCTCTTTGTTTGTGTAGAGAGGTGGCTCTACCCGCCGCCGCCGCTGTATTTGTCCTACACTATGGCCGTCCCCCCTTCCTCCTCCTGTTAGAGGAGGGAAGTGAATAATCCGGAGATCGGAGCGGCTGTCTCTGTGTGGAGAGGTTAACAATATATTAGGTTTGTCTTTACTACCTGGTTTTCTTTGATAAGTTGGATTGGTGCCTTTTTTTCTTGATATAGAACTACTATTGAGTAGTAAGTATTACTTTTAGTAATATGATGATATTGTATGTTTGTACACTCAACCTGGTGTGTCAGAGGGGCTGATGTTCTTGAGAAAGTAGAGGCAAAGAACAGAGGACTCCTCATATCCAATGGCTCCTATGATGGCAGTGCTACATTAACGGGCTTATCCAGGTATTCCTCTGTTCTGGGTGCCAGAGCCAGAAAAAGTCAACATGAAACCAGCTAAAGCTGTTGAATGGTTTCAAAAGCAAAATGGTTGACCAGAGCTATGCGTAGCATTTATTGTGCCATGGAATGAGTGGATTGAGGAACACATCAGACTGGCACTAGTGACCCTAGTTACGGCCAACATGTGTTTATCATCGATGTAAAGAATAATTAAAGCACCTCCCGCAACCATAGACTGATATAGTGGGGAAAAATGAGATCCCCCTTTTTTTGTCAGACGCAAATCCAGAGAGCTGTGAATCTATTTACTGTTTGTCTAGTTACCAACCATTTTGGGTGACAATATATTAGGTTTACCTTTTCTACCTGGTTTGGTTTTCTTTGATAGAGCGATACTATTAGGTACTAACAGTGGCGACCCGTCCATAGGGACGCCTGGGCGCCGCCCCCCTCCCGCAGTCACAAAAAAAACGGGCCCTTCAAGAACTTTTATTCGGGCTAAAATGTCATTTTTACATTTTAACCGCAGTTCTGGCGGCCGTCTATAGAGTGTGCTGCAGCGCCACCCCCTCTCTCAAATAACATACATTCGTGCATAATTGCACGGATGTATGTTATTGTTGGTTGCCAGCTGCCTGGTCTATTCAGATAACTGGACATAGGGCGCCGGTTACCTGAATAACGGCAGCTGGTTGGCTGAGTGGAACTGCCTATCAAAGCCAGTGGCTCTCATAGGCTTTCCAAGTACAGCCCTCTGGCTCTCAGATGTCTATTCTCAGAACGCAGGCCCCCTGCGTTCCTTGAAAAAGACTGACGGTCGTTTCAGCCAATCAGGTTCCCGGATTCTGGTTATCAGGAACATGATTGGCTGAAGCATCACCAAGCGGGACAAGACATCAAGGGAGGACATGGAAGTTTCAGGTAAGTTCATTTTACAGGAAAAGGGGCGACAATGGGCACAGAGAGCGGCAAAGGGGACAGAGAGCGGCAAAGGGCACAGTGGCATCAATAAATAGGGAAAAGACAGCACAGTGACAACAATGGGCACAGAGGCGACAAAGGGCACAGCACAGTGACAACAATGGGCACAGAGGCGACAAAGGGCACAGCACAGTGACAACAATGGGCACGGTGGCAACAATTAAAGGGCACAGAACAGTGACATGCACAGTGGCAACAATTGGCACAGTGGTGACAATTAGCACAGTGGCTGCGTTTGATGGCATGGCACAGTGGTGACAATTAATGGCACAGCGGCTGCGTTTAATAGCATGGCACAGTGGTGACAATTGTTGGCACAGCGGCTGCGTTTGGCATGGCACAGTGGTGACAATTGATGGCACAGTGACTGCGTTTGATGACATAGTGGCTGAGTTTGATAGGATGGCACAGTGGTGACAATTGATGGCACAGCGGCTGCGTTTAATGGCATGGCACAGTGGTGACAATTGATGGCACAGTGACTGCGTTTAATGGCATGGCACAGTGGTGACAATTGATGGCACAGTGGCTGCGTTTAATGGCATGGCACAGTGGTGACAATTGATGGCACAGTGACTGCGTTTAATGGCATGGCACAGTGGTGACAATTGATGGCACAGCGGCTGCGTTTGATGACATAGTGGCTGTGTTTGATAGGATGGCACAGTGGTGACAATTAATGACACAGCGGCTGCGTTTAATGGCATGGCACAGTGGTGACAATTGATGGCACAGTGACTGCGTTTAATGGCATGGCACAGTGGTGACAATTGATGGCACAGCGGCTGCGTTTAAAAGGCACAGTGAGGCTGCAATTTTTTTTTTTTTTCATTTGCGCCCCCCCCAAAAAAAATTTGAGCACCAGCCGCCACTGGGTACTAAGCATTACTATGTTTGTACCTGGTGTGTCAAAGGGGCTGAGGTTCTTGACAAGGTTAAGTCGAAGAACAGAGGACCAATCCTATGCAGTGGCTCCTATGGGGGTAGCGCTACATAACCCTCCTTTACTCTAATTTGCCTTTAGTTCTACTTTTAGAAAAAAAACAATCTGAGAAGCCTCAGTATTGTAATAAGAAAAGATACAGTTATTTTATGCCGTTAGATGTGGATGTGCCTTAATAAGCATTTTATCCAATATAAAGGTCCTCTTGCAGAGCTTGCCTGTAATTTTCAGGAAGGAATGAAAATAACCAGTCACACATTAGGAAAATAGCATTTATTGTACAGAATGGTTAGTTAAAATAAATCACAGTAGCTGCACACTAAATTGTAAAGATAATTTTAATAATATTAAATTCCAAAATGGCAATGATGTCCTATATATTACTAGTTTAGCAAAAGTGGAGTTAACTTTTTACGAACCTGATCAGTTTACAATGCATGTGCAAAGGTTGTCTTCAGTAAAAAAAAACATTAAAATAGTTAGTAGATATAGAGATATAGGTAGCTAAAGGTATAGGCACATTTCCATTTGTCAGGAACATTTTGATCTCCTAAACCTTCCTATTGTTAAAGAACTTCACCCATCACATCAAAGGCTGAGGAGATGGAAAAGGATTGACCAAGCTTGACTTTGAAGGAAAAGTCTAAATCTGAATATAGCTCAGCTGCCTATATTGCTGGATTGACTGATAGTTCAAACATTTATTTTTTACTGAAGTTAAATACTGCTCATGTATTTTTTTCATAAGACATTCAGCCAGAATTACCACTATGGTGACATTCACTAGAAGCAAAAACTAACAGGTACAGTATTTTACGGCGTATAAAACAACCTTTTGTGCTTAAAAACTTACTTCAAAACTCGGGGGTCGTCTTATACCATACCTCGGGCCTCCTCCTTGTGCTGTTCAGTGATAGGCGGGACACTCGTTTTCAAAGCAGAGCCTCTGTTCGGTGTTCCGCCTATCACGGATTTCTTCTCATCCTTCGCTTCAGACGAGAGGACATCCTAACACAGGCGCTGCTGGGAAAACGAGTGTTCCGCCTATCACGGAACAGCACGAGGAGGAGGCACAGCTTTTGAATAATGGACACCCGCAGTATAGGGATAAGGTATGTCACAATGAGGCATGTTGATGGCACAGTGAGGCATGTTGATGGCACAGTGAGGCCTGGGATGGCACAGTGAGGCATGGGATGGCACAGTGAGGCATGTTGATGGCACAGTGAGGCATGTTGATGGCACAGTGAGGCATGGGATGGCACAGTGAGGCATGGGATGGCACAGTGAGGCATGGGATGGCACAGTGAGGCATGTTGATGGCACAGTGAGGCATGTTGATGGCACAGTGAGGCATGTTGATGGCGCAGTGAGGCATGTTGATGGCACAGTGAGGCATGTAATGGGCACAGTAAGATTTGAAAAAAATCTGAACAAAGCATGTTCCTGTCAGCATTTTTTCCTGTCAGCGTCCTACCCCTCAGCTTCCAGACTGACTAGTAGGAAGGGGGTCTTATACGGCAAGTATATGCCAAAACCAACATTTGAGCTGGAAAATTAGGGGGTCGTCTTATACGCCCAGTTGCCTTATATGCTGGCAAATACGGTACCTTGCTCTAAAACTGTCCTACTGCACTGTTGTGAATTTGAAACAGTCGCTCCATGATTTCAGAGTCTGTATAGGGTACCCTATTTGGATTAACAAATCCTGAGTGTAACATTTGTTTGTGTTCTTATTTTGTTTTTATTTGACTAATGCTGTTGCTTATATTAATTATATATATTTTAAGCTCTGCAGTGTAATTTCAAACAGTCTCCTATGTTTAACAAGAAAAAATTGCATGCCTAGGGACGGGAGGGCATGACCAAACCAAAGGGAGAGGTGCCAGCATGGACAACAATGGCTGTCTAGTGCAGGTGGGTATAGTAACCAAATGCTTTTGATTTGCAGAGACAGTGCTTTATTTACTAGTATTAATCTGTCTGAAAATGCATGTGACCATTACTCTAAATGGAAACTTGTCATTTTCAATGGCTATTACAGTTCTTTCCTTGCCGAAGCTGCAAGCCATATAATTACTGTAGCAGTATGCAGAGTCATAACTATACATTTATTTTGGTGGCTGGACTGCGGCTTGTAGTTTGTTCAGTTTTTGTGTTCATTATAGTTCAAAAGCAGTAGAAAGTTGCAAAAGATGATGAGACATATAAGGCTGGATTCACACCTATGCATTTTTTGCACCATTTGCATTTTGCAGATTTGCACTACAGAATGTGTTGCATAGGAAACCATATTAAATGGACTCTAGTGCAAATCTGCAAAATGCAAAAAGCACCAAAACTGCGTAGGTGTGAATCCAGCCTTAGAGAAGATAAAACATAGTATACACATAGTGCACAGTAAAGCTGTTGCCACCTTTTCTTCAAGCCAAACCCAAACACTTTAGCGGCACACAGATATTTTTTTTTATGGGGGAACACTGTGGATTGTGGTATAAAATGGAACTCTGATGTTCCCCCTTACATCAGAGTCTACAGAGCACCCCTTACATCTGAGTCCCCCTTACCTTTGTGTACTCACTTGCTCAGGGGCAGGACAGAGAAGGGAGGGAGGGGGCCTATGCACAAAATGAACTATAATGCCTCTTACACACAGTCAGACAGGCTTTTTTTTTATTCTCGGAAAGTCCGGTGTGGTGTAGCCTCCATCTGACTTTTTTTTGTTGGAAGTCCGACGAACCTTAGATAGAGAACCTGTTCTCTTTCTTTTCCGTCGGACTTCCGACGGACTCACGGCAGACTTTTGCACGGTCAAAAGTCCAACCGTGTGTACGAGGCATTAGGGGAAGTGTGTGCAGAGGATGCTGATAGGCATCAGAAGGCTCTTTAAAGTTCTGAAAACGTGAAACCATCTCTCCTTGTTTGCTGGTCTTCATATAAAGCAGACAACACACTTCCTCCAATGACATTCCAGCACACCCACCTCTGCCTTACTGAATCAGACAGATAAACCATCATAGCTTTGGAAACAAAATCATAGAATACAAAAACAATGTAGCCAAAATCTGAAGAAATTCTCACCATTTGTATAACATGATCAGGACAGTTTTTTTTTTTTTTTTTTTACTTGTTCACTATAGCTGGAGTTGATGTTTGTCATCTATGGGCCAGATTCAGTAAGAATTTACGCGGCGTATCTCGAGATGCGTAGCTTCTAAAATGTTCCGGCGTAAATTTTTTCTGTATTCAGAAAACAAGATACGCCGGGATTGAGCTAAGATACGAGCGGCGCAATTGTATTACGCCGTCGTATCTTAGTTGCATATTTACGATGGCCGCTAGGTGGCGCTTCCGTCGATTTACGCGTCGAATATGTAAATTAGCTAGATACGCGGATTCACGAACGTACGTCCGGCCGTCGTAGTAAGATACGCCGTTTACGTAAGGCCTTTTTCAGGCGTAAAGATATTCCAACAAAAAGATGGCGCAGCCAATGTTAAGTATGGACGTCGGGACCGCTTCCAAATGTATAAATTTTACGTTGTTTGGGTAAGCCGATTCAGAATGGAGCTGGGCGTAAGTTACGTTCACGTCGTTTTCATTGACTATTTGCGACGTGATTTGGAGCATGCGCACTGGAATACGTCCACGGCCGGCGCATGCACAGTTCGTTTGGCGCGTCATTTACGTCATTTACGTGGGGTCACCGTTCATTTCAATACAACACGCCCCCTACATGCCTAATTTGAATTACGCGCACTTACGCTGGCCAATTTACGCTACGCTGACGCAACTTATGGAGCAAGTGCTTTGTGAATACAGCACTTGCCTGTAAAAGTTGCGGAGGCGTAACGTAAATAGGATACGTTACGCCCGCACAAAGATACATGCTCCTACGTGAATCTAGCCCTATGTGTGTGCTATAATGATTCTTTAGTATTAAGACATTAGGAGACATGCAATGAAATGTTACCACAGCAATTGAGACAACTTCAGTTTAGTGATGTCATGTCACTGAAAACCAATTTCCAACTGGTTGCTTTGGCTTTTAGCATTTTGCTCTTTACCGTTCAGAAAAAGCCCAGTTGAGTTATTCTTGTATATTTATGCCAGGTACTTGAGGGAACAAGGCACTTGCTGATATTTCAAGAGCAAGAACGTGTGGGATGATGTCAGTGAGGAATTTGGAGTGTAAGATATCACCAGCAAGTGGCAAGAATGGGGGATGGTAATGCCATATGATTGTGATATTCAGCCTTTGTGTACAGAAACAAAGAGGTGAGATACATTAGCCAAATCTCATTTTTTTTCTCTTTGAACAACATGTCTGAAAAAGCACTCACAATTATATATTTTCTAATAAAAAAAAACATTCAAAGATATTTTAAAGTAAATGGTCTGAAGTAATTACCTTTATAAGCACTGTGAACTGATACAATATTATTTTTCCTAACAAGAAAATGTCAACTGCCGTGGAAAGCTTCTCTTTTGACTTCTATGCCATGCTAAGTAATATGCCATCATGTACCTGCTTGGAGACCATGGGTAGTTAATACTCCCTCCCCTGGAAGACAGGACAAGTAGTGTGAGGTCCGCAAGGTAGTAGAGAGGTCTGTGACCAAATGAAAGGCTGCCATTTTCTTGTTCAAACTGTTTTATTGCCAATTCTGAGTATAGTACAAGAAATAGTGAATTAGGACCACTGCTAAATAATTTGGTTTAACCAGACCTCCATGTAGGGAGGGTGGATAGGTCATACAGGAGCATAGGAAAGATAATTTCTCAGAAATAGAACATATTCGTTCAGCAATAGGTCATTTCCTACTGTAGTTAAGGATGGGTGTTACCTATGTAACCATACAAACATTAGCTAGTAGTAAAAGGGAAAAGGGGATAAAGCTATGAGAAAAATAAAGCATAAGAAAAGTGGGGGAGAAAGAGGTGAACAAAAGGGAGTAACAAGAAGGGAAAGACCAGGCAGGATAGAGGGCAATGGCATCCCATATTATGTGTGGTTTGAGGCTTTCGTGACTGCTCAAGATGTTACATCAAGGGATCGCGGCTCGAGAAGTGAGAGTCAAAAATGGGGGGGGGGGGGGGGGTTGGGCGAAATCAGTCCTACCAATGCCAGCAGACTTTTGTGTATTTACAGTAGCGCTTAGTTGCTACTAGTAAATCTATCACCTCAGGGGATATAACTTGGTTGGTGTAAGGGGGATATGGGATGCCCATAGAACAGGTTGCTTTGCCATCATATTTAGTTAACATTGATAAATTGATTTAGCCTTGAAGAACTGATGTACTTCTATTATTTACAGTCTCTTCCCCTGCATATCACCATTCAGACTATTGCTCCTCTTCCTCTGCATTAACTCTTGCAGACTGTTGCTCCCAGGACTTCCGTCCTCCTGCACAAAGCTTCCACTGCACAGCTACTATATCACTGTAAAACTACTATATCACTGTAAAACTATTAGATCTTATCCCATAATCTTCATTGTGACAAAAAGGAATCACTCTGAATAATCCCAACTTGCTGGCTGTATTTGCTGTGTGATTACTAGGCCAGAGGCCTGCAGTACCTCTCCCCGGAGGCCTAGCAATTTAACAGCTTGTACGGATTGGTGGACTACTGATCCCAGCTAGCTTAACTTGTAAATCCTGCGACCGCATTGATTTGGCACAATTCCCCACAGTCTCTCCTTTGTTCCTGGACTCTTCATCAATGACCGTGCAAAGATGAGGACTTCATCCATGACTGTGGCAGGATGAAGTTACCTCCCAGACTTCCTGGCATGCCTCCGCACCCAGCACTCCACTGTGGTACACTCACCGACCTTCTCCTTCCCCGAGTCCATGATAGGGAACTTTATCTGGACAGCCTCTCTGCTCCAGGAACTCCTCATCAATGACTGTGTAAAGTGTAAAGATGAGGACTTCATCCATGACTGTGTAAGAATAAAGCTCCCTTACAGGGCCTGAAGCCTAGGCCTGCCTAAATTTACCTGCACTGGCAGTTTCCCTAGCAAAAATCCTATGCTAGCACCTACCTACAGTAGAGGGTGCTACATTACATATTGCAGGATAGCTTCAACATTGGCATGAACCATAGCTTGTGTAATTATGTTCTCAGTGGATAGGAGACAAAGCAAAAGGCATCTGCCAAGCTCCAGCCATTGTTTGCTTAGAAGATGTAGTGATTTGAAGTAATAATTGACTTGTGTCAAAGTCAACTCTTATGGGCACATGTTTAACAAAGCCACCTAAGGGTCTGGGCAGATGAGATTTTGGCAACTAGTGGAACAAGTCCAACTGTACGCAGTTACATAAAGGCAATTCTCACACAGAAGCAGAGTCAGGGAACAGGCCAGAATTAAGAACAGATGTCAATGAAGTACTGTGGGTAGGTACTAGACCAGGGATCCTCAAACTACGGCCCTCCAGATGTTGTAGAACTACACATCCCATGAGGCATTGTAACACACTGACATTCACAGACATTAATAGGCATTATGGGAATTGTAGTTCCTGAACAACTGGAGGGCCGTAGTTTGAAGACCCATGTACTAGACATTTGCATTCGTTATCGTTTGAATGCATTTTTGTCCAATTTTCTGGTATTTTTGTGTTTGTTTTAACAAAATGATAACGAACGTGCAGAATCCGAAATCCAAAAGACCCAAAATAAAAAAATGCTTTATTTTCGTATACATTATATATTTGTATTGTTGTGACAACAGTTTAATATAGATAGAAGTTTCAACATGACAGTGTCTATCAAACCTGAGGTTGAATGTGCCTAACCTAACTCTATTAGTCCAAGATTATTCAACACAGAGAGAGAAGATTCAACATTATAGAGACAGTAGTAAAAGAGCTGTTAGTGGTCACTGCTGGAATGGGTGGGGGGAAGTAAAATGATGACGATCGCCATTATCAGTGGAGCGCTGAGCGAACGGGAAGGAAATTATATGTTTGAATTTCAATACAACTCAATTTCATTGGCTGTTGGGTTAGACCGTTCGACATTAACAGAAACAAACAAGTATTGCTTCATCCGACATGATCAAAAATATGTATAATACGGTTCGACATGAAGATTCGTCAAAGCAGCTAAAAACATACGATCGCCGAGTGCAGACATTTACAGTAATTGACGGTCAAATGCTCCGCCCATTGGCTATAGAAGAATTCTATTGTTGTTTGACTAGTAATAATAATGAATAATAAATAACCCCTCTCTGAATGAGTAGTCCTTGTTGTATGCTGACTGAAGACGCGGGCTTGCTTCAGGCTAATGATACGTTATTGTAACAAGGTGTCTTTATAACATTGTTCTGGTGAGTGCGCTTGAGGGGAGCAGTCTCACGTGGTGTGGTGAATGTTTCTTATTCTTTGGAAAAAACCATATGAATACCTTTAGGATCACCTGATGCACTTTGAACTCGCTCTTCAGAGGGCATATAATAATTATTGGACTTTGTTGTTTTTATTTTCCGAGCACTGCTATAGCTTGTGAATTACATCTATGGACTTCTAGAGCTTTGTGTTTAACATTAGAATTCTACTATAGCTTGTGGGTGGAGCTTTCGACCGGAAATGTACAATCGCAGCGTCGTACAGTTTAGTTGCTTAGTCAAGTCTTAAGCCCCATACACACTATTAGTTTTCCTGACGGTTTTCTCTTCAGGTTTACCAAACCATCTAATATGAGGTCAAACCTCAAGAGTTTCAATTTGTATGCATTTAGGCAGGCCCTGATCAGAAAACCTGATGAGAAAACCGTCAGGAAAACTGATAGTGTGTATGGGGCTTTAGAACATCAGACAGACACCATAAGCCTTCAAATGATAGATTCAACCTTAATTAATTCAAGTTTTCGTACGAATGCATTTTTAACAAAACAAATTAAATAAAAATGAATTTCGGGAGCAACTAAATAAATTTTTTTTTCGAACGAAACCGAAAATTCCGAAAGAAAATATTTCAGTGTGCACATGTCTAGTAGGTACAGTGTTAATGTACAAGAAGAGGTCAGCAATAGACAGGCAAATGTTCAAGTTAATAATTAATAGCAAGGTAACCTCAGGAGCCAGAAACAAAAATCAGAACAGTCCCAGGGCATAGGCAGAAGCAGGCAAAAGCAGACCATGCCAGAATACAAGATAACCGTTAAAGATAACATGTTTAACCACTTCCCGCCCGGTCAATAGACAATTGACATCTGGGAAGTGATTCTGTTATCCTGACTGGTCCAGATGACGTCAGTGAGACGAAACCGGTAGAGCGATCGCATCTCCTGGTTACAGCACTTTAATGTTTGCAAATGTGAGTACCTTTTTTTGTTTAATAAAATCGTTGGTTATTTGCAAAATCAGTATCACACTATTGGGCGATTTATTTATCTCTTCTCCTGAGCAGCTAAGAGGATTATATACTGGAAGTCTGACAGAACACAGCACGGATTATACATTGTGAATGCCTGTCACCCCTGTAAGGGAAATTGGATCCGGTGAGTGCGGGACCATTGGGAGTGAGCACTGAGTGATTCACTGAAGGCATACAATATATTTTTCTGCACGGAGCACGCAACACTTTCTTTGCATGAAGCCAGATCATATCCTTTGAAAAATTGGACTTTCTTTGACTTATTTTTGCTTTTATGTTTTACTTTGATATATTTGTGGATTTACTTATGTTCTATCAAAATTGATTATAGGATTAACACTACTTGAGCACCAGCACTTTACTATATACATTAGTTTGCGGATGTATTCTAGCTTTATTTAATTGACCATAGGATCAACACTACTTCGAGCACTAGCACTTTATTATATATTTAATTTTTTTTCTACACTTGTGGAGGCGCCATTACCTGCTTTTCTTATTTCACTTACACTTACTCCACTTAGGTGAAGCACACATGCAGGAGCAGCCACCAACCTAAACATCACATTTTTATTTAATTATCCGTAGCGTGGGTTCATATATATTTTCCTGACTGGACGTCCATTGACGTCCTGCAGGAACACATGGGGGCGTGCAGCGCGGCGATTGGTCATGCAGGGTGTCAGTCTCCGTGGGAGGCTCTTTACCACGTGATCAGCCGTTTACAATCATGGCTGATCACAATGCAAACAGGAAGAGTCGTTGATCAAGTTTTTCTCACATGCGTCTGACAAACATGAGTAGAGGAGAGCCGATTGGCGGCTCTCCTGACAGGGGGGTTTGTGCTGATTGTTTATCAGCGCAGCTCCCCCACGGATGCCCACACTGGAACACCAGGGCAGCCAACAGGACCACCAGGGAAGCCCCAAGCATGTGGATGGCAAGGTATATTCCACATGGCCATCCACATATGCCAATTGATGCCAAATATGTGCCAATCAGAGCCCAAAAATGGGCACTGATTGGCATCATTGTGAAAGACCTTTAAATCTGTGATGCCCAGCAATGCCACCCATCAGTGCCACCTATCAGTGCCCATCTGTGCCCACCTATCAGTGACCATCAGTGCCCATCCATGCCACCTATCAATGCCACCCAAAAGTACCCATCAGTGCCGCCTATTGGTGCCCATCAGTGCCACCTATGAGTGCCCATCAGTGCCACATACAAGTGCCACCTATCAGTGCCCATCAGTGCCACCTATCAGTGCCCAATAGTGCCACCTCATTGCTGCCACCTCATCGGTGTCGCCTTATCAGTGACCGTCAGTGCAGCCACCATATCAGTGCCCGTCATTGAAGTAGAAAACGTACTTATTTACAATAAAAATAACAGAAACAAAGAAAAATATTTTTTTTTTCAAAATGTTCTGTCTTTCTTTATTTTTTGCCCAAAAAATAAAAACCGCAGAGGTGATCAAATACCACCAAAAGAAAGCTCTATTTTTGGGAACAAAATGATAAAAAAATTGTTTGGGTACAGAGTAGCATGACCGCGCAATTGTCATTCAAATTGCGACAGAGCTGAAAGCTGAAAATTGGCTTGGGCAGGAAGGTGTATAAGTGCCTGGTATGGAAGTGGTTAAATAGCCAGGTTGGCAAGAAACTCTAGCTCTGGGCAACCATATTGAGGTTTTATCATTATCATGGAATTAATAGTACAATTTCAGTATTTGCAGATGACACCAATGTATGCGGTGACATTATGTCCTTTCAGGGTGTCTCCAATTTACAAGCTGACCTCAATGTACTATTTAATTGGGAAAGTATGTGGCAAATGAGGTTTAATGGTTCATGTAAAGTTATGCACTTGGGGGTTAAAACATGTATACATCATACATACTAGGAGAATAGCTGGGGGAGTCAATGGTGAAGAAGGATCTGGGGGTTCTGGTAGATCATAGACTTAATAGCACGTAATGCCAAGCTGCAGTTTGTAAAACAAGCAAAATATTTTCTTGTATTAACAAGAGATTAAATCTCTTTTTCTACAGACATAAAGAGTGCTCCCTTATCCTCTATGATGACCTTAAAGTGAATAACTCAACACCAAGTTCACTATATGGACCACTTATATATTTATACATGTTGATCATATCCCCCCTTATTCTCCTCTTCTCAAAAGAGAATAGATTCAGTTAATCTAATCTTTCCTCATAGCTGAGCTCCTTCATGCTCTTATCAGTTTTGTTGCTTTTCTCTACACTTTCTATAGTTTCCCAAGGTGCCCAAAACTGGACTGCATATTCCAGATGAGGCCTTACTAATGATTTGTACAGCAAAATTATATATCTCTCTCTGGAGTCTATACCTCTCTTAATACAAGAACATTTTGCTCACTTTGGAAACCACAGCTTGGCATTGTTTGCTATTTTTCAGCCTATGATCTACCAAAGCACCCAGATCCTTCTCCACCAATGAATCCCCCAGTTGTACTCCCCCTAGTAAGTATGATACATGCATATTCCTAGTCTCCAAGTGCATAACTTTACATTATCAACATTAAAATTAATTTGCCACATAGTTGCCCAATTACACAGTACAATGTGGTTGGCTTGTAAGTTGGAGACATCCTGTGAGGACATTATTCCACTGCAAAGCTTGGTTTCATCTGCAAAGTCTGAAATTTGTACTTTTAATCCCAAACCCTATATCATTTATAAATATATTAAAAAGTAAGGTTCCCAACACTGAACCTTGGAGTACACCATTCAGAGTAAGAATTATTAGCCACTACTCTCTAAATTTGGTCTTTTAGCCAGCTTTCTATCCATTTACAGATTCTTCCAAGCCTGTAGACTTTACCTTACACATTACCTGTGTGTGGGGAACTGTATCAAACTCTTTGGCAAAATCTAAATATACTATATCCACAGCCACTCCTTTGTCTAAGGTTTTACTTACAGAACCTCCTTATAAAAATAAATCAGATTTGTTTGACAACTTTTGTCTTTCGTGAGTGTTACTTCAAATATTTTTTTCTAGCAAGAACTCACCAATCTTTTATTAAACTGTCCAGGAAAACACAACTATAGAAGTTAAACTAACAGGTCTATAGTTACTTAGTAAAGACTTTGATCCTTTTTTAAATATAGGCACCACATTGGCCTTAGGCCAATCCAGTGGTACTATGCCAGTCATTAGAGAGTCCCTTTCATTTAGGAAAGGCGTGCGAGTGTTTTGTAATGGTTTTTAATTGGAACACATACAATTTAATTTTTATTCTTAGACTGTGTTGATTTAAAGATTTTTGGCTGGTTAAATTCTGCACTGTGCATTATATGGTGACTAGTTTTTGGGGTGTCTATGAGTATGCATTTTTGTATATAAAGTCTTACGAACAGCATTGAGGGTAGCAGCCAAAATTAGTTAGTCTCTGATACTAACTGGGTACAAGCCCTGCAACCAGGGATGTCCACGTAAAGAGAACTGGGAGAGGGCCTACTCTATGGGCATCCAGCTTTTAGAGGTAGCATGTTTGCACCCATCAAGGACCCCACAGGGATGCTTGGAATCTGATGGGAATCTGGTAAGCACATGCCCCCCAAACACTTTGACAGGCTGAGGATGTCCTCTGTTATCCTTGGTGGGCAGTCTGCCTAGAGAAACTGCAAGAATTCTTTCTGGATTTGTTGCAAAAAGTTTGGGAGAATTGCAGTCCGGAGTTTCTTAAATAGGTATAACAGTATAGGGAGGATATTCATTTTTAGTATACTATTCCATACATATACCAGACAAGGTGTATGAAGAGAGGCGCCACTTCTGAAAATCTTTGCGGAGGGTAAAGAGCACAAGGAAGAAGTTTTAGGCTGGGTTCACACTAGCTGTGGCCATGGCTCACAGCAAGGGATCTGGTGCGTGTCT
Source organism: Rana kukunoris (assembly GCA_029574335.1). Classification (NCBI taxonomy): domain Eukaryota; kingdom Metazoa; phylum Chordata; class Amphibia; order Anura; family Ranidae; genus Rana; species Rana kukunoris. Next base: position 273,502,229 of record CM056051.1, on the reverse strand, counting down.
GTTCACCGTTTCAGGTGCAAATCAGGTCCGAATTTGTGGCTGAATTTGCACCTGAAACAGGACCAGAAGATGCAGAGGCCCCCAGGGCTGTGTGCACTGGCTCCGTTAAGAGTCAATCACAGTCTCCTGTTGTGTGAATTAAATGCATAGAAAACCCTGCATCCAATTCGCATCAGTGTGTACCCAGCCTTACTGAAACGTGGATGTTAATAAAGAATTAAGAAAAACTCCTAAATATTTGAGATTCTTAGTCGTCCGTTTAAATGGAAAACTGGTTCAAAGGCTAGTTTTGTTTGTCTTTGATTTTTATATGATACAGTTTTTAATGTCCCCATATGACTAAAATATCTCTAGTATTAAAGCCAGTGATAGATATTACTACTCCCAACTCCAAGCAAAGATACATTCACATCTTGAATTATTTTCTCACGAGGATATGAGCACAATAAAACAGAACGATGAATTACACCTAAAACCTAATAATTTCTTATTATACTTAATCCCCTAAGATCTTTGTTTTATGTAAGATGACTGTACAGTTTATCCAGTCGGTGTGCTGTTCCTGGGTGTCGTTGACTGGAAGAACATTTATACAATTACCATACCAAAACCAACATAACAGCTGAACTTCTAGGGAAATAGAATTACAGTAAATTACAACCTTTTAATGTGTGCCATTTGTAGATATAAAAATCAAGCCAGAAAGAAAAGGCAGTTTATATACAGACACATAGAGGCTTGTTTGTAGGTTTCTGCTATTTGTAATGTGAGCGTAATGTGAGGATTCTTTAAAAACGAGACAAGAAAATGCATAAACAAAATGGATATTATGGGCCAGATTCAGGTAGATGAGAGTATCTTTCCTCTGGAGTAACGCTTCTCATTTACGTTACTCTGAAGACCCTTTCAGCGCAAGTCCTGTAATTCACATAGCAGTTGCGCGTAAACTTGCGCCAGAGTAACGATAATGCGCTGGCGTAACCCGACGCAAGTGAAACTGGGTGTGATCATATGTAAATGATGGGCGGAGCCCAGCGCAGAGGCTTACGTTCAGCGCATCATCCACGGAGCATGCGCAGTGAGTGCGGCTCCACTCGCCCCCTTGTGCGCATGCTCACAACTTCCGTCGGCACCACTTCCTGGGAAACGTCAGCGCAATGCGTTCCGCTGGGCGCTTAAAAGCGCTGGCGGAAACGCCATTCCGGCGCAAAAGTAGTTCCATTTCCCCCCACCCCAGGGAAGATACTTTTGCCCTGTAATGGCTGCTCCCGCTGCCCCCAAAGAGAGGAGGAACCTAAATTATAATGCCCAGGAGGTCACAGTGATAATATCGGCTATGGAGGCATTTAATGATTTTCTCCATGGTAAAAAAAGCAGGAAGACCAGCCGGGAGAGAAAGCAGGCCATCCTGGACACCATAGCTGCCAGGGTCAATGTGCTGGGGTACTCCACCCGGAGTGCTTCAGACATTCGAAAAAAAATCAATGACCTGCGGCGCAAGGTGAGGGGCAAGGTGTCCACCATTAGGAGCCATGAGAGGGGCACAGGTGGTGGTCCCCCATGTCCTGTCACCCTGACCGCGGAGGAGGAGGTGGTCGCCCGCTGCCTGGACAGGGAGCAGTTGGAGGGGGTCCCAGGCTATGATTCCGTAGAGGAAGGCTCCAGGACAGGTAAGTGATTTTTACCCCCTTTTTGGTGTGTTGCATGTGGGGGGGGGGTGGGTACATGTGCCAAGTGTGTGGGACCACCAACATGTGTCTGCTTTGTGTCATCCACAGATGACGGTGCTGGGCCATCTCGTGCCGGCCAGTCCACCCCAACCCCCCAACGGGATGCTGAAGACGAGGCCCTGGGTGCTGGAGACACCGAGGTGGAGGAGGAGAGTGCCCACACCACTTCAGCAGAGGTGGTTGTGGAGGAGCCTGTCCCTGAACAGGAGTTCATTTTAATGTTGGAGGAGTCCTCCTCCTCTGCAGGGCCCTCTGTGATCCCCTCCCCCATCCTAGGTAGCCCCTCAAGGGCGACTCCATCCCCACGGGGACAACCTTCCTCTGCCCCCAGGAAGGCCACCCGGAAGACCAGGGGGGTGTGTGATTTGGTCGAAGACCAGGTGCTTTTGGACCACGCGAAACAGACCCAGCAAATGGGGGAGATGGCTGGCCACCTAGACAGGGTCGCAGACAGCCTGGGCTCTATGTCACAGCTGCCCAGTCGCGTGCAGGGCGTTGTGACCAGCCTGGGGGAGGTGCAGGCTGATATCCGGCACTTGACAGCAGCTGTCCGAGACAACACAGCTGCCATCCGGGAAGAGGGGAGGCAGCGGCAACGTGACCAGCGGCATCAGATCACCCGCCAGCTGAGGATGCAGGCCCAGACAAACCTGTATCTGAGCCGTATCGCTGTGGCATTGGAGGGCAGGCAGCCAACAGCTCCCAGGAGTGGCCCACCCGGGGATCAGCCTCCTCCTGATGCCCCCCCACCCCCACCACCACCCACTCCCTCCAGGCAGATGAGGAGCCCGAGAGTGCCCCCAAGGAGGAGCCCCCGTCATCCCAGATGAGGGTTTTTTGTTTTTTTGGTTGTTATATATTTTTGTTTATACTCAGGACATGAGTTTATTTATTTTATTTATTATTATTGTTTATACTCAGGACATGAGTTTTTGTTAATTTTTTTGGTTCTCAGGTTATGAGATTTTATTTTTATTTTTTGATACTGCACACGTTGCAGTGTGAATGGTGTGTGAATGTGAGAGGGTGGCACTCCTGAAAGTAAGGGGTGTCACCCTCGGCCGTGGTGGTGAAGTTAACCCCACGGCTGAATGAATGACGTGTGAAAGGTGTGTGAATGGACAGTGACATCATTGGGGCCTTGACGCGGCGTTACTGCTCCCAACTCCTACATGCTGGACTTGGGCTAATCCAATGCGATGTGCATGTGGTGTGTGTGATCTAGGGACATTAGTGGTGTACACGCGTGCATTGTCTGTGTTATTAATGTTTTGGTTTAGTGTCCAAAGATGCCTACGGCGAGGACCCTCCTGACTGCTCTTCCATCAGCAGACTGGGTGTCCTCTGGCAGGTGGGGACTGTGTGGGTCGGGGGTCAGGTCATCACGTATGTCAATCTGCAGGCCTTTTCTCATAGCAAAGTTGTGCAGAATACAACATGCAGCGATGATCTGACACACAAAGGTAGGGGAATACAATAGGGTCCCCCCGGACTTATCCAGGCAGCGGAAACGGGACTTCAGGAGCCCAAATGTTTGCTCCACCACTCCACGGGTTTTGATGTGTGCTTCATTGTATTTTCTCTCTCCTCTGGTTTGGGGGTTCCGGAAAGGAGTCATTAGATGGGGTCCCAGTGCATATGCAGAGTCACCTGTAAGGTAAAAGACAGGAGAATGTTAGTCATGCATGTGCGACTTCTGTTGTGCATCACGGGAGGGGATAGTCATGCCTGACTCCCATGTCACTCACCAACCAGCCAGCTGTCCCCATACATGTTCTGTTCGAATTCTGCTGGGATGGGACTCTGACGGTATATGAAGCTGTCATGGCTGGACCCGGGGTGTTTGGCACGGACGTGCCATATGAGGCGTTGGGCATCGGCTATCACCTGTACGTTGATGGAGTGCCAATGCTTCCGATTGCGGTATATGTGCTCTGTGGCACTGGGGGGCTGTAGGGCCACATGTGTGCAATCAATGGCCCCGATGGTGCGTGGGAATCTGGCAATGTTGTAGAAATCTGTCATTGCCTTCAGCCGCAGCTCCTCAGTGGTGGGTCTGATGAACTGGTTGGACATGCGTCTGAGGATTGCAGGGACAACCTGGTGCACACATCTGCTTATGGAGGACTGTGACATCCCAGCCACCACTCCACTTGTATGCTGGAATGATCCACTGGCAAGGAAATGAAGTGTTGCCAGGACCTTCACCAGTGGCTGCACTGCTTGTGAGCGGTGTGTCTTGCTGGTGATGTCACCCTGCAGGGTTGTGGTTAGTTCAAGTATTGCATCTGGGCTGAATCTGAAGAGGCGATACACCTCCTCATCCCCCATGCCAAAGAGGTTCATACGAGTGCGGTATATCCTCTCACGTGCCCGCCTCCTCCGTAGCGAGGGACCCAGTACTAGTCTTAGGACCACGAGTGCCCCTGGCATGTTGGCACACAGAGGTGTTGTCCTTGCTAGTGTTGTTGTTCAGCTTGCTAGTTTCGTCGGTAACGCTGCTGTAGCTGCTCTCCTGCTGACCTGTGACCGTCTGGAGTAAAGATAAAGCAGCCTTTTGTAGAAATAACTTTGCGCCGGACGGACGAGATACGCGCGGCGCATGTAGCCAGCGTATGGTGCTAATCCGATCGTGAATTGGGAAAAATCCCTCATTTGCATATTTGCAGGGGAAATCAATAGGCGCGACTGATGCGCCCAGCGAAAATAAGCGCTGACGATACTCTGGCGTCGGAACGTTCCGCCGGTCGCAAATGACCCGTTATTGGGCGCATCTAGTTTGGTGGGTACGGGCACATAGAAAAGACGGCGCATCATCACAGTTACGCGGCGCATATCCAAATACTCCAGCGCAAGTGTTCGTGAATCTGGCCCTATGTTGCTGTTGACTGTTATCTCTTTTTCTACAGACATAAAGAGTGCTCCCTTATCCTCTATGATGACCTTAAAGTGAATAACTCAACACCAAGTTCACTATATGGACCACTTATATATTTATACATGTTGATCATATCCCCCCTTATTCTCCTCTTCTCAAAAGAGAATAGATCCATGGCTGGGGTGAAATGCCTCAGAGAAGAGGCAAGATTTGATGATCTGCATTCCGAAAATCGGTTTGGAGCATTTTTTTTCCCCAGAACGCTGCACACAAATAAGTCCATAAAGACTCACATATGCATGGCCACATTAAATAACATGCAACTGTGTTCATGGGCATAAATACAAAAAAAAAAATACACCAGATGACCATAGCAGCAGCTTTTTTTTTTCCCATGTGCATGGGGAATAATCCTTATATATAAACCTTATATCATAAATTGAATTCAAAATGCATAAAGTGATAAATTATAATAAAAAGTCCTATTATCATATGCGGATCCTAAAGTTTTTTTGTTATTTTTCTAACAGTCCATTTGAAAATAAAGACCATCCTTTAGAAACATAGTGCCTTTTTTTCTCCCTGTACTTTCTAGAAAAATGTTATGGTGCAGGTGCTTCGCTCCATGCTCTCTTGTGTGAATGCACTTACCAGAGGGCTCTCCCCTCTAGGGGGTGTTGCGCCATCACAGCCAAACTGCTGTATATTGTAACACAGACCTCCGCTGATAGTATCCTTTATCGGCCCCTTCACCTTGATAACGCACAGTACATGCAAAGAGAAATAACAATCCGTAGTGCAATACCGTTTATACTTGATTTATTTTTGTAATAGACGTATAGGTATGGACTTACATTTGGTTTAAAATCAGTTAGCAGTAAGAAAATGGGAAGTCATGGCTTCCACAGATCAAAGAGGAAGAGACGTAATGACCTTGTGGCTCCGATCTACATGTTTAGTCATCAAGGCATCATCAAGAGCAGCACCATCTTGCTACACTTCCTTAGATATATTCTATGTGGTAGCCTAACAGCCCATTGCAATAAAATAAGCAGACATTTTGTTGTAGACCATGGGCCAGATTCACAGAGCGATTACGCCGGCGTTACAGTAGATGCGCAGCGTAAGTCTAAATTTGCGCATGTGTTTCGATGCGCCGCATCACCAAAACGAGATACGCAAGAAATCTAAAATTTTTGGTCCGGCATAATTTCGATAGACAGGCGTATCCGTCCGCGCAAAACTGCGCTAGACACACCATTGATTTGCAAATGAGGGAGTTACGGGGATCCACAAAAGAATGTTGGTGCAGTGCAGGCTACGCCCTGTGCGCAACAGCTGCACGTCCTGTCTAAAATTAGACCATATAAAAGGTGGAATAAAATTAGACAATCCGTCTACATGTCAGCTAAAGCAACACTGTTAGTGAGGAGCTGAGCAGTCATACTTGCTGGACAACAAACTTTATGCCAAGATGCCAGGGGCACCCTCGCTCATAGCTATACTAATAACTTTAGAGGAGCAAAGAAGGAGGAGGGCACAGGAGAGGATATACCGCACACGCATAGACCTCTTTGGCATGAGTGATTCTGAGGTGTATCGCATCTTCAGATTCACCCCTCATGCCATCCTGGAATTAACCATAACCCTGCAGGATGACATCACCAGCCCAACACACCACTCACATGCAGTGCAGCCACTGGTCAAGGTCATGGCAACACTCCATTTCCTTGCCAGTGGCTCTTTTCAAAGAACAAGTGGAGTGGTGGCTGGGATGTCACAATCCTCCATGAGCAGATGTGTGCACCAGGTTATCCCTGCAATCCTCAGATGCATGGCCAACCAAATCATCAAACCAACCACTAAGGACCTGCGGCTGAAGGCAATGACAGATTTCTACAGAATTGCCAGATTCCCACGCACCGTGGGGGCCATTGATTGCACACATGTGGCACTCCAGCCCCCCCATGAAACAGAGCACATATACCGCAATCGGAAGCATTGGCATTCCATCAACGTACAGGTGATAGTCGATGCCCAAGGCCTCATATGGCACGTCCGTGCCAAACACCCCGGATCCAGCCATGACAGCTACATATACAATCAGAGCCCCATCCCAATGGAATTCGAACAGAACGTGTATGGGGACACCTGGCTGGTTGGTGAGTGACATGGGTGGCAGGCATGACTGTCCCCCCCCCATGATGCACACATCACAAGGGGCACATGCATGACTAACATCCTCCTGTCTTTTCCCTTACAGGTGACTCTGCATATGCACTGGGACCCCATCTCATGACTCCTATCCGGAACCCCCAAACCCCAGGAGAGGAAAGATACAATGAAGCCCACGCCCAAACACGTGCAGTGGTGGAGCGCACCTTTGGCCTCCTGAAGTCACGTTTCCGATGCCTGGCTAAGTCTGGGGGTACCCTGTTGTATTCCCCAAACTTTGTGTGCCAGATCATCGGTGCATGTTGCATGCTGCACAACTTCGCAGTGTGAAAGGGCCTGCAGATTGACATACGTGATGACCTGACCCCTGAACTAGACAATCCCCCCCTAACCGAGGCTACCCCGTCTTCTGAGGGAAGAGCTGCCAGGAGACAGCTTACATTAGGCATCTTTGCACGTTAAACACACACATTAATCATGGCACAATGAGATTGCATGCATGCACACCACTGTGGTCCCTATCACACACACCCCACATCCTCATCAAATTGGATTAGCACAAGCCCACCATGCTGGACTTGTGAGCAGCAACGCCACGCCAAGGCTCCAATTATGTCACTGTACATTCATACACCATTCACACGGACCTGGGGATCACTTCCCCCTGGTCCTGGGGAACCCTTCTCCACCACAAATGAGGGTGACACCCCTTTTCCGGCAGGAATGTCACCCCCACATTCCGAAAGCATTCACACATAAAAAAAACTGACCAGCAAAAAAAAAAAAATCCAGCAAAAAAAATAAGTAATGAAAAAAAAAAAAGGGGGGGAAAACAAATTAATGCCACTGGCATGACCCACGCCTGGGGCGCCCACGACCACGGCCCCGGCTCCTCAGGGGAGACTCATGGGGAGGGGGGGAAAGGAGGAGCAGCCCCTGGTCTCTACCCATCTGGCGGCCTGCCCTCCAAGGCCACGGCAATTCTGGTCAGGCCAGCACTTAGTGATGCCGTATTGGTCTGGATAGCCTGGGTGAGGGCCCTCACATCCTGCCCAACGTCTGCTGTAGTAGTCTGCAGTACGTTTAGGCAGTTTGTAAGAGCCAGGGAGTGGCAGTCCAGGTCGCCAAGCGTATCCTTTATGGAGGACAGGCTCTCCTCCATCCGCCCCAAAGTCTGGCTGACCTGTCCCAGATGGTGAGTCTGAAGGGCCTGGTCCCTTCTCAGATTGGCGGGCAGAACCTTGGCCACCCCCTGGTCTTCTGGGACGACTTCCTGCCTCCAGCTGATGCTTGTGGCCGGGGAGAAGGGGAGGCCCTTGGGAGGGGAGCCCTGTTGGGGGAGGAGTGGGAGGGGCTAGCCCTTATGGAGGACTGGCTGCTGCCAGCCAGAGAGGAAGACTCCTCCAAAAACAACAATCCACTGGCTGACATGACATCCTCCTCCAACTCCTCCGGCCTTGTCGGGGGGTCCTCAGCAGGCTGGTGTCCCGGGGATGGTGCAGTCAGGCCAGATGGCCCAGCACCCTCCTGCACATCTGTGGATGACACAAAACATTCACAGGTTGGAGGATCCAAACACTTGCCACATATTCCCCCCCCCCCTCCCCCACACATGCTACACACCAGATAGGAAAAAAAAACCTTACCTTCATGACTGGAGTCAAAGCCAGGCAGGCCCTCCACTTGTTGTCTATTAAAGGTGTGGGCCACCGCACGCTCCTCCACTGTCAGCTTAACAGGTCATGGTGGGCCCCCTCCAGTGCCCCTGGCATGGGCTGCCATTTTGGCCAGCTTCCCACGGACCACACGCCGGAGGTCATTGATTTTCTTTACGATCCCCTCGCGTGTCCGGGTCTCCCCCCCCCCCCCCAATGCATTTACCTGGTCAGTAATGTTCTGCAAAATCTCCTTCTTCCTGGCCGGGGTGGTGTTGGCACTCTCTGGGCCATGCAGGAAAAGGCCATATTGAGTAAGGGCCCGGGCAATTATTTGTTTCTCCCCCAAAGAAAAATTGCTCTTCCGCTTCCTCTCAGTCATACTCATACAACAACTCTCTCCCAAACAATCACCAAAAATCACTCAGAAAAACAAGCAGGAAAAATCAAGCAACAAAACAAACAAACAAAATGTCAGGGAAGACAGGCTTTCCATGCAAGCATGCGTACTAGCACTTTAAGACACACACCTGTCACTAATAATGGAGTCAGGCAGGCTATTTAAGCAAGGCTCCTACAGAGGTTCCTTGCTGTTTGGTCTGCAGCTTCCGTGTCATTTCCTGTTTCCTGTGTGACCTCTGACTCTGATCCAGCTTGTTGTTACCTGTGAATACCTGCTGCCTGTTCTGATCCCGGTTTCCCTTAGACTCTGATCCTGCCTGCTGATTCTGTCTGATGATCTTCCAGTACTACTTGACTTGTGACCTGACCTCTCTTCTGCCTAATGTCTTTGCCTGATCTGCCTGATTATTACCGACCCGGCCTGTCTGACCCTGCATGTCGCTCATCCAGCCTGCTACAGCTCCCAGCCCTGCAAGCCTGCATCTGGTACTGCTCCGTGGTTCATCCCAGCCTGCCACCAGTCAAGCATCGTGTCAACTCATCTACCTGCTGATCACCGCTACTACAGGGACTACTGAACTGTTTACAGGCACTCATACCCCACCGTGCTCCTGTGGCTACTGTTTCACTGCCAGTAGTCCGCGAGCCGGAGTTGTAGAGGAAGGCCTCTCGTACACGTCAGGCTCACATCCCAGGTACGTAACACAAAATCTATCAACCAAAAAGTCTCACAACCAGTCACCAAAAGACACTATCAAATAGATTCTACAAAACACTAGATCAAACAGTCAACAAATATCACAAAGACAAGTCACAACGCAACAAACAACAGAACAAAAGCACCTTGCTGTATAGGAAGGGATACAAAGGGATGTACTTTTGCAAAGGAAGTGCGTTTGTGTCTGTCTATTTATGCTGTCTGCGTAGTTCACTAAGTTGCCCGGGTCCACTTCCAATTTCACTGATTGCGCCGTTCCCGAGTTGTGAGCATGCGCACAGAGGTGCTGACCATGGTCTGCTTCATGTGCGCATGCGCGAGCCGGCCGGCCGGCCCTCATTTGCATGGGGTCACGGCTCATTTCAATGAAACACGCCCACGTCCTTCCCAATTTGAATTACTCCGCCTTACGCCTCGGAATTTACGTTACTCCGGCACTAATTTCTGTGCAAATACTACGAGGATACGGTGATTGCGCCTCCTCATTGCGCCGGTCTAAAGTAAAGGAGGTGCGCTACGCTGGTCAAAAAATGCGCCAATGTACGTGAATCTGGCCCCATGTTTTTTTTTAGTGCTGTTATACGGAACTTCAGTGTAACAAAATGACAGTATACTCTGTCACCGGCCAAGTTTGATGAGGCTGCTTAGGTTATTTAGTAGCTATTAATTGTACCTGTTATTTTCACTCCGTAGATAGCTACGGCTGCCAGATGAAAGTACAATTATTATTTGTCAGTGTAAAGAAGCCGGTTACAAAATAGCATAGAGGATGGGTATTATAGAATTATCAGCCGTGTCACAGCACATAGAATGCTATGCAAAAATACATATAGGGGACACCACATGTTAAATATACTAATAACACAGAATATAACACATAAAATCATAAAAAATACATAAAAATATATACATTAAAAATGTATAAAAATATACATACATAGTTCATTAGAACTTCCCAAAAATTGGTTATAAATTACTTTAAAAAAAAAAAAAAAATATATATATATATATATATATATATATATATATATATATATACATACACACACACAAAGTACTGTAAGGGGTCCACTCCAAGTGTAGAACTTTGAGGACACTGCACTTTCTGTTTCTGCATTTTTATTAAAAGAAAATTCAGCAAACATAAACACAGGTTTCCCTGACCATGACACCATCTGCCTGAAGTTTGCATGTTCTCCCTGTGCCTGCATGGGTTTCCTCCAGGTACTCTGGTTTCCTCCCTCACGCTACTAAAGACATGCTGGTAGGTTAATCAGATCCTGTCTAAATTGACCCTAGTATGTATGAATGTGAGTTAGGGACCTTAGGTTGTAAGCTTCTTGAGGATAGGGACTGATGTGAACTTACAATGTATATGTAAAGCGCTGCGTAAATTGACAGCACTGGATAGGTACCTGAAATAATAATAATAATAATAACATAAATGACATTCAGCCCTTTTGGCTCTCACTTGCAGCACTGCTGCTCAAGTTCCTTGTCTGTGTCCTACAGACTGTTCACCGACCAACTTGGTGCACACAGCTGACAGCCTCTTGCTGCACTGGCTTCCATGTGGGGCACTCCTGGGCCAAACTTCTTGTCTGCTGGGGTGGAGCCCAGAACCATGGTCAGGTGTCTACAAATAGCGCAGCACAACCTAACCAGTCAGTGTGCTGATGATTCTCAAAATCAGGACCCAGGACTGGGGATTTCATCCCACCCAGATCCCAAGAAAAAGAACCCAAGAAATCCCTGGGCTCCAGGTCCCAAAATTGACTTTTCTAAGAAATGAGGAAACTGAAAAGCCAGTTTCCCCCCAAATACGCATGTCCCCTGGAGCCCCTCAACCTGACAGGTTTAGAATCCTGCATCATTACCCTGGTGGGGCAACTCTCTGTCACAGCAGGGATAAGCAATTAGCGGACCTCCAGCTGTTGCAAAACTACAAGTCCCATCATGCCTCTGCCTCTGGGTGTCGTGCTAATAGCTGTCAGAGTCTTGGTATGCCTCATGGGATTTGTATTTCTGCAACAGCTGGAGGTCCACTAATTGCATATCCCTGACCTACAGGCTTACCTGTAGGTACAAGTTTACAAAAAAGTTTTATTTTCACTTTAAGAATTTCATAACAAAAACTGAACACTTAGGCCGCGTACACACGATTGAACATGTCTGCTGAAACTGGTCCGCAGACCAGTTTTAGCAGACATATCCGATCGTGTGTACGGCCTAGCAGACAGGTTTCCAGCAGACAAAACTTTTAAAACATGCTTTAAAACTTGTCCGCTGGAAACCTGTCCGTCGGACCGAAATTCCCCACATGCGTCAAATGGATTAGACGCATGCGTGGAAGCATTTTACTTCCTGGTTTGCGGACCTTGCGGTGTCAAGGTCACCGCCACATCACCGTGCTGTCTGTCCATGGGGATTTTGGTTTGATCGTGTGTACACACCATCAGTCCGCGGACCGTTTTCATCGGACATGTCTCCTCGTGTGTACGCGGCCTAATAGATAGAGTGTAGGCTCGCAGTATCACGTAATGACTCAAGAATCTTGCTATTATCAGCCTTTGAAGTGTAACATGAAGGAATGGTCACGCATGTACTGAAGATTTGCAGAAGGAACAGTGCAGCATCCGGTATTAGCGGCACATGTGGCGAGCATACAGCCAGAGATTTCCAGGTGTGATACAGAGCTATTTCTGTACAAAAAAGGCTAGATTCCAAATATAACCCCCTTTGTTCCTCAGAACTTGTTGAGCTATAAAAAAAAAAGTGGATTCTTTTCCTTAATGAGAAACACATGTCTGGCGGCTTTAAGTCAGTAATAATAAAATAGACACAGCAGGGAATGTGTATGTGCCAGCAATTTAATAATGGCTTTCTAGGCAAAAAGGCTAGGGCTGAGCTGTTGTGCATAATATTTCAGCCAACACATTCCATTTCTCTAAGAAAGCAAATGTGTCTTGCAACACAGAACTTGCTATAAATTCTTTGTATATGATGTCTTGCTTCTACTAAATATTGAAATATTGGAATAGACCATATTAGGCTCATATAACAAAAGGTGAACTGACTCATTCACAAATGTATTTAGATCTGGAAACTATTTAGTGACAATACTGTAGTTGTAAACAGGATACATTATTTCTCCTAGTTCCATAGCAACAACACAGCATCTTCTACATACGTTTACCGTACACATCAGTCCCTGCATTATTTGTCCTTGAAAGATTAATTCATACACCATCAGCCCCTAAAATAATCTTATTTTGTTGCTTTGCAGCCAGTCGGTTCACACTGGGGCGACTTGGGATCCGACTTGAAGTCGTCCCAAGTCGCGCTGTCCAGAAAAGCAATACAAGTGAATGGGAGCCGTCTTAATACACACTACTTAAGTCGCTCCGACTTCAGAAGAGGTTCCTGTACTACTTCAATCAGACTTCTAGGCGATTTGTGCCCATTGATTTCAATGTAAGTCGCTTCCAAGTCTGATCACTGTCTTAACTGAAGCTACTTTCCAGGAAGATAACATACATTTCTCAGGCAAACCCCTCCCTCCCCCTCCCTCTCCCAGAGCTGATTGTTGTTTTATTGGCCACTGGAATGTCTCCTGTCCTGGAGACGACTTCAAGTTGTGTTGTAAATCTCCCCAGATCGCCCTGTGGTTCATGCTCAAGTCGTGTTGGAGTTGCTTCTGAAAGTCGTGCTGGAAGTCGTGTCGCCCTAGTGTAAACCGACTCTGAAATGAAGACAAATGTTGTTTTTGTTTTATCCAGCTGTATTTACAACGTATAACATTCAAGTGAAAGATACAACGAAAAAACAAACAAAAAAAACAAAACAGATTCACTGAGTTGGAAAAAGGATCACCCCTCCTAATGGATGGTAAACTCAATCAGGTGTAGCTAATTACCTTCTCAATTGCACACAAAGCCACTTGGCTTTCAGCTATGATCATTTTGATTAACTCAGCATAAAAAGAGTATTCCTGGAGCATTTTAGTCCCTGGTAGTGCAACTGAAGCAAACAATCAACTATGGTTGGCAAGACACTGCCAAAAGATCTCCATGATCAAGTTATGGACAGGCACAAGTCAGGAGATGGATACAAAAAAATGTCAAAGGCTTTATCAATGCCTAGAAGCACAGTGAAGTCTATAATTAAGAAGTGGAAGGTATTTGGTACAACACAGACCCTCCCTGTATCAGGACGTTGCTCCAAACTGGATGAAAGAGCCAGGAGAAAACTGGTCAGAGAAGCTATGAAGGGGCTTGCAGCAACTCTAAAGCAGTTGTAGGAATTTATGACAAAGAGTGGTCATTGTGTGCATGTGACAACAATATCACAAATTCTCCACAAATGTGCCTTGTATGGGATGGTTACAAGAAAAAAGCCACTCCTCAAGAAATGCCACATGCAGTCAAGAATGAGCTTTGCCAAAACGCACCTTGAAGATTCTGAGGCCACATGGAAAAGGGTGTTATGGTCAGATGGGACTAAAATTGAATTATTTGGCCTCAACACCACATAATGGGGCTGATTTACTATTGTCACTGCGCTGCGCCGGTTCATGCCTTAATTAGTGCGCTGGATGAAGCCTTAATTAGGCGCATGAACCGGGCGCAGCAGCAACGCAATGCAATTGATAAGTAAAGCCGCCGCCGAACTCCCTGTTAAAGTCTATGGGGGAAATCTGAAGTGTTCATTTTAAAGGCTAATCTGCAAGTTTTGTCCTAAAATGTGTTTGGGGACCTCAGTCCTGCCCCAGGGGACATGTATCAATGCTTTTTTTATTTTTAAAAACGGCAGTGTTTTTCGGGAGCAGTAATTTTAATTAGGGTTGTCCCGATACCACTTTTTTAGGACCGAGTACAAGTACCGATAGTTTTTTTCAAGTAGTCGCCGATACCGAATACCGATACTTTATTTAAATGTGTCCCCAAATGCAGCCATGTCCACCACATATTGCAGCCATGTATGTCCCCCACATATTGCAGCCATGTATGTCCCCCACATATTGCAGCCATGTATGTCCCCCACATATGAAGCCATGTCATGTCCCACATATTGCAGCCATGTATGTCCCCCACATATGCAGCCATGTATGTCCCCCACATAATGCAGCCATGTATGTCCCCCACATATTGCAGCCATGTATGTCCCCCATAGTGCAGCCATGTATGTCCCCCACATATGCAGCCATGTCATGTCCCACATATTGCAGCCATGTATGTCCCCCATAGTGCAGCCATGTATGTCCCCCACATATGCAGCCATGTATGTCCCCCACATATTGCAGCCATGTATGTCCCCCATAGTGCAGCCATGTATATCCCCCATAGTGCAGCCATGTATGTCCCCCACATATGCAGCCATGTCATGTCCCACATATTGCAGCAATGTATGTCCCCCACATATTGCCATGTCCCCCACATATTGCAGCCATGCCCCCCATATTGCAGCCATGCCCCCCCTACCTGATGATGATGCCGCCGCCGTATATACAAAGCCGCCGCCGCCGTATATACAAAGCCGCCACCGTGCCTTTCAATGGCTATTTTCCCGGCCGCGCGCCATGTTAAGGACACTCCCTCTTGCTCGGGATTGGACAGATCCGAGCAAGGGGGAGTGTCTATACACACGCAGCGGGAAAATAGCTATTCAACTTGCCTATAATATTCGCGGCGGCGGCGGCTTTGTATATACGGTGGCGGGGTCGGATTCGCTTATGCGGCGTTGGCGACGGGGGGGGAAGTATTCTATTTGGGTATCGGGGGTATTTGCGGGAGTACAAGTACTCCCGCAAATACTCGGTATCGAATGATCAGGCAAGGTGTGCTGATTGATTAGATACGACTTAAATTTTGAGGATGTCCCTGGATATTCCGGTAAGGAGAGACATGGATAAACCTTAATATACACCAGCAGGAGTAGTCTCCAAAGAGAAAAGCGTTCCTTTGAAGAAAAAGGAGGATTAAATTAAATTCAATCAATCCCTTTGGTAATAGAATAAACCAATATGAAAATGGGGCATTTTTATTTTAAACATTTTTATCCTCACGACCATCCGGAAGGACGGCGGATTGTGAGAGCCGGCCGGCTAACCATTTTATGCTCCTTTATATTCGACAATTGTAAGTGCAATGAATTATTTTTATTAAACCTAATTCAAACGTTACTACTCTATGTCGGTATCCCTTTTCTTTTCCCCTTGGGCCACTTAATTGGGAGTGATTTGCTTGAGACCCAGCCAGTTGGGACAGAAATAGGAGATCCACACAGGAACCCACTTGGAAATTTGCTAAGGCAACTGAGCCAGACGCGCTGTTGATCTTTCATAGATCGAATCTATCTGGTAAGCAGATTCTGAATAAGAGGTGGAGGTGGAGGCTCTCTTCTGTCCTGCATAAACACAACTTTCTGGGATATCTTTTTGAACTCACTTAAGCTGTGACTTACCTTGGAGGTGCTTTGAAATCGACACCTATGAACTTTTCAACATTGTTATTCATCATAATTTTTTCTTTGGTGTTAATCGATATACACTGGATCACCTGGTGTTGGTCTTTTATTATTTATTGCATTTAATGTGCAATGATATTTTCTCATCATTGTTTCTTCATTCACTGTTGATTTATTAATCTATGCAGTGCAGCATACCTTATATATATTACCTATTTTCAGCCTGCTCGGGTCTGGTCACATGATCTGCCCCCCCCCCCCATGTCAGCCACCAGCAGCTGCATGGGGGAGGAGCGACCACCGACAACAGCTGCACCATGGGCGCCTATGGTTGAGGTTATCGCTCCCGCTTTCACAACCGTTTGTCTTGCGCTCTCTCCATTCCCCTGCAGCCACCACTGGTTGACACACAGGATCACGTAACCAGAGCGGAGCAGGCTGAAAATAGGTAAGTATATACATCTTTTTAAACAGGTTAGTTAGTGTTTAGTTGAGAGGGTAACGAGCATTTTTAAGACTAATAAGGCTTTAGCTGAAATTCTGTTTTAAAACTGAACTGACTGCTATCTTACCTGTTGCTTGCCACCTGCCTCAAACCATGTCTGGACCTGACTACTCTATTGCCTGCCTTAATCCCTGCCTGAACCTGACTATGCTCTCATCTGCATCATGCCTCGATCCTTGCATATAGCTGACTACTTTCTTGCCTGCCATGACCCCTGGCTGGAACTCACTATTTCCCCACCTGCTGTCTGCCAAGACTTCTTCCTGACCTGATCACTCACTTGGCTGTAGTCCTGAGAAATAGTCCCAGTACCACCTCTTTTCTCTCTGGTAGAGTGAATTTGAAGACTGCAATCTGGTGCCAGTTTTCTCACAGACAAAAACAGGGACCACTAGAAGTCCTGGCCAATCTCCACCATCAGGATCTTTGGTAAAAACCAACTGTCGCTTAAACACTGCCCCTCAAGAGAGCTCACATCACCTTCCAGGGGACAACATAATAGTATTAATAACATACATGTAGCGCCTGGCTATTTTCAGAGCCGGTGCTATGTTAAATTTAGGGGAAAGTTCAGAGAAATAGAAATAGTTAGCTCTGAGCTAGTTTGATTGTTAAATTCAGGGTCTCTGCTCTAGCTTGGCTGTGCTGTGTGCTATCCTTTTGTCCGGGGACTCCCGTCACCCCTGGACGGCAGATAGCAGCAGTGGGGTCAAGCGTTTAGGTATCACTCCTTAGCAGCCAACCCGTAGGTTGGGCCGCCTCACTCTGTGCATGCTGGGGAGGGATATTTAGGGGCAGACGCCATTCGCTCGAGGTCTCTCTCGAGGTCTCTTCCTCGTGTGGCACCCATAGCCATTCTACGACACCCCCGCAAAGGGCCCTCTTGGCCAGGGTGTGCATGTGTCGCAGTGTTCCTGGTTCCGGGACCACGTAGGCAATTGATCTGCTGTGCGGACACAGTGATCAACTGGGTCCCCAATCTGAAGGGGTTGCTGAGCTGTCCGTCCAATTGGGGGAAGCTGACCGATGAGTAGTCTGTCTGAAGGATACCAAGCATGAGGCTGGTGTTCCAGGAGGGTCCTGTCCATTCATCGGGGAACAACCTTGGTTCTGACAGGCTGGATGTTGGTCGCATGTCAGTTGCTAATTTCACAAAACTACCTGAAGGAGATCCGGGTGCTGAATCTACTGAGAGAGGATTCCGGACCATAATTGTCTCCAATCTTTTAGGAGGGTCTGTGGCAGAGACTTAACCCTATGTTCCAGTGACACTCTGGCTACCAGGCTGGTGAGAGAGACCTGTCCAGGTGCACTGTACCCACTCCGGCTGGAGTGGCGAAGTAAAGTGTTGTTGGAAGCAGGACTGTTTCCCATATTCAGTTACACCTGAATCTGCTGTCTCCTATTTGCTATCCCTTCACCTTTCTACTGTTTTATCGTTTGTACCCGGCTGGGTAATAAAAGCACAGAAAAGACACCTGTCGTGTGGACATTCCCTTTACTACAACTCTCATTAAGTACCCTAGACGGCAGAGATACAGAGGTAATATGCCATCCAAAACAAACCAGCAGCTCCTTCGGGGGTAGTGCTACATACAGTTACCAGAATGCTGTAACCAGGGAACGCTGAGCATACAACTTTAGGGGGATGGGCAAAAAGAGGGGGAGACCTTATCTTATGAGACAAGCTGAAACAAAAAGGGGACTTTTTTGAGGTGCATATATGTTGTTTTAAGTCAATCAATGATTTTGACAAATATGCACTATTAAGAATTTCTATTAAAGTGATTGTAAACCTTTGTTTTTTTAAATAACAAACATATCAGACTTACCTCCACTGTGCAGTTAGTTTTGCACAGTGTGGCCTTGAACCTCGTCTTCTGGGGTCCCTCAGCAGCACTCACAGGTCCACCTCACATTGGTAAACCCCCTGGGGGTTACCTTGCGGGCGCACTCCTGGGTCCAGCATTTGCGTGCATAGACACAGAACACAAACAAACAGATCCCGTTCTGAAAGGGGAGGAGAGAGAGATCAGCTGTTCCTAGCCTAGTGATCTCTCTCTTCTCCCATGCAGCCCATCTCCTAAACAGTTAGAAAACAGAGTTAACCCCTTGATGGCCCCCTAGTGTTAATCCCTTCCCTGTCAGTTTCATTTATACAGTGATCAGTGCATTTGTATAGCACTGATCACTTAATTGGTGTCACTGGTCCCCAAAAAGTTTCACTTAGGGTCAGATTAGTCCCTCACAATGTTGCAGTCCCGCTAAAAATCGCAGATCGCTGCCATTACCAGTAAATACAATAAAAAAAATGAAAAGTCCCTAAATCTTTACCCTATTTTGTAGACGCTATAACTTTTGTACAAACCAATCAATATACGGCTTTACCAAAAATATGTAGCAGAATACATCTTGGCAAAAAATTATGAATACATTATTTTTTTTATATTTTTTTATATTATAGCAGAAAGTACATTTTTTTCTAAATTTTATTTTTTGTTTAGTTTTTTTAGCACAAAAAGGCGATCAAATGCCACCAAAAGAAAGCTATATTTGTGTGGGGAAAAAGACATACATTTTGCTTGGGTACAATGTTGCACAAATGTGCAATTGTCAGTTAAAGCGATGCAGTGCCGTATCGCAAAAAATTGCCCGGTCAGGAAGGAGGCAAATCCTTCCAGGGCTGAAGTGGTTAAATAAAACTAAAGCATTCTTGTCCCATAAAAATGCTTAAATTAATAAAACAAATGTCTCAGTAAAAATATAAACTTAGCCTACCTTTAAAGCAGACAGTGTCAGTCAGTAGAGCAGTGGATGGCGTGTGGCCAGTCTCATGACGGCAGAGGTTAGTGTCAATAGGGCAGTCAACAGTGTCAGGGCCAGATTCTCAGCGGCGATACGACGGAGTATCTCAGATACCCCGTCGTATCGCCGTTTTTTTTGCCTCGTATCTATGCGCGTGATGCTTAGCATCACTTTTGCATAGATACGCTTCAACATCCGACAAGTGTAAAACCATTACACTTGCGGATCGTAGTTGTAATGACAACTCCGGCCACTAGGTGGCCTTTACGTTGTTTTCTCATTTGCATATGCAAATGAGGCTAGTACGCCGATTCCCGATCGCTTTTACGCCGCCCCGTCGTCGCGTACGTCGTTTTCGTCTGCGTAAGGTTACCCCTGCTTCTATGTGGAGTACCGTCGGATGCCATGTTAAGTATGGCGTCGGGTCAGCGTCGGCTTTTTCTGTCGCTTACGTCGTTTTACTAACTCGTTCGCGAATAGGGCATTGCGTAAGTGACGATCACGTCGTTTTGACGTCGGTTTCAACGACACTTTCAGACGTGAGCTGGAGCATGCGCACTGGGCTTTTTCCCCGGCCCGCGCATGCACAGCTCGTTCGACGCGGGGGCGTGCTTAATTTAAATACAAGCCGCCTCATTTGAATTACGTGGGCTTACGCTGGGCCATTTTCGCTACACCAACGCAAACTACGGAGCAAATGGTTAGAGAATACGGCACTTGCTCTAGTACGATGCGGCGGCGGCGTAGTGCAAATGGCTTACGATACGCAAGCGAAATTCTATGAGAATCTGGCCTTCAGTATTTTTTTTTTTTATTATGATTTATTATCTGGCCAAAGCCAGATACAAGTCCAAATGAGAAAGAAGGTTTGCTTTCCAAGGTCCCAGACTATGGAACGCTTTACCAACCAGCATTCGGTTGGAGGAAAACCACCTGACCTTCAGAAGACAGATAAAAACCCTGCTCTTTTGATGTCTAGAGAGACAGGAACAACGAGCGCCCAGAGGTGATTCAGTTCGCATGTGCAGCACTATATAAGTTTTTCATTCATTCATTACTATTTCTTTTTTTTTTCTTCTTTTTTTAACAGCCCTGTTGGGAGGCTTTGGTGAAGTATCAAGAGTTTAAACAGACTCCTGATGTTTCACCTCTGAGACAGAGAAAGAGACGGAAGATGGATTCCCCAGTCACTTTCTCTGTAGCCTCAGTTGCATTGGACAGTAAATGAATAGGAAGTGCCCTGTGCTGTTCATTCACAAACTGAAGCATAGTAGACACAGGTTACCATGCTTCAGTTGTGAATTGACACTGGGAGTGATCAGTACCGCTCACTTACAGTGTTCAATCAAAAAAAGGAGAGGGCCAGTTACTGGAGCTCAGTGCTGTAACTCCTTGCAGCACTGGGCTCCAAGATTCAGCACAAATTCACCGGGACACCGGGATTTACATTAAATTTCAGGAAGGTCCCAGTGAAAACCTGGACAGGTGGCAACCCTAATGGCCCTCTCAATGTGACACATAGAGCACATTTCCCCCCATTTTCGGCCCTGACCATGAGCCCATGTGCCATAAAATAAGGTCAATCTATGCTTAGTGCTCAGTCTGTGTGCCTATCTGAGCTGGGAGTGACACACCGCCGAGGTGTCTCCTATATGGTCCTGTAGTGTCACCTTGATAATATCATCTTTATTGATCACGGACATTGATCATTAACCCTGTATACATCATGTACAGCACAGACCCATCACTCTATCTGTGGATGGCATTACCACCTATAGCCCTATATATGACCCTATACATCACCTACACAATGTTGTTTTTATTCTGAAAGACTGAAGATCTGATACCCGCTATATAATATACACCCCTCAATTATCTACAGTAACAGTGATCACCTGAGATTTAGACACTAGCCAGGAACACGGATCACTATCAGGCAGAAAATCACATCACAGTAATTCCCCACTGATTCCAGCTTTAAGATTCCAGATTCCTACAGAGGTGACCACCACCTGATCCTCCTAAGCTGCGGACAATAAGAGACAGATTCCCAAAGAGGGCAGTGGATCCCCCACAGGTACTACTGGAGTACTCTCTTCTTCAAGGCTTACTCAGACTCCTTTGTTATTTCCATTGCCTAGTGCATTGCCAGCACCCGCATATACCTGGACTGATCCACGAGTGCACTTGGGATTTCCCTGGATCGGTGAACCCCACTTCGCGATCAGCAGATAGCCGACAACGGAAGCCCCATAGTAAGTCTGAGGGGGATGTCACTCCTCATTCGTTTCTCAGCTGTTGTTGGCTTTGTCCTCTACAGAGCTTCCGCTGCTGGAGACTGGAAAGAAGCAGCATCATTCCAGATTCCTACAGAGGTGACCACCACCTGACCCTCCTAAGCTGCGGACATTAGGAGACAGATTCCCAAAGAGGGCAGTGGATCCCCCACAGGTACTACTGGAGTACTCTCTTCTTCAAGGCGTACTCAGACTCCCTCAGGGTCCCGGTCGGATCTGGGCTAGGCTGAATACCCGGCTGGGGTCCATATCCTGCCCCCCCCCCCCCGTGCGATGAATAAGCACTAACCACGTGTGAAACGTGTCGGCTGTTTTTTGATTCTTGCTGTGTATCTGTGGTGCCTGCTTATGCTTTTTCAATAAAGACAACTCAAGAGTTTTCCGGTGTGTGGCCGTCCACCCGTCCTTTGTTATTTCTATTGCCTAGTGCATTGCCAGCACCCGCATATACCTGGACTGATCCATGAGTGCACTTGAGATTTCCCTGGAGCGGTGAACCCCACTTCGCGATCAGCAGATAGCCGACAACGGAAGCCCCACCCCATAGTAAGTCTAAGGGTGATGTCACTCCTCATTCGTTTCTTAGCTGTTGTTGGCTTTGTCCTCTACAGAGCTTCCGCTGCTGGAGACTGGAAAGAAGCAGCATCAAAAAAAGGTATGTATACGGATTTCTTCTTTACAGGGCTAGATAGGTTAGTGTTAGATCACGGATGTCTGTAGATATAGCAATTTTGGTGTTAGGCTGGACTTCCACTTTAAGAGAAAAACAAGATACAGTGGCATGACATATATGATTTATGTGAATGAATTATGGCAATTAACACTTCTCTGTTTAGTATCACTTTAAAGGATGAAGACCCTGCATATATTGCGACAGATGTATTTGCACTCCAGGCAGGATACAAGGGTAGAGACCCCAACCTGGCTTCCTCCTCCACAGTGGGCATTCCCCTGAAGGGGTCTGTAGGGACAGGACACAGTTCTGGAACTGTATAGCACACTGCGACTAACTCTGTGGCATCACTCTAACACTGATGAAGCATGTGGTAAGGTAAGCACCCTCAAAGGATCCAGTGCATAAAGCAACATTACAAATTGGACCATTAACATCAAAGTGAGGTCAAGTTAATGTCTTTTAAGGCTCAGGGACGGTTCACACTGGTCTGATATGTGGTCCGATTACGAAAGCAGAAGTCGAATTACATGTCAAAATCAATGGTTCCCTATGAGAGCTGTTTTAACTGGTTCGTCCTATGTTGATCCAACTTTGAAAATGCTTCCTGCACTACCTTGGTCCGACTTGGGCACTTAGAAGTAAGGATCATCATCTTGTGCTCTGCGAATCTTGAGGGGGAACCCCACACCAAAATTAAAAAACAAAACGGCGTGCCCCCTCCCCATATCTATACCAGACCCTTTCAGTCTGGTATAGATTTTGAGGGGGAGCCATACCAGACCCTTACCTGAGCATGCAGATCAGCAGGCCATTAAAGGGTTGGGGGCGAGCAAGAAACACACCCCCCCACAATACCAGGCCACATGCCTTCAACATGAGGGGCCGGTGCTTTTGGGCGGGGGGGTTCTGCGCCCCCCCACTCTTCGTGACAAGAGTGGCTGGGGTGGAAGTTCACTCTCCAGCAGGACAATGACCCTAAACATACAGCCAGAGCTACAATGGAATGGTTTCGATCAAAGCGTATTCATGTGTAAGAATGGCCCACTCAAAGTCCAAACCTAAATCCAATTGAAAATCTGTGGCAAGACTTGAAAATTGCTGTTCACAGACTCTCTCCATCCAATCTGACAGAGCTCTAGGTATTTTGCAAAGAAGAATGTTCAAAAATGTCACTCTCTAGATGTGCAAAGCTGGTAGAGACATCCCCAAAAAGACTTGCATCTGTAATTGCAGCGAAAGGTGGTTCTACAAAGTATTGACTCAGGGGGGCTGAATACAAATTCGCGCCACACTTTTCACATATTTATTTGAAACAAATGTTGAATAATTTTCCTTCCACTTCACAATTATGTGCTACTTTGTGTTGGTCTATCACATAGAATTCTAATAAAATATTTTTACGTTTTTAGGTGTAACATGGCAAAATTTGGAAAGTTTCAAGGGGCATAAATTATTTTTCAAGGCACATTACACCATACTCATTAACATGGGGGAGTGGGGGTCTGAGGGCCCCCCTGTTAAAGGGGGCTTCCAGATTCTGATAAGCCCCCTGCCTGCAGACCCCCACAACCATCGCCCACGGTTGTCAGGAAGAGGCCCTTGTCCCTATTAACAATCCAGCAGAAGGAAGGGAAACCTGGACAAGATGGGCCGCATGTACTGGAACCCCATCTTAGAGAATAAAACCTCTAAAGGAAAGAGGTAAGCTTCACTCAGTAGAGAGAAGAGGCCCATCCCTAAGGACACTAGCAAAAAGCTGAGGCTAGTTGGGAGTGGGAGGGTTTATTGCATTTGCTGCCCTCCTCAATAGGCACCTCAATAAAACTCTTAAAACAACTGTTACCAGCACAAAGCTAAAATTAATTTAGGGAATAAACCCAATGTGATAATCATTGGGAACAGGGCTAGATTTCTTAATAGGCACTGTAGGCATTAACCTACAGACGCCCTTCCCAGAGGGGGTGTCTACAGGTGCTGGATCTGTGGGGGAGCTGGGGTGCCCCCCCATGAACATTGTACTCACGCCTGCTGCAAGTCCAAACAGAATTGTCAACAAGAAGAGAGCTGGGAGGAGGTGTGGGCTTTCTGTGCTCTCCCTGCTCCTGTCAGTGGAGCACTCCTCCATCCTCTTAGATCACACGGTGCACAGCTTGATTACCCACCCCCTACCCACATTTCTTGAAGATGAGCAGTACTTGGAGGAGGTAGGGGACAGGTAATCAAGCTGTGTACTGTCCAATTTAATAAGATCCTATGTTATCTGCTATATGGAGAAGTGCTGTTATCCCAGCTCTTTCCTCACTGACATTTCTCCTGTCTGGACTTTCAGCGAGCGCGGGTGTTCATGGGGGGCTGGTCTGGAGGGGGGGCACAGACAGAAGAGAAGGGAAGGGAAGAGTAATGGCGGGGAATTTTTGCTACATTGGAGGAACTGGGGAAGATTTGTGCTAGGAGGGGAGAGTTGGAAAGGGGGGCAGGGATTTGTGCTGGGAAGGGTAACTTGGAGGGCGTTGTGCTAAAAGGACAAATTTTAGGGGATTTGTGCTAGAAGGGTCATTTGGGGGGGGGTTATACTAGGAGGGGGATTTGGGGAAGGGAGATTTGTGCTGGGTGGGGGGATTTGGAAGAGAGGATTTGTACTAGGAGGGGGGATTGTGGGTGGAGGATTATTACTAGGAAGGAGGATTTGGGGGCAATTTTGGGGAGAGGATTTGTACTAGCAGGGAGGATTTACGCTAGAAGTGGGGATTTTGGGGGGAGGGTTAATGCTAGAAGTGGAGATTTGGGGGGAGAATTTAAACCAGGAGGGAGTCTTTGGGGGAAGAGGGTTTGTGCTAGAAGTGGGGATTTGTGCTAACAGGGGGGATATTGGCAGAGAGTTTAGGCTAGGAGTGAGGATTTGGAAGAAAAGAGGATGTGTGCTGTGAGCAATGGCGACCCTAGGGGGGGCAGAGGGGCCCCTGACCCCCCCCCCCAAAATTATGCTGTGCCCCACCATGTGCCCCCCCTCAGGCCGCCACTGGAGTAACACCCTCTCCTAAAAGGGAGAGCTTCCCCAGTCAGCTCTGCGGGGCATTTCTCCCCCCTCCCTCTGCTCGCTGACACTGCATAATGCGAGTGCTCACACAACCACAGGCGCCCGATCTGCTTCTTCCACTGCATCCTCATCGACACGGAGAAGAGCAAGTTGCAGAAAGGACTCCATGAGCACTGTGGGGGGGGGGGGGGGGGGGCAAGCCTTCATCTCAGTTACTGAAAAAACAGACTGATTTCTCCCGTCCTTAGGAGTGGTGACTGCAAGCTGAGCCAAGTGTCAGTCTATGACACTCTTTTACAGCCCAGTGAGTCCAGCCATTACTCTCCTCACATACGAGCAGGGAGGAATACAGCTCCTCCTCCTCCTTCTTTCAGTCCCGCCCACACTATCCCGGTGTGCTGTATCTGAAGAGAGGGGATGTGTGGGCGGAAAATATGAAAATCAGCAGCATTCCTGGCTGTGTGTGAATGATGCCTGAGATTCTAGCTTGGACCGTGGGTATACTGTAATCACTGAACTGCATTATCTCCATCTCTTCTCTCCCCCATCTGTCTCCCTCCCCCTCTCCTGTTCTTTCAAGACATTCACAATTTACTTTCACTTTCAGTTAGGCAGGTAATATACGTGCTAGGTGACCAGCTGGGGGCTCGGCTCTCTATAACCAATAGTGCCAGTCTTTCCCTGCATGCATCCATAATGTAACCAGCACTAAGTCCTAATAGCCTTCCGCCGCTGCCAAGGAGACAGATGCCAGACCAGCACTGTCAATAGCAGGGACAGGACAGCTGGGGAACCCCACAGTGGCAGAAGACAAGACAACCTTTGCAAACCTGAGAGTTCTCCCACTGCTTTGGACCCTTATATTTTCTTGGTGTGCTGGTGACATATATCTATTATATCATATATATATTGTTTTCTGCCACCCTGGGGGGACCCAGTATAGTAGGAAGGGAGCTCACTGCAGAACATGTGAAAGGGCTCGTTGTGGGATCGTAGTGAAGGGCCCCAGGATATATATATATATATAAGTATATATATATATATATATATATATATATATATATATATATATAAAATTGCATTTTATAGTTGGCCCCCCTACTTTTGTCCCTGCCCCCCCCCCCTAAATATGAAAGCTGGAGACGCCACTGGCTGTGAGGGGTGATTTGTGGGGAATTGGGGGTGGGGTATTTGAGCTGGAAGGTAGGATTGGGGGGCAAAGATATGTGGACTGTGGGAATGGGAAAAAAATAACAAAATTAAGACATATTTCCAAACCCGAAAATGATACTTTTGACAATCAGCATGTTCTGAGTGTAGCCAGCATTTTTATATTTTAAATGGCATTTACATGCAATTTCTTTTCATCATTGTGCATAAAATTGTCTACAATGCCTCTCTTATTTTAGCGTGCATATTATGTTTGTACATTATCTTTGTATGTATAGATCTTTTACTAAGAATGAATACCTATTTTCTGACTTATTGAAATAAGTGAGTGTGTGGGAAAAGGAAAATATTTGCAGCTCTATTAGCTTCTTCTGTAGTGCTACAATAGAATACCCTATTGCATAATATTAACAGTTCCACAATGATCGTACAGTCCTAGCATTGTAAGCGTTGTGCCTGGGAATGTTATCACCATTGTTCTGGGGCTCAGTTTATGTGTGTTGGTAATTCAGCTACTTTTAGACATTAGAGCACGCTAGAAACAATGCACCATTCAGATCAGTTACAATGTTGCTTTAACACTGGCATGACTATTGCAATGCATGATGATGTACTCATGTAAATATTTAAGTGTTATGAATACTAGCTGCCTGTTGTTCACTACATAGGAAGGCAAACATTTTGCTAGCCTGATAGAACTTGCCCACCCTGAAGCCTAGATCAGTTAAAGTGGTTGTAAAGGTAAAAGTTTTTGGAAAAAGACACTCACCTGCCCCACTGCGCAATGTGCGAGCCACACCACACTTTTCACATATTTATTTGAAACAAATGTTGAAAACCATTTATAATTTTCCTTCCACTTTACAATTATGTGTTACTTTGTGTTGGTCTATCACATAAAATTCCAATAAAATACAGTGCCTTGCGAAAGTATTTGGCCCCCTTGAACTTTGCGACTTTTTGCCACATTTCAGGCTTCAAACATAAAGATATAAAACTGTAATTTTTTTGTGAAGAATCAACAACAAGTGGGACACAATCATGAAGTGGAACGAAATTTATTGAATATTTCAAACTTTGTTAACAAATAAAAAACTGAAAAATTGGGCGTGCAAAATTATTCAGCCCCTTTACTTTCAGTGCAGCAAACTCTCTCCAGAAGTTCAGTGAGGATCCCTGAATGATCCAATGTTGACCTAAATGACTAATGATGATAAATAGAATCCACCTGTGTGTAATCAAGTCTCCGTATATATGCACCTGCACTGTGATAGTCTCAGAGGTCCGTTTAAAGCGCAGAGAGCATCATGAAGAACAAGGAGGTTATTATATCGTCTTATTCAAATTCAAAACAAGGATACAAATATAAACTGGCCAGTCACATTTAAAGGTGCTATAGTCATCAGCAACACAACCATATATATTTTTTAACCTTTTTTCACATGCAACTATCACATATGTGTTAGCGCTTTGTTTTATATTGATTTGCTATGCTACTAACAACTCTGCTTTTAATACATAGGGGTTTATTTACTAAAGCTAGAGACAGGGCTGATCCTAGGGTGCCTGGGTGCAGAAATATTTCTGGTGCCCCCACATGGGCGTCATAATTGTTCGTACTCCTCCCCTTTACACATGTTTCTATGGCAATGACTCAACCACAGAGATGCTCCTCCACAAAGTCTTCATTAACCTGGGATCCTTACATGATCTCTTAACAATAAACAAAATACAGGAAGAGGAGCAGAGTACTTTATTGGGACCTGGAGGGGGGCCTCTGTGATGGACACAGAGAGGGCTTCTGTTAGAGAGTCTGTTCAATTTTCGGCGCCACCACCTCTGCAGGCGCCTGGGTGCAATGCACCCTGTGCACCCTGCCTAGGATCGGCCCTGGCTAGAGAGGACAAAATTAGTCACATTTCTGCATAGAAGCCAATCAACTTCCAACCTCTGCTTGTTCAATACACTGGAGGTTATTTACGAAAGGCAAATCCACCTTGTACTACGAGTGCAAACTACTTGAAATTGCACTTGGAAGTGCAGTAGCTGTAGATCCGAGGGGGACGTGCAAGGAAGATAAAAAAACAGCATTTTAGCTTGCACATGATTGGATGATAAAATCAGCAGAACTTCCCCTCAGATTTACAACGACTGTACTTCCAAGTGCACTTTCAGTTCAATTTCAAGTGCACTTTGCAATTGTAGTTTGCACTTGTAGTGCAAAGTGGATTTGCCTTTTGTAAATAACCCCCACTGTTCTATACTAACTTTGGGCAACAGTGAGGGACAGGATGTTGAATGTATGCTTTTGGACTATACAGCTAGTCTGGCAGACTGACCAGCCAGAGAGTGTAAGGCGGCGTACACACGACCGAGGTTCTCGCTGGAAACCAGCGAGAACCTCGCTGGAAGCTGCATTCCAGCGAGGACCTCGGCCGTGTGTACGCTCTCGGCGAGCTTCCCGTCGGGAAGCCCGTCGAGCAGAAATAGAGAGCACGCTCTCTATTTGCTCGACGGCCCGCCTGGATGAATGGCTGGTTGCCATTCCCGACGGGCGGGTCGCCGATTTCGACGGCCGGCAGGGAACCTCGACGGGCGGAACGATGTGTTCTGCCCGTCGAGGTTCTCTGCCGTGTGTACACGGCCTTAGACCTTGAATAACAATTCTAACCAATTCTATCCTTTTATATACAGGGTCTTTAAAAACAGGGACATCTTCAAACGGGGCCAGACTGGAGGCAGACATGTTACAATTTATCAGCTTCTCCGTTCTATGTTTAGGTTACCTTTTTCCTAATTTTATCATTTCAGTAATTTTTACCTCATTCCACCCTAGGCATTTTTGTGTTGCAGTCCTATTTCTGGCAAGTTTGTTGGAACCTTTTTTTTGGTGGTTCACTAATATACGCCACGAGCCACTTGTGGGGTGCCGACACTACATCCGGACTGTGGGACAAGTGCTTTTAGTGTTTTCATTTGATTTTGCTTATTAATACACCATACTCCTCACCCAAATCCAGATGAATTTCTGACGTGAAACATGTTAGGCATGTCTTTTTTAAGTTATCAGTTTAATTCTATTCATATAGGGTTCTCACAATAATAGTTATAGTCATAATTTATGTATACTTACTGGTCATAGATGCTACAGTACCTCCACACGGTGCCTATAAATGCTGTCATTACAGTCGAGTATGATGTTTTTTGACTGGTATTGTTAACTGTAGCCAGACATTGGGGTTGATTTACTAAAACTGGAGGGTGCAAAATCTGGTGCAGCTCTGCATTAGAAACCAATCGGCTTCCAGTTTTTTTTGTCAAAATCTAATTGAACAAATTGAAGTCTGAAGCTTATTGGCTATCATGCACAAATGCACCAGATTTTGCACTTTCTGTTTTTTAGTAAATAACCCCCACTGTCTTTTATTCTTCCCTCCTTTCACTGAGATACTGATGTTATGCTGCACCATTCTTCTCCGGCCAGCAGGAGGAACGCTAAAGCCAAGCAAGCCCATAGACTTCTATGTAGAGTGCTGAGAATCCTGGGAGTTGTAGTTTTTAGACAGCAGCCATATAATGGGACGAATAGCGTTGTTGCATTCCAAATCCCAACATGCAATGTGCAGTAAGAGGAGAGGAGATATGATTTTTTTTAGTTGCCCAGAAAAGTTGTCCCTCTTGGCACTGAGGGAGTTAGAGAGAGATAGCACATCTGTCTGGATATTCACCTTCCAGCAGGAGATCATACCAGTGGAGATCTGAGCCCATGACTAGGAGTGAAGACATCCGGGGGCAGCGCAGTACCACCTATATCACAGCACTTACACCGCTGCCACAGGCAGATTGGAGCATCCACTCACACTCTGCTTTCTACTGCTGATCAGCTGAGGCTTTCTGGAAGAGACTGAGAGCCTGACCCCCCCCCCCCCTCTACAGTCAGAGGTTCCCGCAACATCCCAAGACTGGTGAGAGAGCTATATGCCCATTGTTGATACTGCTAGCAGGAAATGAGCCACTGAAAGTAGCATAATAAGTGTGTCAAACTCATACTGCACTCTATACCACACTCATTCCAAACCTAGATTGCATCTATAGAATGTTGGAGAATAATCCGCGCTAGGACTGGGGATATGAGCTGCTGCCTTCTGTTTAATCTCTTATAAAGAGATGATGTGTTGTAATATTTTTAGGTACAGATAGTTGGAGCTGCTGTATTAATGGAATTTGTATATCTCTTGTCGGGTACTTGTAGCAGGTGGGTTTATTGGAACAACACTCCCCGCTTCACCAAGTGATCCCTTGTTTCTGATAATCCCTCAGGGGGATAAGGGTGCTTTATTGTGTCCTTGTGTGATCCTACTGGTGAGTCCCTGTGGAATTGGTGGTTGTAAGGCCTTTTGTTAATATTTAATAAAGTTTCTAATTCTTATTGAAAGTTTGGTGTTGACAACTCAGTTGGTGGTGTCCCTCCAAAGTCCAATATTTTAATGTAAAGTGCTGTGTAAATCAAACAAGCTGTATAACAGTGTAGATCAAACGTGACATCAAAAATTGTGTTGTAAATATATAGTGATTTGTAAACAATTTTGGTCCTCCTATGTACCCTTAGTTATCTGTGGTCCAGTGCATGTGATCAATGATCACTGAAATGAGCAAATTGCTCTATTGTGTAGTGTGATCACCCAAATAATAAATTAGTAAGTGAGGGATTGTGATACAGGTATAGATAAATATATACAATAAAGCCAAAAATAAAGTCCCTATTTCAGTGGTCAGCTTTAAGTGCAATTCTTAGTAGATACTGAGTTTCTGTGTTCTAAAAAGTGAAGTTTTCCTACATAATATCTTCCAGTACGATAAAATAAATTAATATCCGTATATAAATATAATCATCAGTGACGTTATAGGTGAGGTTCAATTAAACAGCTGCGTAGTCATCTGTGATGTAATTATCAGGTATTGGACTGCAGATGATATTCGAGATTCCAGTTATCCCCCCACTTGTATCCCCACTTACCAGATTGTTGTCCCCACAGAGGGGGTATGGAGCCTTGGGGATCAGTGGGTAGTAGCTGATGTGTACCAACCTCTATTCGTAGTAGGTAATTCGCGGCACTTGCTGAATTCAGTTGTTCCACGTGTTGGATCAATCGCCGTGCGTGGTGGTTCCTAAGATGTATCCAATATCTCCCAAAAATCAGGGTTGTGGTAATTATAAGGAGGCAAGAAGAGAAGAAATCCTCATGGTGTAGTATATTCCGGTATTTAACCACTTAAAGACCCCCGCACGCACATATACGGCCACAACATGGCTCGTACAGGCACAAGGGCGTAAATTTACGTCCCCGCCTGAGTGCGGTTCGGGGGTCCCATCGGGACCCCCTCCGCGGCGTGCGGGGGTCTCCCTACCTCTGGGAGCGATCCGGGATCTGCGGGCGGATGTCCGTGTTTTCCGCCCCCCCCCGCGATCGCTCCCAGCCAATGGGAGCGCGCTCCCAGCCTGTCACTTCCTCCTCCTGTGTTTACACAGGAAGGAGGAAATGATGTAATCTCTCATCGCAGCGCTGTTTCCCAGCGCTGCTGATGAGAGAAGACATGACAAGTAAGTGTGCACCAACACAACACTGACACACACTCACATAGGCATATTAACCCCTTGTGATCGCCCCCCCCCCACCCCCCTGTCACAGTGTTACTGAATGCAGTGATTTAATCACTGCATTTAGTGTCAGTGTGACAGGCACTGTAAAAAACAGTTAGTGTTAGGTTCAGGATAGCCCCCCCACCCCCCCTAATAAAGTTTTAACCCCCTGATCACCGCCCTAGTTAACCCTTTCACTCCCTATTGCCAGCGTCACTAAGCGATCATTTTTCTGATCGCTGTATTAGTGTCGCTGTTCCCGCTAGGTAGCTATTTTTTTTTATTGCGATTTTTTTTTTTACTAAAGACATGTGGCTAAATAAATTTTGGCCTAAATGTTTGACTAAAATTTAGTTTATTTGATTTTTTTTTAACAAAAAGTAAAAAATAGT
This sequence comes from Rana kukunoris, assembly GCA_029574335.1. Classification (NCBI taxonomy): domain Eukaryota; kingdom Metazoa; phylum Chordata; class Amphibia; order Anura; family Ranidae; genus Rana; species Rana kukunoris. The sequence goes on along the minus strand of CM056051.1, from coordinate 273,469,683 downwards.
GTTTTTTTTTCAAAAATGTCGCTCTATTTTTGTATATAGCGCAAAAAATAAAAATCGCAGAGGTGATCAAATACCACCAAAAGAAAGCTCTATTTGTGGGAAGAAAAGGACGCAAATTTTGTTTGGGAGCCACGTCGCACGACCGCGCAATTGTCTGTTAAAGCGACGCAGTGCCGAATCGCAAAAACACCTTGGGTCATTTACCAGCGTATTGGTCCGGGTCTTAAGTGGTTAATAAAAAGCCGTTTCCCAATTGGGTCAACAAAATATAAAATTAAAACTGTAACATAAAGGTTAAAAGATGAAAGCTACTTCACCGTAGCTTATTAAAAAGTCCCGTGTGCTGAGCTGTACCAGTCGGGTTATGGGAGCCTCTGTGTTTGTTATCCGTGTGGAGCGTGCCTGCTGTTTGCACTCCACTTCTGAGCGTGTCCCAACCCGGAAGTCCTTGCTGGTCTGAGCTGAGAGTAGCGGGGCGTGTGACGTAAGAGCGTAGGTCACCTGACCGGTTTCGTCTATGGACATTTTCAAAGGTGATGACCGCCCTTCTCGTCACTCATTTTTATAATACAAGCGTCATGCGTGGTCCGCCTTTCTGGGAGTATTTGGATCCCACTATCGAATCGGGATGACCCTGGGCGTATGATTACAATTCCCTATGCATATTTGTATGGTATCTATTTGGCATAATACGTGGGTTGAGAGGGTGCAATTAAGTCAGATATACAGACTGTTGATAAGGGATATTGTCCTCTATAGTCAAACTTTGAAACAATAAAAAGATAAAAAGATTCCCTTGCGAATTTGGAGCCGCGGATCTCAAATGTCGCTTGTACCATTTTAGGTATATCTTATGGTAATATTTATATACAGAACAAATTGACATATGGTGAGAGTTAAAACTTAATAGTACAATTAAAATATGTATATTGCATCTATACCAACCCTATAACACATTACAACAAATCTTTATTGTATCTGATAGACATGTGCAGACTGGAATATTTAGTTTTGTTTTCGTTTGGAAAATACATTTATTTAGTTACTCCCGAAAATCGTTTTGATTTATGTCGTTTTCGTCTGGAAAGTTTTCGTCCGAAAACGACGATTTTCGATGCTTTGTCTAATTTTCGTCGTTCAATTCCTACCTATATTCACTGAATACAGTGAATAGGTAGGAATTGAACGCCGAAAATCGACAAAGCATCGAAAATCGTCAAATTTTCGTCGTTCAATTTCTACCTATTCACTGTATTCAGAACGACGATTTTCGATGCTTTGTCGAATTGAACGACGAAAATTCGACAAAGCATCGAAAATCGTCAGATCTGAAAGAAAACGAAAATAAAGCATTTTTTATGTCTGATCTTTCGGTTTTCATTTCTTGCGCTTTCGTTTTCGTTCGTTAAAAACGATAACGAAAATACCAGATTTTCAGACGAAAATGCATTCTAACGAAAACGAATGCGCATGTCTAGTATCTGAACCACATCTACCTTGTGGCTGAGACTATACTGTAACTATACTGCATTCAGGTTAAAGTGGAGGTTCACCCTAAAACATGTATATACCATTTCATCCAGCATACTGTACATACCCTCGTATAGCTATCCCCCCCCCCCGGCTTCAGGCTAGTGGCTCCCGCGGGAGTGGGCGTTCCTATTCAGAGACTAAGTGATTGACGTGATGACAAAAGTTTCCCCCCGGTGCATAATTTGTGTCACCAGTTTCCAAAAGAAGCCAAACTACGAGTCAGCTCTATACGGTGCCATACGGCGCCTGCGCACCGACGTTCGGCTTTTTTCGGAAACTGGTAAAGTGCATTATGCGCCGGGGGGAAGCTTTTGTCATCACGTCAATCACTTAGTCTCTGAATAGGACCGTCCACTACCGCGGGAGCCACTACCCGGAAGCTATACAACGGTATATACAGCGGAAAAAAAAACAGCATACTGTACATGTCGGCAGTATGCTGGATGGAATGGTATATACATGTTTTTAGGGTGAACCTCCGCTTTAACTGGGACTGATGTTCAGTGCTAAGATGCTCTTAAAGGGCCCCAACAATAGCAGAGAAACATCTCAAAGGACTTCCTTTCCTGTAATAATTTGTTCCTCTGCCCCTTCAAATACCATCCTCCTTTTCTTTTGGACATTAACAAGATTACATTTTACTACTGCTCCCTGCTTCACTTAAGGTGGCCTTGCTGCTATCATCTTATGCCTAGTTCTTACTGTTAATCACTTTATATGCTAAATTGTGCTGTTATTACTGTTGTTTTTTTTTTTTTTTTTTTTTACTTTATATTTTATTGGTTTTTAATTTACACATACATAATAAAAAACCATATTACATTTCCCACCTCGTGGGAATATACATTGCCATATTTACCCTTACCCCTTTCCTACATCACCTCTATAGCAGACCTTTCTCCCATCTGGTATAGATTTGAATGGGGAACCCCCCATAAAAAGAAAACACCATGGTGTTCCCCCTGAAAATACATACTCAACCTGATTTTAAGGGGGTACCCTACTTAAAAAAAAAAAAATAAGTTTTCCCCAAAAAAAATACCAGACCCTTATCCGAAATTACACCCTTCCCCCACTTCTTTAAAGTGGTTGTAAACTCTCACCTATACCTAGAGAAAGGAATAGCCTCAGGTGATACACAGAGATGAAACAAATCCTTCTACATAAGTTTTACTTTTCTGCTGTCTTCCTCTTTCTTCACTCTTGCAGATCGTGTTACAAATCTCTCTTCCTCTTTCAAAAGCACATAGGGGTGGGTGGGGATACTAAATTAACACTGTGTGAGAGCTGATTGGAGGAAAGGAACACCCCGCCCTGTACATAGGCAGAGGAAGAAAGGAACATGCAGAGCTCCAGTCTGTATAGACAAGCTCCGAGATTATCTCACTATAAGTCCCCTTCCCAACACAAATGTTCAGCTACTGTTATCTCACGTGTCAGAGAGCTTGTCAGAAGTGACTTATGCTGATAACAGAGGAACGAAGTACCAGAGAGAAACGACACGTAGAGCTTTGGAGAGAGAGATAAGTAAACACTACAGATATACTTGCATAGTTCAACTTTCATGAATGGGGTTTACAACCACTTTAAATATATGCCCAGTCCACATGCCCCCAACATGGGGTGGTACCTTGGCAAAGCACCTTGTCCACATGTTGAAAAGGACACAGGCTTGTTCCCAGCATCCCTGGCCCACTGATTATTGGAACTGTGGGCAGGGGACAGAAGAGATTGTTCAGGAAAGAAATCAATCATTTATCAAAGGCTTTGAGTATCTAGAAGCTATATGGCTTTCATACATTTGATGTATGCAGGTATTATTCTATTCTGTTTTAGAGAATATTTTGAGGACCTCAAAATCAAACAGCAAACTGACAGAGGGGTCTAAGGTAATGTGAAAAATGAATCAAGGCTAAGGCCGCGTACACACGGCAGAGAACCTCGACGGGCAGAACACATCGTTCCGCCCGTCGAGGTTCTCTGCCGGCCGTCGAAATCGGCGACCCGCCCGTCGGGAATGGCAACCAGCCATTCATCCAGGCGGGCCGTCGAGCAAATAGAGAGCGTGCTCTCTATTTCTGCTCGACGGGATTCCCGACGGGATGCTCGCCGAGAGTGTACACACGGCCGAGGTCCTCGCTGGAATGCAGCTTCCAGCGAGGTTCTCGCTGGTTTCCAGCGAGAACCTCGGTCGTGTGTACGCCGCCTAAGAGCCACTAATGTAGACATTAACTTTTAATAATGCATTGAAGATTAAAATGGGTAAAAGATGCCCATGAATACTGTTACACGGTATAAAAATCATGGTCAGACATGTACTATCCAGACCTCATTTCGAAACAGAACTTGTCTAATTTGAGCAACAAAAATTAGTCATGTATAGACTGTTAAGAAAGAAAAAAATGTACCTAAACTAAAATGAGGAACAAGAATTCATGCTTTGGGAAAAGTCGTTGAGATTACATTTAAGGCTTAAAACAACAATATAACAAAAAATGAATTGGTAGCGTAAAAGTTTTACAATTAGGCATCAGGGAAAAACACATGTACAAAGACATATGTTGGAGAATGCTGGCGATAGGCTAAAGGACCAATCTGGAGGGGCATATGAAAATACACAAATTATGAGTATTTTAAAATAATTTTTACAACAATATAATCCTTTTGCCTAATCCATAAGTGGCAAGGCAAATACAAAACAATTACCTGGCCCTTCACATAGAAGATTTAAAGGCAATGATTGGAACCATAAAGAGACAAATAACAGCAAACTCCTTTGCTCTCATGTTTATTCCAGGAAGACCACTGTAGAAAAATAAGGCATTTTTAGAGATCTAACACTAAAGAAAGAAGGAACCAACCAGAAAAATCCTTACAATAAAGTAACTGCGTACCTGATAAATAAACCATCAGCACAGTCAGAATAAGAAAAAAGCCAAGACCATATATACGTCAATCAGCCGGTGCATAGTCTATAAAGATATAAATGCTCAATGGAATATAAATAAGGAAAAACCTCTATTTGAAAAAAACAATCGGGAGAAAAGAGAAGAGATAGAGAATCTAGCTGCTTACATCAAAAATGGTGCCTCTCCTTCAGACGCTGGCCCTGCCGACCAAACACAAGCCGCACCCCTTATAAACCCCCCTCCTCCTTCCAATTGGATGTGCATTGGCGCCAAATCAATGGGAGGAGTGGGCGCGTCAGGTCCGCCTTCAGCTTCCATATGCGAATGACCCGAAAGTGACGATTCAAGCTTAGATAACCCAAAGAAAACCGGAAGTGCGTCACTCAATGCCCTGGAAATTATACCAGACCATCCAGGAAGCTTGAAAGCAAACGCAGCTGAGGCTAAAAATGGGCAGGGCAGACCTGGCAAACATAAGGAATGCTTAAGTGTAAGCCTCTACATTTTACATTCCTAGGAGAACCGAAACCTATATGTACCATGATGGAAACCTAGTTAAAAGCCAAAATTGGCTACCATTGGGGCTAATTTTTTATTTTTATTTTTCGCCTAAAAACCTTAGTTAGACTTACCGGTAACGGTATTTCTACGAGTCTTTCAGGACAACACTTGGAGAGAGCGCAGCTCCACCCACTTTCCCAGGAAACACTGCAGTCACTTTAAATTCCGCCCACTTCCACCATGACCTCAGTTGTTAACGAGTACCTCCGGACATGCTGGAATTAGATAAGCAAAACATAGCAACTATACACGTTAGTATTTATACATCGTCCTTTACAAAACAAAGGGAGGGTTATCGGTGCTGTCCTGAAAGACTCGTAGAAATACCGTTACCGGTAAGTCTAACTAAGGTTTTCTCACCTCGTCTTTCAGGACAGCACTTGGAGATGATAACCGAGTACTTACTCTAGGGTGGGACCACTGCTTGCAGGACCTTCCTGCCAAACGATTGCTCCGCTGCTGAGAGCAAATCCATTCTGTAGTGGCGAGTGAATGTGGAAAAACTCGTCCACGTGGCTGCCTTGCAGATATGTTCTGGTGAAGCCCCAGCTCGTTCCGCCCAGGATGTTGCCACTGCCCTTGTTGAATGAGCCACCACTCCAGTGGGAGGTTCCATATCCATAGCCTTGTAAGCTTCATGAATAGCCATACGAAGCCACCTGGCCAAGGTGCTCTTAGAGGCTCTATAGCCCTTCCGAGACCCCGAGAACAGCACAAAAAGAGAATTGTCCTTTCTAAATTCGCTAGAGATCTCCAGATAATGTACTAAACATCTTCTAACATCTAGGGTATGAAAATCCTTTTCTTTCGGACCCGATGGAACTGGACAGAATGTAGGTAGAACTATCTCCTGTGTTCTATGAAATGCTGATGCTACTTTTGGTAAAAAGCCCGGATCTGTCCTTAATACAACCCTATCTGGAAAGATACTCAAAAACGGTTCAGTAATAGATAGTGCTTGGAGTTCACTGACTCTCCTAGCAGAAGTGATTGCTACTAGCAACACCAGCTTCAACGTCCAAAACTTAAGTGAGGCTTCTACTGGAGGTTCGAAGGGTCTTTTTGTCAGACCTCTCAGAACAACCGATAAATCCCATTTGGGAAAAAACTTAAAAGGTACCGGCCTAGCCCTGGCTAAAGCCCTAAAAAAACTAATTATATAAGGATCCAGAGATAACCTCTTCTCTAGAAAAACAGAAAGTGCAGCAACCTGAGATTTTAGGGTGCTGGCTGCCAGACCCTTGTCCATCCCATCCTGCAAAAATTCCAGGACTGAAAAATTATTTAAAGGAAGACTACCCTTGGACTCACACCAAGAATTAAAAACTTTCCAGGTTTTAAAGTAAATGGCCCTGGTAACTTGTTTTCTACTACTAAGTAAAGTGTTAACTAAACGCTTGGATAACCCTTTACCTCTTAGGATTTGTTCCTCAGTAGCCAACCCGCAAGCTTCAGGTGATGTGCGTCTGGATGAATAAGGGGACCCTGGAACAGTAAGTCCCTCCTGACTGGTAGTAGCCAGTGAGCCTCTATCGCTAGGTCCAACAGGCCCGAAAACCAGGGCCTCTTGGGCCAAAATGGGGCTACTAAGATTAGCGTTGTTCTTTCCTCCCGCAGTTTCTTGAGAACCAATGGTATCATCTGAACCGGGGGAAAGGCGTAACACAAACGGAAGGACCAACGCTGAGCTAGTGCATCTAGTCCTTCCGCTTGGTCCAACCTGTTGAGGGAGAAAAACCGCGGGACCTTTGCATTGGCTTGAGACGCAAATAAGTCTATCTGGGGAGTTCCCCACCTGTCTACCATCTCCTGAAAGACTTCTTGGTTTAAACTCCATTCGGACTCCAGAACCCTCTTCCTGCTTAAAAAGTCCGCAAGATGGTTCAGGTTGCCCTTCAGGTGCACCGCAGTCAGGGACGCCACATTTTCCTCTGCCCAGTACAGGATTTGTAAAGCCAGGCCTAAAAGACACTTGCTTCTCATGCCCCCCTGCTTTGAAATATATGCCACTGCTGTGGCATTGTCCGATAGGATTTGGACGTGTTGTCCTCGGACAAACTGGCTGAAGGCCCCTAGCCCCAGAAAAATGGCTCTTAGCTCCCTCCAGTTGGAGGACCTCCCCTATCAAGGACATCATTGCCAGAGCTTTTTCCCTGTCCCGGGACAACTCGGTTATGTAGAAACGAGACGGTGGATTCTCCGAAAATTCCAGTGCGTATCCCTCCGAGATAACTTTCAGAACAAACGCACTGGAAGTTGCCTCTTTCCACTGAGGAAGAAACAACTGAAGACGTCCTCCCACCGCCGGGAGGATGTCATTGTGATTTTGCGGGTTGGCTGGGGGAAAGAAATAGTACCCCAGGCTTCCCTCGTCCCCTTTGGGGCTGCCAGGACTTTCCCCCTCTTTGCGTCTGTTTCGAACTTTGGGGCTGTCCAAAAGAACGAAAATTCTTTTTGTTTTGTGGAACTACTTTCTTCACTGGCAAAGCTTTTTTCCTGTCCGCTGTCCTCTCTAGAACTGCCTCTAGACCCGAACCAAAAACCAGGTCACCCTCAAAAGGCAGGCCACACAGCTTAATCTTTGAAGCTGCATCCCCTGACCAAGTTTTAACCCATAAGGCTCTCCTGACCGAATTAATTAAGGCCGAGGAACGAGCCGACATCCTTACCGACTCTGCTGATGCATCTGCAATGTAACTCACAGCATTCCCCAGAACCGGAAGAGAGTCAAGTAGTTCTCTGCGAGAAGTCCCTGCCTCAATATGGGCTTTTAGCTTGTCCAGCCAATGCTCCAGGTTCCTGGCTACTACCGTAGACGCCATAGCAGGTTTGAGGTTGGCTAGTGTTGAATCCCAAGCTTTTTTCAAAAGCGTCTCAGCCCTTTTGTCCATGGTATCCTTTAAGGTACCCATGTCCTCAAAGGCCAAGTCTGTGTTCCGTGAGACTTTAGAAAAGGCTGCATCAAGCTTGGGTTTTTTATTCCAGACTTGTGCTTCGTCTTCCTCAAAAGGAAATCTCCTTTTTAAAGATTTAGAAAAGAAGGGGGCCCTCTCAGGGTCCCTCCATTCCCTTTTGATAGCATCAGACAACACTTTGTGTACTGGAAAGGTTCTGTGCTTAATCTCATCTAAGCCCTGGTACATCTTGTCGTGTAACGACAACTGGGTCTTATCCTCTTTAATATTAAACTGTCATTAGAGGAGGTAGATGATCTCCTGAAACAGATACATGCTACGTATCTGTTTCAGGAGATCATCTACCTCCTCTAATGACAGTTTGTAGCGAGATGAGGATGCATCTTTCTCCTCACCCTCCTCTGCCTCAGACCCTGAAACCACACTCCTAGGCTCCTCGTCCTCAGACTCACTAACTACCCCCCCTTGGGTACTAGTGGAAGCTCTAGGGGCTGATTGAAAGATCGGACGTTTGTCTAGGTAGGAACGGAAAGATTGAAACGTTTCCTGTAGTTCCTTCCTGAAGGAGGAAATTATCTCCTTGGGCTGCTCTGAGGGTGTACTAGCAGAGGCTTCCTCTGTAATTACTGCAGCAATGCAGGCTTTGCATAAGGGTTTAACTCATGAACCCCTGAGGGACGTTTTGCAAATAGCACACTTCTTCTTAGGTGGGGGCAATGCAACATTAAGTTTTTCTTTGCACTTCTGAAAAACACAAAAAACAAACAACCCAATGCTTAACTTTTTTGTGTATCAGACAACAACCCCATTGACACCAACAGCAGCGAACAAAACAGACAAAATCCCATCACCGCTGTGTAAAACATAAAAGCATTACTCCCAAAGACATAACTAGGGAAAGAAATGCTGCAGGCTCCCCTCCCCCTAGAGGGGCAACAGGAGGGACACATACAGATCCCAGGCAACATGGAAACCGCCGTCTCCTACCTGGGCCGGGCTGGTGCTTGTGGCTCCTGCTCCTGCCACCACTGCTGCTTCCTCTTCTGGCTCCATTCTCCTCCAGAGTGCAGCAGCCGTCCGATCCTTTTAAAATTCCCGGCAAACTCGTCGTCACGAGACCCGGAAATGCACCGCCAAGGCCGCCTCCCCTCCTGCGCTCCAGCAGCTGGAACCGGAAGCTGCCGCGCGCCGCCGAAAGCTCTTCCCCCCCGGAAATGACGTCGCCCGCCACCGGGAACGGAACTTCGTGAACCCGGAAGAGGCACCTGACCTCTTCCATCAGCCCACGCTGTCCGTCTATGGGAGAAGAAAACCTCCAGCGGCCTCTGCCCTCGCCGGACTCGAGGAGGGGAAAGCACCGAAGCACCCCCCACCCGCCAGGGGGGGTGCTGGGTCTGCCTGTAAGTACCAATAACCGCCGCCGGTATGCCCCAGCCACCTCCACCTGGAGAGAGTACAGCACACCCCTGGTTCCCTGCAGCGCTTCCACCATGGCCGGAGGAAACACAACAACTGAGGTCATGGTGGAAGTGGGCAGAATTTAAAGTGACTGCAGTGTTTCCTGGGAAAGTGGGTGGAGCTGCGCTCTCTCCAAGTGCTGTCCTGAAAGACGAGGTGAGAAAAAATATCTTATGCAGGAGCAGCACCTGACTGAGTCAGGTGACCATATGTGCGCCGAGGGCGTTCATCCCGATACCCTATTCCTTTGGGCTTCTGGGCTGGCGCCACCCGCTGGAGGTAACCTACCGCTTTACCCCAATGGTAGCCAATTTTGGCTTTTAACCAGGTTTCCATCATGGTTTTAACCATCCATCAATATTTACAGGTAAAAGTTTATTTATTTTCTATATTTATTTATTTTTTATTTTATATTCATTTTTACTTCTCTATTATATATACACCCACAGCCACTCTGATTATGACATTGACCATGATCTGGTCATCATTTATACATCATTGTGTTTTTCAAACATGTTTATCTCTGTTTTCTTCTGTGTATACATTTTGTGATTTTTCTATTGCGTTTCAGTAGTGCTTGACAAACTCCAAATTGAATGGCGAAACATGTCGAGAATTGTCTGTATGCATTTATGAAACTTTATTTATTATATGATGGATTTTTCTATTTTTGTATAATAAAATGTATTTTTGATATAAATCCTTGTATTTTTTGCACCTTAAAAATCATGTTCAATTCTTCTGTATTGTGGTTGTTTCAGTGTTGGTCAAGAAGAGCTCCCATACTGTATCTGTCAGTGACTATTCTGTTCTTATGCAAGCTATTACAGGTACTGTGCTGCGCTGCTGTCAGAGACTCCAAGACAGAGAATAAAAGACAGATAGATACCAGGAACCATCTGGAGTGGGCTGCTGCTGCTGTATTTTCACCCAACTCAGATGACAGATGAGTGCCAGATACATTTCAGGTAGGCTATACAACAGTTGGAGGATATCCAGAGATCTTGCCTTTAGGTCTCTGAGGCCGCATAAACACGATCAAATCTATCTGCTGGAAACGGTCCGACGGACCGTTTCAGTAGACAAATTCGATCGTGTGTACAGGCGGACAGACGGGTTTTTCCAGCAGACAGATTTTAAAGCATGCTTTAAAATCTGTCTGCTGGGAACCCGTCCGTCCGACATATCTGCTGGTTAGTACGCTAACCAACAGACATATCTGCCCGCGCATGCGTCGAATGGATTCGACGCATGCGCGGAAGTGTTTTACTTCCTGGTGATGATGAAGTGGTGGTGTCAACGTCACCACGCTGTCTGCCGGCGGGGATTTTGGTTTGATCGTGTGTACACGATCAAACCAATATACCCCAGCAGACAAATCCGATCAAAACGGTCTGTCAGACCGATTTGATCGGATTTATTTGGTCGTGTGTACGCGGCCTGACATCGACTAGGCTTATCTCTACTAACAACTAATATATATATATCTATCTATCTATCTATCTATCTATCTATCTATCTATCTATCTCTCTCTATATATATATATATATATATATATATATATATATATATATATATATATATATATATATATATATATATATATAGATATATATATATATATAGATATATATATTTTAGTTGTGCTCATAAGTTTACAGAATTTATGATTTCTTGGCCATTTTTCAGAGACTATGAATAATAACAAAAAACTTTTCTTTCTCTCAGAACCGGTTCACACAGGGGCAGCACGACTTGCAGAGTGACTCGGCAAGGCAATCTGCACACGACTTCAGAGGCGACTTGCAAAATGACTTCTGTATTGAAGTCAATGCAAGTCTCCCTTAAGTCGTCCCGAAGTCATAGGCCGCGTACACACGACCAAATATATTTGTACTCAGAGTCTCAGGTAATCGTGCGAGAGAAAGGTCTAGGATGACAACAAGGAAAGTGACCTGAAGTGTGCCTGGGGTCACGTGGTCGATATGCCTAAAAGGGGGCATACCCAAGTAGAAGTAATAGAGAAAAAATGCAAGAAAAAAGGGGAAGGGTGGGTGGGACACAAGGAACAGCCGACAGGAAGGAGGATGTTGGGCGGGTTTAAGAACCTCCCGACTCCTCCTACAAATTCAGGCGGACCTACGGTCCGCCTTCCAACTTGTACTCAGAGTCTCAGGTAATCGTGCGAGAGAAAGGTCTAGGATGACAACAAGGAAAGTGACCTGAAGTGTGCCTGGGGTCACGTGGTCGATATGCCTAAAAGGGGGCAAAAATAAGACGGTAGGATGAGTTTGTAAGAGACTGAAATGAAAGTAGCTATATGTAACCTGATCAGCCAATACCAGGAAGCCTGCGCCAACCCTAAATGTGGATCCAGGCCATGTACAGAAATGGATGCAAACCTAACTCCTCAACAATGTGTATGCGGACCCCCCCTGGGATAAAGCAGTCGAAACTGCGTCTATACTGAAACACAGCCGGGGAACAAGCGTGAAGTGCAGCCCTAGGCTAGGCAGCCGGGAATGGCAATGTGACATGTACTGCACTAGCATAGAAACGCGCACTAGGGAAAGGAAAGTGGCCTATCCCTGAGCACCTCCGCAGTAGCCACCAAAAGATGGTCTAAGACTGACCGAGCACTAGTTGTAGGAACGATAGGGCCGAGAGTGTCAAAAAACAATGAACGCCAGGAGATATTAACTGGGCAAAAGAACCCAAGCCACCGAGATGGTAAACCCTGGAAGGTATCCCAGGAGTCACACACTTTCTAGGCTAAAATAGACCTGACTAGCTGACCCAGCTTCATCTGTAGCAGGAACCGGGACAGTGTGGCACAGGTTAAATGAGTCAAAGACCTGCCGGAAAAAAGGCGGCGAGCTACCATTTACCGAAACCCCTAACCGGAGAAGGACGGATGGCGGGAAAGTCTCCGATATCTGCAAATAAGAACAACACCGTTATACACAAGAAATAACCAATGAGCCCCAACCTACCTTGGAAAAGGGAAAAACACCTCTACGTCTCTTACTACTGTTCAAACAGCTGCCCGAGACTAAAGATACAGCAACGCCGTGCAGGATAGTATACGTAGCACCAGACTGAAACGTGTCAGTCTCAAGGATCCAGCAAGGCCGAGCTAACCGAGGCTAAACAGGCCAATTAAGACATAACACACAAGCCTATGAACCTGAGGACGTGTCAGGCAAGTGATAACTGAGTAGCTTGATACCTGATGTATGGAAAGAAAAAGTGAAAGGAACACTGCTGTGGTTGTATGTTTTTTTTTATTTTTTTCCCTTTTGTTTCTTTTTTATTTCTTTTTTATTTTTTACCAGTATGAAGATGTGACAAACCCATGAAATAGCAAAGGCCGAGCAAACCTGACGCGTAGCAGGCAAATTAAAAACGTACACTCAGGCCTGATGAACCTGAAGACGTGTCAGGCCATTGTATGAGAAATGAAATGACAAGATGCATGAAATGTATGAGAAACGGATGAGGAAACTTGCCACCGTACAAGCCAATTATAAAACGCTCATCTCAATCCGTAAGCACCCATAAACGTGATGGGTGACCCCCCCCCCCCCCAGCGGTGAAACACCATGAACATACCAAACGACCAACTAGGAAAACAAAATTGTGGGAAGAACGAACATTAATGAGAAAACATAAAACCATGAGAAAACATAAAGACACATGAGAACATGGACAGTATGAGAAAATGTGATCACCCGGGAGCGTAACACATGAGGACATGATACATGAGAAACGTAATTGCATGAGAAAACATAACACATGGAAACATGACTAGCCTGAGAAACGTATTGCATAAGAAACGTAATGACGTGAAACATGATCGCATGAGGACACGACTGGCATGTGAAGCGTGAACACATGAGAACATGACTAGCCTGAAAAATGCAATTGCATGAGAAACATGCGCAGCAGAACTGCATGGGAACATGAATACAAAACATGAATACCATGCGAAACAAATCGCATGAGAACATGAGTACCATGAGAACTAAAACGCATGAGATGCGACCGCATGAGACCATGAAACCAACATGAAACCCTGAGAAACGTAATCGCATGAGAACATGAATACAATGCGAAACAAATCGCAAAAGAACATGAATACAATGCGAAACAAATCGCATGAGAACATGAATACCATGAGAAACGTAATCGCATGAGAAACGCATGCGAACAAGAATACCATGCGAACCATGATCGCATGAGAACATGAAACAAAACATGAATACCATGAGAAACGTAATCGCATGAGAAACGTGATCGCATGAGAAACGTAATCGCCTGAGAAACGCATGCGAACAAGAATACCATGTGAAACATGATCGCATGAGAACATGAAACAAAACATGAATACCATGCGAAACCAAACCGCATGAAAACATGAATGCCATGAGAAACGTAATCGCATGAGAACCGAGAATACAAAATGAATACAATGAGAAACAAATCGCATGAGAAACGTAATCGCATGAGAAACGTAATCGCATGAGAAACATAATCGCATGAGAAACGCATGCGAACAAGAATACCATGCGAAACATGATCTCATGAGAACATGAAACAAAACATGAATACCATGCGAACATGAATACCATGAGAAACGTAATCGCATGAGAAACGTAATCGCATGAGAAACGTAATCGCATGAGAAACGCATGCGAACAAGAATACCATGAGAAACGTAATCGCATGAGAAACGTAATCGCATGAGACACGTAATCGCATGGGAAACGTAATCGCATGGGAAACGTAATCGCATGGGAAACGTAATCGCATGAGAAACGTGAATACAAAATGAATACAATGTGAAACGTAATCGCATGAGTAACGAAATCGCATGAGAAACCTAATCGCATGAGAAACTTAATCGCATGAGAAACGTAATCGCATGAGAAACGTAATCGCATGAGAACGTGAATACAAAATGAATACAATGTGAAACAAATCGCATGAGAATACCATGAGAAACATAATCGCATGAGAAACGTAATCGCATGACAAACGTATGCGAACAAGACTACCATGCGAACATGAAACAAAACATGAATACCATGCAAACCAAGCCGCATGAGAACATGAATAGCATGGGAAACGTAATCACATGGGAAACTTAATCGCATGGGAAACGTAATCGCATGGGAAACGTAATCGCATGGGAAACTTAATCGCATGGGAAACGTAATCGCATGGGAAACGTAAACGTAATCGCATGGGAAACAAACATGAATACCATGCGAACATGAATACCAAGAGAAACGTAATCGTATGAGAAACGCATGCGAACAAGAATACCATGTGAAACATGATCGCATGAGAACATGAACAAAACATGAATACCATGCGAGACCAACCGCATGAAAACATGAATGCCATGAGAAACGTAATCGCATGAGAAACGTAATCGCATGAGAAACGTAATCGCATGCGAAACGTAATCGCATGCGAAACGTAATCGCATGAGAAACGTGAATACAAAATAATACAATGTGAAACAAATCGCATGAGAACATGAATACCATGAGAAACGCAACCGCATGAGAAATGTGAATACCAGGAGAAACGCGATTGCACAAGAAACGAACGCATGGAAGGCGAATGCTTGGAACGTGATCGCCTGAGAACATGAATGTCATGCGCAACAGAACTGCATGTGAACATGAATACAATGTGAAACAAATCGCATGGGAAACGTGACCGCATGAGAAACGTGACCGCATGAGAAACGTGAATACAAAATATGAATACCATGCGAAACAAAAATCGCATGAGAACATGAATACCATGAGAAATTGAATCGCATGAGAAACATGATCGCATGAGAAACGTGATCACACAAGAACATGAATACTATGTGAAACAAAAACCGCATGTGAACATGAAACCAAACATGACTACCATGGGAATCGTAATCGTATGAGAACATGAATACCATGTGACACAAATCGCATGAGAAACGTGATCAACATGTGAAACAAAAAAATCGCACGAGAACAGAAATATAATCACATGCGAACAAGAAAATCATGAGAAACGTAACACATGAGAACATACCTCGCATGAGAAACGTAATCGCATGGAAACAACCTAACCCGAGAAACATGATCGCATGAGAAAACGTAACACATGAGAACATACCTCGCATGAGAAACGTAATCGCAAAAGAACAACCTAACCAACGTACTTGCATGAGCAACCGTCACACATGAGAACCTGCCTTGCATGAGAAACTTAATCGCATGAAACAACCTAACCTGAGAAACGCCATTGCATGAGAAACCGTAACACATGAGAACATGACCCCATACCTAGCCTGAAAAACGCAACGCATGGGAAACATAAACACGTGAAAAAAGAATTGAAAAGCCTACCGTATGTGACTGACCATACACCAACCAACCATTGATCATGACGCTTCAACCAGAATCCTGAACCGGGGAGATTGAAGGTAGAAGCCGCTTTAATGATTCCCCCCCTAACACAAACTACGGTTATCAGTGTGGGTAGGACCTGGGCTGGGGGTTGAATTCCTGTGTATAGTTTGTAAAATATACTTGAATAGGGCGTCCTCACATCTCAACCTGGGGGATTCCCCCCCCCCCCCCCCCCCATTCATGAACACTATGTCAGGAGTGTTGGGACAGAAAAAGAAATACCAGGAGCAAAACGCTATGACCGAAACACAGACTGAAAACCACTGAAAAGGAAGCTTATCAAAAATGCATGTGACCAAGGAAATACCGCCAGCGTGACCCGAGGGGGATGTGAGTGGACAGCCCCCCCTTCCCATACAGCTAGCGTGACCGCGGAGAAAGGTGGACTGCCCCCCATGCTGCCAGTGTGGCCCTGACAGAAGTGCCCCCTCACGACACCAACATGGCCCATGGTGCTCAGCGTGCCTGCATGGACCAGGAGAAGGAGGGGGCGTGCGGGAGTCCCCCCCCCCAAGCCTGACGTGACCATCAGAGGAGGGAGGTGAGAACCCCAACCCCCATGGAGCTGGTGTGCAAGTGGGGGTGGTGAGCGGCTCCCCCCATCCCCCCGATGATTGCCGTGATGAGCGGGCGGCCCCCTCCATGATGCCCGGCGGGGGAACCGCCACGAGATCCCAGCAGAGAGAACGAGGAGAAGCGGCGCCAGCAGCCGTCCGCCCCCTCGGTCGGAACGAAAAGCGGAAGTGACGCCGGAAGGTCGCACCGGAAGTGACGCATGTCAACACAAGGAACAGCCGACAGGAAGGAGGATGTTGGGCGGGTTTAAGAACCTCCCGACTCCTCCTACAAATTCAGGCGGACCTACGGTCCGCCTTCCAACCTGTTCAAATCGGTCTGACAGACCGATTTGAACAGATATGTCTGCTGGCTGTTTTGGTTTGATCGCTGTACACACAATCAAACCAAAATCCCCGCCGGCAGACAGCGCGGTGACGTGGCGGTGGCGTTGATGCCGCCACGTCACCGCACCAGGAAGTAAAACACTTCCGCGCATGCCTCGAATCCATTTGACGCATGTGCGGGCAGATATGTCTGCTGGTTAGCGTACTAACCAGCAGACATATCGGTCCGACGGGTTCCCAGCAGACAGATTTTAAAGCATGCCATACACACGATCGAATCTGTCTGCTGAGACGGTCTGTCAGACCGTTTTCAGCAGATAGATTTGATCGTGTGTACGCGGCCATACAGGTACCTTTTTCTAAGTCGGTGTGACTTGAGTCGCTCCTATTAGAACGGTTCCATAGTACAGAGCGGAACATGACTTGTCAGGCGGCTAAGTCGCCTGACGAGTCGCCCCTGTGTAAACCGGCTCTAATGGTAAGTGTTTGGCTGAAGCCATCAGCTGTGTTTACTTTTTTTTTTTAAATCATAATCACAACAGAAACTACCCAAATGACCCTGATCAAAAGTTTACATACCCCAGTTCTTAATACCGTGTAATGCCCCCTTTAACATTAATGACAGCTTGAAGTCTTTTGTGGTATTTGTGGATGAGGCTCTTTATCTTCTCAGATGTAAAGCTGCCCATTTCTCTTGGAAAAAAGCCTTCAGTTCCTGTAAATTCTTGGGCTGTCTTCCATGAACTGCACGTTTGAGATCTCCCCAGAGTGGCTTAATGATATTGAGGTCAGGAGACTGAGATGGCCACTCCAGAACCTTCACTTTATTCTGCTGTAGCCAATGACAGGTCGACTTGGCCTTGTGTTTTGGATCATTGTCATGTTGGAATGTCCAAGTACGTCCCATGAGTAGCTTCCTGGGTGATGAATGCAAATGTTCCTCCAGTATTGTTTGATAACATACTGCATTCATCTTGCCATCAATTTTGACCAAATTTCCTGTGTCTTTGTAGCTCACACATCTCCAAAACATCAGCAATCCAGCTCCGTGTTTCACAGTAGGAATGGTGTACCTTTTCATCATAGGCCTTGTTGTCTCCTCTCCAAATGTACCGTTTATGGTTGGGGCCAAAAAGCTCAATTTTGGTCTTATCATTCCAAATGTCTTTGTGCCAGAAGGTTTGAGGCTTGGCTCTGTGCTGTTTGGCGTATTGTAAGCGGAATACTTTGTGGCATTTGTGTAGTAATGGCTTTCTTCTGGCGACTCACCATGCAGCCCATCTTTCTTCATGTGCCTCCTTATTGTGAATCTTGAAACAACCACACCACATGTTTTCAGAGATTCCTGTATTTCACCTGAAGTAATCTTTGGGTTTTTCTTTGCATCCTGAACAATTTTCCTGGCAATTGTGGCTGAAATTTTAGTTGGTCTACCTGACCGCGTGTTTCAACAGAACCCCTCATTTTCTACTTCTTGATTAGAGTTTGAACACTGCTGATTGGCATTCTCAATTCCTTGGATATCTTTTTATATCTCTTGCCTGTTTTATACAGTTCATCTACCTTAAACTGTATAAATGGCTTCAGCCAAGCACTAACCATGAGTGAAAGAAAAGTTATCATTCATATTCTCTGAAAAATGGCATTATAAATTCTGACAGGTATGCAAATTTATGAGCACAGCTGTGTATATATATATATATATATATATATATATATATACAGTATATATATATATATACAGTATATATATATATATATATATATATATATATATATATATATATATATATATATATATATATATATATATATATATATATATACACACACACACACACACAGTATATATCTCCAAGTATATGTATACAATTAATTCTACCAGGACTGCTATTAGACCCTTTTCTGGTAATACCTATTTGTATATTGGATGTATGTGACTTTTCTTTTTTTTACTGGTGTGCATCTATATGCTTATGGTTAATGTTAAAAATATATGCTGGTGGTGAGAGTTGGCCAGCACTATTAAGCATCTGACTAATGTTGATCTAGTGGACAATTCTGCATGCTTGCAGCACCTCACACGGCGACCCATCAAAAAATACAAGGCCTATCTTACCATTCAGCTCTTTATTGCAGCTAGGGCATGCATTTCACTGTGCTGGAGATCTGTGCATCTGCCCACAAGGTCTCTTTGGTTCTCTAAAAACAATGAACTGAGGGACATGGAGGACCTTATGGCCACTTTGCATAACCAGGAGGGGTCCTTTCATGACACATGGAGACTGTGGCAAAAGTTGCAGGCGGTCTTGCAACATGGCTGATTTCTCTAGGACTGTTGCTAGGCTCTGGGTGAGAGACTCTATCTTTCTGTTTCTTCTGGCTCTCCGAACTCTAACATTTTCTCTGCTGCTCCCCTTTTTCCTTTCTTCTTGTATGTGTTTTTTAGTCCCTATTTCCCTCCATTTATCCCACCCTTTATCTTTACTACTGTTCTCCCCCCCTACTGACCTAGATCTTTTTATTATTTTTTTAACCCACAAGATTGCGTTATTACGTTAGGGTTGCGTTGGTGACAATTACTATCACGAACTCCCAGTCCAAAATATTTGACATGCCATAAAGCTTGATACATTTAGTATGCTTTGAATCTGTTGAGTTGCCTTTGAAGTTAAAGAGGACATTCATATTTTTTTTTAGCATACCGTACATATGTCATTGTTACCTGCCTTACTTATATCTTAATTTATATAATTCAATTATTTTGTTTAGATTATTGGTTTATTTCCCTGTAAGAGAGTCCCATCTGTTCACACAGGGGCCTTGCCTGGATTCACTGCCAACTTTATTATGAATCCCACTTTTTTACTTAGCAAAGAATCTGGTTCTCTTATTTAGGGTCCCTTAACTATGTTAAATTGGAGGTTCACCTAAAAATAAACTTTTAACATTGCATTTATGACATTAATGACAATTAGAATCGGACGTTTTTTTAAAGAAAATACGTCCGTAAATACCGATTCCTATATGCATTCTCATCACCGCTTCTGGGTATGTTCGTCAAGGCTGGGCGTGCCTAATTGATTGACAGGCATCCGACCGACGCATACAGTGTGCCACAAGATGCCGAACGTCGGTGCAGCTCTATACGGCGCCTGCGCACCGACGTTCGGCTTCTTTCGGCATCTTGTGACGCGCTGTATGCGTCGGTCGGATGCCTGTCAATCAATTAGGCACGCCCAACTCCGACCATCATACCCGGAAGCGGCGATGAGAATGCATATAGGAAACGGTATGTATGGACGTATTTTTTTTTTTTAAACGGACAATTCTAATTGTCATTAATGTCATAAATGCAATGTTAAAAGTTTATTTTTAGGTGAACCTCCCCTTTAACCACTTAAGGACCGCCTACTGCACATTTACGTCGGCAGAATGGCACGGCTGGGCACATCAACGTATATATACGTTGGTTTTAGTACCCAGCCGTGGGCCGCGGGCGCGCCCCCGCGACCCGGTCCGAAGCTCCAGGACCGGGACCGCGGGATTCGCGGACCCGATCGCCGCTGCAGTGCGGCGATCCGTCCCTGGAGCGGAAGAACGGGGAGAGCCGTGTGTACACACGGCTTCCCCGTGCTTCTCTGTGGCCGGAGCATCGATCGCGTCATCCCTGTAATAGGGGGACGCGATCGATGACGTCACACCTACAGCCACACCCCCCTACAGTTGTAAACACACACATTAGGGCACACATTCCCTACAGCGCCACCTGTGGTTAACTCCCAAACTGCAACTGTCATTTCCACAGTAAACAATGCAATTTAAATGCATTTTTTGCTGTGAAAATGACAATTGTCCCAAAAATGTGTCAAAATTGTCCGAAGTGTCCGCCATATTGTCGCAGTCACGAAAAAAATCGCTGATCGCCGCTATTAGTAGTAAAAAAAAAATAATTAATAAAAATGCAATAAAACTATCCCTTATTTTGTAAACGCTATAAATTTTGCGAAAACCAACCGATAAACGCTTATTGCGATTTTTTTTACCAAAAATATGTAGAAGAATACGTATCGGCCTAAACTGAGGAAAAAAAATTTTTTTTATATATTTTTGGGGGATATTTATTATAGCAAAAAGTAAAAAATATTGCATTTTTTTTAAATTGTCGCTCTATTTTTGTTTATAGCGCAAAAAATAAAAACCGCAGAGGTGATCAAATACCACCAAAAGAAAGCTCTATTTGTGGGAAAAAAAGGACGCAAATTTTGTTTGGGAGCCACGTCGCACGACCGTGCAATTGTCTGTTAAAGCGACGCAGTGCCGAATCGCAAAAACCCCTTGGGTCATTTGCCAGCGTATTGGTCCGGGTCTTAAGTGGTTAATAACGGCCCTATTAATTAACAGAGAGAAAGCCTGAAGACAACAGCCTGTGCCAATTAATTAAATGTGTTTTTGTACAAGATGTGAGGGGTTCCCTGTTCATACATTGCACAGATCATGTGTCTGTCATAGGAGCCTTCCATTTTACCTTCCAGTGTTTGGCTCATTGCAAACAAACTGTCAACTGTCAAAGAATGTACCATGTACAGTCAATTTTACTAATTCGGTATACTGTATGTTGACAACCAAATCAATCTTGACTGGAATTTCATAAAGAATATAATTGTGTTGTCCTGGTCTAAAGAAAGATGTTGAAGAAATTCAGGTGAAATTTTCATTGCTGGTAACCGTAGAACGGTTCCAATCCCTGCTATGTCCCATTCTCTTTTTAATGCATTCTGACAGCTACGACATAATACACAATAAATGTCTGTAATCCTTTGTATGCATTTAAATTCTTTGAGCTCAAATACAGCAACTAGGACTGAATGCTTTCATCCGTAGCAATTTTAAGGTTTAAAAGAGTACAATTATGTTGATGTTTAATGTACTGTATTTTCCCTTTCATGCCAAACAAAGAAGTCAAGACAAGAAAGGGGCAGGCTGGGAGTCAGACTGTGCTTCCTGCCTGAGCTCCAGGCAGTTATTGCATGACGTCAGTCCCCCATATCAGGAAGGAACGCTGTGTTCTTAAGACTCCTTCCCACATTCCATTCATTTCTCAACTTAGCTCCGCTAAGACTGGGGTCCTGCCTTGCAATCAGAGATGCAGGGGGTACCAGCATATCCCACTGATGCCCAGAAAAGCTATGCAGATTTAAACATTGATAGAGATATGAAAAATAAAAGCTGAATTCTTGTTATGTGAAATGCATATATGCTAAAAGTTTCAGTTTCAATGACTCCTATTTATTATGGAAACAAATCAGTATGAATGAGCAATCTACAGTGCGGAAAATAAGTATTTGAACACCCTGCTATTTTGCAAGTTCTCCCACTATCTATCAGCTAGAATTCTGACCCTCAAAGACCTGTTAGTCTGCCTTTAAAATGTCCACCTCCACTCCATTTATTATCCTAAATTAGATGCACCTGTTTGAGGTCATTAGCTGCATAAAGACACCTGTCCACCCCATACAATCAGTAAGAATCCAACTACTAACATGGCCAAGACCAAAGAGCTGTCCAAAGACACTAGAGACAAAATTGTACACCTCCACAAGGCTGGAAAGGGCTACGGGGAAATTGCCAAGCAGCTTGGTGAAAAAAGGTCCACTGTTGGAGCAATCATTAGAAAATGGAAGAAGCTAAACATGACTGTCAATCTCCCTCGGACTGGGGCTCCATGCAAAATCTCACCTCGTGGGGTCTCAATGATCCTAAGAAAGGTGAGAAATCAGCCCAGGACTACACGGGAGGAGCTGGTCAATGACCTGAAAAGAGCTGGGACCACCGTTTCCAAGGTTACTGTTGGTAATACACTAAGACGTCATGGTTTGAAATCATGCATGGCACAGAAGGTTCCCCTGCTTAAACCAGCACATGTCAAGGCCCGTCTTAAGTTTGCCAATGACCATTTGGATGATCCAGAGGAGTCATGGGAGAAAGTCATGTGGTCAGATGAGACCAAAGTAGAACTTTTTGGTCATAATTCCACTAACCGTGTTTGGAGGAAGAAGAATGTTGAGTACCATACCAAGAACACCATCCCTACTGTGAAGCATGGGAGTGGTAGCATCATGCTTTGGGGGGGTTTTTCTGCACATGGGACAGGGCGACTGCACTGTATTAAGGAGAGGATGACCGGGGCCATGTATTGCGGGATTTTGGGCAACAACCTCCTTCCCTCAGTTAGAGCTTTGAAGATGGGTCGAGGCTGGGTCTTCCAACATGACAATGACCCGAAGCACACAGCCAGGATAACCAAGGAGTGGCTCTGTAAGAAGCATATCAAGGTCCTGGCGTGGCCTAGCCAGTCTCCAGACCTAAACCCAATAGAGAAACGTTTGACCTCTGTAATTGCAAACAAAGGCTACTGTACCAAATATTAACATTGATTTTCTCAGGTGTTTAAATACTTATTTGCAGCTGTATCATACAAATAAATAGTTAAAAAAATCATACATTGTGATTTCTGGAATTTTTTTTTGATTATGTCTCTCACAGTGGACATGCACCTACGATGACAATTTCAGACCCCTCCATGATTTCCAAGTGGGAGAACTTGCAAAATAGCAGGGTGTTCAAATACTTATTTTCCGCACTGTAAACTAAAATATGCTGTTCCAGTGAAATTTGCTGAGTTTCTTTAAATTTTTATGTGTGTACTGTTGTTTTATTACAGCTATTATTTTCATATATTCACTAATTCAGTTTTTTTATAGCAGAACTTCTTATAGCATACAATTCACACCCCCAAAGCACCTCTAGATGTTTTCAAGGTAAAAAGAATTGACATACGTTTTTCTCACATTATTTGAGCTGATTCAGTGACCTCACAAAAAGGTCCTCTACTTCCGGTTGTGGCGAGGGGGCAAGCATTAAAAGAGAAGTATGTTTTTTTTTTCCATAATCATACTTACCTAGGTGGATGCAGCATTAATCCTATGCTACATCTTTCCCCTGGTGACCAAGCTCGCTGAGAGGCCGAGACGTGGTGCCTAGACTAATTTCTGTGACGTCAGCAGAGGATGGACTTGAGTCCGCTCTCTGCTGAAAATGGGTCACAGGAGTGCAAATGAATCCATAAAAGAAGCCCAGCCAAACAAGCTTTGGCTGTACTTCTCCCTTAATCCAGTACTGAGTAGCTACTCCTATAAGAAGTGCAATGGCTCAGTGTTGTCAGCCTGCAACATGAAATTCTGTTACTGGCAGGACCTCGGGTAAGAAACTTTGCAACAGTCACAAAATGATTTGCTTAAAGTGTTAGGAAACTCTTTTTGTTTTTTACTTGTACCTACAGGTAAGCCTATAATAAGGCTTACCTGTAGGTACAGTGAATATCTCCTAAATGTTCACTGTTTAGGAGATATTCACATTGCGTGGAGCTGGTGATGTTACTGGCGCATGCAATCTCATGGGACGGCATACCCGTACCACCCCTTCAGAGCTCTGTGACTAAAGCAAGCATGTCCGGAAGTGATGTCATTACGGGATGGCCAATCAGACAGCTGGAGCACGCTAACCCCGAAGGAAGACTGGGTGAAGATGGAAGCCCCGTCAGCGGTGACAGCGTGCTGCTGGAGGGCTTCGTTCTAAGGTAAGATCATTCATAATGTGCTGGTAGGACGATGCATACTAGCACATTATGCCATTGCTTGCACGTTTTTTTTTTCTTTTTAAAGGTGCGGTTTACTACCGCTTTAAGAATAGTGTATGCATGAGAAATTATGGCAACAATACTGAAAAATGTATTAAATCTGGATTTTGTTGGTGCTTTGAGGAACCCATTCAAATTCAGATGCATTGGAAAACAATGTTGGTTGTCATTAAGAATATGTGGCATGGCAGTATACTAACACACATTGGTGCATTACTACCATGCAAAGCCAGCCTTAGCGTTAACATACATTTTAAGGCTCTCCTGATAAAACTATGAATGTGTTGGTAAAAGAAAGGATGATTCATGTAATGCAAGCACAGAAACACAGAAAAGTTGGAAATGTTAGTTAATTTATGATCAGATTTTGTGCTGGAAATGATAGGCTACAGGAGAAAGATTTTCATTAACATATTCAGGCAGATTTATTATGGTAGTGCTAAGTGCCCGAGTTCCTCAATGGTCAGTCCGCCCCTGGTCGGAAAAACCCTCCTCTTCAGAGAAGCCTATTCTACCCACACCTAACAACTTTCATTTTTACTATCAGTTCATCCCCCACAGATATTACCTTTTATTTAACTTGACCCTCCCTTAGTGTAAGCTCTAGCGAGGCCCTCTGATTCCTCCTGTATTGAATTGTACTGTAACTGTACTGTCTGCCCGCAGTCCAAACTGTACGCGCTATATAAATGCTGAATAATAATA
Organism: Rana kukunoris; assembly: GCA_029574335.1. Lineage (NCBI taxonomy): Eukaryota > Metazoa > Chordata > Amphibia > Anura > Ranidae > Rana > Rana kukunoris. Next base: position 273,444,533 of record CM056051.1, on the reverse strand, counting down.
ATAATCTGCTTGTGGTTGTTATATGAAATAGTGATTTGCATTTAATAAACTTTGTGTGCAAATGTCAAAATAAAAGGTCAGTAGTCACCTACCAAAGTTCAGGTAAACTAGCCATGGCTATATTCATCTTTAAGGCCCCTTTCAGACTGGGGCGGGAGCCGCGGTGGTGGTATAGCGGCGCAAAAAATAGTGGCGCTATACCGCCGGGATTGCCGCGGGAATCGGACGCTAGCGGTGCGATATTAACCCCCGCTAGCGGCCGATAAAGGGTTAATACTGCCCGCAATGCGCCCTCTTTAGAGGCACATTGCGGGCGGTATTGCCGCAGTTTCCCATTGATTTCAATGGGAAGGAGCGGTGAAGGAGCGGTATACACGCCGCTCCTCTCACCGCTCCAAAGATGCTGCTGACAGGAGATTTTTTTCTCTCCCGCCAGCGCATCGCCTCAGTGTGAAAGCCCTCGGGCTTTCACATTGAGTAGGCAGTGAAGGAGTTTTTCAGGCGGTATAGCAGCGCTATTTTTAGCGCTGTACCGCCTGAAAAACTCCTCAATGTGAAATGGGTCTAAAGGTTGCAGTAAGAGTGCCAATGTCCATCTAATTAACTCCTTATGCTATTTATTCTACGTACTCATGCTTTCAAACTTTGATATATCTTTATTTTAGTTTTACTGCACTATTGGTGGGAAGATCTTATTTTATCTTTGAGATTTTATTGCCATTTTTTACTTATATATAGCATGTTTTATGTTATTGTGAAAAAATTCTATGTGTTCACTATAGTCCATGTAAAGCAACCCTTTCCTTTTGTAATGTTCACAGGAATCACTGCCGAAAAGGAGCTATTAATTATCCACTTAAGACCCGGACCAATACGCTGGCAAATGACCCAAGGGGTTTTTGCGATTCGGCACTGCGTCGCTTTAACAGACAATTGCGCGGTCGTGCGACGTGGCTCCCAAACAAAATTCGCGTCCTTTTTTTCCCACAAATAGAGCTTTCTTTTGGTGGTATTTGATCGCCTCTGCGATTTTTATTTTTTGCGCTATATACAAAAATAGAGCGACATTTTTGAAAAAAAATCAATATTTTTTACATTTTGTTATAATAAAAAACCAATAAACTAAATTTTAGTCAAACATTTAGGCCAAAATTTATTTAGCCACATGTCTTTAGTAAAAAAAAAAATCGCATTAAAAAAAAATTAGCTACCTAGCGGGAACAGCGACACTAATACAGCGATCAGAAAAATGATCGCTTAGTGATGCTGGCAATAGGGAGTGAAAGGGTTAACTAGGGCAGTGATCAAGGGGTTAAAACTTTATTGGGGGGGCTACCCTGACACTAACACTGACTGACTGTCACACTGTCTGTCACACTGACACTAAATACAGTAATCATACATGTATGATTACTGCATTCAGTGACACTGTGACAGGGGGGGGGGGGCGATCGCGGGGGTTAAATGTGTTTGTGTCTGTGTGTAAGTGTGCTGTTGGTGCAGACTTACTTGTTGTGTTGTGATCTCTCCTCAGCGGCGCTTGAAACAAACGCCGAGGGAGAGATCACGTCGCTTCCTCCTTCCTGTGTTTACACAGGAGGAGGAAGTGACAGGGCGGGCGGGCGCGCGCATTGGCTGGGAGCGATCCGGAGGGGGCGGGTGAAAACGGATAGCCGCCCCCACTTGTCGGATCGCTCCTGCAGCCGCGCGGACCGCCGCATGTACGGGGGG